>CM075338.1:39684823-40884823 GCA_037788925.1 Mytilus galloprovincialis
AGTGGTGTCAAAATGCATAATAATTCAAGTCGTAAATCGAGCTAACATAATACTTTAAATAATAACTGATATTTACGAATGTGACGTTATGTTGAAGGGTGCTGAGGAGAATAAAATAATTCCAGGATTTGGTAATCTTTGATGTTTTAACAGAAAATAAAGAATTAAATGTCGATAGAAAACCTACATAATCATAGCTTTAAAATACAAAACAATGTCATCCTAATATGCTCACTGTGTAACTAGATGCACACCCGGATTATATAAGAATTATCTTCATCAAAGAATTCGATCTAGAAAAATATGTTATCATATACTAATTTCGTAAAATGAGTTTAAGAAAAATATTAAAATTGTCAAGAGGCACACGTGCATTATACGTTGTTAATCAATAACTATATAATATATATACACATGGAAAAAAGTATTGCAACACCTTGTTTTTTTTAAATTTGAAAAATCAGCCTCTTTTTTTTGATGGAATATAATAAAATATGTGTATAATATTATTGAAACATAGTTCACGATAACATTGGAATTGAAACGAACAAAAAATGTTTAAAAAAAAAAGATTTATATAACCACAATTTTAATTACAAAATGAAGTGTTTTTGTACAAAAAAACGCATTTGACAAGTTTCACTGTAGTCGAACTTTACAATGTCAGACATTTCAAAATTAATCTTCAGATGACTGTTCACATCATGGTTGATCGTTATACGCCAAAGAATTAGTACTTTGTGCGCAGCCTCCATTCAAACGGATAACCGCATCTTAACGTCTTCTGATTCCAGCCATAAATCGACTAATTTGTTGCTAAGGTAGCAGCAACCATTTCTGATGAAGGGAATTGTTTATTTCATGTTGTGTTTGAACTGGGGTGTCCTTTCGCTCACTTTCCGCCCAATAGTGTCCCATATAAGCTCAATATGGTTCAAAGCCGGGCTACGATCGGGCCAAGGAAGATGAACCAAATTCCATTTGAACATTGGATCTTCCTCCACGATGCTAATTTCCAACTTTGGCGAGCTCTGCACTACATTGGATACGGAAAACTGTAAGTCTGCTCGTTAGCAAAGGTCTCCGAAATGGTATTATCGCACGGTAACCAGTCGCGATGAGTTAATCTCGAACAGTTCTTGTTAAAAGGCTCTTGCATGGCCACCACTCTCATTTTAGGATTGTCTTGTATACAATGGGTTTCCTTCTGACCAACCTTCATTATGCTTGATTTTCTCTAGCAATAGGTATAGGGGGTCTTCATTATCTCGGAAGGTATTTTACAGCGTTTATTGCCTGATTTTTATTCTCAAAACGACTTTAGTGGAATGGTGATGACCAACAATGCGTGCAGTTGTTACATCGACATCCCTGCTTCTCTTATGCTGATAATCTGCCATCTTGCTGCAGTTAAGAGTTGTCAAGGACCCATTATAAGGTGTCAATCACATAATTTAAAAAACTTGGTTATTTAAAGTGCTGAAAACAATGAGGATCAAAACATCTTTTTTGCTGTTAACGGGTACAGTAGCTGCATATGCAGATAAAAACTTATCGAGTCGATATTTATTGATTAAACTCAGGTGTTACTTAAATAATGTTTAACTAGTTCTATTTTACCAAATTATATCACAAAAAAATAATGAGTGTTTTTTTTTTAATTCAATTTCAATTTGGTGTTGCAATACTTTTTTCCAGGTGTATATATAAAAAAAATATACATTGTTTTATTTTGCAGGCTATAATTAAACATGAAAAGACAAATATATCGAGAATCCTAACATTACTGCTCATGAAATTGGTAAAATATAACATAAGGATATAGTTATAATCAACAACAGTTTTCTATTTTTTATGTATCCGTTGATTTCACTCATAATATTTGTTATTGTGATTATTATTTGTATTTGCAAACGATCAAAAGCATGTCGTGGATTTATTAGACTGAAATATGAAAATACGTATACATATGAAATGGAAGTCGCTCGTACATATGCGTTAGAAAATGGAAGACACAATACATGTAATATGATTATAATTGTGTTAAAAGATGAAATTGATATTAATAAAATGCCGAACATTTTAAAGGATATGTGGTACAAAATTACCTGTAATAAAATGGTTTACAAGTAAAGATAAGAGCCGATGACATAACCAAGCATGAAAACAAGTGTATCAGAAAAGTCAACAAGGCTATTTCAGGATACAATTGATACATGCTCTTATGCAGAAGGTTAACTTGCATTAGATATCTAATGGTTCGAATAGATTTTAGTTATCAGACTGCAAAATCAATTTTATATTACGGATTGTTTCGCATAATCACATTAAAAACCAAGGGACGTTTTATCCTACAAATGTGACAAAAGAGGGACGAAAGATACCAAAGGGACAGTCAAACTCATAAATCTAAAACAAACTGACAACGCCATGGCTAAAAATGAAAAGAACAAACAAACAACAGCACACACGAAACAACATAGAAAACTAAAGAATAAACAACACAAAGATATACAATAGATCTAGGGAGAACAATCGAAGTGCATTTTTTTCCAAACAATCGTTCTACACATTAACGTTGGTGTTAGATTATTTATCAACACGTAAATATAACAACGTTTCAATATTTTTTTTTTGAAATACGCAATACGACACGATGTTTCAAAAGTAGTAATCCTAGTGAATTAAATTTAGTTTATATACATTTTTGTATCACTAAAAAACTTAACTAAAACAGTTAAATTTGTGGTGTAAGTCGATATCGATACTATCGGGGCAATACTTATGGGATGACGATATGGATACGACGAGTAAATGCAAGACAGAATTTCAACAAAATTGTTATAACCCAGTTGCAATTTAATATCAATCTCCACCGAATTCACAAAAAGAAATATTATTTATTGCATTAGTTGTTGATTTATTTTTCAAGCAAGTGTATGTCTGCAAAAAAATTCAATGGGAGGTTGAATAAACAGCACTTAATCAATGTTTTTTATTTTACGTTCAATACTTTGCAGTCATTATCATGCTTTTCAGCACTTGTCTTCCTAAGTCATATCGCCAGTCCATAACATGTTTAATTCCATTGATTTCGGTACTTCCATTTAGATCGGAATATTCACATCCGACGTACCACCATCCACCATGAAACTGATCGGCACAAGAACCAGCAGAGTTGTGTCTGTCTTTTGTTGAAAATTTTGCATTGTTTACAATTCCTCCACTACTGACATTTATCATACTATCACCTTTCAATATGTAAAATAGATAACTTATTATTATGAACAGCTATTCGATCTGCTGTCACTTGAAATGATGAGTTAATTTAAACTATTTGCTGAGTATTAGATAATGTAAAATAACTTAGTATGTACACAAAAACCAAATTAAATTGATAACAATTTACAATTGACCAAAACCAAATCAGTTTGACAGTTGCAGGACATTATGAACATATGAAGAAGATATTTAGTACATGTACAACCCTTTACCCAGTGGAATAAGAGGTTAACAAATATTACTCAGCTTTCATACCTACCATCATTGACGTGTGTCGAAAAAAAATGTTTAAAGAAGTCAAGAGTTTACAATGACGGCTTGAAATCGAAATTTTCATTAAAATTTTCGGACATTAATCCTGAAACTTGTGCCAATCATTCATTCGTGATTATACAATTTCCCACTGTTAACGTCCCGTTTTTTTGTGCTATTAATTAAATACATTTAAAAATTGAATAAACTTCCATTTTTCCTTCGAAATTATTCCAAAATGGAGCCGTATAATCTGTTTATACTGGTAGACCATTACTCTCAAGTTGAACATTTCATACCGTGTGATATAAGGTAAAGGTCTTTATATAAATAAGATACATTATAGATTTATATTTGCTTTGCTATCATTTTGAACATGATAAGATTGATTTGATTTGGATTTTTGGAATTCTCACCTGCAGTTCCACTATAGCCATTCACATGAAGTAAAAAGTTACTTTTTTCGTCGTCAAGACGAAAATTTGAATATTCTGCATAATACTTTCCACCAGTAATTACTTCCAAATTTAAACGTAGTTTGTGTCGCCCGTTCGATGATATAGAGTGAATAGCATCATTACCTGGGATAAATCAAACAAAATACAAAACCTATGAAAAGAAAAGCATTGCAATACGTAAGCTTAATTAGGACATGTGCTTACAAAATGTAAAAGAAAATGACCAATTGTATGTACATTTTTGCAATTTCACATGGTTTGATAGGGTGAAAGTTCGTTTTCCTTACTTCATACAAAAGTTTAAAGGAAGTATCCATTCACGTAAATATTTATTGAAATATGAATTATTCATCGCCATCAACAGTAGGTAGACCGTTATAACAAGTCTGTTTTACATATGACGATCAATAAGATCCGACTGTCATAATCGCAATCCCATCCTCTTTACTCTAACGTTACCTCACCGACTTGGACTTATTACAAATTTGTACTTACATGAGCAATACCACGGATGGCACATGTGGAAAGGAATCTGATTACTCATCCGGAGCAACTGAGATAACTTCCATATTTGGTAGTATTTGTGTTGCTCCTTATTCATTTTTTCTATGTTGTTTTTTTCTACTTTTGTTTGTGGTGTTTTTTTTTTATATAAATCGTTTTTCATGTTTTGCCATGGCGTTGACAGTTTGGTTTTGACTTTTGAGTGTGGATATCCCTTTTGTATCTTTTTTAAAAAGGAGAATCATAAAATCTTGAAAACAATACACGAACGAGGCAAATTTATATGTACGATTTATTAGAAAAGGGTTATATTTAACATTCTAGTATGATGTTAACTTGTATGTCATTTTGAATAGGTGGAGAGTTTCACTGGCAAGTATAACAAATCTTTTTTTTATAGATGTATATATGTGTCGGGTATTTGGCAATCCAACTAGCTACTCGTTACTTAGTGGAGTATACTTTTCTTTTGTAAGCTCGATAGCAAATGTTTAGGACGGCAAAATTCTAATTGTAGACTATATCATAAAGAAATAACGGCAAAATTCTAATTGTAGAATATATCATAAAGAAATAATAAAATAGTGCACTTTGCTTTGAAGAAAAAAAATGATCATTTTAATATTACTTTAGTCATCTTTATAGACGGTATGTTACAGACATAAACAAATAAATTGTAATTGTATGTTGAACCGGTTATTTTTATCTTTGAAATAAGTTTACCTAACCAATATTCGCCAAGAACATTCCCAAAGCCTTCTTTATATTCATTCCAGGTACGGTAAAAATCAACTGACCCATTGACTCGTCGTTGAATCACCTAAAAAAGGTATTTGAATGATATGTTTAATCTTAATTTTTCTTTGTTGTGTTTTGTATGCTGTTAATTTGCCTTTCCGTCTCTTTGCCTGTTTTTCGCCTCTCTTTTTAGGACATTTTGTGTGCAGTTGTATAAGTCTTTGCAATTTTTATTTATACGGAGAAAAGTTGTGCCCGCTCCATAGTGACGGCGTTTTGACATTTAAACAGTTTTATAGTTCAGATGTTGAAGTGTGTGATTGGGTCAGTGCGAGGGGGGCACTTATGATAAGTCAATTATATTTGATATGCCGTTGTATAAGCGTTGGAATATCTTATTTCGATAAATATTAGTTGGCCCTAGTCACTCAGTATTGGTCTGTGATTACAGTTTAATGGGATTGATTGATTGATTGGTGATTGCTTTACGCCGCATCAGCAAAAACGGGCTATATCGCGGCTAGGGCTGTTTAATATTGTAACAAGACGTTTTTATTTTGATAAACAGACAAAAAGTCTTTCATAAACTTCAGTTTGAAGTGTATATTCTAAATTACAAATACAAAAATCATTAATAAGATAACATGATAAAAACTTTTAAAGATCATTGTTAACTAATACAACAGATTCATATTTTGAAATATATTCCAATTTTTTAGTCATACATATTACATACAATAAAATGCTTTTTTCCCGGATATCGGAATAGTCTAGGCATTCCATAAAAATATATGTTATTGCATGATCATTACGACCTATAAACATAATACTAGTACACTGATCTTTCCTGCTTGTAAATTTGTTTAAATGGTTGCATAAAATTGGTTTAATTTCATGCAATTTATTGTCGGTTTTTTACGCATTTGTCCACATATTTAGAACATATTCTCTTATAAATATAAATACATTGTATAATACTAAAAAAGCGATGTCCAATTTGTTAGTCATGGGGTAAAAACGACTACTAAAAACTTCACCTTTATATATGGTGTATTAAAAATAACACCGTTTCAAACCATATTGTTTTCCACATAATTGTTATTGCCAATAATTAAAGTTCTGAGTCGAATCCGATACCAATAGTATATTTCATATCGGTTGAGAATAAGATTCTCTTATTGGATAAAAAGGGGACATTCATTATTCTTCAGTAATACATTCCATCGGTCATTAACAAAAAAACGGACCAGAAAACCGGTCGTTTACGGAACTTTCACATGATAATGACCGATGGGGCGTGGTTTCCGTCTGATAATGACCGTTGGAGCATGGTTTCCGTCTGATAATGACCGTTGGGGCGTGATTTCTCTGTTAATGACCGGTGGGGCGTGGTTTTTCTGTTTAGAGAGATGTACCTTTTATTAAACATGTTCCTGTTTTTAATATTATATTTAAGTTGTTGAATTGCTTATTATAAAATTAAAGATAACTTGATTTAGTATTTATATACTGAAAAATTGCACTTAAATGAATGGAAGTATAACAACGACTGTTCTTCTCTCTTTCCCATAGAAATCGTACAAATACTCGAGTTCGCTGTAGGCATTTTGAATTTATGAGAATTTTCCGAAACATGGTTTCTCAATGAAATAAACATAATAGTTCTTGAAAAACTGGTCATTATCGTGATACATGGACTGCCCGTAGGATAGTGGTATTGACTGCGACAGCGATAATGACCTCGCCTTCGGCTCAGTCATTATCACTATCTTAGTCAATACCACTGTCCTGTGGGCAGTCCATATATCACGATAATGACCAGTTTTTCAAGAACTATTATATAAATATTCACCTGTTACATATTACCTTATCTGTTCATTCCGCATCTGACAGGTCCACCACACAAGGTGTACTTAGGATTTGCTATACACACGGGGCATAATCACAGGGTTGACACTACTAAATTCAATCATCGTAACATTGTTTACTTTTGAAATATCTTTTAAAAGATGACAATATGAATACTAAATATTTAGACTTAAAATAATACGTTAAGGTACAGGTTCCCATTTAGCCGGCATGACGTGAATAGTTATCAAAGGTACCCGGCTTATGATTAAATACGCCACGCCCTCGTTTCGTCCATATAAGACTCACCAGTGACGCTTACATAAAAATAGTTATAAAGCCAAACAAGCACAAAGTTGAAGAGCATTGTCAAAACTGCGAATCAAAGAATTCAACTTTTTTATAACTCTCCACAAGGGACCTCTTGTCAAAGGAAATACAAACTGTAGATCACTATACGGCCTTCAACAATGAGCACTTCACATACTACAGAGTCAATTAAAAAGTAATTACCAGATGTAAAACAATTCAAAGGAGAAAAAGCACAGTTTCCGGGATGAATATAAGTATCAGATCCTGTATCATTAAAACATTTGGATTATGGGAATTGAATCCCTAATTATAATATAAGTTCAGGGTAACTGGTCAGTTTATTTTTTGCTACACCAATTGTAAAACTAGGAAGAATATAAATTGAACATAAAGTAATTGATTCATCCATGGATAAACGAACAGCAGATATGTGAGTTGAACCTGACCTGATATTCATATGATGAAGACATAATCTTTCAATCAGTTAAATTGTGGTCTAGAGCTGGCTTGTCAGTTTACTGCTAGTAGTCTGTTGTTATTTATGTATTATTGTCATTTTGTTTATTTTCTTTTGTTTCATATTCTGACATCGGACTCGGACATCTCTTAAACTGAGCTTTACTGTGCGTAGTGTTGCGCGTTTGATTTTCTACATTTTCTAGAGGTATAGGGGGAGGGTTGAGATCTCAAAAAACATATATAACCCCGCCTCAATTTTTCGCTTGTCCCAAGTCGGGAGCCTCTGGCCTTTGTTAGTCTAGTATGATTTTGAATTTTAGTTTCTTGTGTATAATTCGGAGTTTAGTATGACGTCCATTATCACTGAACTAGTATGCTTATTTGTTTAGGAGCCAGCTGAAGGACGCCCCCGGGTGCGGGAGTTTTTCGATACATTGAAGACCCATTGGTGGCGTTCGGCTGTTGTCTGCTCTTTGATCGGGTTGTTGTCGCTTTGACACATTCCCCATTTCCTTTCATAATTTTATGAATGAAATTGTCCTTCACAGCGATTGTTGATCCTATACCACGTTCATCTTCCTCAGAAAAAGTACTGTACATGGTATATCATTGCTCATTTCTTTTAAGTGGGTTTCCTAAAGACAAAATACAATAGAAAATGACTGAGCTGAAAATGTTAATTCACACAGATTTATTTTAAGACCTCGACAATTTGATAGGATAAGAGATTAGTCATGAATGAGGAGGGTGTGCAAATGTGACCCAAGTTTGCAAGCATGTGTATGATTGAACAACATCATCGATTCCATCTGCGAGTCCTCTAACGCAGCAGTTTAAAAAAATAAAAAAAATAAAATTACTAGTACTTTCTTTCCTTGACTCTATTTTCCGACCTCACCTGGTACCACGGGATTACCTGTCAAATAACTGGAAGGATTACCTCATCGGATTTGGGGCCTACTTTCGGGATAAAACTAAGAAATGGATAAGGCTATTTTAATGACCTACTTTGGGGGCGATCACTTTTCATCATTCACGGGCCAGATGTTTTCACTACCCCAACCGTCTAGTTTTTCGGTAATTTTTAAAACTGGATCTACATGAGATGGTTCTGTGATCAAACCTCTGATAGGAAAAGGAATATTTGGATGAGATGAGGATCAACACGGATCAGTTTAGAAACACTTGGGAGAATTTGTGTTTTGAAGGAATGTGTTTAATATGATCATTGTGTAAAAGATTGATTGATTGTTGGTTGCTTAACGTCCAGTGGCAAATATGTCATGCATATTCATGTTGAGAACAGTTAACAATGAATACAATAGGTAGGACTTGTCATAATAGAGGCCATTTGGGATGAAAGTCGGGGAAATTTAGATTGATTGATTGTTGGTTGCTTAACGTCCAGTGGCAACTATTTCATGCATATTCAGGACGAGAACAAGTTCACAATAAATACAATAGGTAGGTTGTTGTAATAGAGGCCATCTAGGGTGATGGTCGGGGAAATTTGGACTGCCACTGGAAAATGAGGGTATATTGGATAGGGACAGAAATTTTGCCTTACAACAGGCCACCTACGGACCCCTCAAAGAGTTGTTGCAAGGGTTCTTAACGTGCAAAGAGCGTGGCACTCTCTTTACACGAGGCATCGGATTTAACGTCCCCTTCTGACGGACGTGACTGCGAACTTGATACATCCCGCACAGCCAAACGGACGCCCCACTTCAGCAAGCGTTTTACTGCCGGTCGAGAAGACCAAGTGACCATATTTCTATACCCCAGTCACCCTTGGGGTTGGGAAATTTAGACTGCCACTGGAAAATGATGGTATATCGGATAGGGACAGAAGTTTGGCCTTGCAACAGGCCACCTACGGACCCCTCAAAGAGTTGTTGCAAGAGTTCTTAACGTACAAAGAGCGTGACACTCTCTTTACACGAGGCATCGGATTTAACGTCCCAAATTTGACCGGACGTGACTGCGAACTTGATACGTCCCGCACAGCAAAACGGACGCCCCACTTCGGCAAGCGTTTTACTGCCGGTCGGAAGAAGACCAAGTGACCATATTTCTATTCCCCAGTCACCCTTTGGGGGATTGTGTAATAGACCTTTTCAATAACTTATTAACATCATAGAATCTTTTTAGAAGAAATCACTTTAAAAACTTTGGATTCAATTAATTCCGAGAGATCACTAGCATCTGCATTGACTAATGTTAAGTACTGAATGAGGAGAAGGTGATTTGAATTCTATTTATTTTATTAAGTTTTCTAAAAGATTAGTTGAATGATGATGTTTAACGCATTTTATTGTAAGACAGCCATTTCTTCATTTTGATATTTTCAAAATCTCCAGCGCATCCTCCAAATTACCAATGGATAAGCTTTAGCTGCTAGTTTTGAATCCATATTGCTGTATAACATTATACCTATACCAGTATATTTTGTTGAACGTTCTTCCTCGTCACTAGAAGTACAAACCTCTCTTTTAATTTTCCCGACCCTATATCCATTTCATTAGTTAAGATATAATAAGGGATGCGTATGTTTATATCAGTTATATTCATTTAGTCCAGTAACGCAAATGTCTCTTATCTATTATGTTAAACTGGTATAAGAAAACAAACAGCTGCGTCAGGAACAAGTTACGCTTTTCTATGCATTCTGTTATTACTTATATAACTTATATTCACCAATCCCAACAACTGTGTAAAGTTAGAAGTAGTTGTGTCCAATCATGCAAGAGTCAGTGTCAACCATTAACAAAATTTATTCAAATTTGACGATTACATTCAATATCTGTTGAATGACGTTTCGGAAATTTTTCGAAGTTCGTTAGCCTACTTTAACCAATTCAAAAAGTTGTGTTTAAAGTTATTCAATATCCCTGCATTCTCAAGGTAGAGTATAAGACGAGAATAACATCGAGAAAGAGTTGTAAAAATCTCTCAACTTTTATATATATTTTTTTTTCTTCAAAATTTAAAGAGGCTTTCCCTTTATCAAATAAGAAAATTTTGACATGGACAAATGTCTCGGCTTTCGGTATCAAATGCAGAAAAAATATAATATGATAGACATGTACAGGCAGTAATGTAACTTTACAGAAAATATCGTGGTCTATAGTAAGTTGTTCCTATTAAACAAACTTCAGCAGAGACTAAACATTGAAAATTGGTAATTAAATGGAAGTCACTAGACCACAACCTACAGGAACAAGGAGTTTCGTCAAACTGATATGTAATGATAGTAATACAACTTTAAAGAAAGAATCATTGAACTATCACAAGTAGTTCTTGTCAAATTAATTAAAGCTGAAAACTTTAATTTAAATATTACTTATCAGTTGCAATTAAAAGTCGCTGTACCTAGATTCCGGACCTGGAAATAGTCGATAAACGGATTCCTATGCAACTTAAGAGAAGATATCAACCGATCTTATACAAATAGTCCCAAATTACTGAAGCAGGAAAATTAACATTGAATATTGCTTATTAATTTCGAATTTACTGGACAATATATTAGGGGACAGGCCTGAAAATAGTTATCAAACTAATATGTACTGATAGTAATGCACCTTAATACAAACATTGATCTATCACAATTTGTTCTTTTTAAACTAACTTAATCATAAATTGTTGACGTAAACTTCGACGATGTCGACAACGACGTCGCTGTAAAACCAAATATCCATACACAGATTGTCTAATCGGGTTTAATTGGATTGATATACAGCGTTTTTATTTCGCCTGCGTCAAAAGTCGCGCACACGAAAGGCAAAACAGGTATGGCCAAGAATCTAACGGTTTTTGTTATGAGAGTTTTTGTTTTATCCCAAATCATAATATTTTCATTGAAACTTACCAAGACATTATTTTGATTTTTATACGAAGTGTGGATGGACGGATAAAGGTATATATCTTTACGCCCCAATAATAACATGGCTTATACTACCTCTTACAATTCTAAACATGCTATTTGAAAACTAATTTCAGTTTTATTGCGTTCCTTTATAATATACTTACTGTAGTGTACGTTCACTGCTTGACGTTCAAACAAAATGAAAACTAATGTTATAGACAAAAAGGGTAAGACAAATGTTAAAATTACCAAAATACTACCTCAAAGATGGATAAATCGGTGTTCAATGCCCAATGGCAAAGATAAGCAGTACACAGGAAAAATTGCAACGCATGTTTACCAGGTGTTTTTGAAAACGTATGGTAAACATGCGTTTCACCATATGTTTACCATGTGTTTTGAGTAACAGGTGGTAAACATGTGTTTGAAACCATGCGTTTTCCATATGTTTGAAAAACATGTGGTAAACATGCGTTGATGAACGCATGTGAAACACATGTTTACAAAACACATCAGAAACATACGTTTGACCATATGTTTACCATATGTTTTAAGAAACACCTGGTAAACATGTGTTTGAAAACATGTGGTTTACATATGTTTGACAAAACACCTGGTAAACGCATGTTTTGAGTAACACCTGGTAAACATATGTTTGAAAACAGGTTGTTAACGTATGTTTTGAGTGATACCCTATCAACATATTGATGTTCAAAAAAATATGTTTTCATATTTTACATTACTTTATATTACTTATATTAAGAGGGAAAGCATCAAACTTCAAAAAGAAGGGGGTATGATTATTTTTCTGAATCAGAAGTTTTTTTTGCACAAAATGTGAACAAATTTATTTAGTTTTTCGACGCTATCAATCAAATTATTTTGTCAAAATTTAACACTTCTTATAAGGTACGTGGGAAATCTGCATTCAGAATAATATTTTTGTCATCTGCTTCACAGACCAGAATATATTTTTTTCATCAAATTGAGGGTCAGATTTTTTATGAAAAAACATACCCCCCTTTTGAAGTTATATGGTCTTCCCTTAGTCAGTGTCAGATTGTTTGAGGTAGTTACTGTCTTGTTCAATGAAGCTCATTAAAATTAGTGGAAATTAAGAAGCATTTTATCATGTTAAAATCATGACAAACAATAGTCACTAAATTGTGTCCCTCTAATTGTAATTCTTGGGAATCAACTTCCTTCTCAATTTCTCTTTTCTATACAACTCGCCCAACTCAAACCACAAACACTCTCACTAATTATTACAACTTTATCAAACTACTACCAATTAAAAAAAAAAAAGAAATGTAACAAACTAATTGAATAAAAATAAATGTGAGGTTCTGGATGAGGGTCCTTTATATCTTTATTACTTTTTTTCAGACCATTAACATTTTCTCTGTTTCTTCATTGATAATTTGTCCTTTACTTTCAATAACTTCTCAAAATTCATTCAGTCTTTACAATTTAGAAGTTGAACCCCATGATTCTCAATTGTTTTTTACTCTATTTTTGCTTTTTTACTCTCCTCTTTCCTTTCTTTATTTTTTCTCTCTTTATTCTGCACTTTAATTCGTCCATCATTCTTTATTCTTTCCTCCCGAAACGGGTTTTTTTTTACGTAAATGTACGAGATTACGCAAACCCGGAATTCTCACCGTTACCATTTTGTATACTATGACGCAATACATGGACGCTCACGAGCTGGCGATGGAGGTTCAATTTTTAAAACTAACTGCAAGAATGGAAACAGTCAGAGAAATATAGTATAAACAACTCTGTTCAAACTGATGGTCAAACCGATGAACAAATAAATGGAAATAGATAACTTGCAGATTAACTGGAAGAAACCGGGGAACGATTGAAATGAAAGTCAACGCAACGAAAGTGTTTTTGTTTTGATGAGTGACTTGGAAAGCACCAAGGAAAGGTAAAAATAAATTTATCATTCACATTTTTAAATGGATAAGCAGAAAGATGTAAGCATTAAATTATCTCCGTGTCGGCCATATACCGCCAAACCATGAACATCGTCCATTAGTCCGAGATTACTCTGACGTCCAACGGCTGTTTGGCCAGACAAGATGGGGCTGTGTATATAAAAATATAGGGAATTATATACACCAATCAATTAGATGTAACCAAAAGTCTCTTAATGTGTGTGGAATGGGTAATTTTCCCCTTTGGGATCAATATTCTTCTGTCAGCTGTTCCATCCGTGCGTCCGTAGACGGTAGTAATTATTGTAAAAGTACGGATTTCGGTCATAGCTGGTCCGGTTCAGATCCGTAGTTTAGAAATAGGTCAATGGCGGACGAATGCAAGAAAATTTACAAAAATAAACGATGTTTGACAAGTTATTTGGAAAGTAACATGACCTTTTTAATGCAATAAATGGATTAAACATTTACTGGAGGCAACTTTTATCACGTTTAAATGAAGTAAAAAACTTATTTTGTCGCCGAAATTTAGGTTGATGTACGTTTTCGAGTAAACAAGCACCCTTGCAGAAATGCACGAAGTGATAAAAAGTTGTATTTTTATCAAATAACCTGCTACACACTGCGAAGACAATGCTTCAACCTCTTTTCTAAAGATAATGAATTGTTTATGTCTGAATTTCTTTAATTATCAATAAAAAAACTGATGTTTCATCAACTTGGTAAAAATTGAAAATGTCCGATGACGGAAGCGACTGAAAGCGAGTATCGTCATGGACAGGGCGACTTGTTTTCGCTTTTAGGGGTCGGGGAAAGCGTAGTGACGGTCGGGAAGGCGACTTCTTCGCCCAAGTCGCCTGGTAGCGTGAGCCCTGGGACTCGCTGTTTCATGCCCTGCTGGTTAGAACAGGGTCCCTTTTCATGTCCTGCTTGTAAGAACAGGGTCGCTTTTTCAAGACCTTCTGGTGAGAACAGGGTCTTTTTTAAACAAAGTATTTGTCTTCTAGGGGGAAGGAGGGTTGGAGTGGTCCTGATTTCGAAATCCCGAGCATAAAAACATGAAATCCAAAGGGGTGTGTCTTTTCAACACCAAAAACACCACCAAACACCCTGAAAACCATTGACCACTAAGAAAAACTGTGATATATATACAATAAAACGATAAAACAAATTAAATTACTTATAATTTAATCAACTTTTAGATTTTTATGTTAAAATCAATAGTTAATATTAAACAGATACATGTATATCATGTTAAGGAGGGGTATTTGTGAAAAATACCAGTCGAGAGAATGTTTAATTTCATGAGCCATAAGGCGAGGGAAATTCATTCTCAAGACTGGTATTTTTTTGCAAATACCTCTCGTTTTATTCAATAATGATAAAGTTTTTGAAAGTCGCCAGAACCTGCTATACATGTAGCATTTTACTCAGAAGGAAATGGTTTTTTATATAATTGATTATGCTGTATTTTAATGATATTCATAAGCAAATATATATTATATATAATATGTACAATATCTTATTGTTTTTTAGTAGTATTGATTATACAGTCTCTTTGTTTACGGGCCAGCTGAAGGACACCTCCTGGTGCGGGAATTTCTCGTTACATTGAAGACCTGTTGGTGACCTTCTGCTGTTGTTTTTTCTATGGTCGACTCGGGTTGTTGTCTCTTTGATACATTCCTCATTTCCATTCTCAATTTTATCTCATAAATCTTTTAAGATTGGCACATACAATGTGAATTTAAAGTTTGTTCTTATACATGTATGTTTTATGTACCTGTATGAATATTTTATTGTGTAATGAATGTAATTGTACAAAATGTATGTGGTGAGTATTGAAAGCAAGACACAAAAGAATTTTTACGGTGTAAGAAATAAATATATACAAGTCACTTTATAAAGGGGGGATGCTATGTTATTATGTTATTATACTATTTTTTTCATGTCATTTTCATTTTGGAAAGGCAGATCATTAATCGTGTGGCTGTAATTCTAAAAAAAATTGGGCATTAGATTGTTTGATAGACATGAAATCATTTAATGTATAGATATTCCCAATTCAATTCTCAATTTTATTATCTATAGGTGTAATAAAGTCAGAACTGACACGAATACAGCACAAAATCGTGATACATATATACTTACTGTCTGGTGTGAGCCAAGGCTCTATGTTGAAGGCCGCACCTTGACCTATAATGGTTTACTTTTATAAATTGTTACTTGGATGGAGAGTTGTCTCATTGGCACTTATACTACATCTTCTTATACATATGTACATATAACACAAAAAACAAATATCCATAGGTCAATGTATGATTTTCATTGACCAAATTTAACATCTTTGTATAACTTCAAATTTCAAATTCCTTAATTAATATCATGTTTTTTGCCCAAAGATTGGCATTAATTTATTTATTAATCATAACAAAATCAGAGATGCAATATAACCACTTTCTTTCATAAAACTATCGTATTGATCATAGTGATTTGATATGATGCGTAAGAACATTAAAATAATGAAATGCTTTTTGTAAAGTCATATTTTTTTAGGGCAAATCTGTTGGTCTTATTTTGAAATGTCAAAGTAAGGCAATTTTGCAAGTTACATGTATCATAACTTCCTTTTATCATGTTTATGCAATTAAACATTTTTCTTTTAGCTTTTTTAATGAAAGTACATGTACTAAAAGAAGTAGGAGAAGATAATCAACAAAACAGAAGTCACTAGAGGCAATGTTTTCTATATTTATATATATACTAGTAGTGGATTTGAAAAGTGCTGTATTGATTCATGTGCAAATAAGGAGCAGCGGCCAATGAAACATTGCAATTGTGTGATGAGAGGTATGTCATGAAAGTTATGCCTTTGTTTAAATATTTTTTTTGTTTTCAGACTTACATGTACAATGTACAAGTAAATGTTGAGGTCATAGAGGTGACAATTTTTATTCTTTGGTTACTTTGAAAATTTTAGTTTGAAAATTAACTATTTTAGCAGTGACAAACTATTAATTTAAATTGGTCAATTTTATTTAAAATTGCATTGGAAGCTCTCTTAACTCTACTTTACTGGTTCTTTTTAGCTAAACTAGCCAGAAGGGCCAAATTGCCTTTTCTTTCTACTTGGTGTCTTTTTATTATTTTCTACAAAAATCTTCTCTGAAACTACTACAATGTACATGATGTAATAAGCCATATTCAACTAAACTTGGTCACAATTATCATTAGGGTATCTTTCATTCTTTGCTTTCCTCCATAATGACACCTTTTGACGCAACCACCCTTTACTCCATAATGACGCCTACGAAAAAACTTTATTAGACTTTAAAAAAATTGCATTTTATATAAAAAGGATATTCATGAAAATGTCTTACTGGAATTTTATTGATGAAATATTTCTTTTGGCAATGCATTAATACATGTAATACTTTAAACCTGATAATTTTTTTTAATGAAAAAATCCTATGCAATCAAGTACTATGTAAAAAAAAAATCCATGGAGGAAAGGGTGGAAAAAAATTGTCGGATGACATGCATAAAAATAGAACATTAGTGTGAAATGCAAGATTTGTCAACTATTTTAAAAACCTTTATAACAAAGAAAATCTGATAGAGGCAGAACTGTCAGACAACTTCTAATAGGATTTGTAGCCCTTAAAGGGAAAATTCACGATTTTTACTTATGGTTTAAATATGTTCATTATGACATAATATATATATTCACAAAGTTTTATCGCTATATGTGCAGTAATAAAGGAGAAATTCAATAAATAATGAAAAAATATCAACTACTTCCTGTAGGTCGTGACGTTTTCTCCTGATTTTTGCATGCCGGGATTTAAAATACAATCATTAAAAGTCTTGGTTTTTAATCATATTTTAACGTAATCGTAAGCGCGCCGATGACGTATGCTTTATCTAATAACCATCCGATAATAAGAAGATAAAACGCACAGACGTTCAATTGTACTCATTCGTGAGATAAATTATCTATGTTAAACGTATATATTCGAATTATTTTTGTAGACAACACAAAAAGTTATAAATTTATTTTTAATAAATGCATTTTCGGACTGATAAGGTGAACAAATTAAAGTACAATAATCTGTAAAGACAATATGTTGGTGTACTATTATTGACCTTTTACTATCTCTGCTATGGCTAGGTTTATACGATGTGTGTATTCACGGTTCTGTGGCAATACTCGTAGATGGCTTGTTGAAAGGTAAATTGTTATTTGCACTTCGGTATTTAACCACGCCTCTAGGGCACACCTTGCCAGGTGTGACTGTCTATTCGGATCAGTGGTAGCATTTAATACACACATTAAAAATACATATTCAAGTTGGTGACAAATAAAAATTGGTCGCCGTGGAATTATTTAATTATATTTGGTGCTATTATTTATTTGAATTCAAATAAGTTAATTTACTAAGAAATACACAATTTTCGGTTAAAGACGGGAAACTTAATTCATATGTCAGAATGAAATGATATACAAGTCTTGTCCTTGATTTATGTCTCATAAAAAAGGGGGACTTAGAAATTAGAAATAGCTTTACTAAATCATTTTTATTTGTCTTTATTAGGCGAAAAAATGTACGAGAACACTTACATTTAGACTTTTGAAAGCCATGTATTAATTAATATATGAAACTATCTGAAGATAACTCTACCGAAGCGGAATATAATATGTACGAATAAAGAAAAAAATATTTTTGTAATGGAATCGAAAAATTACGAATAGATATTCTTTTCAAGTGTGATAAACGTCAACCAAATTTATTCATAATCGGGAACGTCCTTATTAAAATCTGAGACAACTATAATAATCGTCGTCTCCCAACGTATATATATACTTAAATAACTATTTGATCAACGATGTTTAAAATTAAAAGACAACGAATTTAATGTTATCTTTCCCTATTTTTGAATGTTATTATAAGTCTGTTCAACTTGCAAGAATACCCCTAAAGCGGACAAATATCCGACAAGCAGTTTATTCTTTAAATTGCTGTCATTGAATATCAAGAAAGAAAATAAATCCCGAAATTGATATTCAATAGTTTTCCTAGAAAATATTCACATTCCTTGGGGATTATTAGTGTACGTCCAGTTGCATATATTTTACATGAATGTTGGAACAATTGTGATGATGACGAATTTCGTCCTTTATTCGAGAACAATTTAATTGATATATAAATCTGTGAGTTTACTATGTTCTTAACTTCGATGAACCAAAGCAAGTTATAAATTGACCTGTATTTAAATCAAATTGTTTCTTTTTTTTCTTCTTCTTCTTTTGGTATACAATAGTCTATCGAATTCGTTGATTACATACTGTTGGCATACGTGGACTAGTCTATTTACAAAACTTTTACCACAATTTACACAAAATGTATGTTTCTTTCTTATGTTCAATGTATACATGTATACATATTTTAAATAGCGCTACTGACTATAGTTCCGTAACTTTCTACCAGGCGTATGTATACACGAATCGTCGACAAGTGCGCACATTTTTTTAGATCAATAATTCTGGTATGTTCCAATCTGTCCTAAACTATTGACAACGAGTATATATTACATTTTCCCAAATTAACCCTTGGAAAAATATGTAAATAGATTTGTATTTCTTCAATTATTTTTTTTTGTATTATTTTTTTTTTATAAATAATATTCTTTACACCAGAAATGTTATTTATAAACAAGCGTATGAGTTCAGTAATGACTAGTATATTATATCACTTTCGGACACGCAAGACAAAAATGTATATTATACATGCACCTGATAGTTCAAAATGGAAAGTTATAAGTAACGGTCGTGTACACTGATCAATACCTACAGAAGTGAAACGATGCATGAACTTGCAAGCCCGCCGGACAGGAAATCGATTGAATACCTGGACGGGTCACCTTACACCCCTTCCAATACCTTTGGGAGTAATACCTTTAGCCATGCTAGTGATCAGATGAGGGTAGATCCGAATTTATTTAAATAAAGTTTATTACTTGAAAGAATTATGAACGAATTAGATTTTCGAAAACAATTTCCACGGAACACTTATTTATCATTTTATGATTTGAACTTTGACTTTTTAACTAATTACAATATTATCAGTTTAAAAATAACAGACTATATGGTTATTTAAAAATATAAGACCATTTTCCGTATCAAGTTAGTCAGTCAGATAAAACAACCGTACGATTGACAAGATATCGACACGCAATTACGACTACATCGTTTACTGTAGTTTTGTTCCTTTGTGGTTTATTGACATATCGTGATTTTTCATCGGAGAAGGTGACAAGATGGCGGAGAGTAGAGAACTGATACTCAAAATTTAAAATCGATGGTGATCTCTTATTTAGCGGAATAAAACTTTAATATCTATAAATTTGAGCATTTTTATACAGAATGGACATAATATCAATTTTTGATTTTTTTGCGAAGTTTCCCTTTAAATGACAATTTTGACCTTTGTTTTGGTTTTTGTCTATTACACATGCATGTATCTGTATTTAAAAAACTTTAAAACAGTATAGATTGAGAGAAATTTTAAATTGAATAATAAAATTGAGTTCGGAAATAGGTAATGTGTCAAAGAGGCAACAACTCAAACGTGTTAATGTTAAGTTTATGTGACAGCTTTTAATAAAGTTTTATACTTAGGACTATCAACATAATATCAATCATGTCAATGATTAGTAAAGTTAAGATTTGTTAAAATTCATGATTATAATTACATGTAGGTCAGTTTAAAAGAAACCAAGAAATAACTTACCATAAACTTGTCAATAATACTTATTATTGGTTGAAGTAAGATATGTACTTCTCATTTCCATGGAGATTATATATTAACCAAGAGAAGGACATAAACTTTGGCCTTGTCCACAGTCAATATATTTCTCTTGATATAACTTTTTGTGTAGTTTTAAAAGTTGACTATGAAATAATCACTTAAAATGACGGGTGATTTTTTACTAATCATAGGGACATAAGATGGGTACATAATCCTTAAATCAGTAAATTATAATAAAATCAATGTTTTAATTGTTTTAATTTCAGAGGTCATTTCTCCACAAAAACATACATAATAGTGATAAAGAAAAGGGGAAAATATTACAGAGACAGTACATGGACACCAGCATGAGCAAGTAAAGATGAGGTATTATGATATAAAGAATATATATACTTCTAAATGTTTTATTAAGTTGTGACCTCAACCAATCAAATTATATCACCACTAAATAGTCCAAGGACACAGTTATCGTCCTTTGGTTTTCGTTGTTTAGGAATATACATGTAGTCCCTAGTGTAAACAGTGTATAACTTGCATGTTTTATTTGATACACTTTCCCAATTTATTTCTTGATATTAAATGCATGCATATTAAGTAGGGGGATGTAATATCATGTTAAAAAAATTTGGGTGCTGAATCTTTGGTGATTTGTTCCAGTTCAAAAAGGTCAAAATTTATCACGTCTGAAGCTGTCAATCTGAATTTTACACTACTCAACACAGAATTGTCAATATTTTGAGTTTGAGCTGGTAGAAGTTTCTATAATTTTGATATTATTTGTCTCACTGGTAGTACACTACACTGTAAAAATCTTTTTGAGAAATAACAGGTGCAATTTTTTTAATTTGAATTTATTGTCTAAAAGAAATGCACTACGAAATAACTGTGTTCTTTGGCCAAATGAAGTGGGTGGTAAACAGGATTTTCCTTGACCAAATTGACATGTAAACATTAAAAAATAACATAGAAAATATGATAAACAAATCCATCAATTCAACATTACCAACATAGAAATTCAGTAAAGCTATCAATAAGAAAGTGTCACAATGCCAGCATCGCACTTCAGCTTAATCAAAATAAACAAATATATACTAGTTCAGTGATAATGAACACCATACTGATTATACCCCACGCAACGAAGTTGCGGAGGGTATAATGTTTTTGACCCGTCCGTTCGTCAGTCCGTCCGTCCGTCTGTCCGTCAGTCCTGTTTCTTGTCATCGCAACTACTCTCAAACCACACAACAGAATTTCATGAAACTTTGTAGATAATAAGGACATACTATGTAGATGTGCATATCAATAGGAAATTACGGTTCAATTATTTTTCTAAGAGTTATTTCCCTTTGAACTTATTTGCTTCAATGTACTTCTGCAACAGTTTTTCATCTCAACTCCTCTGAAAACACACAACAGAATTTCATGAAATTTTGTAGATAATAAGGACATACTATGTATATTGACAGGAAATTATTATTCAATATTTTTTCTTATATATTTTTTTTTCTTATACTTATTTAATTTCTCCAATGACAATGTGGGGACGTGGGGTATGTGAGCGTGCTCACTAAGGTTCTTTAATTTCCAAATTGTACACAAGAAACTAAAATTAAAATAATACAAGACTAACAAAGGCCAGAAGCTCCTGACTTGGGACAAGCGCAAAAATGTGGCGGGGTTAAACATGTTTGTGAGATCTCAACCCTCCCCCTATATATACCTCTAGCCAATGTAGAAAAGTAAACGCATAATAATACGCACATTAAAATTCAGTTCTAGAGAAGTCCGAGTCTAATGTCATAAGATGTAACCAAAGAAAATAAACAAAATGACAATAATACATAAATAACAACAGACTACTAGCAGTTAACTGACATGCCAGCTCCAGACTTCAATTAAAATGACTGAAAGATTATGATTTCATCATATGAACATCAGTCACAATCCTTCCCGTTAGGGGTTTAGTATCATACCATCATAACATATATGAGAAGAACATAACCTGTGTCATGCCAACAACTGGTTTTTGAATAAATGTGTTTAGTTCAGATGCAAAGACCCTATAAGTGAATCAATATTAACGCCAAAATATGCAATCTTTAATGACCTGACCACAGTATCGTAACTATAGCCCTTCTTAATAAGTCTATTCAAAGGTGTTGTTAGTTTTTGAGGTGATTACTTTTGAATTTCTTTGTCCTCAACAACAAAAAAATAATAAAATTTAAAACATAATTATTTTGTAATTTGGATTATCATGATTATGAGGGGGTTTATATTAGTTAGACAAAACACATAAACATGTGTACCTATATGCTTTAAAAATGACATGTATAGTATATCAAACAATTAAAACTAAAAAAGAAAGGTGACAGTTGAGGATGCAAACAAAATTGTTTCCTGTATTAGTTATAATGAGTTATTTGAGAAGGAAAAAGATATCTGTTTAAATATGTATTCTGATATTATGTGATTTTCAATGGTTTTTAGTTCCCTTCCTATGGTCTGTCCATCCAGTTTTCCACACTTGTTTATACCCCATTTATCTGCATTTTGTTTTTCGGTTTGTTCGTCGGTTTCTCAGTTTGTCTTTCTTCAGGTTAAAATTTTTGGTCAAGGTAGTTATTGATGAAGTTGAAGACCAATGATATTATCTGTCTAAATTTAATGCCAAATAAGAGTTTTGTTCCCAATTTCATGGTCCACTGAACATAGAAAATGATAGTGCGAGGGGCATCCATGAACTAGTTTATGGACACATTCTTGTTTCTTCATCCTTGAAGATATTGATATGATATTGTTTAATCATGACATGTTATAGATCCAGTTTAAATTTTGTTATGGTCTGATGATTTTGGGCATTAATAATAGTCCTTGGTCTTACAAAATTCACTTAAATAATTAATTTTCTACACTTTTTTATGCCCCACCTACGATATTATGCTCCACCTACGATAGTAGAGGGACATTATGTTTTCTGGCCTGTGCGTCCGTTCGTCCGTCTGTCCCGCTTTAGGTTAAAGTTTTTGGTCAAGGTAGTTTTTGATTAAGCTAAGTCCAATCAACTTGAAACTTAGTACACATGTTCATTATGATATGATCTTTCTTATTTTAAAGTCAAATTAGACTTTTGACCCCAATTTCACGGTCCACTGAACATAGAAAATAAAAGTGTCAGTTTCAGGTTAAAGTTTTTGGTTAAGGTAGTTTTTAATGAAGTTGAAGTCCAATCAACATGAAACTTAGTACACATGTTCCCATATGGTATAATCTTTCTAATTTTAATGCCAAATTAGATTTTTTTTTCAATTTCACGGTCCATTGAACATGGGAAATGATAGTGCGAGTGCGTCATCCGTGTACTTTGGACACATTCTTGTTTAATCATGCTTGAAGATATTGATTTGATATTTGTTATATAGTTTACACCATGACAAGTTATAGATAAAGTTAGAAATTTGTTCCAATACAATGAAATTTAACTGGTAGGGGACTATATTGCAATGCAACACTGACAGAATGCTTGTAAATATACAGATGTACATGTATCACTGTAAGTAATAATAATATTAACCTTAATTTGATTATTTTGCTTGTTTTAAAATCAAGGTAAATTGATAGTTAGTTGTTTGTTATAATAAAGTTTGCATCTTGCTTTATTTCAGAATCTGCCATGGAAAGAAACTGTTTAAAGAAGAAAAAAAAAGATGAAGAAATAGACTTTAACTTGTGTTACATTTTATTATACTATTAACAAATTTAAAAAATATATTCTGTAACCAAAGATGAGAATTTATTATCAATCATGCCATTTGAAGGAAACATGCATGTATAGAAATTGGTTTAATCTTAAGCTGATGGGATGGTTAAGGGGTTCTCATCTTAATGATACAATTTGTAATCGCTCTTAAAAATTCTAAAAAAAACCCATGTCAAATTGCAAACTGTATAGCTGTAGATTCTTTATTGATTGAAACATCTGTATTCAGACGAAATGCCCATATGATGCAATATATAATTGATACCATGAAAGTTTTATTTCAAAAGCATAATTCACATCATGATAAAAATGAGAATGAAATTGGGGAATGTGTCAAAGTGACAACCATCCGACCATAGAAAAAACAACAGCAGAATGTCACCAACAGGTCTTCAATGTAGCGAAAATTTCCCACACCTGGAGGCGTCCTTCAGCAGGCCCCAAAACAATACTAGTTCAGTGATAATCATGACATGTTTTGTTCATATATCCTACATGTTATTAGAACACCTCAGTT
Source organism: Mytilus galloprovincialis (assembly GCA_037788925.1). Lineage (NCBI taxonomy): Eukaryota > Metazoa > Mollusca > Bivalvia > Mytilida > Mytilidae > Mytilus > Mytilus galloprovincialis. The sequence continues at coordinate 39,709,571 of CM075338.1, forward strand.
AGTCTGAAAGTGCTTGCCTTGAGTGCAGGAGGTTATTAAAGGTTAAAACAGGGACCGAGTCAATGCAAAGACTTGAAAACTGGTATAAGCTGCTTTGCTAGGCAAAAAGCAGTAAGAAGTAAAAACAAAGACTGAATCAACACATAGTCAGAATTTTGTGTCCAGGTAGTGTGACATATCTTTCTGCAAACTGTTACTTTGTGACTTAGGGTGTCAGTCTTATACAAATTAGGGTTAGATCTCATTTCTGATTATCATGATCTCATAGCCTGAATATGCATCTGACCTGCAACTGGAAGTAAAGCAACCATCATCCAAACATATGTTTACCATACGGTTTATGAATATCTGTTTACCATATGTTCTCAAACATACGGTTACCATGAACATGCGTTTACCATGTGTCTTCAAACGCATGTTTCACATATAAACATGCGTTAACCATGTGTTTTCAAACGCATGTTTCCCATAAACGCATGTAAACAATACGTTCTCTAAACATGCATTTAACGTACGGTGCTCCAAACATGCGTTTCTGACATGTTTAGAAACGTACGGTAAATTCCTGGTAAACATGCGTTTACATGCGTTGCAATTTTGCCTGTGTATATCATATCGAGAACAAGTTGCCGTGTTTATGACGAAATGACAAGCTTGGAAATATTCGGATCGCGCTAGTAAACAAAATCAAACTCATGTCAACATACATTTACCAGATCACAGTATTTAAACTCCGAAAAGACCAAGCTTTGTAATTCATAAATGCGGTGTGCTTAACAAATAATCAGATATTACCAAGTTTCATAATTTTGGTTTAAAACGGCCAAGGATTCAACCCAAGACCACCCCAACTCCAGTGAGCATACTGCTGAGAGATTATGAGGACATTTTTAAATAACCTGTAAACAGCAAAATTTAATGTGTTTTGTATTATTGGAAAATGACCATAGAAAAATTAAATCACCAAAGTAATGCAATGGTTGTACTATTGCTTTGAACGTATTATATACAAACCGTCCATTTGATTCCAGCATCTATTACACAGTACGCCAGCATTGGGTGTTGTACATCTTTGGGATATATAGTAAATACATCGTTTTGAACAAAGGATATATCAGCACATTCTTTTGGTGCTGCAACATAAAATAGAATAGAAATTATGTGGTTATTAAATTAAAACAAGAAGTGCCGCTTTTCTATGAATATATTATTTTTTTATAAAGATTATTTTTGTAACAAAAAGGTATCATGTCATTCAAAAACCTCGGTGTTTTCCAAAGTATTCATTGTGTAAAGAAAATGCATGTACAAGAATTTCTACGAACCTTTACTGCATACAGTTGTATTAAGACTTTGATGATCCGTGCTTAAACAATTTAATAAATCGATACATTCTTCTGAAGAGGAACACGTCTGGCCTTGTATTTTTTCTGAAGAAAAAAAATGAACATCAAACGTTAATTAATACATATAAGTATATACACAGAAGAAAGATTCATAAAATTTACAAAGTCATCGGTGCAAAATTTTATGATTTCTCTGCTTTTTGTGGTCCATAAAAGACGAACTCATTCAACAAATGTCTCGTACCCAATTTGCCCGAACATGTAATACTTATCATGCTTATATGGAAAGTTGTGAAGATGCAACTTCGATTTTGCTTGATTTCTGTTTGGTAATACAAGTATCCTATATGTAGATGTAGGTGCTGCTAGATAGATATATTCAGATGAAAGACTGTATAGTTGTATCTAAATTTGCGTTGGAAAAAGGTATGTTGTAAAAATAACGCCAAACATTGCCTTCTTAAAATAAATGTCACAATGATTCTGAAAGAGTGAAACATTCCTAGTACGAGGCGACTCTTTATTCCCTCTATACTTTGCTTCTAGTTTATTCACTGCCAAACCGAAAATCATCTAGTATTGGTTTAACCAAAGGACGAGAGAAATCTGAGTTGCCAAACTTCTATCTATATCGCATTCGTCTCTTATGATAAAAATATATAGAAGGTGAACTTGGCAGAAATCAAAATATTTCTTAAATAAATTTGACATAAAACGTCATTACGCGTATTTATCTGATGACGTCACTGTATAACGATTTCATCTGACTGACTATATGATAATCCGGGATAGGGAATTAAGACGAATTATACGAAAGCCGAGAAGGATCATTCAAAATTCAAAACACAAAAATAAATATTGCGAAAACATAACACGTGTTTCCGGTATGAAGAACTGTCATCCTGACACCTTTAAGACAGTTCTACCTAGAACTAACCTAAGTTTTAGACAGTTCTACGGCTAGAACAGTTCTACGACGAAATTAGTTCTACGATTAGTTCTACAAAAAGGTACAAAAATCTGACAGTGTCAGAACGTATCTGTAAATTGTGTGGTACTGAGGTTGAGGATGAAATTCATTTTCTTCTTCAGTGCCACAAACTTTCAAATATTCGTTTCAACTTTTTGAATGAAATAAAACAACGGTTAAAAATTTTAGTGGTTTAGATATTAAATCACAATTTATTTGGCTAATGTCCTCTTAAGATATTTTCATACTCCAGAAACTCGGAGAATTATTGGAAAATGTATCCTCATATAGGAAAGTCTCCGTAAATGATATATAGATATAGTTATACCCAGTGATCCCCCCCCTTTTTTTTACCTAGTTATATTAGTAAACACTGTGCTTGTTGTATTCTTCTACTTGTCTTAATAAATATTTTGTTTTATAACATTATGTCTTAATCATATTGAATCACTTGTAATCATTTGTATGTAATTAATGTTGATTGTTCTGCTCCTTGTGGACCCTTTGATTAGCAATAACATATATTTGAATTTGAATTTGAATTTGTAAATTTTCGTTGATTTCACGATGCTACGACGTCCTCATTACTTTTCCTCAACGATCCCGTTACGATTATACCACGTTCTCACCGCGCTTATTCTGCGACCTAAATACGCTTATCAAGATCGTTCTACGCTCTTGACGTTCTTACTACGACCATACTATAGTGTTATTTACTGGCTGTTTCTGTATTGGCACTGGTATAGATTCAAGGTTTGCTGTATTGGCCTCGAGACCCGTAGGGTCGAGGGCCAATACAGCTGACCGAGAATCTATACCAGTGCCAATACAGAAACAGCCAGTTCATAACACTTTTATTAAATGATTATAAGAGAATAAAAACCGGAAGTGAACGTCCCGTATTAGCCCATGGGCCAATACAGCTTTTTTCCCGCTTTTTTCAGTATTGGCCCTCGTTTTTTCCGTTTCAAAACTTTAAGACATTACAAAACATGGCACATCATTTAACCTGTTTATTTTATGACTTTAATTTAAAAAATATTATACAAATGTTTTTATGCATAACGATACTTCCAGAGTTAAGTAATGGCGTAATAAAATTGAAAACCGGAAGTGAACGTCCTGTATTAGCCCTAGGGCTAATACGGCTTTTATCTGTATTGGCCCTGTTTTTTTCCGTATTGGCCCTGTTCGAAGAGCAATATTAAATCTTGATTTATATCGACAGTGAAACGTTTTTAGTATTGCACATGCTGATTTATCCGTATTAGGGCTTATTTACTCATATCATTTAATAACACGAGCTATCCGATTGCAGAACGATCTTACCAAGCTTCTACTGTGATTATAGCACGTTCTTACCACGATTATACTACGTTCATACCGCGATCTTACTACGTTCCCAGCAATAACGTCAATATCGTGTTCAATATCAATACAGTTCCATTCCTTCATTTCTGATTAATATGAGGCAGGCATTACCTGTAAATGGGGACGAAGTCTGTATGAATTACTTTTTTGTAACTTAAATATTTGTTAAAAAAAAAGAAACGGAAATACCGTAACGTTTCCGATTTTGGTTCTGTTGTTAGGGATTTTAGTTGTGACGTTATTTAAATTATGACGTCATATGCAATGTAAACAAAGAAACGCTATCATCAGGTAACGTTTTTTCATATCAAGGAATTATTAAAAATGAAATTGGTATTGCGCGTTCCTTCCTATTTTATACTAGACTGATAAATATATATTTTACTCAAAGTTTCATACAAACGAGACCGGAAAAAGGAAGTACATTGTACATTTCTGCGCAGGTCCGGGATTTCAAAACATGACATAAAAAAAATTGAACGATTTTGAGTTCATTAGTACAATGAAAAATTCGGGAAATTTTCCCGAATTTTTTTTTATTGAATTTTCTACTGTTATTGGGGACTCCGTCCCCATAATACGTAGATTATTCGGAAACAATACAGTCATGCCACTCAAATCTACCAGAACACGTGGGCGTGGTGCTAGGGGTTGATGTAGAGGCAGAGGAAGCAATGTAACGAACCCTGATCAATTTAACCTAAATTACAACCTAGTGCTGGTCTATAAAGCTCAAATGACGATATTCTAGTGAACGATAGCAGAGATGACACAGATGTGTCAATAGATATAAGAAGATGTGGTATTATTGCCAATGAGACGACTCTCAATTCAAGTAACAATTTATAAAAGTAAACCATTATAGGCCAGTTACGGCCTTCAACACGGAGCCTTGGCTCACATCGAACAGCAAGCTATAAAGGGCCCAAAATATTACTAGTTTAAAACCATCTTTACATGAAAACAAACGGAATAATCTATATAAAAACGAGAAGAATGTTTGAGCCGTTAGAGCAAATGGATATTTACATACAGACTAAAAAAAATAACATATTTTTTGTGAAAAAGGCAATGAGAATGATGGTCGAAGTATGAACGAAGTCAGGTCGTAAGAAGAGTGTGATGAGGACGACAAGAGTGTGCTAGAATCGTAATATGGTCGTAAACAGCGTGGTATAGTCGTATTGGAAGCGTAGTTGGGTCGTGGTGAGAACGTGATGGTCGTAGTGAGGTCGTAATAACGTCGCTAGGAGATCGAAGCATAGTTTTCCCGAAAAAAAAACTCACGCTTTCGCTTCGCTCTCGCTGCGATGGTACAGCGAATTTAGCGATCTTACAACGATCTTAGTACGCTCTCAATACGCTTCTACTACGACCTGATTTCGCCACGACCGCACCACGATTGTTTTGAACATGTTCAATGTTGGCCACGCTCACCACGACCGTGATACGACCTTACTGCGATCTACACGATCGTAGTTCTACAATCATCAAAATTTGCATTTTTTTCACAGATCGTAGTGCGATCGTGGCCTTGTGGGACTGCGGTATACCTACGACCTCACAACGACCATCACGGTCTGACTGCGACCCAACAACGCTTCTACTACGACTATACCACGATTATAGTACGCTTTTCAATACCTTAGTACGATTCTAGCACGCTCATGCAGTCCTCATCCTAAGACCTGATTACGTTCATACTACAACAGTTTCGATTTCTAGTCATGCGCATTGTCATTGTCTAAAAACAATATAAAAGCTCTTCAGGTTTTGTTTCTGTATCAGTACCACTATAGTTTTATGAAATATCGTCAGTTGATCTAGATGGATTAGCAATACGTTAATTCAGGTTAGATTGTTGATCCGATAAGGATTCGATTGGAGGCCCATCTGACTCAATTACTACCCTTACCGCCACGCCCACAAGTTCTGGTAGATGTTGGTGGCATGTCAGTGTTGTTTTCGGGAATTCTACGCATTAATGACAATTGGAAGGAATGGAACATGTTCTTGAAGACGGCGTGCACAAAGCTGAGTCCACAAACGTAACGTCTTCAAATTACTAAAACCATTTACGACGTCGGCATTTCCCCCCAGAAAACAAGCGCGTAACAAAAACACTGGACACGTAGTTTATCACATAACTTTAAATATTTACGTTCAACATATTTCTTTTTTCTTTCGAACAAAAAAGTGCAGAATATGCACATTCTGGAAATATGAATAAATATATGCTAAGAGCAGTACAATGGAAATGATTAGCGACTATGTCGTAAACCCTTTTCAGAAAATAGCGTTAAAACGTCATTTCTTTAGATTGTAACATAATAGCTGGACATTAAAAAAAATCAGGTGTTCAGTCGAGACTATCGAATCATTCGTATTTTGCAGATTATCTTAAACCTCTGGTTATGCACATTTTGAATACCAAGTCATTTTGAAATTAAAAGATTGCAATTACATATTTTTTCTTGCCGGTTCTTCCATTTCGATTATTAGTCCTTCCAAATTACTACTTCTTACACATAACAAAGATAATTCCAAACTTATCTACCATGATCGTTTTTGATTTTTTTTGCGATGAATTTCGTGTAATGACCGAGTCCGAATCCGAACAATTCTGTAATACGAAAATGCAGGAAAATATGTTGAATTTGTATAAGTTTTAGGTCAAAAACTCTAATTTATGCTTATTTAATGTTACAAGTTACACCGTATTTTTGCCGTTTTCTATATGTCCGTTTCATGCTTTATGGATTAAATTTTAATTTACCTTACTATTAATGTGGATTTTAATGGCATGCATTTATTATTTTATCATAAAAAAATTCTTATTCTTATTCTTATTCAAAAATATTTTAAACACGGTTGTATAGAACTATTTAAAAAGCGCATTTTACAGTTGCCGTCAACTTTGTGCACGCCGTCGATGTTGACATTATTGATGAGAGCGTAATTAGATCGCGGTATGAACGTGACAAGATCGTATAATGATCGTGATAAGATCGTGCTATAATTTCAGAAGATGCGAGGAAAGATCGTGTTGCAATCGGATAAATCGTGGTATGTCGTAGTGTGAACTTGATGAGCGTAGTAAGATCGACTTTTAAAACGCTGTACGATCAAAACATATTACAAAAATCAAAAAACAAATACAATCAACAAATAAGACGCAAAGAGTCACAAGAAATAAAAAGATAACGCCATTGGTGTGCAACCACAGACTTGCCAATAATGTTTGATCAAACACAAACATAGCCAAAATATGACACCAAAGAAACAAGACGCAAACTAAATTAATAGAAATAACAAGATCCATAAATGATGTATAACAAATAATTTCAAAGGTACAATTGGTTAACACAAACAAAAGGAATACAACGATATAAATCTATGCTACCCCAAAAACTCAACTTCACAATGGTCAACCAATCCGGGTTACTGTATAACTGAGGTGTAACACAATGTGTAACAATTTTTTTTAAAATTATATATGACTGTCGGTGTAATTGTAATTGTTTTTTAATCGTGATGTTACATATATAGAACGGGTGTGTTCGATGCGTTTATCAATTAACAAAACCCCGCCATATAACATCCAACTTTGAAATTGCGACACATGCCAAATTTAGGTGTGCCACTTTGGGAATGGTCTTAATCGATAATTGATAATTCATTTCTCAATATTGGTAATTTTTCTTAATTTTTTTTTATGTCGGGCAAAATAAAGTAGCAGTTTGTAAGGAGACCCCCTAAATAACGTAACAACTTGATTTATGGTCGTTTTAAAAACGATTGTTTGCAAGTTGCATTGTTAACAGTTGTACAATATGAAAATTAATAATCGTGAATGCAAATATTCAAAATGACTTTTCGGAAAGTAACTTTTGTGACATCTTGACTACCGTATACAAAGTTCATTTCACTTTTCTACCTTCTAAACACAAGAGGTCGAATTCTTTTGTTCTACTTAAACCGCATATCGGATTGCACGGAAAATAGTTAAGTTCACGAAGTCTACACAGCTACTTTTGCACATTTCTCTACTATTTCTGTACTGAAAATCTGTAGTACTGGAAATTTACTTTTAATATTAAGTACAATCTCTCTAATTTAGAATTATTGTTATATTTAGGTACTTGATTTGTATAACGTACTTAAAATATTGGTACAAAAAAAAAAGATTCTTATGTTGTACTGTTATACCACTTTCCCAGGTTAGGGGGAGGGTTTGGATCCCGCTAACATGTTTAACCCCGCCACATTATTTATGTATGTGCCTGTCCCAAGTCAGGAGCCTGTTATTCAGTGGCTGTCGTTTGTTTATGTGTTACATATTTGTTTTTCGTTCATTTTTTACATAAATAAGCCCGTTAGTTTTCTCGTTTGAATTGTTTTACATTGTCTTATCGGGACCTATTATAGCTGACTATGCGGTATGGGCTTTGCTCATTGTTGAAGGCCGTACGGTGACCTATAGTTGTTAATGTCTGTGTCATTTTGGTCTTTTGTGGGTAGTTGTCTCATTGGCAATCATACCACATCTTCTTTTTTATACAGTATTCCATGTTTGAACATCACAACTTTTAAGAGAATTGAAATAGACAAACTTTCAAAATGCTGAAAATGTAACCGTGCAACCAAAACTCTGTAGTACTTAAATTTCAAGTACAAATCAAGTACTGTAAAATACAGGTACCTAAATATTACAATAATTCTTAAGTAACAAAATAGTACTGAATATTAAAAGTAGATTTCAAGTACTACATATTTTTGGTACAGAAATAGTACCTATGCAAAAGCAGCTGTGTAGTCTGATTAATCATTGTACACAAGAAAAATAGTGCAAGTAAAAAGGGATCCGCTGGATCCACCACTGCAAGCACAAATTTATAGGCAAAACAAATGCTGTAACAAAAAGAAGATGTCATGAGAAATGACCTTGCAATAACTTTTTGAAACCGAGATAATTACATAGAAAAAATACATTTAATATTGTAATGTGACCGAGGGGAGGAAAGACACCGACACAGACGGACGGACATAACCATACTATGGTACAACAATACGACAATGTATCGTATGGTAATTCCCGTGAACTAAATAATACGTTATATATTTACAAGTTTATTCACAAATTTACATTACTTCAGATGCATTTACAAAGTTAGCTACAAAGTTTAAGCATATAAACTTTAAAAACCAAGTCCTTAAGTATCTAGACTGATTAAATCATTCAAGGAAAATCCTTACAGTCGTGACAGTACCACAGCTTCTAGTATCTTGACCAACTGACCTTTATCATAGAGTTTAATTACTTTCTCGCTAGACAAAACAAATAGCAGAACAATTTTTATTACCCTACACCCCAAGACATCGTTACTTGTCTTAATTAATCTAACAGTTCAACTTGAACTGCAGATAATAAAACTATCTTTAACCTTTTCAAATAAGCCTTGTGTCATTAATTGTCTATGAACACAATTTTCAGTTATAAAGCAAATGAGTAAGAGGTAAATATTTACAAAACATGAAAATATTTCAATATTAAAAAAGTATTGGTTATTTATATTTTGCCAAAAATGCTCCTGTTTCTTTTATTTAAACTTATCAAAGTAGTTGTTGAGTGGAAACCGTTTTTCAAAGAGTCCTATTCGTCCTATTTTATTTATTTTGCAATTGCAACAACATTGTTAGCTAATTTTCATTAGCCTTTCTTTTTCTAAATTAGAATACATCTTTTAAAATTATAATAAACACTATAACATCTTAACCAGCAGCTATCCTCCACCGAGGCGCAGAGACCACGTGACAAAGAAACGGCGGGAATCGGACTCGGAATTCTTAATGTGAGAATTTTGAGTTTTGAATGATCCTTCACGGCTTTCGTAGAATTAATTTTAAAATACAATTCACCTGTTATAGTTATAAATATAGTGATTAAAACAATAATTAGGATCTGGTGGACTCTAACAGTATTCATAGTTTTTTCGTCGTCTGTGAGTTATTTCAGATGGTGTTTTCCTCTTTCACCTTCGAGTTTTAAATGTCAACTCTTGGGCAGCAACCATTTGATTGTCTGGGGGTGGGGGGGGGTGGGGGGGGGGGTATGGTTTTATTTTCTGGACAAATTTTTTTTTACGCCTGCGGGGAAAAAAAATCTATTTTTTTCGCGACAAGTCGAAAACAATTTTTTTCTTTCAATTTTAGCATTACATATAGTGGCAGCTGAGGGTGAAACCAAATTATTTTTTTCTCCAAAAACTGGAAACAAACTTTTTTTTCCAAAAAAAACCATAGCCCCCCCCCCCCCCCCCCCAGAATATCAAATGGTTGCTGCCTTGGTCTTCTGACCAACGAGAAAGTGGGGTGCCTTGCAACAACTCTTTGAGATGTCCTCATGTTCATTTGCAATTCAAAATGTTCTGTAATCATCCCGTCTAGCCTTATTACAGAACCAGCCTTTTGTATTAATTTACAATGTGTTCTTCCTGCAGATAAACTGTACTTTAAGCAAAGACCTATTGGCCACTTTTTATATTCGTAACATTACTTTGATATTATAAACGGAAAGCAACCATTCTTAAATCTCTGCTGTGTTACATGTTTTTATAAATTTATTAAATTAAAAATATAATCCATATAAAGTACTCACTCACTTGGTATACAAACTGTTCCGTTCCAAAAGTCATTAAATGTGTCAAAACATGAACATGATCGATTTATGCAATATAGAAAATCTCTGCATTCATCAGTTTTTGTGCAGGATGAATGAATGTTTCTTCCTAGTTGAAATCCAATAAATTGCAAAATAGTTTTATTTGTCTTTACACATGTACATGATAATAATGGTGAATTATGTTTATTGTACAAGAACGTTGTTTTGCTGGTTCGAATTTTGAGATAACCGCATGACATATTAACCACTTTTGAGCTGTTCTAAATATCACGTTCTTTGTGGTGAAACAGCAAATACGAGTAATACTTTCTAGTTTTATATTTAGCAGATCAGCAGTTGAAACTGACTTCCAGCACACTAATTAAGTACAGAATCGCCAAACCGCTTAGACCTTAGATGGATTTTTTGTAGGTCTTATTTTAATCATTTAGTACTTTAACCGTTTGTTTTCATTGCCTTTTTATATTCTCATATCTCAGTTGATCGGTTTTGACCGTTACCGATAAAGGTAAAGCTTCAATTATTCGACAGTGAGCGTTCATGATGGCGATACAGACAGAAAAGCGCTTTGGACGCATGAAGTTAAATTGTTCTTATCGTTTTAGATACTTTTCCTACTTTAAGCCGACCAGTCCTTTTCTTTGCTTTAACTATCGTGTTCTTAGTGGCGAAAAAGAGTAACTATTTCTAGTTTTGTATTTGAATACTCTTATTAGTAGACTAGCAGTTGAACCTCCAGCACACTAATTAAGTAAAGAATCGCGAAACCGCTAAGTCCTTAGATGGGGTAGGCCTTTTTATGTCTTATTTTAGTCATATAGTTCTATAACCGTTTTTTATCTCATACATTCTCGTGTTTCAGTTATTTGACTTTCAGCATTCCTGATGGGGGTAAAGCCAGAAACGTGCTTCGGCCGAATGAACTTTATAAAGTGTTCTTATCATTTTAGACAATTAAATGCTATATCAAAGTAAAGTAAGAACAATGCATAGTTTATACTAATGTTAACTCACGGATCATGATAATGCATTAAGGGAAAGTAAGAGAGTTTTGAAACTTGAAACTAATTTAAAACAAATCAATTAAATGTGAAATAGCTTACGTGTTGAACAATTCCGACCTGTCCAGTAATCAATTCTGTCGCACTTGCATACCCCATGTATACAAAAAAGAGTATCCGAACACTCTTCTGATGTTTTACAAATTGAGTTAAGCTGTTTCTCTGAAGAAAACAAAAAACAAATTACTTGGTTTGAAATTGACATCTTCTGCAAAGTATGTAGACGCAAATAAACTGTGTATGGTTTTGAATCAAATGTGTGCTTAATAAAAACATAGAGCATATCATTTTGTTTTACATATATTAATAAAAATTAGACATGTAATATAATTTGGTATTCAGTGAAATTACGAGTTGTTTTATAAGAAGGTTGAAGTGTTTAATTTGATAATAAACTCATTATTTTAAAGGAAGAACGTTATTAAGGTACATATATCGCTGACGTTTTTTTTTAACGAAGTTAGAACCCATACCTAGTCAAATTGTCACAATCGGTACAAATACAAATCTATTCTGATATACTTTATTGAGTTAAGATACCGACACAACGTATTCGGCGACCAATTCGTGATGGTGATTGCAAATCTTATGTAGAATCTAAATCGGTCGTTCTTTTTCATAACTTATTTGTTTTGGACAGTTTTTGTGTAAGGAGCTCAACCCAGTTAATGAAGTTCATATATCTTTAATATATCCGAGCAGAATGAATTAACTGAGATACATTTTTGTAAGTAAACGCAAGATATAACTGCTGGAAAAAAACGGAATTTATCTCATTTATCATAAATCTAAATTGAAGTCGTCCATATGTGTAAATATCGGGAGAAAAACCAAGATCTGAAGCATCTGAAGTATCCTTAGTCTTATGTTCACCAGGATACATGAGATGTGAGCACTCGTTTTAACGTTGGTTATTGAGTGACAGCAGAGCATCAATACACCAAGTGGAAAAAACCTCCACAACACGATTTTGATTTCAAGATGTACTGTAAGAATTGGCTTCAGCATAGACATGAGTAGTGTAAAACGTAGAAAAATTAACTGCAAAATTTTATGGAGATTTAAAAAAAATAAGAATCCACATATGATCGACACCGTTGGTAGAATATACCTCACCACATTATTTCAAAAAGCCAAATTTTAGTATTGCAAAAATGATGCAAGAATTGAAGATAAATCTTTTGTCTTGAAATAATAAATTTAGCTTTCAGGTACCAAAAATGAACTTGGTTCGAATATGGTATATTCCTAAATGTCAACACGATTTTCACTGCGGATGTTTCATATGTTCGAAGGAATTGATTTCTATTGCGTGTAACACAGCTGTTAAAAATTTAATTGATATGGTAATCTTATCCCTTAATGTCACCTTCACAACAGTACATGTCATTTTTTTTTAACCCGGAACAGTCTCCGGGACAAGTTTGCAATTCCGCTGAGTGCAAAAGTTGTCACCTTAATTTTTGGAGTTAAGTCAAAACAATGTTGATAACTTGGTTGGTATTGGTTCCCTGATATTTGTCCTAAAATTTTTTGGATCTAGCACCACTGTTGAAAAAGTTATGCCCCTTTTTTCAACAATTTCCTCAGAGGAAAAGTACTTTTCCTCAAGGGAAATCAAATTTCCCTGAAGGAAAAAGATTTTTCCTCAAGGGAAATTGTTTTTTCCTCAAGGGAAAAAGATTTCCCTTAGGGAATTTGCTGCATAATTATTTCCTTTGAGGAAATTCTATTTCCTTTGAGGAAATTCTATTTCCTTAGAGGAAATTCTTTTTCCTTTGAGGAAATTTGCAGCTTCAAATTTTCCTTGGAGGAAATACTTTTTCCTGTGAGGAAATTTGTAGCTTCAAATTTTCCTTGGAGGAAATACTTTTTCCTGTGAGGAAATTTTTGACAAACACTTTTCCTTGGAGGAAAATTCAAGACAACAAATTTCCTCTAAGGAAATCATTGATCTTCAAATTTCCTCTAGGGAAATTTCTGAACATCAAATTTCCCTTAAGGAAATGTTTTTCCTCTATGGAAATTTCATAACAGTACAAACAGTATTAATATATTTTCTCCTAGACTGAATTATTGATACAAAAGATAATTAAAACTTTAATACTGTTATACAAATTTTCATGGTGAGTATTAAACATACAAAAACAAAAGGCTGACTGTTTAGCATGTTTAAGACAATACAATAATAAGCAAAATGCTATGAATATCATACTATTTGTGATGTTATTAATATTGTGCTCATATTTGCATATTAAATAAAATAAACACTTTTCATGTCAAATTAACTTGTCTTCTGTTTCAGCTGCTGTGTATTCGACCCCCTACATAACAGTTCAGTGCATAAGTAATTCAATCCACAAGACATCTTCCTTCAATTGGTTGAATAAATTTTGGCAACGTATGTTCTTCAAACATCTTCTTTGTATATTTGATATGATGGAGCCATGTACATGAATTGATAAAGCAGGTGTTTATTTCGACAACAAACATGACAAAGATACTATTTTTTTTCTTAATTTCTCCATAATCCATCAGTTAATATGAATGTAGGTTGTTACATTTTACACAATTGTGTTCTTTGATAGTACTCCATTTTGTTTATAGCAATTTTGTAGGATTTTTTCTATTTCTTTTTCCAGAAAAACACACAGTTGAGTTCATTTCACATTAATAATCCAATTAGCACTTTATGTAGAAAAGTATTAACAATTAAGTTTCCTCTTCAGTATAGACCTGCAGGACCTGTTGATGATCATAAAAACCAAGATATCTGACCTATAAATACACAAAATAAAAAAAAATGTTATAAATGGAGAAAAAAACAGCAATATAAATAAGCTTATTTTATCATGTTTTAATGAACATTTTGAGAAACTTTCATTTGATATTCTTACTTGTCATGCTTATGAGTTCTCTTATTTCAGTGCTTTGTGTCCAAGATTTAATATTCGTTGTTTAGTGCCTTGCAGTGATATTTAAAGTTGAGCCACTTGCAATAGTTGTTATAGAATGTTCATATGTTGTGTTAATATTTGAACCACTGTCCTATATTATGGTCAGGTTGAGTGCTCACAGACATGAGGCCTAAATTAATATATTGTTTGTTTCCCTAATCCCTATTCTGACAAGCCAGGTGTGGGTAGGTAGGTAGGTAGGTAAATAATTTTATTTTTCCCAAAAGACTGAATATTATCGGATGATCCGGCAAGCCCGAAAATCAGAAATGAATAAAATAATTTTTGGCTTAGTTTTGACAATAAAATTTTATGAGTAGGGCCATTTTTGCAGGGTCGGTCAGGATTGGAGAAACAAACAATATTTTATATTAGGCATGATTTTTTTTTATTAATTGTTATTGACTTTGAACATGTTGAACTAAGTTGGATTGTTTAAATCTTTATATGTTGAGATCTTTAATGGATGACCTATAAAGGAAGTGTTTTCTCATTATTGAAGGCAGGCCCATGATTGGCCTTTAATTTCTTGCATCCGCTTCATTGAACTCTGGTGGATAAGTCACTCATTTACCATACCACATTTTCTTATTTTTATATGAGTCATCATTCAAAGGCAATTTCTTTTATTACTGTAATTCAGAAATTATCGAAACTTTTTAGTAATGCGAATAATGTGACTGGGTGAGTATCGCAAAAATAAGAAATCATATTTTGATAACAGAAACATATATATATATATCATGTAACTATATAGATCTTTATGCAGATTTTTTTTGTAATCACAATAAGTTGTCCCTTCCCTGAAAAATCTGAATTTACAGTATATAGAAGTGGTCTTACCATTTAGGCCTTTATGTATTCTGTTTATCTTGTTTTGCGCTCATTTCTATTGTAACTGTTTATATTTTTCATCATTTTTCTATATTTCTTGTCCTATAAAACATAAAAAGGGTAAAAACTATTATAAAACATCAGTTTGTGTTTTTCTTTATATTCAGTTATATTTAAAAAGAATGGAATATTTGTGCTATTTCATTTCACAAACTTTTTGCCAGTCATGACTTTCAAAGACTTTCACCCTGGTCAATAGTTTAAAAAACAAACATTCCCATACTTTTTCTTTGTGTTCGTACTAATTTTTCATTTGACAACAAAGACATGATTCAACTATTCTTCTAAAATTTGTTTCGCTTGACTACGTTAAACTCTGAAATATTGTTAACAGTATAATCTGTATGTGTCTCACTTGTCAAAATTTCAAATTAATATATAAATCAGATAAAAATGCTATGCATGGCTCAGCTTGATACAAACGTACAGGTTGAACCCAGAACAGTTGGGGCAAGTATGGACACAACATTCAAGCTCGATACAACTCTGAATTTTAAATTTGGATTGTGATTCAATAGTTGATGCAGCATAGGTTTCTGACACAGAATGAATGTGGTCCAAGAACTTAAACATTTTAAATTGACAATTAACCTCTAAAATGGTCCAATATTTAAAATCTCAATACATGGTTAGATGCAGCATATCAACATGATCAAAGAACCCCAATAATTCATTTTTTGGTGAAATCAAATAAAGTTAAATTTTGGACCTTTTAGAACTCAATGTGGACCAATTTGATAATGGGTCAAAATATCAAAAATGTTAATGAATGGTTAGATTCAGCATATCAAAGAGCCCCATATAATCAATTTTTGTTGAAATCAAACAAAGTAAAATTTTGGACCCCGATTTGGATCAACTTGAATTTGGGCCCATAATAAAAAAATCTAAGTAAATATTCAGATTCAGCATATTAATCTGAACACCAAGAATTTAAATATTGTTAAAATCAAAATAAGTTTAATTTTGGACCCTTTGGACCTTAAGGTAGACCAATTTAAACAGGACCAAAAAACTAGGAATCTAAATACACAGTTAGATTTGGCATATATCAAAGAACTCCAATAATTCAATTTTCTATAAAATCAAACAAAGTTTAATATTGGCCCCTATTGGCCCCTAATTCATGTAATTCCTAAACTCTGAACAAAAACTCTGGTCACAAACCTTGTGTTTGAATTTCATAGATTTCTATTACTTGTACTAAAGTCATTAAGCGAAAACTAAATGTCCTGGGACAACGACGACTACATGATAAAATTGAGAATGGAAAAAGGGAATGTGTCAAAGAGACAACAACTTGACCATAGATTTGAGGGTTGGAATCCTTTTCTTTTACCGAGCAATGCATTTGAATGGGAGATATAGTTGGAACCCCTCTTTGCTCTTGGTTGGGACCCCCCTTTTAAAATGGCTGGATCCGCCCCTGAGAAGCATTATAGAAAAATCTATAAGCTTTAACTCAAAATAAGGATAATTTTATTTTTAAAGGGCAGGCACAGATCCAGAGGGGGGTTCAAGGGATTGGAACCCCCCTTTTTTTGGATAATCAATGCATTTGAATAGGGACATGTAATTGCCCCCCCCCCCCTTTCCCCTTTTGTCCTGGGTTAGAATCCCACCCCCACCCCTTTTTAAAATGACTGGATCCGCCCCTTAAGGGTCTATAATTAAGTTTGACAACATCAGACGACATACTACTTTATCAAAAAAAAATGCCACATTTCATCCAATTTAATTTCATCCCTAATACTTGCTACATGTATTTCATTCATAATATTTAAAGAAATAAATTTGGGAGGAGTATGATTTTAATTCATTTGTAATTTGCAAGTTATTAACTATCCAAACTAGAGACCTAATAGAGTAGATATACTTGACTAATTTAAATCAAACTTGGGGTGACTGGGAACAAAGATTTAAGGGAATAGATGACAGTTTACCTACAATGACCTAGTTTCATAGCAATAGCATACATTAATAAAGACTACATGGTCATTCTTATGTTTAAACGTGGTTTAAACTTTGGGTGTTCATTTTTTAATGTTTAACATGTTTAAAGCTAACAATTTCAACTACATCCATGTATCAAGATTTGATCCTACATTATTTAAATATTGAAAAAAATAGCTTTTTAAATTTGGATCTATATATAATTGTGAATGTCACATGGATGTATTTTAATGTAAAGCATCTGAAAAATCATTAGCCGTCTCATATTTATTTCAGTTCTTCAAAAGGCAAATTTATATGAGCTTATGCTGAAAATAGAGATTTCTTATTAAGGAGAAATCCCTGCCCCCCTTTTTGTGTGAAAAATTTTGTTGATTATATAGGGAATCACAGAAACATGACTGAGGCAAGCATCCCCCATCTGACCCCCCCCCCCCCCCCCCCCCCCATGAATATGTTTTTTTAGCTTGTGTAGGTGCAAGTCAGTAAGGACTCTAAGGAGGCAACCATTTGATTTGTAGGCCGGGTGAAAAATGTGATTAATCTTGCTTTGTAAACTTGTGCTATAAATAAAAATTACCAATCCATTAAAAAATCCGTGAGCCCAATCTCATCCAGTGAAATAGATTATAGTCTGTTTTCGAAGTTATATGGAAGTAAGTTAGTAGTCCAGATAATTATGACGCATTGCAAGGCATTTTTTCTAAGGAGAAGTGTAGAATGGGGGAATGAAACCAATAAATTGATCGGATCCGAAATGTTCTTCCCAGTAAAGGAGCACCTATTATTTTGTAGGTAATTATTAGTAGTGTCGGTGGTCTCACAAGTAAATCAGAGTGAATATTGCATGCACATTAAAATTAGCAGAGAAGAGACAATTATCAACTTGTGTATTATTCATTTTCTCGCAGTTATTTACGGTAAATCAGCTATATAGACATAGGAAGATGTGGTGTATAGATATATATATATATCCGAAAACAGGTGTTCGGTTCTAGTACTATATAGTGGCTATAGTATATGACTTTTAAATAACAATTATCAATTATATCTGTATTCTGTGTCGGGTCGAAGGGGATGGAATCCGGGGTTGGCCTCCCCTAGCATTTTATGAGCAATCATTGCATAAATGATAATCTCGGGAATCCTCTCAAGTTCCTATATACAAGGTGATAGGACGTTCCGTTGGAATAGGTTACCTGTGCATCAGGAAAAGTTTTAAGGCATAGCGTGAAAAGGTAACCTATTCCAACGGAACCGAACGTCCTATCACCTTGTATATAGGAACCTTAAAAATATGTGAATAGGTCGGGAAAAACTCTCTTTTGACACTTAGGTATTGCACTGTTGCATTACACACCAATCAAAACGCAAACAATATGGGAAAAGATAACATTTTAACCTACACAATATATGAATAAGGTATACACTTTTGACATCTAAATTATATGAAAAGGGTGGGGTAACAGAAAACCAGCGGCAATGACACCCTTTATTTAATGGAGACATGTAGTTGGAACCCCCTTTATCATGGCTGGATCCGCCCATGATTTTACATGTAAATCAAGCCCCGGGTATTTGTTGGCATAACGGTAACCACGAAAAAGGGGGGGGGGGGGCTAATTAAAAGCACGAGGAATTATAAATATACAATTCAACAGGGGTAGAGTGCATCGAGGAATGGGAATTAAAATTGTCTCTTCACGATGATCGAAAAAAGTATCTTGCACGTTATTTTCATCATCTTGTCTGAAACACTCTGAATAATGAGCTTCAAGGCGAAAACAAGGCATGTGAAATACTAATAACATACACTTCTTTTTTTATACGTTGTATGGACAAACCCATAAATCCCTCAACAAAAATTGCTTGATTCATGTCATATCAAATAAATTACAGCGCAGAAAGGTAACTTTAATTTAATGTCAAAACTAAATTTTTGTTATATTTTTCAATAAATTTATAAATCTTAATTAGGCATGCGTTGCGTGAGTTCCATTTCATGAGACCTACACAGATTTCTATAAAACAAATCAAAAATTATAAATACAGTTTTTCAATTCTTTCCGGCATAGATAAAAAAAAAATGTATATAATCTATATACGATTTGGTTGAATTATTTCACTTCATTTTAATGATAAATCCTTTAGTTCGTAAATTTTTAATTAAAATGAATTTATCATTTTGATATCTAACGATAAACTTTTTAAATTGAAGTGACATGGTCAGTAACCTAATTAGTTGCATGGCTGATTACCATCGTACAGGTGACCCAGTAATTTTCCATATGACAGTAGCGTGTACCCTCGGGGTTATATCGGGGTGTGTATAACTTATTTTCTGGGGAACATCCTGTCCACGTGTAGTACTTAGCATATATTGCAACAGATGACATTAAACAAATTTTCTTTGTAGCATCGGAGGCAATTTCGTGTTCGACCACACAAAATATTTCACAAAAAAGATATGATAAAATCAAAAGAAAAAGATAAAGAAATATTAACAAATAAAGGTGGAATTGAGTAAACGGGGATTCGTGTTTATATGAGCTTATTTTCAGTGGACAACAACAAATGGAAGTTTTTAACGACCTTGTGTGACCTATACTATAGTTGTTAATGTTTGTGTCATTTTGGTCTTTTGTGGATAGTTGTCTCATTGGCAATCCTACCACATCTTTTTGACTGGCTATATACATGATATAATATATATAGCACTTACACGGTCGGTCCAGTGGACATATTTCATACTAGATAACTTATACAGTAATTCTTTTTATATATATGAAAGTTATTGTCCGATCTGATACACGTACCTATAATGTACAGAATTTTGAACAGCTTCAAATATATGGGGTCCGTAGAAACACCGCAAAGGACCTCCTTAGTGCACTAAGAACAAAAATGTGCACTAAGGACCTACTCCTTTCATAATTTTAAATTATATTTTTTCTAATGTTTTCTCGACACGTGCCTCAAAAAGTTGATTGTCACCTTTAGTATAATCGGTAGCAATTCATGTTCGCTCAATCTTGACCCGTTCATAATCTGCTAGTATACTGTTTAAACATGTATATATGGTATTTCAAATTGTTCTCTATTTTTTTCCCATTTGTTTGTTTCTGCCGTATTTATTCTGTCTGCTATATTTTTTACTTCTAAAGTAATAGCGTATTTTCAACTCTTTTCAGTTTGGGATTTTTCATCCTTTTAATTTTAAAAAGACAAATAATTGTGAACACTTCACGGAAAAGTGAGGATTGATATTTGGTTGCTTAACGTCCAGTTGCCAATACTTCATTCATTTTTCTAATGTTAAGAACTATGCCATTTATCAATATTTCGATTTGAGCGTTACTGATGAGTCTTGTGTAGACGAAACGCGCGTCTGGCGTACTAAATTATAATCCTGGTACTTTTGATAACAATCACAGCAATGTTTTTAAATAAGGCTCCGTGTTGAAGGCCGTACTTTAACCTATAATGGTTTACTTTTTAAATTGTTATTTGTATTGAGTGTTGTCTCATTGGCACTCACACCACATCTTCCTATATCTATTAGGAAAGGAACATATTTCTGATTCGATGTTTATATACAAATGCATTTCAAGTATAAATATGTATAGGTTGATGTTTAGTCCCTTCGATGTTTTAGACTGTAAATAAATTATGACCAATTTATTTCTGACATCTTCTTCATTTTTAACTTTTGTGGATAGGTGTTTCATTGACAGCCGTACCACATCTCCTTTCGCTTATTTTTGTTGTATATATTTTTTAATTCACTTTCCTTGTCTTTTAAAATATATTTATTCCATTATTTTTATTTGATGCCGAAAATAAGAATACGAAGTTATTTGTTAAATGCTATAAATAAGCGAAGTAAAACAACCGTTAATAATTATGTATATGAGCATTATATCTATTTATAAAATATTTTTTAAATACAAGCAGACATACCATTTGTGACACCAATTTCATTTATTTCCAAATCTTAAAATCATACATTTCCGTTCTTTAGCGTTTCTTAATAATGGCAGAACGGGCTTAAGAGTCATATGATTAAGTTAACTAAATAATCTAGTTTTCCCACATCATTAGCGGATTTAGGGGGTTAAAGCGAGCCCCCACCCCCGGTTGAAAATCTTAAAATATTTTTTGTATTAACCATTTCTTGTTTTAATGTTATCTTTACTATAATTTGAATATCTAGCACTGAATAGGGTGACACGTTGTCGCTACACTTCTTTAAATATACACAAGTCATAATAACATTGGCCAGAGGGTAACTTGATAATTAGAGGACCAAAGGATTTAATTAAGACAATCCAAGGCTACTATGATCTCTATATTTTATTATATATATCTTTATTAGCCTCCCTTAGAGTGATCAGAGACATATATGTCTCTGGAGTGATACAACAATTGCAAAACGGGTAGATGCGATCTGTAATCAAATAATTAACCTTATAAAATTAATACTTAAAATTTTATTTAGAGTAACCATATGCCGGATGAACAAAAAGTGTGCCATTTATTGAAAAACATATGGTTTGGTATAACATAAAAACTTCTCTAGTGTTTTAAACATTTCTCACATAACCCCTCCCCCAAACCCCCACTTCAAGCTCTGGATCCGCGCCTGCCCATAGTGCTTATTACATTATAAAATAAAATGGTATTCATCTTCAATTGTTGAAATAAAGATGAATTGTTAAAAAAAAAGCATTGACACCAGTTTAAAGTTATCGTTCATAGAAGACAGTTATGATTTATTCTATAATTCTCTTTTTAAAACGTAATATAATTTACCTCTTGGAGTTTTTCTATATGTTACTTCTGTAATCGGATTTTGAAGAACCCCATGGACACCACATACTCTCAAATGTCTTTCAAGGAATAATGATAGTATGTAAACTCTTGTGTTGTTAGTAAGGAAATGAAATATCAAAAGCATTTGTTTCTCAATTTTTATCTCAAAATAGGGTTCTTTAAATGAAAAAAAAGCTTGCATAGCAATTTCCTTAAAAACTAAATATATATAACAAAGGCAAAGTTTTAAAACACAAAATTTATTTTTTATTTTTCTTTCATAAACTTGAATTTATACCACGCTAAACCGTTAGGTTAACAACCATTGATTAATCAATAAGTAACGATCAAAAGACAATTGTTTATTGGATTAGGTTGATTGAACATGATGATTCGGGAATCTGCAATAAACCGTTGGTCACGTGGCGAGTGGCAGGCGTTGATTAAAAAGTCATTTAACTTCAAAATTATAAAATCTATTGATACCTAACTTTGTAGATTTGAGGTATTTAATCATATCCTCTGAAATTCATGTTCGCTGTGATCTTAAAACATCGTTTTAGTGTCCTTAATGCAAAAACTTTCTTCTTAGTGCACTAAGAAGTCTTTTGCGGTATTTCTACACACCGAAATATATGGCCTTATTATTGGTAATATACCATATTAGTGTCACTAATGGCTTAACGTGTTACCAAATTAAAAAGAAGAAATAGGCTCAAAACCGCATTTTTAACTTTAGATTTTTTTTCAATCCCAAAATAGAGAAGAGGTCCGGTATACAGACTTATTAAAAAGTCCAGATGAGAAGTTTAACTTGCTTTTCTATTCCCGGCACTTTTAACTTAACGCATGCAAAAAAAAAAAATGCAGTACCTGGTTACAGTTGCGCATTGACAAATTATAATCTTTCGATTAAATGATCTTAAATCTATATGGTCTTTATTTTAAAAGTTATAAAATCTAAATGTAAAGTGATCTAAAATGTTCTATATTAATGAGTATTTTCGCTGTGAAATGAATCTAAGGTCGTCTAAAAGTGTATACATGTGTATTTGACCCGACTACTGACTATACATAGTAAACTATTCATTATGTACCTATAAGGGGGGTCTGAGCGGGACTCGGGATTGTCGAGGCGTATTTTTTGTAAACGTGACACATGAAAGTCAAATTATGAGGGAGGGTAGGAGGGGTACTGATCCCGAAATCCCGAGCTTAAAAACACGAAATCCCGAAATCCCGGGCTTAAAAAAACACGAAATCCAGAGGTCCCGAAATTCGAAAAAAGAATTATCGTATCCCGAAAGGGTCAATCCCGAAATCCAGAGCTTAAAACACCCGATCCCGCAGTCCCGATAAAGGTCCTATCCTCCCTCAAATTATTGTGCCGTGAAAACGCGAAATGAAGGTTAGCGGGACATGGGAAATTACAAAAATAGCAGAATTGTTCACTTACATAGTGTACGCGGGATGGCATCATGCGAGAATCTAAAAAAATAAGTAGTAACTAAGCGGGATCCGTGAACAGACCCCCCAATGAGACCCCCATTAGTTGTGGCTTATTTTGGTCTTTTTAGTTAGTTTCTTTCCCCTACATTACTTGACCGTTTTTGTAAAACAACAGCACTCGAGGTCTGACAGTATTTTACCAAGAAATGCACAAAATATTCAAAAAGAAGGCCTAGAAAATTTAAATATTGGTATGCACACATACTCCCCTATCAGCACAGACAATTATATTTTTGTAAAGGCGCCAAACTCGTTTCTAATATTTATAATAGAACCGAAAAGAAAATGGAAATGGAAATGGGGAATGTATCAAAGAGATAACAACATGACCAAAGAGCAGATAACAGCCATAGGTCACCGATGGGTCTTCATTGCAACGAGAAAATCCCGCAACCTGAGACTGGGGCGGATCTAGTCATATAAATGAGGGGTTCCTAACCCAGGACAATTTTTTTTTTGGGGGGGTGGGGGGGGGGGGGTGTCCAACTACATGTCCCCATTCAAATGCATTGATCGTCCAATAAAGAAAGGGGGGTTCCAACATGTCCAACCTTCAGCCCCCCCTGGATCCGTGCCTGTGAGGCATGCTTTAGCTTGCCATTAAACAAAAATGTATACTAGTTGAGTGATAATGGACGTCATACTAAACTCTTCAATATACAGTCAGGGGTACTACTTGTACAAGTGTATTTTATTTACTTGAAGAAGTAAAAAAAAATATACACATATAAGTAAATTTGTAGGATACTTATATAAGTGAATTTTATTTACTTGTATAGGTAAAAAAAAAATTGGCTTAGTTATGTCCCTTGGTCATTCAGAATTTTTTACTTGTATAAGTAAAAAAATCATCCTTTCTTCTTTTCTTGAATTCTTAAGATTTCTTTGCTCTAATAGAATTTTAAATTGTGTACCCTTTACATATGTCTTTACTAATCATTTAAGTGTAATTTCACGGACAATGAAAATCCCATTTGTCTGTTATCTTCATAACACTGCTCATTTACAAGCCCCAAAGGAGCAATTTTTGATTGTCTTGCGCAAATATACAAGATCTTTGCTCAATCAGTTTCTTTGATGAATTAATGAGATGAAACATTGAACTTTAATTAAAAAATTTGAGCAAACCTGGGAAAAATCATTAAAGGCATGATTTTACATCTCAAAACTTGAGGATTTTTGTGGGATTGTAAGAAAAATTTACTTAAACAAGTAAATTTTTTAGAAAATTAAGGGGAGATTATTCAAACATTATTTATTTACTCAAATGTGTATATTTTTTTTTACTTCTTCAAGTAAATAAAATACACTTGTACCAGTAGTACCCCTGACTGATATAAAAAAAAGAAACTAAAATAAAAATCATACAAAGGTCACAAAGGCCATAACTTCTGGCTCCTGAATTAGGAAAAATGCAAAATGCAGTGAGGATAATTTAGCCTTTACTGTAAATTCCTGAAATTACAATTATATAAATCATCTCACATCTTTGTGCATTTCTTGAAATTGGTCATATTAATAAATGCATGCAATATTTTCAGAAAATTTCAATATATAGGCTTTTAAAAGTCAATCTTGTGCATGATTATCAATGATTATACTCGCACAATTAACACATGTGGTTCTCAAAACTCGAGGTGTCTATGCTATTTATGACAACATTTTAATCAAGTATAAATTTACAAAATATGTTAAGAACTATATGATTTTTAGGTTTTTAAGCATAGATATAGTAGGTGAGGATCTGCGAACTCTCACTGACTGACTGAGCACATGAATTCAACACTAGTTTTTTGGTGATGTTGGTGTTGCTTAGTGTTTTGTTTTGTTTTTCTTTTCTGCATCTTATGTTTTGCCTTGGCATTGTCAGTTTCTCTTTCATTGCCTTTGGTTTTTTTTTGTTATGTTAAATAACAAGTCACAAGAGAGAAAAAACAAAAAAAATATGTGAAAAAATGGCTTAGTTCAGTATATATATTAAGGACAGAGATAACAAATAGCTAAATAAGAAAAAAGAAAAAAGAAAATTCCTTTTCTATGTACAGTAGGCGAGTGTAATATTTGAAAAAGACGTCTAGTTAAGGACTTTAATGCACCCACCTAACACACGGCTGATTTCTTTTTTAAATGAAAGAATAATGATTTAACTTTGATTTTTGCCCGGTCGTCACAAAATCGTACGGTGCAGTTTTTGTAAAATTGATGTTTATTTCAGAAATTAGTTGAAAATTATAAAATTACGACATGTTTTTCAAGCAAAGGAAAGTAGTCGTATCTTTTCTTTTAGACAGAAAAATTAAGTGAATTAGATTCTTAAAATAATGAAAAACAATATTTACAACTGTAAGTCCGCATGCTTTTGCATTCCTTCTAAATATTTGACATTTTGTACGAAAATTTTCATAATCCTGACCTTTTCGGATATACAATTAAATTTTTATTAAATGCTTTTGCACTCTATCCGTTTTAGAACACAACAAATTACTCATCAGTTATCGTTTTTTCATTCAAGATGAAGACTTTATCTCAACATTTCTTAAAATCACGAATTTCTGTTATTTTATGATGTTGGGTAAAATCACTATAGTTTCCGGAATACCTTATCTATTTCGTTATCGTTTTTTTACTGAATATATTAGTCGATTTCCGTGTACTTAATAGTACTATTAGAGTACGATAAATCATATTTAAACGGTTCTATTTCTATCTCTAACTTCAGTGTAGCTTAAATAGATATAATATCGTCCGAAATTAAGATCAAATCAAAGTAAAACATAGTTTTTGAGTTCTGTAGAACTCACCCCTTTCTAAATAAGGAATCGTATCGGAAAATTGTAGAAAATCTTCCGAGTCGTGTCAAATTTTCACAGTCCAGTTCACGATGAAACCCTTTCTATGCTAAAAAGTAAAAACTAATCAAAAACTATCCATTGATTGACACAGATGCATAGTCTGTCATGTATTTACTACATAGAAACTATGTAGTTAAACACTTAAATGAAGATACAGTTGTATTGCCGCAGTGGGAAAACGAAAAGATGGAGTTTACAGAAGACTGGTCGATGAATATGAAAAAACATGTTAAACCCGCCGCAATTTTGCGCCTGTCCCAAGTCAGGAGCCTCTGGACTTTCTTAGTTTTGTATGATTTTTTATTTTAATTTCTTGAGTATATTTCGAAGCTTAGTATGATGTCCATTATCATTTCAAACTAGACTAGTACATTTTTGTTTAGGGGCCAGCTGAAGAACACCTCCGGGTTTGTGAGTTTCTTGCTGCATTGATGACCCATTGGTGGTCTTCGGTCGTTGCCTGCTTTTTGAACGGGTTGGTGTCTCTTTGACAAATCCCTCATGTACATTCCCAAAAATTAATTCAATCTGTATATATTAGATCTTGTGTCCGCTTTGAGCAAAACCTCTGCTGTTCTGATATATGCCCATGCCAAGGAAGTTGTCTTTGTATGGATATGTTGACCGATAAGAATGATGAGATTACAAGTTAAAATGAAGCTATAATATTCCGATATCGCAATATTCCGACAACTTAAGGGTCCAACATCCCATTGGTCCGACGTTTTGATCATTAAGGTTATACGCTAACGGGATTTTAACATAAGAAAGCCAAATAAAAGGTTCAATATTAGGATAACCTTGTCCTCCGTTTGAAGCCGTGAAACAAGATATAAATAAGTAATACTTAGTGACAAAGTAGCCGAACGTCATCACTAGCGTAATTTAAAAAAAGTACAAACTACTTTGTCAAGTGTGGTTTGATTAATTAGATATCTCAAGATGCACGGCGGCCGACTAAAGTAAAATCAAACACAGTTTGACGTACAATGAGTGATAATATTTTCCATGTGATGTTTTCTATTAAAATTGTCAATTTGTTGATATAAATATACTAGTAGCACTTTACTCATTTAAGAAATGTTAGTTAGTACTCTTATCATATCTGATTTAGCTAGCTTGAGTCTGGTCTCATTTAGTGATGTAAATGAAATGATCCAGACTCAACATATTGCATAACAATAATAAAAAAAACTGCCCTATGGTTGTCTGATCTTGAAGCGGTTGGTAGGCTTTCAAACTAACATGAGACCATACGCTTCCTCAATTTTAAAGTACAGCTCATCATGGGACTTTTCTGAACAATTCAAAATACGTCATATGTTATATTTTCCCCTTGTTTCAAATATATTGTTTCTGATTATTTATATCAAATTTGCAGATATATGTTTGTATATACGTGCAATCAAATGATATGGAGGTAAGATAAGATTTAGATAATGCAAGGGCGACTACAGATACATTTGTATGACTTAATGGTTGATTTTCAAAGACTCCGAGAGAAAACGTTACGTAACATGCGTTACCATTAAAATCAACCAAAATTAGTTAATACTATGATAGAAATATATTTTCCCAACAGTAATACAGCATTCCTATAAAAATATTTCGTTTTTGCATTTGTTTTGACTCGATTTTTCTACTGGAAGTATCCCTGAATTAAAATTGCACCCATGACCTTTGACCTCGATTTAAAAAAAAATGCACCATAATTTCTTTTGACGACCGGGATATTTAGAAAGTACACATTCTTAGCTTTCCAGTGATATATAATTTAGCCGTGTGTTAGGTAGGTGCATTAAAAATGTGAATTTGGCTATCATATCACTCGCCTACAGTCAATTGTCTGATAATCTAGAAGATAGCCTGATTTGGTCTAATTCTCCTGAATTCTAGCAGGTACTTTATTCCAACTTTTTTAATTCAAACAAACCATGTCTTAGATAGTCTTGGAATTAGAATACATTAATCATAAAACTTTCATAATACTTTGGTGAATTATCTATTGATATAATCATGATAATTAAGCTCCTTTTATTTTTAGGGATTTAAAATTTTTAATTTAAAGTTAGGGATTTTATTCATAAAAGGGGGGATTTTTCCAGTACGTATACTATTAATAATGCTTTGAGCAATTTTCATGAAACTTGGTGAATTATTTTTGTATCACATAAACATGATAATTTTCCTTTTAATTTAAAAAAAAATCTGATTTATGTCATTGTACTATCATGACTTGGGATTAGGATAGTCTCAAGAATGCTTTCACAAATTTTTATGAAACTTTGGTGAATTGTTTTTATATCTTGACAAACTCCCTTTTTATTGTTATGACCCAAAGTGGAGAGGGCATAATGTTTAACACTTGTCAGATCGTTTGTCCGTCTGTCCCAAAGTTGTTTTTTGTTCTCTTACAGTACTTTAGTTTGCCTCAACCAAATTCAATTAAACTTTTACAAAAGCTTGTTATCACAATTCTCATATCAAGTTTGAATTTTGGTGATGTCAGTGTTACTGTACTAGAGTATCAGAGTTATGCCCCTTTAGAAATGGGGAAAATATGCTGAATTTTTGGTTTCCTGTTCTCTAAAATTTAGTTTGTCTCAACCAAATGTTATGAAATCAATACACAATGCTTATTATCACAAAATACAGATTAAGTTTGAATTTTGGTAGTGTCTCTTTTACTAAATTCTATAGTTATGTTCTTTAAAAATGGAAAAAAATGTTTCGGCCTTCTAACTTAAGTTTCCCTCAACCAAATTTTATTAAACTTTAAAAAAATACTTTTTATCACAATTTTAATCAGATCAATTTCAAATTTTGGTAGTAAAACTTTTACCGTTCTTCAGTTATGTTCCTTTAAAACTTTGAATAATATGCAAGCTGGAGTATAATTCCCTATTTATCATGTATATTTTTTTATAAGATGCAGAGTTAAGGAACTTTAGTTGTTGCAAAGTTATTTTAAAATTGTCCATTTTCAAAAACTTTGAAAGGTTTTAGAAATTTATGGATTTGTTAAAAAAATCACAGCCTTAAACTTATAGTCACTTGAGATATATATCTATAAATGGAGCCAAATTATATACATGTTTTATGTCAATAAATACCACTGTTTGTGCATGTTTTGTTTTTTTTGGAGGGCAGGGGTCTTATTTGCGCAGTGCTCATAGTTTTTTAGTCGATCATTAAAATTCATTTAAAGCTTAAAGACCAGCTATAAGGGCAAGAAGCTTATCAAACACTCATGGTTTAGATTTTTATTAAACACACATTAATATACATAATGTACATTAAACAGAAAAAAATATTGATGCAAGATGTCATTCAACTTTTACTTTTTTATGTACAGGACAAGAACTATAGAAGATACAGAGAAATTATATACAGCAGAAATGATAGGCAATGTAAAATTTGCAGAAGCCAACTAAACCTAAATGGTAAGGCACCTTTTAATCTTAAAAAAGTTATTGAACTTGAAAGATGATTACTAGTATCATGATTACTATAAAAATTAAAAGATGTGGTATATTAAACATTGTTAAATATGAAAACTATCATGGCTTTGAGAAAGCAATTGTAGGCCTGTTACGACCTTCAATAATGAGAAAATCCATACCCTATACTATAGTCAAAGTAGGCAGCTATAAAAGACCTAAAGATGAAACATTGAAACAATCCAAACTGTAAAACTAATCATGGTAATTGCCTAGTTTATAACAAAATAAATTACAAAAAATAAATACATGTATGACCGGTATGAAACAACAACAACAACAACCACTAAATTTTAGTGTCAGACTAAACTGACAAAAGCT
This sequence comes from Mytilus galloprovincialis, assembly GCA_037788925.1. Taxonomy (NCBI): domain Eukaryota; kingdom Metazoa; phylum Mollusca; class Bivalvia; order Mytilida; family Mytilidae; genus Mytilus; species Mytilus galloprovincialis. The sequence continues at coordinate 39,739,799 of CM075338.1, forward strand.
ACAGGCTCTGAACTTTGGACAGGCACAATAGGAATATGGCAAGGTTATATAAAAATAAGATGTGGTATGATTGCCAATAAGACAACTCTCCACCAGACAACCAATGATGTAAATTTCCTGCAAACACGGACTTGACTTCTGTAAATCAACTAATTTTTTCGTGAATACTTTATTTGGCATTTTATACTTTCTAGTCTACATCGCAGTTATTTATTTTTCTCGAGTTCAAGTTTACTTAATGTATTTTAATAAGGAAAGATACACATGAAAAACATTTATTGCTGTTTCTCTCTCCATTTATAACATTTTATTTGTTTATTTTGTGTATTTATAGGTGATCAGACATCTTGGTTTTCATGATCAATAGGTCATTACTGAAGAGGAAACTTATAGTTGAAATTTATTTACATAGTGCATAATTGGATTAATTTGAAATGGAATGTGTGCTTTCCTGCAAAAAAGAAATAGGAAATTTCAACATTATCACATGATAATGACCATAAACAAAATGTTCTATCATAGATACACAAAAACACTATTGCATAAAAGCAACAACATATCTTAATCAAAAGAAAGGAGAATGCTGAACAAATACTATTTTGTTGTTGAAAAAAGGAACACCAGTTTTATCCAATCATTTACATCGCTCCCTCATATCAAATATACAGAAGAAGATCATTGAAGAACAATTTGCAAAAATGATTTCTCTTAGAATTGAAGGAAATTGTTTAGTGAATGGAATAATGTATTCACTGAATTCTTACGTAGTGGATTGAATAACTGTACACAAGCTGAAACAGAAGAAATTCTAATTTAAAATAACACGAAAAGTGTTTATTTTATTATTTAATCTGCAAATATATAAACAAATTCTTTAGAACACCACAAATGGTATGACATTCAAATTGGTTGCTTATTAATGTATCGCATTGAAACAATTACAAAGAAAATAGAAGCATTTGCTCCAAAAAAAATTATAAATCAAAGTTAAATTTATAAAAAAAGTATAAACAATACCTAGATCTAAACAGTCAGACTGTATTATTTTCAATGTCATTAAAATATTGAGTCAAACATTTATTAAAGTTTTAAATATCATTTGCATCAATTATACAGTCTTGTAATAATTATATTCATACTGTTTGTATATGTTACAGTAAATAGGTGAAATTAGGAATTACATGTAATTACTAAAATTTAGGAATTACAGGTAATCCCCGATGCACTTAGTTAATACAAGTAATTCCTGAAACGGCCCAGTTATTACTAGTAATTACTAATTTTAAAATGAATTTTTACACCTATTTACTGACTGCTAAAACAATGTTGTATTATGGTCAGGTGATCAAAAGTTATGGTAATACTAACTAAAAGATCAGTTAGTACAGTACGTAAATTTTGAATGGTTGATTTCTATAAAAAATATCTTGAATAAATATGGACTATCAAATATTTGGTTAAATCCGAGTAACTTTAGTTTTAATCCAAAATGGTTCAAGTTGAGCATTATACAGATTATTTTTGACCAATTTCAGCAGACAAGGAAATCAGAAATGGAAATTCTCCTAAAGCATAATGTTTTATTTTTTTAAAGAAAACTTTGAATTTTAAGAATATTTAGACTTACTACCTTATACAGATAAGATAACGTTTTGTAGGTTAAGAACTGGAATGAACTGTTATGTGCGTTAGCTTCGAGATATAAAAAAAAAATATATATATTTTTTTTGTTGTTAAATCATTAATAAAAATGATATAGTGAAATTATAATTCACTGTTAGCAGCCAATCTGGTTATATTTTGTTAAAATAGCTGAGAAACAAGGTTGATAAGTTGTGCACTTGCGAGGGAATATTTGGACCTCATTGAATATGTATTCGTGTGACCTCCAATTCAACCTCTAGCTGGAAATGGGTTATCGATGTATTTAAAAGCTATTAAAGTTGTAAGGGTTTTGCTGAACAAATATCCTACTTTTGCTGTTAATCGCAGGCTCAACAAAAATGAGGATAAAATATTAAAATTTTCCTCTAGATACTATCTTTTGACTAGTACTGTAAGAAGCTTGTCAATATTGGTTAAAAATCCAGGATGGTTTATAAAACCTAATGTTTTTAAAACTTTAATTGCATAGTGAATGAAATGTGAACTTGGGGAAAAAACTCTAGTCCATTTATAAGTAATATACGAAAAAAAAAAGGATTCTTTTTACAAACTTTACTTTTGGATATTAACTTATGATCATAAAAGATTTGCTTCTGTCCATGTTTGGTAGAAATCCAGGATATTTGGAGAAAGTTATTTTAAAGATTTAAACCACAGTGCATGATGGAGATTTTAGTTTAACCAAATTATAAAAATCAATTTTAGATAGATATCATTGTCTTGCATGCATATATTTACAGAGTTTCAAAACCTATAAAACAACCATTTTCCAGTTTCAATTCACAAACACTAAAGAGTATGCACTTTTGATGTGCCTTATATTCCTACATCCTTAAGTAAGCTTCCTTAAAATTCCTATCCCATTACTTTCTTATTTGGTATCTTGAATTATGTTTTTGATTTTAAAACAAAAACATCAAGTTAGTAAATAGCTGTAAAAATGACAAAAAAAATCAGTGATTACCAGTAATCACTGAAACAACTAGTAAATACAGGTAATTACTGAATTGGCTAGTAATTACAGGTATTTACTGAAATGTTTAGTAATTACATGTAATTCCTAATTTCACCTATTTACTGTAACATATACATGGTGTAGTGAAGAAATGTTCAACAAGTAAAAATAAGGGAAAACATTTCCTTAAGGGAAATTTGATCTTCAGAAATTTCCTTAGAGGAAATTTGAAGAACAATGATTTCCCTAGAGGAAATTTGTTGTCTTGAATTTTCCTCCAAGGAAAAGTGTTTGTCAAAAATTTCCTCACAGGAAAAAGTATTTCCTCCAAGGAAAATTTGAAGCTACAAATTTCCTCACAGGAAAAAGTATTTCCTCCAAGGAAAATTTGAAGCTGCAAATTTCCTCAAAGGAAAAAGAATTTCCTCTAAGGAAAAAGAATTTCCTCTAAGGAAATAGAATTTCCTCAAAGGAAATAATTATGCAGCAAATTCCCTAAGGGAAATCATTTTCCCTTGAGGAAAAAACAATTTCCCTTGAGGAAAAATCTTTTTCCTTCAGGGAAATTTGATTTCCCTTGAGGAAAAGTACTTTTCCTCTGAGGAAATTGTTGAAAAAAGGGGCATAACTTTTTCAACAGTGGTGCTAGATCCAAAAAATTTTAGGACAAATATCAGGGAACCAATACCAACCAAGTTATCAACTTTGTTTTGACTTAACTCCAAAAATTAAGGTGACAACTTTTGCACTCAGCGGAATTGCAAACTTGTCCCGGAGACTGTTCCGGGTTAAATATATATATATATTGTGGCGTTGTGTTGGTTCAGAATGTTTTATCCATCTGTGAGACACAATACCTGTTTTGCCCCAAATAAAACAAACACATGTTTGCTGAAAGAACATTTACAGGCAAAACAAGCAGCAGTCTTAAATGTGACTGTCAAAAGTCAGGAGCCTGTAGTTCAGTGTTTGCCGATGGTTCATGTCTGTTATATTTGTTTATCGTATATTGTTTTGTTAAATTAGAACATTAGTTTTCTCAATTGAATTGCATCGTGTCGGGGCTGTTTATAGCCGACTATACGTTATGTGATTTACTCATTGTTGAAGGCCGTACGGTTGCCTATAATTGCTGTCATCCATGGCAACTTTGTTTGCACTTTGATGGTATGCAGTTTTCCTTGAAATTAATTGAATTCATCATACGGAAATTCAGACAGAACCATTGAAGAGGTTTTTTAACTCTGATTTTAGATGCATACGATGATGAATGATGTTTATTGTCCATTTACAAAAATAAAGTGCATAAAAAGACAAAGAAAACAGGTTAATGTGATATGAATTTAAATCTGCCTTTCAATTAGACCGTCCCGCCGGACTTTGTCCAGCTATGTTATGATATCCAACTCATAACAAAAGCCCTTTACGTTGTCCAAGTCATCTTTACTATGCATGTTTAATTGAAATAATCTCTTCAGGTTAAATATAAATCGGCACCTCTAAATAGATACCATGTACGTATATTGTGAGTTATGAGTAGCGTTTATATATTTAAGACACAGATGGTAACACTACAATTATTTGAAAAGCCTGCGAAAATTCATTGTCGAAAATTGTGTAAATAATATATTACTTGGCCTGCACTGTGATCCGTCCCAGTATTCAGCTATTGGACATTTACATACATTATCCAGACAAATAAGCGGTGTCCTGCATTCATTTGACAATACACAAGCTTTGTATACATTTGAATCTATAGTATAAAAAATCTGCTGAACATTTGGATATAAATAATGTCTTTTTAAAAATGTGAAATAGAAAAAAACTAGATATATAACAAATACTTTAATCTCCTTTTTAACTAGATCAAAGCCAGAAACATTTTTTACTTTGTTTGAAAAAAGGACATGATAGACATTTTTAAATCCCTTTCATATCAAATAATGTTTTCTATCATTATTACCCATATGGAAGAGGTCAGTGTCACTCAAGACATTCTCAGTGAAGCGACGGTAGGGAGGAAAATGAGTACAAAATCTTTAACTAGAGGCTCTAAAGAGCCTGTGTCGCTCACCTTGGTCTATGTGAATATTAAACAAAGGACGCAGATGGATTCATGACAAAATTGTGTTTTGGTGATGGTGATGTGTTTGTAAATCTTACTTTACTGAACATTCTTGCTGCTTACAATTATCTCTATCTATAATGAACTTGGCCCAGTAGTTTCAGAGGAGAAGATTTTTGTAAAAGATAACTAAGATTTACGAAAAATGGTTCAAAATTGACTATAAAGGGCAATAACTCCTAAAGGGATCAACTGACCATTTCAGTCATGTTGACTTATTTGTAAATCTTACTTTGCTGAACATTATTGCTGTTTACAGTTTATCTCTATCTATAATAATATTCAAGATAATAACCAAAAACAGCAAAATTTCCTTAAAATTACCAATTCAGGGGCAGCAACCCAACAAAGGTCGTCCGATTCATCTGAAAATTTCAGGGCAGATAGATCTTGACCTGATAATCAATTTTACTACATGTTAGATTTGCTCTAAATGCTTTGGTTTTTGAGTTATAAGCCAAAAACTGAATTTTACCCCTATGTTCTATTTTTAGCCGTGGCGGCTATCTTGGTTGGTTGACCAGGTCACGCCACACATTTTTTAAACTAGATACCCCAATGATGATTGTGGCCAAGTTTGGTTTAATTTTGCCCAGTGGTTTCAGAGGAGAAGATTTTTGTAATAGATTACTAAGATTTACGAAAAATGGTTAAAAATTGACTATAAAGGGCAATAACTCCTAAAGGGGTCAACTGACCATTTCAGTCATGTTGATTATTTGTAAATCTTACTTTGCTGAACATTATTGCTGTTTACAGTTTATTTTTATCTATAATAATATTCAAGATAAATAACCAAAAACAGCAAAATTTCCTTAAAATTACAAATTCAGGGGCAGCAACACAACAACAGGTTGTCCAATTCATCTGTAAATTTCAGGGCAGATAGATCTTGACCTGATAATCATTTTACTACATGTCAGATTTGCTCTAAATGCTTTGGTTTTTGAGTTATAAGCCAAAAACTGAATTTTACCCCTATGTTCTATTTTTAGCTGTGGCGGCCATCTTGGTTGGTTGGCCGGGTCCTGCCACACATTTTTTAAACTAGATACCCCAATTGTGATTGTGGCCAAGTTTGGTTAAATTTGGCCCAGTAGTTTCAGAGAAGAAGATTTTTGTAAAAGATTACTAAGATTTACGAAAAATGGTTAAAAATTGACTATAAAGGGCAATAACTCCTAAAGGGGTCAACTGACAATTTCGGTCATGTTGACTTATTTGTAAATCTTACTTTGCTGAACATTATTGCTGTTTACAGTTTATCTCTATCTATAATAATATTCAAGATAATAACCAAAAACAGCAAAATTTCCTTAAAATTACCAATTCAGGGGCAGCAACCCAACAAGTGGTTGTCCGATTCATCTAAAAATTGCAGGGCAGATTGATCTTGACCTGATAAACAATTTTACCCCATGTCAGATTTGCTCTAAATGCTTTGATTTTTGAGTTATAAGCCAAAAACTGCATTTTACCCCTATGTTCTATTTTTAGCCATGGCGGCCATCTTGGTTGGTTGGCCAGGTCACGCCACACATTTTTTAAACTAGATAGCCCAATGATGATTGTGACCAAGTTTGGTTTAATTTGGCCCAGTAGTTTCAGAGGAGAAGATTTTTGTAAAAGTTAACGACGACCGACGACGGACGACGGACGCCGGACGCAAAGTGATGGGAAAAGCTCACTTGGCCCTTCGGGCCAGGTGAGCTAAAAAGTTCTATATAGTACATATACAATGTGGTAGATTTAGTAATGGACAATTGCTGTAATGTACGTTTTAGATTGAATTGCAGTTCATATGGACATTGATTTTTGTTTAGCTTCTGTTCGTAATTATCTACTGAAATAGTTGCTTTTAGTACGGTGACCGAGTAAGGAAAAGTCGCTTATTTAAGGAGTTTAATTGTCATTCGGACTATACGGCTATGATCTTTTCTGCACATAAAATTATTAAAAGGTTTGCCTAAATTAGGTTTAATTTCATGTAATTTATTATCATCTTTTTTACTCCATTCATTTTTCAATATATTAAATACATATTCTCTAATATTAGATTTAAAATCAGTATATGGTATATCACAGTTAGATAAAGGGTCACCCAGGGCATTCTTTGCCTCAAGGTCTACAGCTGTATTTCCAAGGATTCCAACATGACTCGGAACCCATAGAAATATTATTTCTTTCAGAAGAATTTTTTAATTCCTCATTACATATGAAATTTTGAGAATTATTGGCTTTTTAATTTTAGCATTTTGTATAGCTTGTAAGCATGAAAGTGAATCAGAACATATAATAAATTTGGATTTATCTGAAGAAGCAATAAATTTCAAAGCCAAAACTATTTCTGCTTCAGCAGTAAAGATGGATGCATCAGATGGCAAACGGAGAGTTGCAACTCTGTCCCTGAAGACAGCAGCAGATGCAACTCTGTCACCATCTTTTGATCCATCAGTATAGACAGTTGAAAAGTCTAGATAATCGGCTTTAATTTCAGCATAGTGTTGCTGAATTAAAAGACGGGTTTTTGTCATTGTGTTCACGGAGATCAAATATCATTTTTGGTTTGGGAAGTTCCCATGGAGGACATTTGCAAGTTTTAACTTGAGCAACAGATTTTAAATCAAAAGAAGCTAAATGTGGTTTTAAACGTATACCTAACGGAGGAATTTTATTTTCATGTTTTGCAAAAATATCCTCATAAATCGGATTAAAAACACAGATGTAGGCAGCTTATAAAAAATACGCTTTCATGATAGTAGGCTTCAGGTAAAATAATAATATTTATCCTTCATTGTTGACTGACAGAGGTTAAATGTTAGCCGGCAAGGTAACTACTATAACTTTAACAGAATATATGTCAAAAAGATCAAGTGTTTGAAAAACGCCAATTTCCAAGAAAAAAAAAGTGAATAATTTATATACATTTTTCGAGATAATGCATTGTTAATTGATTTGAAAACATGTCTGTATCTAATATTTAACCTATATCTTAAAATTTTAAAAGTATGTAAGAAAAAACAAATAAAAACAGAATTTGATCTTTGACCTTATTTTATGCAAAACTGTTACCAAATTTCTTTTTGACGACATCGATATTTCAAAAGTACTCATTTTTCCGAATCCAATGATATATAATATAGCCATATAGTATGTTTGACGATTAAATCTTAAAATGTTGGGTCTGGTCACCGTACTATTTAGTCAGTAGAAGAAATGGTAAATATATTGTCAATTTTGAGTGAGTGATGCTTATTCGTGAAGAATTCATCTTTTAAAACGATTACAAGATACTCAAACATACATATTTTGCATAGATCTTTTGACCAATAATAATCTTTTGTAGGGCATTGACATTTTCCAGATAAACACAGCAAATTACTTTGGCAGCCGTTTGTTGATGTGCAGGTAGCATTGACTGTTGATTCTACAGAATAAACGGTTAAACAATTATTTTGCTTTACATTTTCATATCCATTGTATATACGAAACTTCTGGCTTCCTTTCGAGGTACAACTATTTGTACTGTGTTAAATAAAATTACGTCCAAGATATATATTTTCAAAAAATACTTCGTTTTATATACATACTTAAATATAAAAAAGCAATATATTTAGCTAATAATTACTTGTTTAAGAGTATTCAACTGATCTAGTTAATACTATTATTTGTTTGGTTTTCAAAAACACTAGTATGGAATTTAAAAAAAATAAAATGTTTTGTTTATGCAATAGAAACATGTGAAAGTGAAGAAATGAATATAAACTCAGTGCTTTTAATGTGAGTGCCATATAAAGCTCAACATTGGTACATCGCTAATCTATATAACACCACTGTTACACACAAATGAAAAACATCTAAGTTGCAACTGGTTCAACAATCACATTCCCTTACGCATATGTGTATTATTTATCGCACTGTTTAACTCCATAAGGAACGTTTTGTTTGAGAGAAGAGAAAGAACTTGGTATACCAGAATCGCTCTTGGATATATTTTTCTTATCAAACCATAAGAACATCATTGTGTGAACATATGACGGAATGATCTAACAAACAGTTTGGAGGATTTTTTTACAATGATTATAAACAAGATATCAAAACCAGTACAGTTTGTGTCGTGTTTTTGTAGTCTCTAGCTAGCAAATAGTAGGCCGTTAGTTTTTTCGCTTGAATTGTTTTATATTGTCATTTCGATGCCTTTTTGTTGTATGAAATGATGTATTTACTTTAATAGAACAACGTTGAAGATTTTTCATTTTAGGAATTTCGATTTCGAATAAGTGGTCAACTTAAAACTTTTTATGAGATTAATTTGATAAACTTTATCATTTGTATAACTTTTAAAATCAAATACATACGATTATGGTGGCTGCATACTAAGTCGCTATTACAGAGAACACGTCCGCCACAACAGGATTCACACAACAGGTGTTTTTCATTATTTGATCGGCGCCCGAATGTGTTTGAAAAATATCCATTAAGGCATATCTAATTAACAAAATTATAGGCAGAATTATTGTATGTAGTTTAAATCAATGAAAAAAAAATATAGCTTTGAATGTTTGAACATATTTTTTAAAGGTGTTGTGTTGTTGTGTAAATCGATTGAGATAGTTTACACAGGAAAAATTGCAACATATGATTTTCATATGTTTTATAAAACATATGAAAAACATATGATTTTTATATGTTTTTCATATGTTTTGTTCAACATATGATAATCATATGTTTTAAAACATATGTTTTCTGTCTGTTTTGAAACATATGAAAAACATATTCATATGAAAAACATATGTTTCATAAATCTTAAGAAAAACATATGTTTTTCACGAAACATATGAAAAACAGCTGTTGAAAATCTTATGAAAAACATATGTTTTTTATGAATCATATGATAAACATATGTTTTTCTTTATGTTGAAAATTACGTGAAAAAGGTGTTTTTGTGGTATTTGAAGAGCATATTTAGCCTATTATACTCCCAGATTCAGCATATTAATCTATAATCTAACACCATATATTAGTGATAAACCCTGATAGTTTTGCATGGTTCACAAATCTCATTAGTGATCTTAGATCGAAGATGTTGAATAAATGTGTAAACATACATATGTTTTGCCTATGTATAACTATGATATTACAACAAATGCATAAGATAATGCATGAATCTTTAAAGAAATGATATATGCCAATGCTAAGGAAAATGCATACTTATAGTATAACTAATCGCCGTATTTGAATATCAAAAATAAGACAACGCGTGACCGAACGACGCATGGATTAAACGAGGATGTTGACCGTTTACAAGTTTTCAAACAAGAGGGGGTGGGATGAACACCAAGGACTTCCGTTTTATCTCATTTTATTTGTTTCATTGTCCCCTACAAGAACATATATGGTTTAGGGGTGGGGATCTGGACCATTTACAAGATAATAGTACATTCTCAAATTGAACGGGGTGGGGTGACCCCAAGAAACTTCCATTTAATTTCATTTGATTAGTTTTATTGTCCCTTACAAGAATATATATAGTTTAGGGGTGGGGATGTTGACCGTTTACAAGATAATAGCACATTTTAAAATTGAACGGGGTGGGGATGACCCCCAGGGACTTCCATTTAATTTAATTTGATTTGTTTTATCGTCCTATTCAAGAATATATATGGTTTAGGGGTGGGGATCTGGACCGTTTACAAGATAATAGTACATTCTCAAATTGAACGGGGTGGGGGTGACCCCCAGGAACTTTTATTTAATTTCATTTGATTAGTTTTATTGTCCGATACAAGAATATATATGGTTTAGGGGTGGGGATCTGGACCGTTTACAAGTTTAAAGCATATTCTCGAATTGAAGGGGGTAGGGATGACCCCCAGGGACTCCCCTATATTTCATGTGATTTGTTTTATTGTCCTTTAATCATTTCTGAAGACTGCATGTATCTATCACTTACAGTTTTCAAGTTATATTCATTTGAAAATTTTAGAAAATAAAATCCCATAGGGTTCTATAGTAAATCCCTCCCTTCTTTCTGCCCCCCAAAATACCCCTTAATAGACCCCAATGCACAAATGAACGATTGATAGCTCACCTAGACATATTAGTCTAACATTTTATGAAACCCTAAGTAAATCTGACAAGTAGTTTTGGAGAAATGCTGCGGACAAGTTCATTTTTAAAGTGGCGGAAGAAGAAGAGGAAGAAGAGGAAGAAGAGGAAGAAGAAGAATAATGAAAATAATAAGAACTGAGCAAAAACAATAAGTCTCCAAACTTTGTTTGGGAGACTTAATTAAAAAGGGGAAGGATATTAAAAATCGAATAAGTAACGAATAAGGAATAGGGTATAAGTAACGAATAGGTAACGATAACGAATAGGTAACGAATAGGGAATAGGGAATAAGTAACGAATAGGTAACGAATAGGGAATAGGGAATAGGTAACGAATAGGTAACGAATAGGGAATAGGGAATAGGTAACGAATAGGTAACGAATAGGGAATAGGGAATAGGTAACGAATAGGTAACGAATAGGGAATAGGGAATAGGTAACCAACTTGACGTCCATACAAGATTATTGTTTTCAATCCAGATACGGCCATAATTTTTGTTTTTAAAAGGCAAAAACCAGAGTCCGATTTTTTCTTTCAAATATCTCAGACTGCCTTCTCAAACAAATTGTTCGTATCTAGAGCTTATGTTGACTGAGGATCATCATTCAGCTATGTTATTTCGTTAAAATAGGTTGAGGCGTTTTGGGTAACACATGTTTTCGTAGGTTAATAATCATGATTGCTTTTTTTTTTTTATGAAAGTGTAACTTGATAGAGTATATACGTTTCTGTCTCGTGGAATTGTGAAATAGAAGGCAATACATTCTTGCTCAATCCTGTGTCGCTTTTTTATCCATGTGTTACTGTAATTTGAATTTCAAAATGACTGAGTGACGTTTTTACGGCGAACTGGTCAACTCCACTATAGCGAATCACACGACTTTAACATAATCAGTAAATACCAGCAAAAAACATCATTTAAGGTAAAGAATTGTCGCATGAAAAAAAATACACGGGAAATGGCAAAGTTCTCGAAGTCTTGTCTGATTAATCAGTTTCTCACTATACAAATCCTTGATCAGTTTACAAAAAAAAAAGTCCAAGCAAAGGGGGCGTATGCCCCTCTACGCCCCCCTTTTTTGCCCCCAGCCTCTGGAACCGCCACTGACAGTGATACTCAAATTGCAGACTCTTATTAGTAATAACAAAAATCTGTGTTTTCTGTGACCTCATTTTGTAAAATATATGTACATGATATTTTATTTATTACACTCTAACTGATCACTAACTGTCTGACAGTTACATTTAATTATTCTCTGATTTAGAATAATTCTCGTTTGTCAATTTTCCAAACTTCACCATCATGCCCCCCTTCAGCACAGTTATTTAATAATGAATGGAACAAAATGTGAATGAGTTATAAATAATAGATAATTGATTGAATATCTGTCATTTAGTTTTTCTTTATTCTCATGATTCTTCCAGAGACACTATATATGCTCTGAGAATAATGATTCTTTATTCTATATTTTTGCTTTTTAACTAACTTTGTTGGTTTTTTTGTCCTTATTTAATTCCCCATTCTCGATTCCAGACTAAGTTAACTCTCACATAAATGATATGATATTATACGTAAATGTACGAAAGCTTGGATCCTCGAATACGGAAAACCGGAAATCTTTTCACCGTGGTCGTTTTTGTGTAATATGACGCGAAAGGACGCTCGTCTGCTGATGTTTGAAATGGTCAGACGTTGACACAAAGAACTTTGGTTTTTCAAACAGATGGTTAAAAAAGCTATTGTAAACAGATATACTGAAATGGGTTACATTACCGATTAACTGGAAGAAACCGGAGAACGAAACATACATTTAAAAAAGTCATCGCAACAAAAGTGTATCCGGATAACTTTTTTGTACTTGTCCAATGAAAGGTAAATATAATCATGCACATTTTTAGGACGATGTTAGACTAGTTTTATACTTTCATGAAAAAATATATAGTCACTTTATCCACGTCATGCATGTAAACCCCGAAAATCAGTCAAAAATTGACAAAAACGGAAGCAAGTAAGCTCGCCCCACTGGCACTGGTAAAACGCCAAACGCCTCACTTTTTTTAACAACACGGCCTGTTTTTTTAAATTGCTCCACTCTTTTTTAGGGAGCTCAGTCTCATTCATCTACCATTTGAATTGTATGGGAGAAAAGGGAGTGGTTAGGGCTTGGATGAAATTGAAATATCGAGGACGAGTTTTGAGTAAAAATGATCAAAAATCTAAAAGCCAGGACCCCCCCCCCCCCCCCCCAAAAAAAAAAAAAGTAACGACAATGCAGGATAACATTTCCATCATAGCCCCCCCTAAACCCTTGAAATAAATATAATTTGAACTTCAGCTTTTATCCGACAGCTTATATGTCGGATAAAAGCTCTACAGAGCTTAATTATGTTGTATTGTTATATGTATAACTGACTTTAAATAAATCTTTTATGCTTTTATGCTCATACTTCAATCCCTAATTATACTCCTGCCAACAGTCATGACAGTGGCAACTCACCTTACTTGGGAAAAATCTAATTTTTATACCCCTTCCAAAACTATTTCTCCATGTTTAATGCCTCAAATTGCAAGAAAGGGGGTGAAATTATAGTGTAAAAAAATATGGGTCCCTAATTTTTTTTTAGGAAAGTAGAGTTTGGTCCAGCTGAAAAAGGTTAAAAATTAGCACCTCGGAAGCTGTCAAAAGATTTCAAGACGCCCTATATATAAAATTGTCCATATTTTGAGTTAGAGATGATTAAGTTTTCTATAATTTTGATATAATTTGTCCCAAAATTTCATTGAGAAAGCGCAGGTGGGATTTTAAAAATTATATATATATGTTATAAAGGTCTGCCAACTTGCCCTGCCCTACTTTAAAAAATGAAAACTTATCTACCCAGATTTAAAAAAAATGTGACTGTCACCAGTAAAACTGCATTTGCAACCGTCAAATCCACAATTGACGGTGACAACTCTTCAACTACAGTACTGGTATTCCGATTCTAATTCATAACAAAAAGATATTTATAATACGATGGAGTTTGAAAAAATGTATAAATTTGACATACAAAAAAAATCTGTGAAACTTCATGAATGATTTTCGCGCAAAGACGTCATGGCTAAATATGACTTCATGCAAATGAAAACTGACAAATTGGAGGTTAATAAGTTGCCTCTTCGATTCAAATTTGGATAAAATCACTGTAAAACAGTGAATTGGAGAAGGTGTTGTTCTATTAATGACAACATTGTAGTAAATCGAACCTTTGTTGATCCAATCAATTCAATATTGCGGCCCCCTCCTTAGTTTTGCCTTGTCAACTGGGGAAATGTATGTATTTATTAGAGAATACATTTATTTAACTACTCGTATATGCTTAATATTTTTAGTGATTTGCCAGATAATTGCAAAGAAAACTGTTAATTGTATCATAATATATCTTATAGGTTTTTTAGCCAACTCAAAATCATGCTTTTAGGACCCCCTTGTTGTACTGAGGAAGTGGACCGCTCAAGAAGATGAAAGGTAATGTAAATATAAAAATAAGAAAATGTAGTATGATTGCCAATAAGAAAAGAGAGGAATTTGTAAAAGTGAAAATTCACTTGTTTTCCAATTCTTATACTAATAAAAGTGTCTTATATTGTAATGTTTAAATTACCTAATTATTTAAAAAAAAAAATTGTTTACACTAATGAGAAAAGACAACTCTCCATCAGAGATCAAATGACTTCAAAGTTAACAACTATAGGTCACCATACATCCTTCAACAATGAGCAAAGCCCATACATTATACCATATATACTGTAAATTCTGAAATATTGTGTGGATTTATTATTGCCACCATTGCCTAATGCCATTTTCAGTGGCAGATCCAGAAATTTTCATAAGTGAGGGCCCACTGACTGTCTATTAGAGGGGGCCTGCTCCAGTCATGATTCAGTGATTCCCTATATAATCAACCAAATTTTTCCCAGAAAAAGGGGGCCCTGGCCCCCACCTAAATCCGCCTCTGATTTTATCATTTAAGACTTAAATGGTTAATGCAAGTTTAATTTTTAGGATTTTGAGAAAAATCCTGTTAAATTCATAAAAAATATTTCAAAATGCGAGTTTAAATTATTGCCTTTACCAGTCAGAGCTCAGACATAAATAAGTCTGAATCTGCTTTTAACTCATAGAGGTCTAAACTTGTAAGTTTTAGGATTTGTCTCCCTTTAATGTCAGACAAATTACGACTTGAATAAGTCCAATATTGTTAAACAAGAAATAATTGACCAGAATCAAAAAGTTGCAAATATCGACTCCTACAAGTCGATGAGTGATCGAAATTGGTTAACTTCAAGACCCACGCATACTTATAAGGAGGTCATGCATCTAAATCAAATAATGACAACATTGAAAGCCAATGCTTTGTCTTCTAAAGAAAAATATGAATGAGAGTCTAAAAAATCGGAGATAATGTTAATTAACCTTACAATGCAACCACCTGGAATCACACTTAATGAGGAAAAACATCTGTGTTTAGTAAGGATGTTCAATTAAATTATTAGATATAGATAGCTCAAGTCCTTGTGAACTCTCATACAGGTTTTTGCTGTCATAGGTGGTGTAGTTTGGCCACAAAGTAACATTAAGTTTTTTCACCAACATAAATAGACCTTAACAAGTCTGTCATTTTCTGACTTAGATAAGTCTAAAATTGAAACTACATTTTTATAATGAATACATGTTTCGACTTATTTAAGTCAAAAACAAAAATCGACTTGTTTATGTCTGAGCTCTGACTGTTTACAACTAAACTCTGTCCCATTTTTGTCAAGCCTTTCTAAAAAGGCAAGACTAAGCAATCCTACATTCCGTCGTTGTCGGTGTCGTCAGCGGCGGCGTCCACACAAATATTCACTCTTGTGGTTAAAGTTTTTGAAATTTTAATAACTTTCTTAAACCATACTGGATTTCTACCAAACTTGACAGAAGCTTGTTTATGATCATAAGATAGTACCCAGAAGTAAATTTTGTGAAAATAAAATTCCATTTTTTTCCGATTTTACCTATAAACATGATAAATGGACTTAGTTTTTCTGCGGGAAAACATTACATACACTCTGTGGTTAATGTTTTTAAAATTTAAATAACTTTCTTAAACTATCCTGGATTTCTACCAAACTTGGACAGAAGCTTATTATACCCCACGCAACGAAGTTGCTGAGGGTATAATGTTTTTGACCCGTCCGTCTGTCCGTCCGTCCGTCCGTCAGTCCGTCCGTCCGTCAGTCCGTCCGTCCGTCAGTCCGTCAGTCCTGTTTCTTGTCATCGCAACTCCTCTCAAACCACACAACAGAATTTCACGAAACCTTTTCAGATAATAAGGACATACTATGTAGTTGTGCATATCGACGGGAAATTGCGATTCAATTATTTTTCTAGGAGTTACGCCCCTTTGAACTTATTTACTTTAATGTACTACTGCAACAGTTTGTCATCGCAACTCCTCTCAAACCACACAACAGAATTTCATGAAACTTTGTAGATACTAAGGACATTCTATGTAGATGTGCATATCAACAGGAAATTACGGTTCAATTTTTTTTCTAGGAGTTATGCCCCTTTGAACTTATTTGCTTCAATGTACTTCTGCAACAGTTTGTCATCTCAACTCCTCTGAAAACACACAACAGAATTTCATGAAATTTTGTAGATAATAAGGACATATTATGTATATTGACAGGAAATTATTATTCAATATTTTTTCTTATACAATTTTTTTTTCTTATACTTATTTAATTTCTCCAATGACAATGTGGGAACGTGGGGTATGTGAGCGTGCTCACTAAGGTTCTTTAATTTATCATCATAAGATAGTATCCAGAAGTAAATTTTGTGAAAATAAAATTCAATTTTTTCCGTATTTTACTTATAAATGCACTTAGTTTTTCTGCGGGAAAATATTACATCACTCTGTGGTTGTAGTTTTTAAAATTTTAATAACTCTCTTAAACTATCCATGGTTTGTACCAAACTTGGACAGAAGCTTGTTTATGATCATAAGATAGTATCCAGAAGTAAATTTTGTAAAATGACAAATCCATTTTTTCCATATTTTACTTTAAATGGACTTTTTTTCTGCCAGGAAACAACACATTCACTCTGGTTAAATTTTAAAAATTTTAATAACTTTCTTATACTATTTTTTATTTGTACCAAACTAAGACAGAAGCTTGTTTATGATCAAAAGCTAGTATCTAGAAGGAAATTTTGTTAATATTTTGTACCTGTGTATCTGTATTTTACTTATAAATGGACTTAGTTTTTCTTCCAGTTAACATTACATCCAGTCAGCAGTTAAAGTTTTTAAAACATTTATTAGATTCATAAACTATCCAGGATTTTTTACCAAACTTGGACAGAAGCTTCCTACAATCCAAATATGGTATCAAGCGGAATATTTTTATTGATTTTCCCTCATTTTTGTTGATCTTGCAATTTACAGCAAAAGTAGGCGAGACACTGGGTTCCACGGAATCCTTACAAATTTTTAGCAATAATCATGCTAATAAAAACCTCACAACAATTTCTGAATTTACAGTAGTCTGGTATATAAAAAGACCCTAAATGAAAACGAAAAATTTGTAAAACAATTCAAACTGTTTTACAGGTTTCTGACATGGGACAGGCACATACTAATTGAAGGATGTGATGGGGCTATTGGGGGCTAGACTATATAGCTAGCAGTTTGTGGTGCCAAACCCACCTAACCTGGTACATGTATATTGATGTGAAAAGGGCTTAACTCACCAGATCTATATACAGTATACAAAAAAGAAATGCATCTAACAAAAACTCACACAAGACATGTTTTTTGACAGTAAATTTATTCACACATTGACATTGGCAAGATACATGTACATTGAAAGGTTGTTCTTTTGTTAAATGCCTGAAGTACGGATTATAACACAAATGACAACAGGCCCGAGAACACAGTTCTTTCGTAGTGCATTAAATTCAAATTAAAAAAATCGCACCTGCTCTTTCTCAAAAAGTTTTTTACAGTGTAGTGTAGCTACCAGTAAGACAAATAATATCAAAATTATAGAAACTTCTACCAGCTCTAATGTTCACGAGTTTAGTCTTTCCTATATCAAAATGGTGTATTTTAACATGTTTGCCTATTAACTTAAAACAGCAAAACAAAATCTAATAAACATCTGACAGTAATTAATGCCTAGAATGATTTTTTTAACTGTATACAGTAGAATAGATAAATTAAAACCAGAAAGTTCATACTGTACATATATTTATTAGCTAAGCTGTTGATCTTCTTTCTGTTGTTTGCTTACATGTTCTTTGCATTCACTCAAAAGTAAAAGTACATATAGTTCTGTAAAGGTATAAATTAGTGAGCATCAGTTCAATATGTTCATACTAATTACTACATCTAGTTTTTGTCTGGACTTCATGGACTTCTTGATTAAATAATTTAGATTTTATTCAATTTTAGCTTGTTACCAAAAGAATGGAAAGTACAGTATTAAAACCACTGGTGAACATGTACTGTACATGTAGGTGTGAATGTCCTGCAAAAAGAACTGATATCAAAGTATGTTCATCTCCAGAATTGCAGTAAATATAAATAATTTGATGCACTCTGTTCTCAAGTATAATTGTACATGTACACTTGCTTATTTTTCTCTCCTTCCAATGTCAAGTCGGGGGTTAAGAAATTTTGTTATAGCTCACTAGACCAGGGCTAATTGGTAGCAGGATTTTACTAGCCCTGTTGGAAGAGCTGCTAGCCCAACAAAACTGACCTGCTGGCCCGAGTATGACTTACAAATTCAAAGTTTGCTGCAAAATACAATGAATTCTAAAAACTTTACAATTTTTATCCGATGTACAGTAATTTTTAGCTAATTGGATAATCAAAACTATGTCAGCAAAAAAATATCCCATTAGCAGATATATTCAATTCGTTGATACATGTGATAATTGAATATTCCTTGACTATTCTGTAATAATGAGTTGACCAAATCCCGATATGGTACAACTCTTGACCAAATCCCGATATGGTACAACTCTTGACCACTGCTATAGTATATTGGTATATAAAAGGATTGGGGTGATTTTTATCAAATACATCATTACGTTTGTGTATTGAAAAGAATTATGAAATGCTCATATTTGTTTTCTTTATTAAAATAAATCAAATGACCTCAAATATTTATGTGAATAAATATCACCATCCATAGTTTGTGTCTTTTATAATTGTTTTATAAAGGAAGTACAGTAATATTTATATATAAAACGTATACATTTATCACGGGTAAGGGCTATTCCAGAAAAAAATGTATGGGGGGGGGGGGGGGGGGGGTTGGAAGGCACATTGTATTAATAATACATGGGTGATGGGTATCAGAGCAACTTTTCACACTATAATGCACTATAATTCTCAATTACAATTGTCTGGGTGGAGGGTGCTGACAAAAACTGCCTTCCAACCCCCCCATACATTTTTTTCTGGAATAGCCCTAAGCTAATTGTGGGCTATAAATTGACTACAAACTGGGCATGAGTCTCTAAACTGAAATAGTATTTGTTAGAAATTTTATTTCTTTAAAATCGAATTCATTTGAATATCAATGAAGATAATCGCTAAGATAGAACATGTAGAATGGTGATGAGGGGATTTTCCACTTTCTATTTTGAAAATGCCAAGAATTTTTTGTTTCTAGTCCGTCGGGCATATTAACCCTTTCGCGGCGAGTGTATCCTTGAGGATACACAATGCGCAGGGCGGATGTATCCTCGAGGATACACGATGCGCAGGGCGAGTGTATCTTTCAGGATACATAAATATTGTCCCAATAAAAGCCGCAGTTTTACGCTATTTGCCGTTCTTAACAGTTGAAATCAATGTTTCATTTAAAATCTACGATATCTGAGGGTATTATATCAGTTCTTCAACAGCATTAAAAACATCGTGAAAGGTAAATAAATCAAATCGGAAAATTTTATTTTCTAAAATTAGAACCGGAAACACGTTTTGAGGTCTTCTTCTTCTTCTTCTTCTGGAAGTCCACCCTATCTGCAGGGTCACCGCATTTAAAAATTTTGTTTATTTTTAAAATTGCGTTGTTTAAAATTTTATCTACTGGTTAAAATTTAAAATAATATTAACAGTTAGAATAGGATGAAACTAAAAATTAGTTAAAACAGGAACTTGTATGTACACTATACATTTAAAATTATAAAATGGATAAAAGTAATCTTATCAGTTGTTTATATTCTCTTAACAACGGAAAGTGAAAGGAACTACTAATCTGTACTAGTAATTGGTTAAATTTATGGACTAGTATGGTTTCTTAATAAGTTTGAATATATGTAGTTAAAAGATAAAATGGTAAGGGATACTAATAAAACAAGAGACTTGTAAAAATTAGTTTTAAGTAAAACAGTAGAGTTTGTCAATAGAATTTGGGTCTATAAGATTTTTTACAGGGGTAATTAATACATATGCTCTAGTTATGGTTTAACTATGAATTACTTAGTATTAATTAAGTATATAGACAAGTAGTATAATACTTGTTATATGTTACATTCCCACGACTGACAGCCACTTGTAGTTTAAGCTCAGAACTCAACTGAATTGTTCATTTGTTTTCCAAAAGTTGGGTTCTTTTAGCATGCAATGCATAGATCCAGTCTTTGCAGATTCGTTCTAAGTCTCTCTGCTGAGGCACAGTTATAAGGTCGTTCCTAGAACAGTCAACCAACAATTCTAGAAGATCCTCATCAGAATCAATTATACTGCAATAGTGGATATGATTATCCTCTAGTAGGGATTTTAGTCTATCTTGATGAATTTTTCTCAGGTCATGTGGGGTTTCAAAATGGCTCCTCTCGATAACGAGGAGTGGAAGTACAGCTGTTTTCTGTGTTTTGATGAAGCCCTTTATAATTCTTAGGTAGTTTTAACTATATAATAAAAATAAATGGTTCAATATGTCTTCAATAAATATGATCTTTTTAAAGCCTTTGCTTCCCACAAAAATCGGAACTAGACAAGTAAGTTTTTTCGCGTTCATGGCTTTGCTACAAAAACAATTCTCGATTTCGAGGGAACAGAAATATGGCTTTGAAAAGCTGGTACTCGGTTGACACATACACTTTGATTGAGTATCGGGTGAAATAAGCGGATAGGGCTGTGAATGTACGGGAGAACAATGCACGAAATTGAAAGTAGTTTGGAAAGTGAAACTTCGTCTGCTACTATTGCAGTGTGAAAATGTCGTCAGACAAAACTGATGTAGAATTTGCATGTTCAGTGAAACTGATGTAATTAATGCCGGACACGAGGTCTTACTAAATGAGGAAAGGTTACGAAATGGTCAGAATTGGCAGGGGAAAGATGACAGTGAGGGCTATAATGAGGAAGCCATAGGGGAACAGGAGGTTAATATTAATTGGTGAGGAGATGGTGGTGATTGGTGGCACAAACATTACAATGAGATTAGTAGTGTTGAAAAAGGTCTACACATATATTTGCCCCTTGTGGGAATACTGGGCTAAGTCATGTCATGGGTGCTGAAAAGGAGGTGTCAGATTTCGGGCAACTTTATATGGACAATCCTTTTCTCGAATGCATTTAAATCAACAAAACTGATAACTTTAAGCTTTCCACTGATTTTCATAGGTGCTGTTATGCCACTATCCCAGATAAGGGGGAAAGGTTGAGCGCTCACAAACATGTTTAACCCTGCCACACTAATCTTATGTGCCTGTCCCAAATCAGGAGCATGTAGTTTACTGGTTGTTGTTGGTTCATGCCTGTCATTTTCATTTTAGATTAATTGTTTTGTAATCAAGTACATGTAGCTATATATATAGGCAGTTAGTTTTCTCAGTCGAATTGTTTAATATTTCCCATGTCTGGCGGGCCTTTTATAGCTGACATTACATTATGCGTTTTTCTCATTGATGAAGGCCATATGGTTGCCTATAATTGCTTACATCCACTGTATTTGAACTTTGGTGGATAGTTGTCTTATTGGCAATCATACCTTATCTCCCTATTTTCATATTCACTACAAAGGCAAAGGCAAAATGACAACAAAATGCCTTGGAGCTACAAATAAGAAATGAAAGCATTTCTTGGTCTTGCATACCATTTACTAAGTTGTATTGGTTAACAGTTCCAATAATGGTCACCTCAATATTTTCTTGTACAATGATTAGGGACAGGTATACCCATGTTTTATGGTACCTTCATTTCTCTGACCATCATGTTGATCCTTTCGGTAATATTAAACCTGTTGTTTCATTAGTTGAAACTCTGAAGAACAAAACAAATGTATCAATCTTGTTAATATAATATATATATATTGGTCATGTTAAATGTTGGCCAGTTCGCAAGATAAGAGGTTAAACTACCCCTCTGCCATTGTTGACTACACTTCAAATGTGGTGGCTGACCAATACATCTAGTATTATTGTTATTATCAAAAAAAATTGCAATGGCTCAAAAAGTATGTTTCATTTTAGTTGGGATTGTTAAATTTGTAATACCTTCATATTTACCATTCATCCAACCTAAAATTTCTTCAGTTTTCTTGTTTGCTGGTAAAAAGGATTGATAAATAGATATTTTGTGCTGGGGTGAGCAGGGGAAGGCCATTACTAGACATAAGTTTACACACATGCCTTCAAACTGGAACAAAAAAGAGAGAAGTCTAGTTTGCTGTATTTAATTTGTTCTTGTTGTTTGTTAAAATTTTATTGTTGAACGTTCATACTTTAGTTATCAAATTCTCTTAGTTAATTGTAATACTGATTATATAAATGGGAAGATATTGCTTAATTTTTTATCAAAATCTAAAGTTTTGTGACTTGATATGGGAAAAATGAAACTGCACTGAATTATCAAGAAAGGATGAAACATATGACAGATATGTGTACATGTGTAATGAGAGTAGAAATTCATTGTGTAAGTGATTATTCTTCGCATGATTAAAATGTACATGTATATATATGACTAAAGTATCTATCATAATTAAAATAGTAATTTAATATATTTTATATACTCAGTGATTAAAAGTTTTTCAAATTACACAATCAGAAAATCTAGAACAAAGCTGTTGCATATTGGTAATAGAGGAAGTTGAAAAATAACCAAACCTTTGAAAAATAGACCAACTACAAAAGTACTTGTATATATATAATGGTTGACCCTGGTAAATTAATTAGTCTATTTTTTTTATCGACTTATAAAAGATAATGACTATATTCTGCTTTTTTATTCTTCTAAAATAGGCAGCATAGACAGAAAAATATTTTTTTTAGCAGTTTTTTTTTTTTTTTTTTTTTTTTTTTTTTATAAAGTATTGTAATGTTTACCAGGGAAAATGAAACAACAAACATATCTTGTTTGTTTAATAACACTCTTTAATACCAGTGTTTACAATATCAACAACGTATCCGTGTTAATCGTATATAATCGTATCATGATCTATCACTTTGAAAACGAGTAGTCGTTCGTCGATTGACAGAGTTGTCTTTTCATCAATACAAATGGCGGTCGGAAACGAAAAGTCAAACGGTCAATTTATGAGAGATAAAAAGCTTCGGTTTTGCTATACATGATGTGTTTAAATGACAAAAACGGGTGATAAGATAAATAAGAAGACTCGGTAATAATGATTTGCTGAATATTATCCGTTTAAACACATTTTTAACGTTAACAAGTACATCCGAATGTCGACATTTTGGCAACATTGAGCTAACAAGGTAACAAAAATCGATCTTCCAAGCATTGTAAAGACATTATTCTTTGTTTTAATTTTAATTCACTAGGAAAATCTTGTACAGAGCAACCTTTTGAACTTCTGTATCACTTGTTTAGGCGATCCGAGACTGAGTTCTCGAGTTACAGCACGTTTTTCAATTTGCAACTTTTCTTGAAGCGCCGGTCACGAAATTAATTCAGGCTGGGGAATCTGAGCGTGCAAATTTGCCTCGGCCACAGAAACCCGCGGAAAAAATAAAATCAGTAGTGAAAGTGTTAAGTTACAAGTTTTGGTTGCCTGAGGCCGACATGCTGTAGTCCCGGGCGTCGGGCTAGTGGATTTTTAAACCCCTGCAAGTATGCTTCAAGGCATCCTTACCCTGATCCCCTCCTGCTCCATACACACACATTCAGAAGTTCAATTAATCAGCATTTACATTGTATATTACAAACCTACCTAGTCAGACTGGCCTATACAATGTATATATTATGAATTGACAAATTTTTTGTTCTTGTTTTGAATACATAAAATATATGCCACTGGACATAGTTTCCGTACAATAACTTTAGTTTAAGTAAATGGATCTCTATCTCTATGAAATTTAAATACAAGGTTTGAACCCACAAAAGGAAGATTGGGATTGATTTTGGGGTTATGGTCCCAACAGTTTAGGAACAAGGAGCCCAAAAGGGGTCAAAATAAGTATTTTCCTAGGTTCCAGACAATTACTTGTGTATAAGTGTATGGATCTTTCTGAAGTTGTACCACAAGGACTTGAAGGTTCCATACCAAACTAGAGGCTCTAAAGAGCCTGTGTCGCTCACCTTGGTCTATGTGCATATTAAACAAAGGACACAAATGGATTCATGACAAAATTGTATTTTGGTGATGGTGATGTGTTTGAAGTTCTTACTTTACTGAACGATTTTGCTTCTTACAATTATATCTATCATGAACTTTGCCCATTAGTAACAGAGAACTATATTTGGTAAAAATTTACATAAATTTACCAAATTAATGAAAATTGTTAAAAATTGACTATAAAGGGCAATAACTCCTTAAGGGGTCAATTGACCATTTAGGTCATGTTGACTTATTTGTAGATCTTACTTTGCTGAACATTATTACTGTTTACAGTTTATCTCTAACTATAATAATATTCAAGATAATAACCAAAAACAGCAAAATTTCTTCAAAATTACCAATTCAGGGGCAGCAACCCAACAACCGATTGACCGATTCATCTGAAAATTTCAGGGCAGATAGTTCTTGACCTGATAAACATTTTTATCCCCTGTCAGATTTCCTCAAAATGCTTTGGTTTTTGAGTTATAAGCCAAAAACTGCATTTTACCCCTATGTTCTATTTTTAGCGGTGGCGGCCATCTTGGTTGGTTGACCAGGTCACGCCACACATTTTTTAAACTAGATACCCCAAAGATGATTGTGGCCAAGTTTGGATTAATTTGGCCTAGTAGTTTCAGAGGAGAAGATTTTTGTAAAAGATTACTTTAATTTACGAAAAATGGTTAAAAATTGACTATAAAGGGCAATAACTCCTAAACGGGTCAACTGACCATTTTGGTCATGTTGACTTATTTGTAGATCTTACTTTGCTGAACATTATTGCTGTTTACAGTTTATCTCTATCTATAATAATATTCAAGATAATAACCAAAAACAGCAAAATTTCCTCAAAATTACCAATTCAGGGGCAGCAACCCAACAACCGATTGACCGATTCATCTGAAAATTTTAGGGCAGATAGATCTTGACCTGATAAACATTTTTATCCCATGTCAGATTTCCTCAAAATGCTTTGGTTTTTGAGTTATAAGCCAAAAACTGCATTTTACCCCTTTGTTCTATTTTTAGCCGTGGCGGCCATCTTGGTTGGTTGACCAGGTCACGCCACACATTTTTTAAACTAGATACCCCAAAGATGATTGTGGCCAAGTTTGGATTAATTTGGCCAAGTAGTTTCAGAGGAGAAGATTTTTGTAAAAGATTACTTTAATTAACGAAAAATGGTTAAAAATTGACTATAAAGGGCAATAACTCCTAAACGGGTCAACTGACCATTTTGGTCATGTTGACTTATTTGTAGATCTTACTTTGCTGAACATTATTGCTGTTTACAGTTTATCTCTAACTATAATAATATTCAAGATAATAACCAAAAACAGCAAAATTTCTTCAAAATTACCAATTCAGGGGCAGCAACCCAACAACCGATTGACCGATTCATCTGAAAATTTCAGGGCAGATAGATCTTGACCTGATAAACATTTTTACCCCATGTCAGATTTGCTCTAAATGCTTTGGTTTTTGAGTTATAAGCCAAAAACTGCATTTTACCCCTTTGTTCTATTTTTAGCCGTGGCGGCCATCTTGGTTGGTTGACCAGGTCACGCCACACATTTTTTAAACTAGATACCCCAAAGATGATTGTGGCCAAGTTTGGATTAATTTGGCGAAGTAGTTTCAGAGGAGAAGATTTTTGTAAAAGATTACTTTAATTAACGAAAAATGGTTAAAAATTGACTATAAAGGGCAATAACTCCTAAACGGGTCAACTGACCATTTTGGTCATGTTGACTTATTTGTAGATCTTACTTTGCTGAACATTATTGCTGTTTACAGTTTATCTCTAACTATAATAATATTCAAGATAATAACCAAAAACAGCAAAATTTCTTCAAAATTACCAATTCAGGGGCAGCAACCCAACAACCGATTGATCGATTCATCTGAAAATTTCAGGGCAGATAGATCTTGACCTGATAAACATGTTTACCCCATGTCAGATTTGCTCTAAATGCTTTGGTTTTTGAGTTATAAGCCAAAAACTGCATTTTACCCCTATTTTCTATTTTTAGCCATGGCGGCCATCTTGGTTGGTTGACCGGGTCACGCCACACATTTTTTAAACTAGATACCCCAATGATGATTGTGGCCAAGTTTGGTTTGATTTGGCCCAGTAGTTTCAGAGGAGAAGATTTTTGTAAAAGTTAACGACGACGGACGACGACGGACGCCAAGTGATGAGAAAAGCTCACTTGGCCCTTCGGGCCAGGTGAGGTAAAAAAAAAGAAGGTTGGGATTGATTTTGGGGGTTATCATGGTTATGGCACAAACTGTTTATGAATTAGGGGCCAAAAACAATACTTCTCAAATACTTTGTATAAGTTGTTTATTTCTAGACCAATTTCAATGGGGTTTTATTCTTGAATTCTTGGGGTTCTTTAATATGCTGAATCAAACCCTGTATTAAGTTTTTTTTAATTTGGTCCCCGTTTTTATAAATATTTGCGTTCTTATATTGGTATCATGTTGTCGGCTATATAAAATGTACAATATATACAATGCAATATTCACTTAACTACCAACTGATAAATTAAAGCAATCTTCACCATTCAGTGATTACAAGCACTCTGATTACCATTCTAGGGTTATGCCCCTTTACAAGTGGAAAAATTGAAGAATTTTTAAGTTTCTGTTCTCTTAACTTAAGTTTGTCTCAACTAAATTTAATGAAATGTGTGCTTATTACCTCTAAACTCGGTTTAAGTTTAATTTTTGGCAACTTCACTTTTACAGTTCTTGAGTTATGTCCCTTTATAAAGTTATATGCTAGCAGGGGCATCATCTGTGTCCTTTTGGACACATTCCCTATTTATTTTTTTAGAAGTTACTATTAATTCTAACCATGACTGTATAAATAAATTTGGTGTATTTACTGTCTTCTGATTGGTTAAAATTATTAGTTTTATTTTCAATGTTGTCAATTTTGATGGAGACACGCCCACTCTGGCGTTGTGTATTCATACGCCAACATATGTGTGTACGTTGTTATTGTTAATATATATAATATAAAAAGTTCGTTGAGCCTTATTTTTGATAGAAATTTATTTATAATGAATGGCAATAACTTATTTTGATTTTATTGAACCCATAAAACTAATTTTTGACTCTTGACATTTTACATAATCAGCTTCGCGGATTATTCAATGTGAAGAGTCAAAAATTAGTTTTATGGTTCAATAAATTCAAAATAAATAATAGCCATTCATTAAATGACATTTTATATTTTAATATTTTATGATGTATTTAAATGAGTAGTTATTGTTGCAAACTCCATTAGAATTTTGAATTGAGATCATTTTTGGAATAAGAGAAAGGGGGACGTGGAAAAAAAATTGGGGTGGGGGTCATTTTAGATTTCAGAATTTAAAAAGAAAATTTCTTCAAATATTTTTTCTTTGAGAGGATTAATATTCAACAGCATAATTGCTCAAAAGCAAAAAAAAAAAAAAAATTAAGTTCATTAGACCACATTTATTCTGTGTCAGAAACCTATGATGTGTCAACTGTTTAATCACAATCCAAATTCAGAGCTGTATTCAGCTTGAATGTTGTGTCCATACTTGCCTCAACCTTCAGGGTTCGACCTCTGCAGTCGTACAAAGCTGCACCCTGTGGAGTATCTGGTTAAATTGGTCGCCATTTAGGTCCAAATGCCATACATATTATATACACAGGTAATGTGTAGTACACATGCATGAATAGAGTTAGTTTTCATTATTTAAAAAAAGAGGAAAATATGTAGTATCATTGCCAATGAGACAACTATTCATCAGGTCAAAATGACTGAATGTTAGCAACTAAAGATACAAAAATAAACAGAGTTTTTCATTCATTTAATTAAAAGCATTCACATAAGTATATTTTTTTACATTTTCTATTATAGGTAATGAGATGTAGTAAAGAAGAAACAATGAGATGGACCCAGGAGTTAAGGAATGAATTTAATATAAAGAATGAACATGATGAAAGAAGGAACATAGCCAAAAAGATACTGAAATAAAAATAAATAAATACATTTGTTAATACATAAATTTGTATGTTTTTAATTAGCACAGATCAACCAATATGACATTTGATAGTGATATTAGATATTCACATTTAGGACATATAAGAAGATGTGCTATGAGTGCCAATGAGACAACTCTCTATCAAAGTCACAATATAGTTCAAGATACAGTCCTCAATACGAAGTGTAGAGTTATATAAGATAACTAGTACAGATGATTGCCAATGATACAACTCAAGTGAATATTAGTAATTCTATGGCCTTGAAATGGGAGTAAAAACCAACTTATTAGCAAGCTATGATGGACCAGTTTATAGAATTTATAATTTCTTTCAACCTTATTAATCATTTTGTTATTCGACTTACAAGTTCAAGGTACATAGACAGCTAGATGTATTTCTTGCATGCTTGATTATAATTCTTTTGATAATGATTTTGTGAGAAATTTTGCTTCTCAAAAGTTGCTTGGACATGGCTAAGAGTAAGTCAAATGAAAGTCAGCTTTCAAGAAATTTCAAGGTCGCCATAATGTCTGACAGTTAAAATGATTGTCAGTGCTTTAGAAATTATATCTCATATTTTCCATGTGTTGTTCAAGTACATGGCATGCTATATACAGTGTCTAAAACTTAACTTGTACTTTAAAAGTATGCTTTCTATTGAATAGATATGTAATTTCATATTTACTCTCACATGAAATTCATATTTATATCATTATGAGTATCAAATTAGAAAAAAAACCCAACATATGAAAAACATATGTTGAGATCCTCATATGAAATCATATGATTTGATGGCATGAAAAACATATGTTTAACATATGTTTATCATATGATTTTTTAAAAACATGTGTTTATCATATGTTAAACATATGTTTCTCATGTAGTAAAAACATATGTTTTTCATGAGTGGTTCTCAACATACGTTTGACATATGTTTTTGAACATATGAAAAACACATGAAAAACATATGAAAACATATGTTGCAATTTTTCATGTGTATACCTTACATCCGTTACACAAGTCGGTAAGGAGTCGTATAGAAAAAATCAGATAATTTTTTACAAAGGAAATTTAGAATACTTGCCGTAGATCGTTTACATCCAAGGTCATATTTGACTTGATTCGTCGGTGTCCTGTATTTTTGAATAAAACACACCTAACAAAAGACATAACGCATTAAAACATAGGAACGGTAATCATTTTGAAATCAAAAGATTTAAAAAAAAATATATTCTATAAAACAAAGGAAGATCAGTATTATTATCTTTGATTTACTCTAATCTTACATGATTTTACACTATGTTCTTGCGAAAGGCTTTGCAACAGTCTTGTAGAAAGCACCTTAATCATTTTGATAACATTTAATCATTTAAGGCGAAGTGCACGTAATATAACTATTCAACAGAATTTTTTTTAATTTTACATGTTGATTCTGCTTGTAAAAAAAAAATCAGAATATAAAATAAAAAAGGGGGTAACCGTTTTCGTTTTCCAGATACAAGCTGTTGAAACTAACCACATGATTCGCAAGAAATACAAAGGATATAAAGGGAAAATCATAAAAAACGGCAGATATTTTTACTTTATAATGATTTTCTAATTCGTTGGTCAACAGATTTTTTTTCAAATCAAAAATAAACGACGAATCCATTGGTGCAAAGAAAGTCCTTAGCAACCGTGCTGGTTTTCAAGCTATATTCTCTTGAAGTTTGAATTTTAGCGGAGAATTATAAAATATTCGGCGACGTTATTGATGTCTACTGTAACGTCGCCACAAATTCTACTCTATAACGCTTTTATACCCATTGTACCGTACAGTATTGTCATACAAATCGTGAGTGTGGTTAACATGTTTTCCTACGTATTGGAAATGCTAAAAAGATAAAAGAGGGACGAAAGATAAAAGCATAATCGGTTGACATGGTTTATAACGATACAAACTGAAAAATTTGAAGATTATTTCTGATGCCAAATTAATGCAAATTGGTAGATAAATCTACTGCAAGTGAAAGAAAGTTACTGTATAGACTTTAACCCCATCGTTTCTTGATTAGACAGGTTTCCATATCTTTTATGAAATATTGGTATTGTTCCAATAATGTTAAATCAAATATAAAGTTGTCCAGATTAGTACATAATGATTGTATACATACAATGTATTTGAAAAATCCGGTAATAATATTGGGATCGCTTCTTTTCATTCATACTATTTCCGGCACTATTCGAGGTATTGCGTACACAACTCATTCTATTTGTCAAGTTCACACACGTGTTCGTGATTCTACAATTTTACTTTAAAATTTCCTTTTCGATAGCTTTCCCTTTACTTTAACTACACGACACGGCATTATCATGGTATCAATGTTTGCTGAAGATTCAGTAACAAAGAAAATAATTTCTTGTACCATTATTTCTTAAATATCCACATGTACGACTCATAAAACATAAGAAATCTGCAAATGCATATCATCTTGAGAATGGCTATAATAAGGTCAAAAGAAGAACCCGAATATGAATTTCAGAAAAATAAAACAGATCGGATTTTTTTTTATATGACTTCGTAATTCCCGATGATTGGATCACTGCCTGTGTTATGCCTTAATTAGCAAATGTGTATATGCATATTGTTAAGTGTAATTCTAAAGCTTTGTGCAATTGTACTTTATAGTAATATGCTGTAAATGTGCTGGTGTCATGATATAAATGTACGTACTATGTAATGCTATACGAATGTACGTATGTAATGCTATACGAATGTACGTATTTTATGCTATACGAATGTATCAAGAGCGATGTTATGAAAATATATTCATCCAGTATAATGCTAAAAATGTTTCTAGTGTAAATTCATTTGAATGTATCCAGTATTATGTAAGGAGACCACTTCTAAGCAAGGATCGTAGCTCATAAACTCGGCAATAAAATCAGGACCTCGAGATAGTTCGGAAAGGCGACTGCCTTGCTTCGGAAGTTGGCAAGGAGACTGTTCATAATGTAATTATATACGAGTTTATCTTGCTTATTGTGTCTGTATTTAATGCAAATAAATTGGTTTTGTTTATGTAGTATAAAAATAAGGAGATGTGGTATCCATGTAAATTGGACAACTATTTGCCAAAGTTTAAGGTAGATCTATCGGGTGTATTTTTTTCTGAGCGTCCTTTCTGGTCATGTGGTAAAATTACTATGTTTTTTACTAATAGTTTACCAATTATCATTCAATATATTACAAAATGCCTACAACTTGAAATTTAAATATTGAACTATCAATATATTTTTTTTCAAGAAAATAAGGCCCGTGACCCTCTATTTGTTTATATATATATTTCCGAAGTATTTAAAAAAACAAAATTAGCCCGTCGAAATTTAGATAATTCTATCATTTAATGTTTCTTCAATAAGAAAAACTTCAGTTTCCTATATATAAACAAAATGAAATACCCTAAATGTGGTTAGTTTTAATGTATTGTTACGAAAAAACAAGGTGCGCGATTACCAGTTTTTATATTGAAATTTGAAATTATTTGACCGAAAGTCTTTTACAGAAGCTTTAATCGCCGAAAATTTTGACACCCCAACTGCCTTATCAAATGAAGTGAATTATAATACATGTAATAGGCAACCATAAGGCCATCAACCACGAGGAAAATTCCTAACGTTTAGTCGGTTATAAAAGGCCCCGACATAGTAACATTATTTTCTTCATCATCTCTCTTCTTCTCTATACCTTATACTCTCTAGTAATCTTCAATATTGAGACTTGAGAAGGAAAAAATACTTCAAAATTGTATTCTCTACTTCTGAATGATACACAAAAGAACAACACAAGAATGCACATTTCGTTATCCTTTAGAAATTGGAATTTGATCAGGAAAAAAACTGCATGTTCTATTTTTATCATGTATGTGTAGTTTCAGTTTCAAACATGATTCTAAATTTAGATTTTACTTTCCCAAAAATTTGCGGACGGAATAGAAGACACCTGTTTATTTTCTGCTCCGTGACAACTGAGATTTGGGCAAGATAAATGATTTACTTATTCTGAGATAAATGTCACAGTGCTAAATCATTAGTTTCTGTGTGATGTTTTGTAGACGGAATCTGATTATTTTGTTCGTTTTTTTTTCTCTGTAAGTTTTTTCCTTCTACTTATACATGTTAAAATTGTTTCACTTGAGGTCGATTACCCTTTACTATCGTTTATACTTTTCACACAAATATAATTTATCCTGCAATTTTTAATTGCATAACAAACGTGACATGCACTCGCCTTTCTAGTTCAACACACATATTTACAGTTATTTTTCGTTACCTTCAAGATTACGCTACAAGATTTCATTCATATAATATATTGTGTGGTCAATTCTGGTTTGATTTCAACGAATGTAATACGACTAGAAGCAGAATTGTCACCAGTTTATTTGTTTATTCTTAATTTCTGTTGAAATTAATACGAGCGATATTATGTACCGGCGGCCGCTTATGCATGAGGCTAAAACAAAAACAGTTGGAGACTAACACACAATAGGCCCGTAATACTAAAATTTCTGATTGGAGTCTGATAATTTCTTTAAAATTTTGAGATAGCACAGGAATACTTGTTTGGGTTCATGATAGAATATCAATGAAATGATGATTTCTCCCCGGATTTCTCTTTAATATATTTTAAAATGTGTCCATTTCCCGTTCGTGGAGTTAGGGAGATAACTTGCGTAACTAACGACGCACGTTTTGTATCCCGATTTCCGCTAGAGGCGTGCAATTACGTATACTTCGCCTTAAACTTTAAACCTAGTAAAATTGTTAATGGTTTTAAGAATGTTGAGGTACATTTATTTTCCTCTATTTGGAACATTTTAACCACATACATAATACAATTACGATATAATTCCATAGACAAAAATGTGTAAATTTGATCGCTCATCAGAATAAGAGAATAAGGATATTGCTGTTCGGTAAGCAAATGGCGGGCAAGTGTGCAAGATGAAAAAGCAATTGTCTAGAAACTGTTTTGAGAAACATGCACTTTGTTTGTATGTACGCTACACCTACGGTATTTTCAAATATATCCATATTCAGTATTAACTCTTCAAAAATTAAAACATTATTAAAAATACCTGGTACTAGTATTTGCAATAAATATGTGTTTAAATGTAATAAGCTGAAATTCTAGTACACAAAACAAGACATTATTTAAAATTAATTCTTCATGTATGCTTACTTCATCATTCTTGCAACTAATGGTGGTATTACATTTGTCAACCATGTCAACTCCACTACAGTACATACAACTTAATGTAGGAGCTGTTAAAAACCCAGGAATCATAAATGTTCATAATGCAACACAATATATATGTGACATGTCATACAGGTAATATATATAGGTATATGTTGAACCCGTAGCATAAACGATTACTTAATACTATAAATGTCAATGTACAAACTGACAGTGAAATGCCTTTAAATTTGTTATTCTTTGCAATAAAGTTGAACAGCGTATTTAAATTCCCTTTTTGACAAGACGTAGGAATTCATCAAAATTGTTGTGGTGTATCAATTAAACTTTTAAGCATTTGTTTATGCCTCTAACTTAGAAAGAATATGTATTTTTTATGCATTTTCTGTTCAGGAAGAAGAAAACATATACATTAAAGCAATTGTTTTAAGATTCTCAATATATAATGAAGATATAAGTTTTGACGTTCATAATGTCGTGTACCTCTCAGAAAACAAACTGTTAAAGTCATATCAGGTTGTAAGATGTCACACAATAATAGGTATTGACTCGCATCTTATCCTAACTCATTTACCAGTTCAAAACATTAAAAATGTACATATTATGGAAAATGTTATCTAAATATTAATCATGATGATGCAATACCTTTGAAATCGTCAGTACACGTAAAATCAGAATTACACACATTTTCCATACAGCAACGATGACATATAACATGGCCAAGTCCGGCCGTTCTTTTTCCAAAAATAGTTCCCATGTTATCTTTGCGACAAAGCTTAAACAAATGTAAACTTTTAATGTGGTTGTAATTTCTGGAGGAACTGTGCATTGAACTTGAAATAAACGAGCAAACTAAAAGAACAACGAAACTATTTTCAAGCGCAAATAATGCTATACTATTGTTTTCATATAGCACTTACTTCGTGTAATTTTGTTTATGTTTAATGCTTTACTATTGTTTTCATAGAGCACTTACTTCGTGTAATTTTGTTTATGTTTAATGCTTTACCTTTATGTTTTGATGGGTGTTTGCATTTTCAAAGCATTGAAAGTTTTGTAAAAAGAGTTATAGGTGTTTTCTGAGGAGAAACATTTATCTCTATTACCAACCAGTAAATCGGAAGATTAGTTCGTGTAAAAAAGCAACCGACTAGTATGACAGAGTTTAAACCATAAAGAATAGTTATTAATTGGTAAAAACATCACTGGAATAAAATAATAAAAGAATGTAAGTCCAATAATATGTTTGATAAACACAAATTTCGATTATAGATTGTGAGAATTTAAAAAGACCAGTGTCATATGTTTAAATATATATTTAATTTGTCGTGTTTTATAACACAAAACTTGTAATTGCTGTTTATTTGTTAAATGCATATGTTTTCCAATGGATACGATACTGCATAATGTGGCTTTTTGAGTATTTTTACAAAACTAATCGTTTAGCCATCATATATAGTCCGGTGTAAAACGTCGGTACAATAACAAGTTTGATAAGACATTTACATGTAGGCTAGATTTTCTGTCAAATCTATTTTGTCGAAAACCGAGTTTGTCAATATATGAATGCGTTTTCCTAATGTTATATAAAAATAATGACATACTATCAGAATTTCTTGCAGAAAACTATACTTATCATATACATACCTCTGGATATGAACATCCTACGTCAAATCGTGTCTTATTATCGTCAGTTTGGTATTTTTGAGTAAAACAAACCTGTAGAAAGCATATATGATTATTTTTTCAATATATTTTAAAATGTTCCTCCGTTAACAAATAATGGTAATGAATAATGTAATAGTGCAAACAATTGGAATGCATGTCTATATTACATTATCACCCTGGTTGTAGAGTAAAGATCGTGCACACCTCTATTTGTGTTTTTTTTTCTCTTAGTCAATATATAAAAGCAATATTGTGGGGCTAAATCAAGGCGATAGTACTTTACTAATCATGCTATTGGATAAGCAAGAAAATTGACAATACCAGACAATTGTTGTTCATTATTTTCCATCTGTTCATACTCTTACATTTTCTAATTTATGTTCAACCAGCGAACTTTCAATCATATTCTTTCACATTTACTGTAAGGGTTGGTATGTCCACCTTGAAAAGTCTTTTGTTCTGTTAATGTTACAATTACATGTAACCCATTTATCCTTTCAGAGGTACATGTATGATAGGCGTATGGTTGTAAAGTATTCTGTATTCACCGATGCGGTCTTTTGATTCATGTACGGTTGTATAATATTCCATTATATTTATGTACCTTCCTTCATAACACGTTCATATTTATCAGGGAAAATAATAAGAATCAATACTAAGCATTCTATGGAGATTTGTCGATTGAACCTTAATCAAAATATATCCGTCTGTGAAGGATTTTAGTCAAGTTAGATATCTTCTATTTATATATGTTTGTACTTGATTTTAGTTTTTTGCATACATGTATAGTTTAACAAAGTAATATGACCTCATCATCTTGACAAGTTGCAACATTGTGACAATGATCATTTGCAGCCATACCAGTACAAGAAAAACATATTCTTCCACAATCTACAAAGAAGACAAAATACTTCAACCAACTAATTCTATAATTTTCACGGTGAATTATGTTGCGTGAATTCTTGTCTTGTCGACAAAGTCAATTTTCTTTCTAGATGTTTTAATATAGGAATGTTTCTACATAATACAAAGTAAAATCACAAAAATACTGAACTCAGAGGAGAATCCAATCGGTAAGTCCAAATTCACATGGCAAAATCAAATGACAAAACACATAAAAAACGAATGGACAAGAACTGTCATAATCCTGTCTTGGTACAGGCATTTTCAAATGTAGAAAATGGTGGATTAAAAGCAATTACAATCTAAAATATTCAACCCGATTTATATTAACCGGAAACAATAACATGGTTTAATTTGAAAAATGATAAATTTTCAACCACTCCAATGCCGGTTTTATGATTAGGAATCTAGAAACACATACATTTTTATAGTGGACACAGATTAATTTAAACTGTTCCAGAGTTAATTAAATAAGGCATAATTGATGGCATTTGCTTAATCATAAAAAAGTAATATCTACATCTTCGAATAGTCGAATAAAAATGTAATCATACTGTAACTAAACCCGAATTAATGCAAAACAACTCAAACGAAAAAAGCTACTTTGAAAAAAAGTGACACATTATTGTTTTATCGGAGTTTTTTTTTGGCGAATATCACTAATAAGTGAATCATATTCTCAACTTGCACAAGTAAGTGTGAAAAAGTGATAAATCTAAAAGTCTTACCTATTTGTGAAAGTAGATTCGCAAAAAGCAACAACCGCATTAGTGAACCTATAAGTAGATTGCTAATTGTAAAAACATAATTTCAACCTGTAGTTCTAAATAATGCTTAGATCGTACTGATATCTCCTAATGGTGAGAAACTTTATAAAAAGTTGGGTAGGTCAAATATTTCTGAAGTAAAATAAAGTACAAAGCAAATTTGAAGGTCGTATATTTGTTTCTCTTTTCGAAATTGTCTGTCAGGATCTGTCAGTGCTTATCTTTTAGCAGAAAGCTGATATAAAATTAATGTATGCGGTACAATATGTTGTATTTTAACATTGGTTCATTTTACTTTTGTATATTGCATTAAATTGGTGACTTGAAGCTGAACTAAGTAAACTAGTATTAGAAACAGCCGAATTCTACATAAACCAAGTTGATTATACAATAAAGCTATTTAAATGGTAATAATATATATTATATAATGAAACAGACATACCTTAAAATTCCGAAACGACGAAGACAGTTAGTGTGATAGTAAACAGCCCTACGATTTTGACTTATCGATGATTCCCACATACAAGTCATTGACATCGCTTACTTTAACTTCATAATTAGAAAGTGTTTTTTATTCTTCTTCATTAAACGTTTTAAAATTTCCTGAATTTGTAAGATCTAATTTGCATAAAAAGGAATATTTCATAAACCTTTAAATTTATGATTTTTTTTTATAAAATACCTACTAGTTCTCATGTTGTACATCGAGAATTCAGCACAACGTGGAATGTTCATAATATAGAATATGAGATAAGATTGTACTTGTGTCTTATCATTTTAACTTAGAATCATTTGAACCGTTTATCTTTTTTCTATGTTGTCTTAGTATGTGCAGTTTAAAGTAAATATAGTTTGCGTATGGAATTCGATACATTTCTAGACTTTACATTATTTAGACCTTGTTTTACAAATGAATAGTCTCTTATAAACTGTACCCTTGCAACAATAGAAGGGTGAATGAATCCTTATTTTCATTACATAAAATTAGTCTTACAAGTTATCTTATTTGTTCTTTTTTATCACTAAATATATTTGAGTATGCACAAAACAGTCGCGGACTATTCACAGATTCCCGCAGATAAAGCACCAAAAAAATATCGTTTTTTAGCTCACCTGGCCAAAAGGGTCAAGTGAGCTTTTCTCATCACTCGGCGTCCGTCGTCAGTCGTCGTTAACTTTTTCAAAAATCTTCTCCTCTGAAACTACCCAAACTTGGCCACAATCATCATTTGGGTAACTAGTTTAAAAAATGTGTCCGGTGACTCGGGCAACCAACCAAGATGGCCGCTAGGCTAAAAATAAAACATAGGGGTAAAATGCAGTTTTTGGCTTATAACTCAAAAACAAAAGCATTAAGGAGAAATCTGACATGGGGTAAAATTAATTATCAGGTCAAGATCTATCTGCCCTGAAAATTTCAGATGAATCGAAGTTGCTGCCCCTGAATTAGTAATTTTAGGGAAATTTTGCTATTTTTTGGTTATAATCTTGAATTTTATTATAGATAGAGATAAACTGTAATTAGCAATAATGTTCAGCATAGTAAGAATTACAAATAAGTCAACATGACCAAAATGGTCAGTTGACCCCTTTATGAGTTATTGCCCTTTATAGTCAATTTTTAACCATTTTTCGTAAATCTTAGTAATCGTTTAGACAAATCTTGTCCTCTGAAACACTGGGCAAAATTAAACCAAACTTGGCCAAAATCATCATTGGGGTATCTTGTTTTAAAAATGTGTCCAGTGACTCGGCCAACCAACCAAGATGGCCGCCATGCCTAAAAATAGAACATAGTGGTAAAAAGCAGTTTTTGGCTTATAACTAAAAAACCAAAGCATTAAGAGCAATTCTGACAGGAAGTGAAATTGTTGATCAGGTCTAGAGCTATCTTCCCTGAAATTTTCAGATGAATCGGATAACTAGTTGTTGGGTTGCTGCCCTCCAATTGGTAATTTTAAAGAAATTTTGCCGTTTTTTGTTATTATCTTGAATATTATTATAGATAGAGATAAACTGTAAACAGCAATAATGTACAGCAAAGTAAGACCTAAAAACAAGTCGACATGACCAAAATGGTCAATTGACCCGCTAAGGAGTTATTGCCCTTCATTGTCAATTTTTAACAATTTTCATAAAATTTGTAAATTTTCACTAACCTTTTCCACAGCTACTACTGGGCCAAGTTCATTATAGATTGAGATAATTGTAAGCAGCAAGAATGTTTAGTAAAGTAAGATCAAGAAACACACCACCATCACCAAAACACATTTTTTTCATGAATCCATCTGTGTCCTTTGTTTAATATTCACATAGACCAAGGTGAGCGACAGTCTCTTTAGAGCCTCTAGTTTTGTGTATAAATATCATTACATAAACTGCTTGATAAATGAATTAAGTATTGACAATTCATTTGGAAAATCTATATATACCCTCACGACAGTTAACAAAGAGGAAATCCTGGATTTTTCATCATTTTATTGGATACCTAACCTTCATAAGTGTCATTACAAACAACGCTATATTGCTGGGTTTTCCAAGTGCTCCACGAAACCTCTTTCTAAATTATAAACATCTATTTTATCAACAGTCAAAGCTGGGCTCCAAAGTTTTTGCGAAACTGCCTTTTCTAGAGGTGGCGTGAATCAGATGTGGATACTAAAAAAATTCAAGTACCTTTTAGAGTTCATACAGTCTAAGACTCTCTCATCTTGCAATAGTATTAAAACATTTGACTTTCTACACTTTACACAAGTATTCCCAATTCCAAGCTTAAAGACAAATTGAAAGAGTTGGTATTACTTTGTTCGAAATGCGCATCTGGTGCAGGAAAGTTCATACAGTCTAAGACTCTCTCATCTTGCAATAGTATTAAAACATTTGACTTTCTACACTTTACACAAGTATTCCCAATTCCAAGCTTCAAGACAAATTGAAAGAGTTGGTATTACTTTGTTCGAAATGCGCATCTGGTGCCGGAAAATTGGTAACGTTTATGTTATTACCTTAGCCGTATTTGGCACAACTTTTTGGAATTTTGGATCCTCAATGCTCTTCAACTTTGTACTTGTTTGGCTTCATAAATATTTTGATATGAGCGTCACTGATGAGTCTTATGTAGACGAAACGCGCGTCTGGCGGACTAAATTATAATCCTGGTACTTTTGATAATTAATTTCATTAAAAAGAATGGCAAACATACAAACAAGTATCTTGTTTTGGGGAGGGATAAATCCTACTTTGTAAAGAACGCAGGTAGGTTAGTGCTGTTCTGGAGTAAATCGGCTATTTATTCATCTAAAAGTCAATAAAATTTGAAATTATTTAGAATTTTAGTCTAGAAACTTTCTTACCCAGAACTTATTTTTATCATCCCTAATATCATCCAAAGTTTTAATTTCTGGTGTCTCAGAACCCCCACCTGGTTACCATGGTAACGGCCAGCATTCAAAGATGGCGTTTGAATGTCAAACTTCAAGAGCCTGGCGCACCCCAAAGAACTAGACAAATGAATGAAAATAAAGTTGTATGTTGTTGACAAAGATGTTATCTTTCCCGTAACAGCTGTTTCTTTAAATGTGCCCTTTTATAATAAAAAATAACAGAAGTGACATAAAATCCAACCGTGGCCACACCAAAAGTCAACTATCTTGTCAATTTTTAAAATGTTGTATTCATTTTAAAAAATAAGAAACAGCAATCTTGGTATTCATGAGCTTTCTAAGAGTAAATATGCCAAATTTTAAAGAGATCAATAAATGTTCACGGGGTGTGCCAATGCGATCTTTATAGATAAATGATATTCAAATCCTTACGCGGCGACATTTAAACACTGAGTCGATTCAGATCGATTATTCCCCTTTTCGGTGTAAAAATGTCGGGAAAGAAATAATCGACATTTTGATAGATTTTGACTAGAAATACTAGTAGACACATAAAAGATATAAAATAATGTTATTTTTTTTTAATTTTTACTCTTGAGGTGTTAATGCATCTTTAAAGTATCACCGTGCATACGAAGAGAACAAAGGGGGGATGCGCTAACGTTATACTTTGTATTAAAGAGCTTTCGTAACCCAATGTTCATTTCTAACTGCACATGTGTGTCATATGTGTCGATTGCAAATGAAATTATTTAGCTAACTTTCTTAAAT
Organism: Mytilus galloprovincialis; assembly: GCA_037788925.1. Classification (NCBI taxonomy): domain Eukaryota; kingdom Metazoa; phylum Mollusca; class Bivalvia; order Mytilida; family Mytilidae; genus Mytilus; species Mytilus galloprovincialis. The sequence goes on from CM075338.1 coordinate 39,781,024, forward strand.
TTGATTATCATTGGGTCTTAACGACTTTTATATTACCAAGGTTTGGCATGTAGTAAAATCGAGAGTAAAATAACGTGATGACGACAGGCAAAAAACAGTATTTCTGAAACAAAATGATTCTCCTGATAGGGCAAAATACGTTAACAAGCACCAGTCCAGGGTAGTATGAAACCCCTTCCATCAAACTCATGTTTCATGAGAAATAGTAATCTGCTCAGCCCTATTAAAGTTTTTTTAAATGTTTTTATTTAAAAACATTTTAATTAGTTCACTGAAATTTTAGGATCAATAACTGTAACATAACATGTGTGAATGGAACTATATCAGCTGCGTGTAAGCAAGAATTTCTAGAGCTATGTTCATTTGTTTACCATGCATCATTCATCGATCATTGCAGTCTTTAAATTTCAGTATAAAACAGTAAATTGTTATAGAAAAAACAACAACATTAAAACAAGTACTTTCCTTGAGATAAAACTATTTGTTTATTCAATAGAGTTGTATGCATGTGAAAGCATCAAGTTTATTATGAGTATTATCTGCCTATTAAAAACATGATGTCTACTTCAAAAGTTTCAATGTCAGAGAAACTTATGATATTTTTTTCATTCATTTCAAATAGTTTTCTCAAAATTAAAACAAAATGTATTGCATATGTCACATTGAATTAAAACTAATAATTACAATCCATACACTACTTTCTTGTGGGTTTCCATGATCCATAATAAATGTAGACATATATCATCCTGCTGGTTTTCATATGATAATGTTGTAATAGATAATTCTTTATTCCTATACTTGTCTTTTTTTATTTCACATGTAACATGCAAAGAATATTCCTATATTCATGTAAAATGTTGTGAATTACAAAGGAACACTATATATACCAGAACGTACATGCAGGTACCACATATGATGTTTGAATTATAATTCTCACTGAAGTTCACAGTTTTTTGTATGTATTCAAAATTATCTCAACTACTGCAAATGATGCATAAAGATATGATATATTTCCTTTTGTGTGTTGATCCTTCAAGAAAGAAGAGCACAGTCATTTCCTCTGATGTAAAACTTTTATTTCTTTGTCTTCAACGTTCCAGAGTCAGTTTTTACAGTGATTTAATCCTTCCTTTTGTTGTCATACTGAAAATTGCTGCATTCCAAAAGTTGTATGTGACATGGCATGGGGTGTCATAATCAGCAATGGTTATAGTTTTGTTATATGTCCTCAAGCTTGTATCTCTAAAACATTGATTTCACTTTCTTGTCATAAAATTGAGAATGGAAATTGGGAATGTGCCAAAGAGACATGCATAGATCTAAAACTATCCCCATATATGGTTACAAATTGTCTGACAATTTCCTTGTGTGTGTTGACTTTTCATATAAACAAGTGGTCACTCTTTTTCTCTGATTACTTTCTTCAAATTTCAGTTAGGCTATAGTTTAAACTTGTATAACAACATCTACTAAAAAAATATGTAAACAATTAGTGACATTTTAAAGTAATTGATATTCATGTTATGATACAAATAGATAACTTCAGTCAAAGTTGTCACTTTAGTGTATTCCTTAATTATTATTAATAATTAAGGAATACACATTTATTGAATTTAAAGTAAACTTGACACAAAGTTTAATTGATGAATTGTCTGTAAAAGTACAATAAAGTTTGTAAGTACAACTTATTTTAACTGATATTTACCCATCGCACTGCTTTGCCAATTTGTTATTAATCAATATTACTATAAAATCAATATTGGATGGGTAATACATCAGACAACTTATACACCTATCATGAGGGTCTGGGTGTTGTTTACAGAATACATACAATCATGTAATAATCCTTATGGGCATAAAGTGCAAAAATAAAAGGCTATTATTAATCAATATTACTATAAAATCAATATTGGATGGGTAATACATCAGACAACTTATACACCTATCATGAGGGTCTGGGTGTTGTTTACAGAATACATACAATCATGTAATAATCCTTATGGGCATAAAGTGCAAAAATAAAAGGCTATAAGAATTTAAAGAATCAGAAAAGACTGAAAATAAAAGACAATGATGGTGTGTTAAAATACCAAGAATAGAGAATAATGAGCAAAATAGATAAAGATTATAGAAAATGGTATAAAAAGAATAAAGAACTGAAGAACCCTAGCAGGAATTATTCATTATAATACAATTAATACTTACATTTTATTGTGTAGACCTCATATTTGATATTATAGAAACTACACTCTTTATGCATTGACTGTCAACTTATATGTGCCAGGTGTAAATCAATCTGCAGAAAAAAGTTACAATAGTTATTGACACGTTTCAATTAAACTCAATTGTATACACACCTGCAGTTTGTAAATAAACACAATTTAGATTGATCTGTTGATGTAAATTGTTTTAAAACAAGTTTGTCAAAATTTGAAAAGATCTACACGAAAAAAACAAAAACTTTAGATACACATTATTTTAGTGAACCAATATTACAAATCAGTATTAAATATAATATAAGGCCTTTAAACTAAACATAAGAAAACTGAACAAATTAATAAAGACACAAAATTAAAATGTACACTAAACGGGTTGATTTAAAATGATAGTATAATGACTTCAATCGCATCAGATTTAAAACCACAAATGAAAAGTTGTTTATCAATTATGGCAATGATAATAAATAATATTTCTCACATATCATAACATCTCATATGTGTGCCTGCCTACACAATTTTATTAAATACAGACAAGCCATAGCCATTAGTATGATGCACAGAGTCATGCATGCATATATTTTGAATAATTCTTTGTATTACTTTTATAATATGTTATAAATTGGAATAAGAAATGATTTAGAATGTGTAATCAGATCGATCTAAAGATTCATGTTCAAATATACCTAATAGATCTTTAAAAAAAAGGTTAAGGTGTTTGCCTCAAACATAAATTATAATATGACATGCATCACGAGACAAATTGAGGGGGAGGGGAAATTAAGGCATAGGGGAAAGGTGGCGGGCCTCAGGTGGGCATGGTACTCGGACACTTTAACCAATTCTACTCCTTATGTTGCATGGTTGATCATGGTTTCCGACCATTAATGATTAAGAATGTTTGACCCGCATGTGTGCATCCCTGGTCAGTCTGCAAAATGTCGACATAAAGTAATTTAGTCAAAAGTCAATGAAGACCAATGAAGATCGGAGTGTTTATAAGCAAGTAAAATAGTGTTAACGTGTATAACTAATTCAAAGGAAGTTTCCACAGACTGCCCACATCATGTTGACAGCGAAACGTGTAAATTACCACATTTTGTTAGTAAACATGCAGCTTTCTCGTGAGACTACATTCATAATCGTGAATGAAATGAATATCCTAATCCTCGGCAGAAGGCTAAAATGATTTAAAACTAACGTACTTCAAAATATAAGCAACACAAATCTATATTAACGTGTTGTTGTCGAACTGGTGACACTGACTTCTTTCATAACAAGGTGCCCGATCAGCTGTTCGTGACAAACTCAAAATTGACGTCGACGAAACTTTCTAGCCAATCACGTGTCGAATTGTTGAGAAAATGACGTCAGATTTAGATTGCAATGCAAACACCGAAAATCATTGCAATTTTTTTTAAACTGCATTTACCTGCCTGCGAATCACTCTGATTCAAACCAAATTTTTTGACATTATCAAGATGCTTGAATTCTTAATTGACGAAATATTTATTACGTTTGGAGGACACGTTTTTCAACAGACTATCGGAATTCAATGGGAATCAATTGTGACTTTTTTGCCGATTTGTTTCTCTTATGAGGCTGGCTTCATACAGGAAATTCTTAGGAAGAAAGATAATAAGTCAGCAATATCCTTTAACTTTACGTTCCGCTATATAGATGATGTGCTCTCGCTAAATAATACAAAATTTGGTGACTATGTTGAACGAATCTATCTCATCAACCTGGAGATAAAGGATACTACAGATACAGCTAAGTCTGCCTCATATCTTGACTTACATCTAGAAATTGACAATGAGAATTGGTTGAAAACAAAACTTTAAGACAAAAGAGATAATTTCAGCTTCCCAATTGTGAACTTTCCTTTTCTATTGAGCAAAATTTGAGCAGCGCCTGCAGACGGAGTATATATCTCCCAATTGATAAGATATTCCCGGGCTTGTATTTCCTACCATGATTTCCTTGATAGACGATTGCTACTCACAAGGAAGATATTAAACAAAGAGTTCCAAATGGCGAAGTTTAAATTGTCCCTTGATAAATTTTACGGGAGCCATCACGAGTTGGTTGACCGTTATGGAATAACCGTTTCACAGATCATAACGCATATGTTACTTATGTCGTAATTACAATATCCTTTCCCTTTTCACGATAGTGACCTACCTAATTAGACTATTTACCAGATTTGTAATAACATAATAAACACGACGAGTGCCATAGGTTGAGCAGGATCTGATTACCCTTCCGAAGCACCTGAGATCACCCAGAGTTTTTGGTGGGGTTTGTATTGCTTAGTCTTTAGTTTTCTATGTTGTGTCTTCTGTACTATTACTTGTCTGTTTGTCTTTTTAATTTTAGCCATGCCGTAACGTTGTCAGTTTATTTTCTATCTATGAGTTTGACTCTCCATCTGGTATCTTACGTCCCTCTTTCACATTTATTCATGAAAAAGGTTAAATCTACGATAATGGACTTTTAATATTTTAAATATATAAACACAAACATTAAAAACAAATTATAATTTGGGCCGTGTTCATATTTAGCTAACTCAGTGCAGTTTTAATTACGTTCCAAATATCAATGTCTACATGTAGTTTAATTCTGGTATTCACTACATGCAGTCGATGAAGACATTGATTGGATTAAGTGTACACTAAACCACGTATAGTGTATGTGGATTGCATTATGAATATTTAATGCAGGTTCAAATATTGAAAAAAAATGATTATAGTTATATTATGGATAAAAGTTTTTACCTATTTATATGATAAAAATTATTCCAAAATTGCTCTAGTAAAACATGAGATCAAAAGCCTCGTGTACCATTTGATTTTCAGTGAAAGGGTGGATTGTTTGCCGATATCATATTCATTCTCTACCGTTTTTATAATAGTACTGTTTATTCATTAGGCGCGAAAATATTTTGACTGCTTATACAGAACTGTTTCTAGGTAAGTTCTGCTTTTTTGTTATATATTTTTCATTTTAACAGTTAGTTCGAGTTCACACTAATCATTTCACAAATCACCTCATGGTTACTTTAGTCTTCTTTCGATCTACTTTCAAGGTAAACCCCTTGCTGAAGAGTGCCTGCGAGGAATGTAATAAGCAAAGTGTGTGATATTAAGCACGATGCCTTGATCTTACGCCGTAAATTACCTTTGCAACAACTAATTGTTTCATTGATTGTTGGTTACTAAACGTCCAGTGGCAAATAGTTCACGCATGTTCAGGACGAGAACAATTTAACAAAAAATACAATAAGTAGGTCTTGTAATTATAAAGGTCGAGGAAATTTGGACTGCCACTGGAAAATGATGGTATATTGGATAGGGACTGCAATTTTGTCCTCCAAGAGCCCACCTACGGACCCCTGAAAGAGTTGTTGCAATGGGTCTTAACGAGCAAAGATCGTGGCACATGAGGCATCGGATTAAACTTCCCTATTCTGACCGAATATGGCTGCAAACTTGATAATCCCGCAGAGCCAAACGGACGCCCCACTTTGACAAGTGTTTTATTGCCAACCGGAAGAAGACCAAGTGACCATATTTCTATTCCCCAGTAACCCTTGGGAGAACAACTGTTTGAAGGTTCTTTAGGTGGCCTGTTGAAAGACTAAATTTATGTCACTTTTTAATATAAGATCGTTTTAAATGGGTCATATTTTGTTTAGTAAAAAAAAAACGTTCAAAATATTAGAAATGCATATACTAATCTGAATCTACAAATGTATGTATTCCTTGGAGACGGCATTATTTCCTATCAAGAAACATAACAGAAGTCATATCATTTATAGTAATTAATTTGTAAATGCGAGTTGTACATAATGCAATGTTGACTTAAATTCCTTTGAATTCAGTTATTACTGTGGGTATCAATTTTTGTAGATTGAGAAAAAACTTGCATTTTCTTTGGCATCTGATTTCGTAGTCTTGTCATTCTCTGCATACAAAGCCTATTGAAAATATGTTCCAATAAATTCAAAGGAAATTGGTATTCAACGAATAATCATGAATCCACAAGACCTTCAGCTTAGTACCACTGACACATTTTAACTAATTCAAGATTACGTTTTGCAGGACCTGACTTTATAACTAGCTGTCGTGTGGTAGAGTGTGATAATAATTGTTGCTTCTTACACAACAATGTCATAAGAAGTAATTGTTTTTGGGGTATTTTCCAATGATTTAATGTAAACCTAGGGGTATTGTCGTGATACATTGTCAGAATTGCTACCTGTATGTGCAACAGTTGATAGTAACTGTTGTTGGTAATTCATAAAGTATTTAAACACCTGTTGTACATTACAATCACTATTGATTAAAATACCTACATGGACACCTGGTTGCGCAATATTTATACCGGTAGATGTAGATCGCCGTCTTGACTACTTATTATGATGTACTTGTTTCTAATCCGAATGACTCCCTGCTGGTAGACATCTCGCCTCAGAGATCATCACCAGTACAGTTGTTAGGACTTCGGTGTACAATACTGCAACTGACTTCGAAAAATACCCATAGTTCATGAGTTTAATGTACCGGAATAACACTCGAAATTTTTCAATGATAGAATACTATCTATATTTTAATTTCCGTCTGGTGGTGAAAGTTTCTTTAGTCACATTTTTTTTTGTATTTTAGTCCTTCAATATGGTATTTCTCAATTAACATTAAAATGCCAAAAAAATGTATTTCGTTCAATTTCAGGCTTTGTTCATTAATATTTTCAATGCACACATCACCAGGGGAATACATAAATATAACAACATATTACCCGAATAAAACGTTTACACTTATATTTGGCAGTTTAGATGGAAATTTAATGCATTTTTTAAGATGTGATTCAAAAACAGTATTTGACATTCGAGAGGACAAAATATATTATTTCGTTATTGCATGCAAATTTTGATGGGCAAGGTCTAACGATTGTGTCAGAAACTCAAAAATATAAACATCACTTGTAACTTTTTTAGCTCACCTGGCCAGAAGGGCCAAGTGAGCTTTTCTCATCACTTTGCGTCCGTCGTCGTTAACTTTTACAAAAATTAAACCAAACTTGACCACAATCATTATTGGGGTTTCTAGTTTAAAAAATGTGTCCGATGACCCGGCCAACCAACCAAGATGGCCGCCATGGCTAAACATAGAACATAGGGGTAAAATGCAGTTTTTGGCTTATAACTCAAAAACCAAAGCATTTACAGCAAATCTGACAGGGTGTAAAATTGTTTATCTGGTCAAGATCTATCTGCCCTAAAATTTTCAGATGAATCAGACAACCCGTTGGTGGGTTGCTGCCCCTGAATTGGTAATTTTAAGGAAATTTTGCGGTTTTTGGTTATTATCTTGAATATTATTATAGATAGAGATAAACTGTAAACAGCAATAATATTCAGCAAAGTAAGATTTACAAATAAGTCAACATGACCAAAATGGTCAGTTGACCTCTTTAGGAGTTATTGTCCTTTATGGTCAATTTTTAACCATTTTTCTGAAATCTTTTACAAAAATCTTCTCCTCTGAAACTACGGGGCCAAATTAATCTAAACTTGGTCACAATCATCTTTTGCGTATCTAGTTTGAAAAATGTGTCCAGTGACCCGGCCATCCAACCAAGTAGGCCACCATTGCTAAAAATAGAACATAGGGGTAAAATGCAGATTTTGGCTTGTAACTCAAAAACCAAATCTGACGGCATTAAATTGTTTATCAGGTCAATATCGGACAACCGGTTGTTGGGTTGCTGCTCCTGAATTGGTAATTTTAAGGAAATTTTGCCGTTTTTTGTTATTATCTTGAATATTATTATAGATAGAGATAAACTGTTAACAGAAATTGACCACCTAAGGAGTAATTGTCCTTTATAGTTAATTTTTAACTATTTTCATAAAATTTGTAAATTTTTACTAACATTTTGCACTGAAACTACTGGGCCAAGTTCATTATAGATAGAGATAATTGTAAGCAGCAAGAATGTTCAGTACAGTAAGATGTACAAACACTTCACCATCACCAAAACACAATTTTTGTCATGAATCTATCTGCTTCCTTTGTTTAATATTCACATAGACCAAGGTGAGCGACACAGGCTCTTTAGATCCTCTTGTTTTATTATGAAAATAAACTTATAACAGATAGCAGGACTAAATTTTGTTAATACGGCTGACGAACGTTTCGTCTACCAAAGACTCATCAGTGACGCCCGAATCCAAAAAAATTAAAAAGGCCAAATAAAGTACGAAGTTGAAGATCATTGGGGATCAAAATTTCGAAGAGTTTTGCCAAATACAGCTACAGTATTAAATGCCAGAGGTAGAAAAGCCTTAGTATTTCAAAAATTCTAAATTTTGTAAACAGTTAATTTATAAATATAACCATATGAATGATAATTCATGTAAGCAGAAAAACTGCTGACTACTGGGCTAAAACCAGCCGTGGATTCGATCCAGTGGTAATAAATAAACTCATCATAGATACCAGGACTAAATGTTGTGTATACGCCAATCGCGCGTTTTATCTACAAAAGACTCATCAGTGACGTTCGAATCCGGAAATTTCATGTCCGTCAATCAGCTCCAGCATTTTTTTTTCCTCCACAGTGAATTTGATATTTTCGATATGATTATGTACCTTTTCTATGATTAGTTATTTTATTTTGATAATTTGATGTTTTTAAGTGTGCTTTTATTATGTATAGTAGTTTTTGCGTGGTTTTTTTTGTTGAATTTTTTTTTTGTTGTTGTTGATTATTTTTTGACTTTTTATAAAAGTCCTGTAAAATTTACTTCTTCTAGTCCCAAAGGAGAACATAGTTACAATTTGTTAACGATAACAACTATATGTGGGTCTTTAACACGTCTTACACCAAACAGTAAGCTTTAAAGAGCCACACAGATGGCTAGTGTAAAACCATTCAAACAGAAAAAAATAACGGTCTAATCTATATAAAAACGAGAAACACATCAAACAAACGACAATCACTTAACACAGTACATCAGTTTAAATCATTTTATTATTGTGTGTATGAAAAATATATAAGTGAGGATAAGTTACTAAATATGTAAGAAGATTAGGTATGAGTGATGGTGAAACAACTCTCCATCCAAGTCACAATTTGTAAAAGAAAACCAATATAGGTCAAAGTACGGTGTTCAACATAGAGCAATCGCTCATACCGAACAACAGACCATTAAGTACCCCAACAATGACTAGTGTAAAACCATTCACAAAAGAAGACATCGGTCTAATTTACACAGAAAAATAAAATTATGAATCACTTAAACAAACGACAGTCATGAAACATCAAATTCCTGACAGATGTCAACGAATGCAGCAGGTTTAAACTAGTTAATAGGTGCCATTCTTCAACCCTTATATGAATATTGTAACATCATAACAAACATGTAGACTGATACACTATACAATATCAATTGACATTGCTTAACTCATTCAAAAGACATATGAACAAAAAACAAGTGGACATACACTGAAATAATGCAGAGTTCTCGAAGAAATACTACTGATCATTGCTTCTACTAATTGTGTCAGTGTGTTTCTCTGTCCTATATGTTCTCCCATTTATTTGTATTGTAGTTTTGTCATGTAATGTTGTCATTTTTGAAATGTTATATTTAACATTGCCATAAAAGCGGGAGGTTTGGAATGCCACAAAACCAAGTTCAACCCAGCATTTTTGTTTTCTTGAAATGTCCTGTACCAAGTCAAATAAATGGCTAGTTTTATATTATTGTTCGTTTCTGTGTGTGTTACATTTTAATGTTGTGTTTCTGCTGTGTCGTCGATCCCTCTTATATTTGATGCGTTTCCCTCAGTTTTCGTTCTCTCTATCGATTTATGAGTTTCGAACAGCGGTATACTACTGTTACCTTTATTTTGCAAATTTTGGTGGCCAAATACATCGGACCACGGTAACTCTGTGAATATGTATGTTACATCCATGTTTTTTTCCGTATTCAACCTGATTTGAATAAAACAAAAGATTTTAATGATTACAGATATTTGTTTTCTTTTATTTGAATATATGTATCAGTAAACACACATATATTTCAGGAGAGAAGTACACAACAAACACACAGTTAATCATGTTTAGTCGTATTCATATGGTAGAGTTAGTGTTCCATCTTTATTTTTTTTCTATTTTCGGCTATTATTTCAAGTTATTAATTGTTTGAAGCTAAAATTTAGTCAGACGAATGTGTCTTGCTGTTGTGAAATATATAAAGTATCTGAAGAGAATGGTTCTAGCTTCAAAGCCAGTCGGTCCTTGTTAAAGTTTTTTATACAATCTCGTTACATTTATTTATCTATTTATGAAATGCACATTTATACTCCTAGGGGTTGCAGGCATATACAAACAATACAATACAAATACATATATATATTATACACAATGGAAAAATTAAAATATTAAAATTTATATATGAAGTGGTAAAACAGTAATATTTAAGCAGGTGTTGTGTCCACTCCGCTCAGTGCAAATGACTTTTAATGAACGGAAAAGTAAGCTGCATAATATCAAATGAAGATATAATTAATTGTAATCTATCTGCTTCAGACAATTTAAAGTATTCTGGACATATATTAATCATATCTTTTTTAAACTGAATACGTAAAGATTTATTAATTTTACAGTTTAAGAAAAAGTGGGTTTCATCTTCCACCTCTTTTATATTACAATGTTAACATATTTTATTTTCTCCTTGAATAACAACTCATTGTCTAAGCTCCTCTCAATCTTTTCTTTTCATATGAAAATATGACATGGAACCTTAAGTTATACGAATAAATGAATCAAGGTATAACAAGGTTTCTCCTCACAGTTAGAAAAAGGAAACAGGATACTATACAATTGTTTTAAGATTTCAGGTGTAGTAGAAACTAATGTAAAAACATCTAAAACATGCTAAATAAATAACAACACATTGTGATTTAATTTTGAGCTACATTTTTTTTAAGCAATTACTCAATTACTTAAGCGAAACTTTAAATAATTTGTATTTCACAAACAAATTTCTTCTTTTCAGAACAAGGGTCATTTTGTAACATTTTATGTTGATCAAGGCCTCGGAAACGCAAGCGACCGCATGACGCATCACTTGTGACGTTAACGTCGAGAAGGTTATTTGGTATTCCGAGTGCATTCTTGAAAGGTTCGCCAGTCATCCATACTGAGTTGTTCAAGCCAATCCAATGACCACCCGGGAAAGCTGTAATTATTAAATTGGAAATACATCAAACGTATCGATGACAACTGAAATGCGAAAACTATATACGATGGTTCATTTTATAACAGTACCAGGAAAAATATTGAAGTGATGCCTTTTGTGCTTATTATGAGTTCATGGTAGCTTATTATACATTTGATATGTTTTTATTTAGTGTTTTATTAATCATTATGCTCTTAAATTGGCATTATCACGGCATTTATATAGTCAACAAGTGTTTCTCGTCTTTTAATAGACAAACAAGTGTTATAATATCGCAAGCATTGATTCGAGTTTTAACAAATAATATATGGAAGCTTTAGCGACCATTTTTTATATTCCAAACTAAGTACATATACAGCAAATAGTTTAAGACATTAAACAATTATTGCGTTTATTCAGGAATTTCTTTTGTCGTATGTCGTTGCTTAAAACATATACTGTTTACAGTAATTTTTGCTTTAGATAATATAATATTTAGTTTCACCTTAAAAAGTCTATGTTGCCTTGGTATAATACAATTACGGGGAAGTAAATAATCTCATGATCATTTCGCCGAAGAAAGAAAGAAAAGAAAATCGAAAATAAATTGACAACGCCATGGCTAAAAATGAAAAAGACAAACAACAGTACCCATGACACAACATAGAAAACAAATGAAATAGCAACACGAACTCTAAAAACTATAGAAACTCCGCATAAATTTAAAAAAGAGGAAGTGACATATACACTTATTGCTTTCAACAAAAGGTTTTAATATGCTGTTTTTGTGTGTTTCTATTAAGTACTGGGTACTCTTAGTTCTTCAACATACTCATGTATAACTTACAGCATTACATACCATTTTGTTGTTCTATGTCTAATGGATAGAGGTGGAGTATACTGTAAATGAGACAGCAAGCCAAAATACCTAACATTGTAATACAAGCATGTTGAGCAGTATAACTAGAATGAAGTTAAATCACAAAAATACTGAACACAGAGGAAAATTCAAAACAGAAAGTCCCTAATCAAATGGCAAAATCAAAAGCTCAAACATATCAAACAAACGGATAACAACTGACTCGGTACAGGCATTGCAGACTTATTAATTGCCTTTGCCTGTTGTGTGCTTTAATGTCGTGATAGTTTTGTTTTTATACATTCCTCTTTTTTATTCTCAAGTTCATTAAAATCAAAGAATGTGAAACACATAATACCTTCTAAATAGTTGAAAACAAATCGCCATTTCTCTAGAGAAGGAATGGAAATAAGATCACCACCGTCTTGTTTACATCTTGCACGTGCATCCAGCCATGTCGTACTATCCCCGAACTCATTTATACACAATTTGGTGTGTCTATCAAAGTCGTAGCCAGCGATACAATCTAAAACATAACAAAAGACAGGATAAGAAAAAAAAAGACAATCTAAATTTGGTCTTAACAAAAAGTGATGCGCACCCGTACACCTTATCACCGTAACTGTATTTCAAAATGTGTTTCCCGAAGATGTGAACGTAAAATAAGTTTATGACATCACTAACAGAAAATTGACTGATTAGTAGTTGATAGTTCAGTGTCACAAAATGTCATGTTAGTTTGTCAGATTCCAAAATCACCATATCATTGAAATTTTGAGCTTTGAAAGACAGTGAAACCTGGCTAGACCGAATCCTGCATAAATCGAAAAGCTGTATAAACCAAACATGTTCTTACAGGTTGCATTTCTGTAAATATTGACAATGCAATTTCCCATAGGAACTCCTTTTACGGCTAAAACTGTACCACTTTTACGATGAAGTTTTGAAAAAAAATCATATCCTAAAATTGAAAGTTCATATTTACTAGTAACATTCCCAAGTTATGTATCTGTGAGATTGAAGACAGAGAGCATAACTGGGAACCAGTATGTAAACAAAATTAATTTTCTATGAATATTCAAGATCTCCCCAAAAGAGGCGTGTTTTGAGAAAAAGCTGTATTTACAAAGTGTGCAACCTACATACAGTCATATCAAATTGTATGCAATGTGAATCTTATAAAACCGAACAAAATTTTAAATCCCGAAGAGGTTCAGTTTAAACAGGTTTCACTGTATTTGGTTGTCAGCGATTCTGATGACGTTCAAACAAGAATATCGCATCGGACGCCTGAACTTTAAGTAATGTGATATTATTTTGTAAAAAAATAACAGTGATGTTAATAGTTTGTTAGATATACCATGGTAAAAATGTAATACGGGTAGCTTTGACTTTATTTAAAATTTATATAATGCGTTTTTATTTAATTTCTAAAAATAACTAACAGGGCAAATGTAATACGGTGATTTTAATTACTTGTTCTTGTGATCATTAGAAGTTTATTGTATCTAAAAGCAGAAAACAAAATTGTGACATATTTCTATAATTGTTGATAAAAGTTTTTCATTTGTAAGAAAGTAGAACACGCCCTTTATCTATTTATGAAATTAAGTTAATAACTTTTCCATCTGCCTTACCGATTGTTGGCAGTCAGATGTGGAAAAGTACAGTATAACATTTTGATCAAATAATTTTTCACTGATAAAATCAGCCAAAACAAATTCCCGAGTGGTTCATTTTATGAAATCTAACATAGGTATGTAATAAAACAAAATAATATTTGCATGACTCTTTAAAGATTCTTGGATAATAATTCGGTACGTCATACAGTTCAAAAAAGATCATTGAACATCGCAATATCTATATAGTTTTGCAAAATACTATCAAGTAACCATTTAACTTCAAGGAAAGGATTAATTGAATTTCGTCTACGTCTGACTTTATTTAACTTTTCGGCGCTATCAATCAAACTATCTATTATACTAAAATAACGAGGTCCAGTTTGTCAGCCGTCACGGGGTAAAAACGACAAATCAAAGAATTCAACTTTATGTATAGCTAATATAGGACAATGGTGTTGAAAAAAATTACACCACTCCGGACCATTTTGTTTTCCCCAGAATTAATATTGCCAATAATTAACCAGTTTCGAGTCGAATCCGATACCAATAGTATATTCACATGTTACCTATACCTTATTTGTACGTTCCGCATCTGACAGGAGCACCACCAAACGGTGTATTTAGGAGTTGCTATATACACAGGTCATAATCACAGGGATGACTTTACTATATTCTATCATTGTCACATTGTTTCCTATTGTAGTATTTTAATCAGTATGACTTTGACTTTGATGAGATGACAATACAAATACTAAAAATCTAGGCTTAAATAAGGCGTATAGGTAGTTTCCAATTTGTTATCAGGCATGAAGCAAATCAGAAAAACAAAGTATTCAACTTCATTTATAACTAATATTGGACAGTGCTGTTGATAAAAAATTACTCCATTCCAGGTCCTATTGTTTTTCAAATAATTAATATTACCAAAAATTTATAAGTTCTAGGTCGACGGTTTCAAACAGAAAGATTTTGAAAGAAGAGAAAACTGTGCCTCTTATAATCAGCATGACTTTATCAGATGACAATATCAATACTAAATATCCAGGATAAAATAAGGCTTACACGAAGTTATATACTTTAATTCAGTCACGGACCAGCGATTTCACGGGTGTGCTATAGTATTTTCAAAATTTAAAACTATGAAGTATGGACAAATATTGATTTAGACTAGATCAAAATATATTTTGTCATTTGCTTGAAAACACTACTTATTCATCAACTTTGAGATAGGTACATATTTTTAGAACCTCTTTTTTTTAAATTTAAACGTTCGTTCCTTAAACAACGCCAGTTTAATATAAGAGACAACGAATCACTTAACCGATAAAATACATAATGATTTGTAATGGCACGACTTCAAAAGTTCCATGTAGAATAAAAAAACTGAATACATATAGTTTTTTCATTGACCCCCTAAAAAATGATTGCTCAATTAGGATATATATAAAATCGATGTCAATTAAAAATAAATTGCAACAAATTTTTCACCACCCCCAAACTATTTTAATTAAGTTTTTCGTCCTTCATTGATTTTTTTATGTCGTCCCTAGTGTGTGTGTGCTTACCAACATGTGCTTCAAAAAACATAATTGCTTGTGCTGTATCGATGGTTGTCGTTGGAACATCAGACGAGATATAATCCGACTGTAACATACACCTCTGTGTATCAGACTCGAATACAAATCTGGAGCAGTTATTATACTCATCAAGTAAACATTGCATGGTACAATCAGACAGTGAGGAATGATCTATCACACTATACACGCATTGTTCTAGTAAATAGCTTATTGTCCCTGCTATAAATGTAAATTCGCCATTTCCTAATGTACAGCCATACAACATTGCCAATTGCCAGACTTTAAATGTTCTGATAAATACTTTTAATAACATGTTTAAAGCTTTTTCTTTGATTCAAAATTTTCAATTAATGCTGTTATATCTTACACAGTTATTTATTATAGCGTATTGAACTATTTTGTCTGAATGACAGTTGCGCATACATTGACCGTTTCGGAATCTAAAGGAATAATTGGGAATTTCATTGTTCGTACCCAGAATGAACATAACGTCACGCCATTGGTTGAATTTCTTTTGTTTATGACATTTTTAATCAATCACGACGCTCTGGTGTACACTTTTGAAATTATTATGCATTAAATTCTTAAACGGATAATTGTCCAAATGAGTTTTTGCTTTTAGTTATATTTGTTTACATGATACAACTACTCTAAGTGTTTTAACTTTTTTCAGAGACAATTTAATACATTTTAAATACTTCTAAACGTCAAATATAATAAGCAAACATGCATTAGTGTTTTTAAAAACTATTGACCTACAAGTTTCAGTGAAAAGGGTGTAACTGTTACAGCCATACATATAACCGGAAAGTTTTACTATTGACAGACATTAACGTTAAATGAACTTGGGTTAACCAAATATTGTATATGTTTTAAGTCATGTTTAAATAATATATCTACTATTAAACTGCATTAACATTTTTATAAAAGTAATCGTTAACTATTATTTATTCTCCATTTAGTTTGAACTGTTATTGAATTTGTGTTCATTTTTTTCATTTTCAAAGTGTTATACTAATAAAATCTCACCAACAAGATTACATTATAAAACTGTTAAATGACTTTAAAATAACAAAGCAAATTCATATTTTGGAATATATATCAATTGCTTTTAAAAAGATAAAATTAAGTACATAATGATTGTGTTAAAACATATATCGAAGAACTTTTGTTTGAAATATGTTACTAAATAAATAAATATATCAATAAGCCATTAGACTGTTAAATAGAGAACTCTTTATGGGTGTTCTAGAACAGTTATCACGAGATATGCTGACAGGCTTCAATCGTGGATATAACAAATCAAAATGTATCATCTGCAAAAATTAAAAATATTACAAAATGTTTTTTTTTTTGTATTGCATTTTAATATGTAACTTTATGAACGATGTAAAATAATTGTTATATTATGTATACTCTAAAAAAGAATAAAATCAACAATTTTTTTTGTCTTTTCTTATTACGTCTACCATAAGGATTTTTTCATTAAGGCCGATTCATTAATGATACTGTTTCTATTCATATTGAATAGTTGTTGAATGTTCTGGGCCTGAAAATGTATAAAACGATGCTTCTGTCAAAAAACGATATTATAAGAAATGGAATAAATTATCTTATTTTCGCCTCAAAGATCAGGTTAATCTGATGAAAGATTTCGGCCAAAATACTAATTTCCGAGTTTGAAATTGGACGAAAAGAGCGTCTGGAATCAATAATTTTGAATGTTACATGTGTTACGGACATCGATATTTCAAGGCCTATATCACGTGTTTCCTCTTTTAATACCAATTTGATAGCTTGTCTGTCTTCATCAGACTTGAGGCGTTGTGTTTCCACCAAAACCGTACCCTTTTAAAAATCCACAGGGCCTGTTTATGAAATTATGTAGTTGAAGTCGAACTTATACTTCAGTGATCATATAACTTAGTCAATTTCTTTCTGATCCAAAATCACTGTTTCGCCTAGCTGCGGAATCGTATCTCTTATGTCTATATGTTATTTTTTTTTTACTATTAGCGTACCATAAAGCTACAGATTTGTCCTTCTTCAAAACGTTCCACATTGCGACCCGAGTTCAGGTAGCACTTTCCCCCCAAAAAAAATGTGTGTTGTCCATGCAAAGAACCTTGACATCGGGTTTTTGATTTTGTGATTTTTTTTGGTCCATTTGTAAATGAATATTTAACGACAAGACACTTCTTTTTTAAGATTATTAAAACTCGAGCATTTGTATTTGTTATTTAAAAAAATACAGTACTAAAGCTCATATTTACATTTGACTTGACCTTTTTCTTTTGGATTTTTCTAGTATGGAAATGTATCGATTTCCTGCGGTGTCTAGAAGACCAGTGAATCGTCGATCGAGACAGTCTGCAATGAACAAAGCCAATGCCTGTTTAGAAGAAAAATGAGATCTGACGTGAATTTGGATGACTAGGTTATGGATATACGTACTGTAGCACCATTGAGTGGTACCTCAAATAGTACACAGATTAATGCAGATAACCATAGTTCTTTTAAATTTTAGTTTTGTTTATTGAAAAAATGCACATTTACACCCCAATGGGATTGAAGGCATACATAATAAATAATACAACACATCATAAAAAAATTTAAAAAAAAAACCACAGTTTAAACATATGTAAAATATACAAAATATGTCAACAACCATTTTGTTCGGAATTCTGTCTTCAACAACTTTTATGTTCCATAGAGATTATAAGTGAATTTTGAATTTTGAATTTTATTTTAAAGTTTTATCAAAGTAGTGCACCTTATTAAAATGTGTGTGGAAAATAACATCCTTGTTCAAATGTTTATAAATGAAGTTTCTCCCTACATTGAAGACCCATTGGTGGCCTCGGCTGTTGTTTGCTCTATGGTCGAGTTGTTGTCGCTTTGACCCATTCCCCATTTCCTTTCTCAATTTTATTATTCATGTTATTAAATAAATACCAGGGAATAATGTTGTTTGCATTTTAACAGTAACTTCTTGAATATGTTTGCACTTTTGATTACTTTAATCATAAATATTATGTTACACATTTCATTTAATATATATAAATATTATATTTGTATTTTCATATTTCAGCAATGATGACCTGCATCGAGACAGCAGTAGAAAATTACTTATTCATAACTCATCATGACCATTTAATACGGAAAATCTGATTAAAATTTGTTTAGAAATTCACCAAATATGTCAATTAAAAGAAATTGTTTCAAGATCCAATTGAATTGGAGTTAAGTGTTTTAATGCTGTGGGACAGAGGAATATTAAGTGGACAATTTAGCTTCTTTTTCATCATCGTGTATCATTAAAGTTGATGTTTACCATCGGAGAGAGCTTTTACCTCAGTTAAAATGAATTCTAAATACAGGCAGTTTGGAGACTTGTGAATTTTCTTACAGTTTGAGTTTCAAAAAAGGATTACATTTATAAAAATAAATGTGTTTCAAAAGTTTCATGGATTTAATTTGTGGTCTCTTTCGTGAAATATTTGAAAAAATCTGCAATATCTAACCAAGTAGTTTATAAGAGATCTACAGATAAACATATGACATGTATGATATTCAGTTGAATCGGAAAGAAGGAAATATATTCATTTATAAGACTTTAATATGAGTGTTTTGTTATTTTTGGCAATTACAGGCATGACACGGAGTAATTAAAAGATGATTTGATTTAAACATACATCTTACCTACAGATATATACATGCGATATACATATGCATGTAGGAATAAAATTCACTGATGCACCACTAATTTGAGTTACATGTACATGTACAAGTAGTTATAAAAGTAAGAATATGACGTATGAAAAAACAAATTGATTGCCAATGAAACAACTCTCCATCATTGTCCACCTGCAGAGACATGAGAGAACAAGAAAATCATATTTTATCATAACTTATAATTTTTCAATCTCATTTCATATAAACACTGAATACAGGTGTACAAAAAGTTCAAAAGCATAAAACAGATTTAATCATGCAGTTGTTGTTCATCTAAGTCATATTGATTTTGGGCTTCAATAATGAGCAAAACCTCTGTATAACAGCCACATAATGTTTGAACAAAATAATTATGGGTATTTTCTTTGCCATTTTGTACATTTATGTATATAAGTTGTACATGTAGATGTGTATCTCATGTCATGCATGTACAATATACATGATGTAGTTTGTATATACTTGGAAATCGGAAAATTTTGCAATGTTTTCATTTCTTCATGTTCTTGTCTAAATTAAAATTGGTTATATATATAATCATGATAATTGTAAATGTTTGGCATCAAAAAATATAAATTTGTTTAAAAGATGGCAATACAAGGCATTATTTGTATCCATGATTTTCTGTAACTGCAATTATAAATCTCACATGTATCATGTTTATTGTCCTGGCATTGTTTAATAATTATAATTATCTTTGGAATAAATTTACTCACACATTTTGAGTCTATTTGAAGGATATACATTATAATTATATAAACTTGAAAACTTGTGAAGGAATATTCACAGTATTAGTAATTCATGTAATTAGACTTAAGATTCTTATACATGTATATAGTATGTTAAGCAAAAGATGTGATGTATGGCAATGAGACAGCATGACCCCAACACAGACAGAAATTGCTTTCTTCTTACTTTGAAATTCCATACATATTTTTGTAATACATCTATAGCTAGAATTAGATTTCAAGATAACAGCATGTGATATAATTGTCAATGAAGTTTTGATTAACAATTAAGTAATTTTACTTTTTGTCATGTTTGTGATTGGGTCACGTAAAGATTAACCACGGATTGTACCCTTGTCAATATTTGGTACATGTAGGCATGGTAGGTAGTAGTTTTGTAAGCATTCATACATGTATGTCATTTTAATTTACATGCTGACTATTTTGTCCTGTCCCCTATGTCATGATTCATTCACCTGAAACTTTTGTAAGAACTGTGATAATAATTTAGTCATTTCTGTTTATGTGTATATTATATATACATGTACATAAAAAAGAAGATGTGGTATGATTGCCAATGAGACAACTCTCCACAAGAGACCAAAATGACACAGAAATTAATAACTTTAGGTAATCGTATGGCCTTCAACAATGATACATTATATATATATGTCGTGTACAAGTTGCGATTTTGTACAGGTTATAACATGTACAAAAATATTGTACATGTTATAACTTGTATAATGCAAAAATACAAGTTATAACATGTACAAAAGTACCTCATACATGTTATAACCTGTACAAAATATTGCTTAAAAATGGTTTTAACTTGTACAAAGTTTAAAATAAATCTTCATGAAGTAAAATATACATTTAAATTCACCAATGGATAAAGAACAACAATAAATAGGCCAGAACGTGTCTTTTTCTGTAGAGGACAATGATCACAAAGTTTCAGAAATATATGTTTCATGACTTGTGTTGGCAAAATGTGTTTTCATGTAATTGTATGTTTTATGCAGTCCATCATGGCTTAACTAAGGGACGACATCAAAAGATCAATGTAAGATAAAAAAACTTAATTCAAATAGTTTGGGGGTGGGGGGTTGAACTGCTGCAAGATTTGGTTATCCGACATTGATTTTTATGGGTCAATCAATTTTTCCCAAATTAAGTTAATAGGGGGGTAGGGGGGTCAGTGAAAAAACTATTTGAATTAAGTTTTTTATCCTTCATTGAACTTTTGATGTCGTCCCTAAGTGTGAAACTATTTACTGAAAGCTTGCATTCCTCAATGACAATTACATTAGATACTAGTAACTAAGTTCTTCCAAAAAATTTAAGAACGATTCCTAATTATTTTGGAAAATACTCCTCCTCTCGTTTTTATACGACCTCAAAAATTGAAAATTTTTTGGTCGTATATTGGTATCACGTTGGCGTCGTCGTCCGAATACTTTTAGTTTTCGCACTCTAACTTTAGTAAAAGTGAAGAGAAATCTATGAAATTTTAACACAAGGTTTATGACCACAAAAGGAAGGTTGGGATTGATTTTGGAAGTTTTGGTCCCAACATTTTAGGAATAAGGGGCCAAAAAGGGCCCAAATAAGCATTTTCTTGGTTTTCGCACTATAACTTTAGTTCAAGTAAATAGAAATCTATGAAATTTTGACACAAGGTGTATGACCACAAAAGAAAAGTTGGGATTGATTTTATCAGTTTTGGTTTTGGTTTCAACGGTTTAGGAATTAGGGGCCAAAAAAAGACCCAAATAAGCATTATTCTTTGTTTTCGCACAATAATTTTAGTATTAGTAAATAGAAATCTATGAAATTTCAACACAAGGTTTATGACCACAAAAGGAAGGTTGTGATTGATTTTGGGAGTTGAGGTCCGAACAGTTTAGGGATTAAGGGCCAAAAAGGGGCCCAAATAAGCATTTTTCTTGGTTTTCACCATAACTTTAGTATAAGTAAATAGAAATCTATGAAATTTAAACACTAGGCTTATGACCATAAAAGGAAGGTTGATTGATTCTGGAAGTTTTGGTCCCAACAGTTTAGGAATAAGGGGCCCAAAGGGTCAAAAATTAAACTTTGTTTGATTTCATGAAAAATTGAATAATTGGGGTTCTTTGATATGCCAAATCTAACTGTGTATGTAGATTCTAAATTTTTGGTCCCGTTTTCAAATTGGTCTACATTAAAGTCCAAAGGGTTCAAAATTAAACTAAGTTTGATTTTAACAAAAATTGAATTATTGGGCTTCTTTGATATGCTGAATCTTAACATGTACTTAGATTTTTGATTATGGATATAGGAAGATGTGGTGTGAGTGCCAATGAGACAACTCTCCATACAAATAACAATTTAAAAAGTAAACCATTATAGGTTAAAGTACGGCCTTCAACACGGAGCCTTAGCTCACACCGAACAACAAGCTATAAAGGGCCCCAAAATTACTAGTGTAAAACCATTCAAACGGGAAAACCAACGGTCTAATCTATATTAACAAAACGAGAAACGAGAAACACGTATATATTACATAAACAAACGACAACTACTGTACATCAGATTCCTGACTTAGGACAGGTGCAAACATTTGCAGCGGGATATGGGCCTAGTTTTCAAGTTGGTCCAAATCAGGATCCAAAATTATTATATTAAGTATTGTGCAATAGCAAGAAATTTTCAATTGCACAGTTTCAGCAAAAGCAAGAAATCTTCAATTGTACAGTATTGTGCAACAGTAAGAAATTTTCAATTGCACAGTATTGCGCAATAGCAAGAAATCTTCAATTGCACAGTATTGTGCAATAGCAAATATTTTCAATTGCACAGTATTGCGCAATAGCAAGAAATATCTAATTGCACCATATTGTGCAATAGCAAGAAATTTTCAATTGATTGGAGTTATCTTTCTTTGTCCAGAATAGTAGTTGAATCAACTTAAATCATTGTTTTATACAATATACAATGTATATTCACTTTTACTACCAATTGATAAATTAAAACAATCTTTACCATTCAGTGATAACAAGCAATTTTTTTACATTTTAATATGTATTTCAATGAGTACTTATTGTTGCTAACTCCATTAGAATTTTGAATTGAGATCAGTTTTGGAATAAGGGAAAGGGGGATGTGAAAGGAAAATTGGGGGGGGGGGGGGGTCAATTTTTTTCATTTCAGATTTCATAAATAAAAAGAAAATTTCTTCAAACATTTTTTTGAGAGGATTAATATTCAACAGCATAGTGAATTGCTCAAAGGCAAAAAAAAAAAAGTTTTAAGTTCATTAGACCACATCATTCTGTGTCAGAAACATATGCTGTGTCAACTATTTAATCACAATCCGAATTTAGAGCTGACCCCAGCTTGAATGTTGTGTCCATATTTGCCCCAACCGTTCAGGGTTCAACCTCTGCGGTCGTATAAAGCTGCGCCCTGCGGAGCATCTGGTTATAGCATGCAAAGACTAAAACAATGTCTTATATGCCTACTCAGTAAAAGCAAGAGAGAGCTGAAATAGTTTGCATTGGTCCACGCTTCATTATCAATATCTTTGGATCTACTCTTCAACATTTTTGGCCTTCAGCATGACTTATGTAAATTTATAACTCAATTTTTGTTAACAAATTATAAGATCATTGCATGAAGCGAATGTCATTTTGATGTTTTAAATATATATCCTCTACTTTGAAAGCATGTATTTGTGGCCTTTGATGTTGTCTGCTCCATGTCTTTTAGACACATACCCCATTTTCTGTACCTCGCCATGAAATGCATTTTTAAGACATAAGAACTTTTCCTTTTTAATGTAAATAAAACTATTTTTAATTATTGATTATATACACATATTCAATTACTCCTATCCTATGAAAAATAATTCACAAAGTTTGACTAGTCTCCGTTCTGTGTGTATTGCTAGAACATCAAGTAACATAATGGTTAATGTACATAGTAACATGTCAACTCTTTTGAAGACAGAACTTTTTTAAAATTCTCCCTCCAAGCAAAATTATTTTTCAGTATAAACATGATAAAGTTATCTACCTGTATTAATGACCTAGAGACTCTCAAGAGCCTGTGTCGCTCACCTTGGACGGTCTATGTGCATATTAAACAACGGACACATATAAAATGACAAAATTGTGTTTTTGATGATGGGGATGTGTTTGTAGATCTTTCTTTACTGAACATTCTTGGTGCTACAATTATCTCTATCTATAATAAACATGGCCCAGTAATTACAGTTGAAAATATTTTTTAAAAATTAACAAATAATACAAAAATTTATGAAAATTGTTAAAAATTGACTATAAAGGGCAATAACTCTTTAAGGGGTCAACTTAAAATTTTGGTCATATTGACTTATTTGTAGATCTTACTTTGCAGAACATTATTGCTGTTTAAAATACAGTTTATCTCTATCTATAATAATATTTAAGATAATAACCAAACTCTGCAAAATTTCCTTCAAATTACTAATTTGGGGGCAGCAATCCATCAACGGGTAGTCAGATTTGTTTGAAAATTCCTGGGCAAATAGATCTTCACTGAAGAGACAATTTCACCCTATGTCAGATTTGATCTAAATGCTTTGGTTTCAGAGTTATAAGCCAAAATCTACATTTTACCTGTATGTTCTATTTTTGGCCATAGTGGCCATCTCGGTTGGTTGACCGGGTCTAACCACACATTTTTTAAATTAAATACCGCAATGATGATTTTGGCTAAGTTTGGTTAAATTTGGCACAGTAGTTTCAGAGAAGATTTTTTGTAAAAGTTTATGGACGACGAAACCAAGTGATGAGTCAGGTCAGGTGAGCTAAAAAGGAGTTTTTAATCAAGGTAACAATGACATCTGGTGGCCATAAAAGCTGTCTCATTAGCATTTTAACCACTTCCCATATTTGCTTTTAAGACAATAGAAGAAAATTATTCAATGCAAAAACAAAACTTACTTGTAAATATGAAATTCTCTTTACAGTATGAGTTTTTCTCATTGTTGGAGATTGTACAGTAGTACAGTCCTGTAACTGCTTATACCCATTTCTTATCCCCTTTAGTTTGATAAACTCACAGAATATCATATATTTACATTGTGCCACATCTCCTTATTTTTATATGCATGACAATAACATGAACAATTGTAATTCAAATCTATATATCAAAGCAAAATGAATTTCACTACTTTCATTCATGCATCCTTTGGAAAAATATAAGTTCTAAAATGACACAATATATGTTTATTAATATTTTTTCGACTCTTAACAGGTATAAACAAGAATGTGTCCCCGGTACACGAATGCCCCACTCGCACTATCATTTTCCATGTTCAGTGGACCGTGACATTGGGGTAAAAACTCTAATTTGGCATTAAAATTAAAAAGATCATATCATAGGGAACATGTGTACCAAGTTTGAAGTCGATTGGACTTCAACATCATCAAAAACTACCTTGACCAAAAACTTTAACCTGAAGAGGGACAGACGGACGGACGAACGGACGAACAGACGAACGGACGCACAGACCAGAAAACATAATGCCCCCCTACTATCGTAGGTGGGGCATAAAAATGCACAGCTGTGTCATGATTTGTGAAATCTGTGCTGAAAACATAGGCATTTATGGTGTTTGAGTAATTCCATCTGTGAAGCTCAACATTAGCTCGTCAGTTGGTGGTGGACAGTTATAAATCATTCCTGCAGGATGAATGTACATCTGTTCAGGAAAACCAATTTCACAAATCAAAACTTTCCTCTAGATTTCTCCTACAATATTCATCCAGTTTAGTTCTTTTGGTTTAACGGGACACCGTCCTGATTTTTAATTTTGTAAACCATTCAGTCTCTTGCTTACAAATGGTGCATGAAAATAGGATGGGAATGCATGGCAGTAGACAAGTCTCTATAAAGTGGGTATGTGCCCAGAAAAAAGTTTTATAACATTAGCTTTTTTGAAACTTGTGAAAGACTTGTGCAACACACATACCTAAATAACTATAACATAGGTGGAGAGCATCATTCATGTCAATGTTTTGTTCCTGTTTACATTGTCATTGATATTTTTCAAGAAAGCCCGAGGCATAGCTCATGAATTCTTGTCATTACAACCGAAATTTACATAATTACTGCTAAAATAATTATCAGTATAATATATCTCTTGTAGAAAAACCATACAATTGTAGTATTAACCAAAAAATGTCAAACAGATGATATTGAATCGTAATCCCAAAAGTTATGACGTCTTGAATTCACCCCCCTTTTTATTCTAAAACGATAATTGCGGTTGCAAACAGACTTTGGTTTACTTGCATGGCGATTATATAAATAACAGTATATATTTCTTAAAGAAAATAAAGTTTTACCATGAATAGTTTCCTGAAACGTAGTCGTTTTCAGTAAAATGTGCCTTGCAAACAACAGCTGATTGATATGGATTCTACGATTGCATCGCACATGACAATCTACGTTTGAGCCATGGCGTTGATCCAACTTTTCCTTCTTATTAAGTCATTTAGAAATGCAAGTCCTCCTCTTAAATGACACTCAGGTACACACCAACAAGGACTAGGCATCGTTAATTGTGTGATTATTTTGCAGTGCAAAAACGGAAGTTAAGGACGGAACTGACTGGTCTCACTAATAAGAGACAAGAAGAATTTTAGAGACAAACAGCGACAAGAAGTTTAATTTAGTGACGAAGCGACAATAACTGACAAGGGACAAGCGAATCGTAATTCTCTCACGAGGCTATTCTCATTTGATGTGATAGGGTGAAGCTACACCTATCAAATATGTCCCTATGAAAAAGAAGAATTTCACTGTTAGAAAGGAAATGATATTGCATGGTTTTGATTCAATAAATTCTTTAAAAGGAAATTTTTTTTGTTTTGATGGCCAATTTTTTAGCGTGTGCATAAAATATTTTTTTTTATATCTAATAAAAACTAATCCCTTTCTTCTTAATAAAAACATATTTTTATCTATCAATGTACAGTAATATAAAAAATGTTTTATAACCGCCCCTATAATAAAAAATAATGCATGTTTTCTTTAATATCTATTGGGAATAAGTTGTTGCAATGACATTTTTTTTATTTATGTATAGTCGCTATATAGTCTTCTTGACGCTTCTTCTCGCTAAATTAATTATATTGTCGCTTCTTATCGCTATTGTAATTTTATTGTCGCTTCTTATCACTTTTTGACGCTTCTTGTCTTAAATTAGTGGAACCCTATTCAGGAACGATAATTTCATATTTTACATAACTGAGACCGAAATAACTATAACGTCATACGGCTTCACGTACAGAAATACTTTAAATTGTAGATTATGCAATATAATTCACGGTCAGTCGACTTTTAATTATAATATCATGTTATATCAACGAGTGAAATGATTTTAAAATATCTTTAGATCGCAAATAGTACTCGAAATTGAACGGACCTCTTTCCACACGGAATTCGAATAATGATAGTTTGTAATCAGATTGACTGCTTATAATGCAAAAGACACATCAATAAACAGATTTTTAAAACGAACAATACACACTGATCGTTTCTTTATTTCCCAATGTAAATGAAAGGAACAAAAACCAATACATACCACAAAATCTAGAGGAGAAATTTAAACATTTCCGGATCTATTTCTTGCAAAATGACCCCCAGCAAAGATTTGCGTAAGGAAAGATGAACCTCATGACTTGAAAGTCAGGCCTAAAAGCACTGCCTTTAAAAAATTGATTGATTGTGCTGAATGACACGCAAGCACTTTTAATTATTTCTTGGCTGTCCGTTTGTATTGGTTGACACTGGTAGGCAGGAATTTAATATGAAATCAGCCGCAGAAAAAAAATGGGTCACTGTTTCCAACTTCATGATACAAATATATACTACAATGTATGAGGTTGAAAAATTATGGATAATATATACATGTAAATGTATGTGTCACGCGTACGGTTGCTGATTGAATCATAGGTACATATACATGTATCTGAAACTAATCGGATGTGGATTTTATCACAGATGCGATTAAGATTTAGTAATATATGCATACATGTAAACCATGAGAGCACAAGGAACATTTTTTTAAAGTATCAGATACTCAACGCCACAGCTTCTAGTCCTTTCATACCCCAAAAAAGGTAGTTTGTGCAAATATTAAAACTTGCTTATTCGAGGAAAACAGAATTGTTAATTCTTTTGTGTGCTTTTGAATATTCCAAACATAATTAAATTAATAATGGGAGGTCTGTCATTTTTTTACCAAGTAACTGTAAGACTGTTAGAATAAGTAAAATATTGTTTTAAGATGGAATGAAAAGGAAGGTTCTGTCCAAGAAAAAGGCAGAAATTCACTAGGTACATCATTAAAAAAAAAAAGCAAGCCATACAAAATACTGCCTTGGCGACTGGTGAAAATTCATATTCAGTCATGCAAAAAAATCACCCTGTCCCTACAGAATAAATTCAAAAAGACCTCCCTATCATGTTTTACAAATTGATACCAGGCGCACCTGAGTAACAGGAGATATTCAACTAGAAAATCTGAATATTTATATGCAGGTAGGAGTTTATGTTTATAAATTAAAAATCAATGACAAAGAGCAAAAATAAATCATGAATTTTGGTATAAAGTTTGTGAAAAAACATTTTTTCATTAAAATGATAATGGTTCCCAATATACTTGCACTTGCAAAATGAGATCATCACTAGGACCCGAGATGTGGATTCCGGACTTGCGTGGGGGTGCGTGTACCAACAATAATGGAAGTTATGGAGTGCGACATATAAAGAGAACACACATTTGTTCACACACAAGGGGTCAGTGCCCACCTAAATCCGCCTCTGCCATTAGCACAAGTGATGGAATGCAAGAAAATGTAAATATTCTATTTTATGAAAGTCCTGCCTATCACAATTAAAATTCTCTGAAATAGAAACAATTATGAATTGGAAACTTCAATAAATTAAGCAATCAATAACAAAATATGTGTTTATTTGCCCCAACAAGACGTACTTATTATGAAACACTTGACGGCGAGTACTTTAAACCCCATAGCAAATAGATCTTTTAAAATACCATATTTCCATGCAGTATCATAGGCCTTCTTAAGGTCGAAAAAGACCGACACCACATGTTCATGTTTTGCAAAACCATTACGAATCGAACAAGATGATCAAGAGTACTGCGGCCCTGTCGGAATCCACACTGGATATTGGCTAATAGCCCATTTGATTCCAAGAACCAAACAAGGTCGATAATTGACCATCCGTTCGAGTGTTTTACAGACACAACTGGTAAGCGCAATTGGTCGATAATTTACAGGATCCGTGTGATCTTTACTTGGTTTTGGAATAGGCACGACGGTTGCAAGCTTCCAGATTGATGGTAAACCACCAGATTCCCAGATGTTATTCATGAGCTGCAAGAGAGCTTCCAGCGAGGAATTTGGCAAGTGTTTTAAGAGTTGGTAGTGAATATTATCAGGCCCACAAGCTGTATCATGGGTTTTTGACAGAGATGTTCTAAGTTTTTCAAGAGAAAATAGTTTATTATAATTTTCATCATTTTTTTATTTAAAGTTTAATTTAATTTTTTCTTTTTGTTTATTAACTTTTTTAAAATCTTCCCTGTAGTTGTTACAAAAAGGAGATTTCGCAAAAAATTCACCAAGCTTGTTGGCAATATCCTTTTCAGATGTTAATAAATCATTGCCGTCTTTCAAATGTTTTACAGTGGCTTTAGAATTTTTACCTTTTAACTTTTGTGCCATATTCCAAACTTTTGTCATCGTAGTGCGAGATGTTATCCCCGAGACAAATTTTTTTCCATGGTTTGCTGGGATGTTTCGGATTTGCCGAGGTCTTAGTTCTGTCAGCAATTGACGTTAAAACTGTATTTAAAGTTAAAATTGGATCTTGTACAGTCTCAAACATCTTTGACTCAAGTTCCGCTTGACAGAGATTCTCAAACAAAGACCAGTCCGCCTTGTCATGTTTCCAACGTGGTACTCTCTGTTGGGCAGAAGTAAAAAGATGTTCAAGTACTATTGGAAAGTGATCACTTCCACATAGATCATCATGAACACGCCATGAATAATCCAGAAGAAGAGAGGGATCGCAAATAGTGATATCAATAGAAGAATAAGACCCGTTTTCAGGATGAAGATAAGTATTAGATCCCTCATTAAAAATGCATAATCCTTCTTGAGAAACAAAGTCCTCAACGATCTTACCTTTGGCATTATGAGTCTTGCTACCCCATAATGGATTGTGGGCATTGAAGTCGCCCATAAGTGCAAATGGTGAGGGTAGTTGATCAGTGAGGTTTTTGAGTTTTGCTTTATCTATAATTCAATTGGGGGGAATATATACCGAACATAACGTAATTGTTTTGTCTAATGATAAACGAATTGCAACTGCCTGCAGATCCGTGGTGAGTTTAACTGTGCTATGAATGACGTTGTCCATCACAAAAATGGATGATCCGCCTGCAGCACGTTCATTTACCTTAGAAAATGTGCTATACATGTTGTATCCTTTTAAAGATACATTGTTAGTTTCTTTAAGAAGAGTTTCTTGAAGACAAAATGCAATACTAGTAGGTAAAAATGACTGAACTAGAAGTGTTAACTCAAGAAGATTTATTTTAAGACCTCGGCAATTCCATTGGATGATATTAGTCATTATTTGATAATAGAAGGGCAAATGCTTATTTCGCTTACCCTGAGATTGTGATCTTTCAGGTGGCGGAACACTTTCGATTGCCATTTCAGTTTCGTCTGTAAGTGTAGAAAATCTGTTGTGTGAGGAGAGTCGTCGATCTCCAGGACCACACGCAGCGGTTTTACTCCGCCTCGACCCCTACCCCGTGACCTCGAATCAGAAGACCTCTGAGAGGATGTATTTACTGGTTTCTTTTAGACATCCCACTTTTCTGGAGAACGAAGAGGAGATGGGGCTCAAGTAGACTTTGTACTGGATGAAGGAGATAACTTCTTAGAATGAAATTCAAAACAGTGTAGCTGTGGCCATTGATTGACACATTAAAATCATCCATTGACTGGGACAATTTACGTGAACGTTTGTCTGTAACGACCACTGTTCACGACGTACCTACGATAGACATTTAAACTGTGGGGTCACCAAAGGTTTCTTAACGCCTTTAATTATAAAATAATTCGAAAAATTAATCAGGAATAACCTTTGTGTTTTGATTTATATAATTGATATAAATCAAAATATCGTGTTATTTCTGATTAATTTTTCGAATTACTTTATTGAGGTGTTGAGAACCTTTGGTGACCCCATAGTTTAAGTGTCTTTAAAAAGTACATAGTGAGCATTGGTCGTTACATACAAACGTTCACCTAAATTGTCTCAGTCAATGGATGATTTTAATGTGTCAATCAATGGCCACAGCTACACTGTTTTGAATTTTATTCTAGATGCAGATGAAGGAAGACTATTTGAGGTGGAAGAATCATCTAGTTCACTGGGAAGATCCCAGATAGATTCTCCGCCCCAATTAATATTTTATCGTTAGGAACTCGTGCAATATATGAATATTTTTATCTTGCTTTTTATTGGGAAACAAAATTGCTATACAATAAATATATAGTGTTACCACTTTGCTTGCATACATGTTCGAAATACGACTGCAGTATGATTGCATTTTAATTGTTTATCGGTTTTGGTACTTCTAGATTGTCATCCCCTCGGTGGATCGCTAACCTTGCCGTGGTCGGGGGTCTCGCGTGTCTCAGTGACCCCAAGAGCTATGTAGCTGGAGCTTCGTCTCAACTGTAACAACTTTCAAAAGGTTGCAACAGTCGTATTATAACTGTGACAACATTTTCGGCGTTCCACAGTTTATTTATGTTTGTAACAACGTTTTTCGAGTTGGGACAGTTGTAAACCGACAGCTACAACCTGAAATTAGTTGTATCAGTCCTTTAATGTATTTGACAGCTATTTCTAGCGTTGTTGCTGTCGGTTTATGTTGGAGACACACTTTAAAAGTTGGAACAACAGTCACAAAATAACTGAAACAGTGATATTTTACAACTGTTACAACTTTAACAAACATTAAGTCTTAGAACGATTGTTACTGGTATGGACAGTTGTTATTTCGTTCAGTAGTAATGCTATATAATGTTAATTTTGTGCGGTGTTTACGTAACCTGGATTTTCACATTATAAAAAGGAAGACTTCATTGTGACCAAATGTTTTGATTTTTGTGATATTTATTGTACTATAACAGAGAAGGAAATAGATGGACTTGCCCGATAGACCTTTAAAGAAACCGAAATTCAAAAACTTTTGGATGGGAAAATAGGTCCAGTTAAAAAATTAACCCTATTAATTGACACTCTAAAGGTAAGACAAATTGCTGCCAGTTTCACTGAAGAAGTTCATGCAGTACAGGTTGTGCCTTTACCAGCTACACATATAGATATACAGGCAATAGAGACTTCTGAAGATGTCATACAACCACTTGGACAATCAGTAGATGGTGGAAGTTCAGCATCTTCACTATTGGTATGTACAGTACATATAAATATGTTTAAATCAAAAACTTCTAATACATGTACTTGTATTCAGCTGTCTGAATGTATAACGATTTTAAAAAGAAATGTCCTGACCAGATTATGAATTACATGTACTGTCACGATGAGCTACATGCATATGGTTATCGCCGATTCATTTGTTTAAATTTAATAGAAAATTATAATCCTTCATTTTTTAAAGTTACAATAATTTACTGAATGTTTAGTTTTCTACAATAGGGCATCCGGGAAGATTATTTTTTTGTAACTAACTGTGTTTATCCTCTTTAAATAAATTTATTATTATTATTATGAGACTCAAGTTTTTGACTGTATTTTTTTTAATTGTATGCCATTTAGATTGATTTGCCAATTTAATGAAGAATAAGCACACCCAAATACTATATACTGATTGAATACTTATAAATATCTATTGATTTAAAATGTTCAGTATTTCTATATTTTGAAAGAAAAAATAAATAAATATAAGAACACCACTGTAATTGACTAATTGGTCATGTAAGCATGTTCAGGTGATAATATTTATATATATTTGTAGGAGCTAAATATCCAAAGTTCTGGAAAACAATCACCTACATGTACAATAGATAGTCAAATGCCATGATGACTTTTCAATAAAACACCTTGTAAAAAGGATTAAATACTATTTACACGAAAAATGATAACATTTTATATGCACTGTTTGCGTAGGTAGATAGAATCTGAGAATTCAAAACCGGATGAAATTGACCAGAATTCCTCTTCGCGTTTTTGGTAAAGAGTTTTGATGAAGTTAACAAAAGCCTTTGGTATAAAAGAGAGACAAACGAAACTAGAGGGACAGTCAAACTCATACATCGAAAATCAACTGACAACGCCATTGCTAAAAATGAAAAAGACAAACAATAGTACACACGACACGATATAGTAAAACTAATAAATAAGCAACACGAACCCCACCAAAAACTAGGGGTGATCTCATGTGCTCCGGAAGGTTAAGCAGATCCTTCTGCACATGTGGCACCCGTCGTGTTGCTCGTGTTATAACAAATCCAGTAAATTGTCTTATTCAGTAGGTCACATTCATGGAAGGGAAGGGGATTGTAGCTATGACGTAAGTATTCTTGGAAAATGAGAGAGGATGCCATCTTGTCAATGCATGGATTGAATAAAATGGAATTTGCCTTTCAAACACTTTATGACATTGTTCCGCCAATTTCCGAATTCTGGGAATTTGTCACAGGGACAACTCATACGTATGTCTTAATGTTAAGTTTACCCATAGGATTCCGCAGAAGATTCATCTGGCTTTACAGATACCATTTCAGATGTGCACATCTCCAGTATTGAATGTGAAGAGTTTAACACAGAGAATCTACCAATGGTATGAACATGTTAGAATGGATATTTTATGGAAAAGTAACAATGATGATTACGATTTGCTAAAGGAAGTCACAGAACGGACTGACCATTTAATTCATCTATAATTTGGCCGTTGGACAGTTGGCCAAGATTTATAGTAATTAAAGGAACGTATGTCTATTTATGAATAAAGTTATCTTTATTTATTCATTCTTTCATCTGTATTTAATACTGTTGCGAATGTTTTGATATTATCTCATATTTTAGGTCTTCATTTAGCACTATTACACACATCAATGTAATTGAAAGCCCCACAGCACAGGATGCAGCTGTCACATACCATTATGCTGTAAAGACGAGATGTGAAACATCCGTTTCTTCTCTGATAATGCTTGATGCTTTAAAAGCTCATACACACTCATCACAGCAACAAGAACTTTCAAGCAGCATTGTTTCTTACAATTTTAGTGAGGCACGAAAAGAAAAAGGTATGTTTGAAGTCATCAACTGAACTTCAAAATAAATAAGTAAATTTTGTTAAATTATGTCAGTCACCGAAGTACTGACCACTGAGCTGATGATACCTTCGGAACTGATAGTCCACCAGCAGACTCGGTGATGAAAAAAATTGAATACAACACGTTTAATAATTTCTTGTGTCCGAAGACTTTTCCGGACTTGCCTTCATGTAACACATGGTAAGACATTATCATAATTGCATATATGCATCTTCGAATATACAAAAAAACACACCAAAAAACAACGAAATAGTTTCATGCGTCCGAAGCGCTTTTCTAGATTTACCTTCACCGGGAACGCTCAAAGCGTACAACATTCCCATTGTTTGCAGTGTATTTTGGCTGTTATAATACGCTTACAGGTTTTATTAATATATACCCAATCATTCTAATCATACATTAGTTCAAAATAATAAACGTAATTTGTTTTATTCTTTTGCTTCAACCATTAATTTTATTTCTACATCAATTTTCATAAATATTCAATAAATGTCTTTTTAGTCAGATTAACGATAAAAATATGTGTAAATATTTAATATTAAGGCATCTCATTAGACCAAAGATATACATGCAAATATGACTGTTCTTACACAGCAGTGACTGGTTGATGTGTCAATACCATTTACTGTGCATGTACCAGTTACTGCGTCAATTCCAGTTATATCGGTATACCATCATTCATTGTCACTGCAAAACGCACGTGTTACCGGCGATCCGCAATCCCATGCTGCACCAAACACAAATAATAATAATGAAAACACGTCCAGAAATGACAATCTTGTTCTTGGTTTTGTGTCAAAATTAGCATCGACCGTAAAATCCCTTCAACAGAATGTTTCAGGCTTAACAGGAAAGGTGAATTCATTTCTTAAAGCCAGATCAAATTATAATACCAGTAGAATCGCGGAAACACCGAATGTTAATGTCTCCGCTCCGGTTGAAAGTGTTTCCAATCTCATTAATCATAATTCTACAAGTTCAAGTCAATCTATGTCAAATTTTAATATAGTCAGCATACAATGCAGTGCAAAACACACGAACTGCACCGACGGCAGCCGGAGGAATAGCTTTTAAACATTAGAAACTCAGGGAAAAGTAAAATAAAAAAATACTGAACCCAGGGATAAATCAAATCGGAAAGTCCCTCATCACATGGCAAAATCTAATGACAAAACTCATCAAAAACGAATGGACAACAACATGGTGAGAACAGCGCAAGGCTATTCTGCAGAATCTCTACCAATTTCAAAGATTTGTTCAACGTTTTCCTTAAAAACATTTTTAAATAGGTCACTGAATTATTAAAATGGAACCCCCAAGGGTGACTGGGGAATAGAAATATGGTCACTTGGTCTTCTCCCGACCGGCAGTAAAACGCTTGCCGAAGCGGGGCGTCCGTTTTGGGTGTGCGGGATGTATCAAGTTCGTAGTCACGTCCGGTCAGAATGGGGACGTTAAATCCGATGCCTCGTGTAAAAAGAGTGCCACGCTCTTTGCACGTTTAGAACCCTTGCAACAACTCTTTGAGGCGTTCGTAGGTGGCCTGTTGCAAGGCAACATTTTTGTCCCTATCCAATATATCCTCATTTTCCAGTGGCAGATCAAATTTCCCCAACCATCATCCCAGTTGGCCTTTATTGTGACAAGACCTACCTATTGTATTTATTGTGAACTTGTTCTCGTCCTGAATATGCATGAGATGTTTGCCACTGGACGTTAAGCAACCAACAATAAATCAATCAATATTAAAATGGACCAGAAACTGTCACATGATATTTGTAAAAATTCAGCAATTGTTCATATGTGTATAAATAGGCATAACTCTAGAACGGTGAAATTAATGAGATCAAAATTTAAACTTGATATGGGTTATGTGGTAATAAGTTCTGATAACATTTAGTTAAGGCAAACTTAAGTTAAATAACGGATACAATTGGAAGGACGTACGGACGTATTTAGGAATTAATGCCTCCTCCGCAACGAAGTGACTGATTGTAAGTGTGACTGTTTGTCCTATTAAATTTGTGACTTTCTGTCCGTTTACTTTAAATCTTTGTATGATGACCTATCTTGATCTCAATGCTATCATTTTCCGACGAATATCTAGTGCATAAATTCTTCTTCTTGATCCCCATTCGAATTTTATTGACTTTCAAAAGTTATCGCAAAGTTGAATCAGTGTCAAGCAAGAAAACCCACCCCTAACATTTTCGACTTCATTTGTGTTGATTGAGTCTAATCGACAATGTGAACGTTACTTTGTTAACTCGATACTTAAACGATTAACTTCACTTTTCTAACTCGATGTTGTACTTCTTTATTATCGATAAGGACTCGATGATTGGCTTTCTTGGATATGCACAGTTTCGTTCAAATTATGTCTATCTGCATGCTGTCATTATCCACTTCAATCAAATCACAGACAATATTAATGAGGGATTTCAATTTGATGTTCAGAATAACAAATTAACATATGTCTATTTGTATTTTCCAAAAAACCTGCAAGATAAATATGTATTAAAGATAAATTATAATAAAGGAAATGTGTCTTATACCATCTCTCTGAAAGCCAAAGTTATGACAATGTCGCCAACCAAACAATACAAGAAGGGAAATATAAATCCTGGACTATCATGGGGCTTGCTTGCCTTTAATCAGCAGTCAAGGCTATTGTTTTTGATGAAAAAGCTCAACTTAATAGAGACAGGAAATTCTGTCACGTTACGGAATTATATATACAGGGGTAACACTATAATAATCACAAGTGCAACACAAATGTCACCGACAAAAAGCATTGGTGAAATACCACAACATATCAAGGAAGATGCAATGAATGTAATACCAGGAGAGGTCACAGCACCGGGCAAACCATTAGCTGGGACCAAGCTTCTCCCAGCGGCTTTATTTGTGTCAATTAAAGAAAAATAACAAAGGTAATATTTAGCACAACGAGAGACCAAATTAGTGACATATCACGCAGTTAAATAGCTACCAGACAAAATGATTGATTGATTGTTAGTTGCTTAACGTCCAGTGACAAATATTTCATGCATTATTGAGGTCGAGAATATGTTAACAATAAATACAATGAGTAGGTCTTATCATAACAGAGGCTATTCGGGATGATGGTCGCAGAAATTTGGACTGACATCGAAACAACTAATTTTTTTTCATTATATTTTAACCTGTACACTATTGATTCCATTTTCTTAATTTAGATTTTTTACACGTATGAAATAAGCATGTTTTTTCTCAATATATATAGTCTTTGGAGATAATTGCTAGTGTAGAAGTGTAACCAAATTAAATGCCCTAATTCTCCCCTACTGTCCTATTTACAAATAATATGGGCAGTGCAACGTGCATGTCCTTTAGTTCCAAAATTATACGAACAGTGCAACTATTGACATATGGTTTAAATCTGCTTCGTGAAAAGGTAACGAAATAATAGTATATAGAATGAAATTCAAAACAGTGTAGCTGTGGCCATTGATTGACACATTAAAATCATCCATTGACTGGGACAATTTAGGTGAACGTTTGTATGTAACGACCAATGCTCACTATGTACTTTTTAAAGACACTTAAACTATGGGGTCACCAAAGGTTCTCAACACCTAAATAAAGTAATTCGAAAAATTAATCAGAAATAACACGATATTTTGATTTATATCAATTATATAAACCAAAACACAAAGGTTATTCCTGATTAATTTTTCAAATTATTTTATAATTAAAGGCGTTAAGAAACCTTTGGTGACCCAACAGTTTAAATGTCTGTCGTATGTACGTCGTGAACAGTGGTCGTTACAGACTCACGTTCACGTAAGTTGTCCCAGTCAATGGATGATTTTAATGTGTCAATCAATGGCCACAGCTACACTGTTTTGAATTTCATTCTAATTAGGAAACTGGTTAAATTCAGCAGTTTATTATAAGTTCAGTTTAGTATGAGTTTGTGAAATATTTCAGAATGCATATTTAAAGAAAGAAAATTATTGTAGTTTATATTTACAATATTGTTTTGTATTTCTTTTGAAAGTATATGCTGATTAAATTTCGAACTTATAAAAATAACCAGATGCTCCGCAGGGCGCAGCTTTATACGACCGCAGAGTTCGAACCCTGAACATTTGGGCAAGTATGGACACAACATTTGAGCTTGATACACCTCTGAATTTGGATTATGATTAAATAGTTGACACAACATAGGTTTCTGACACATAATGAATGTGGTCTTAAGAACTTAAACTTAAAAACTTTAAATTTTAAATTAGACATTACCTATTATGGTCCAATATCCAAAATCTAAATGCAAGGTTAGATTCAGCATATCAAAGAACCCCAAGAATTCAATTTTTAATGAAATCAAACAAAGTTCAATTTTGGACCCTTCAGACTTCAATGTGGACCAATTTGATTACCAGGCCCAAACATAAAAAATCTAAATACATGATTAGATTAAGCATATATCAAAGAACCCAATAAAAAAATTATACAATTTTTGTTGAAATAGATTTTTGATAATAGGCCCAGTTTTTAAGTTGGTCCTAATTGGGGGAAAGATTTTTGATAACCAATTAGACCAACTTGAAAACTGGGCATATTATCAAAAATCTAAATACATGTTTTGATTCAGCATATCAAGGAACCCCAAGGATTTAACTTTTGTTGATATTAAACAAAGTTTAATTTTGGACCAACTTGAAAACTGGGCCTATTATCAAAAATCTAAGTACATGTTTAGATTCAGCATATCAAACCCCAATGATTCAACTTTTGTTGATATTTAACAAAGTTTAATTTTGGACCACCTTGAAAACTGGGCCCATAATAAAAAAATCTAAGTACATGTTTAGATTCAGCATATCAAAGAACCCCAATCATTCAATTTTTGATGAAATCAAACAAAGTTTAATTTTGGACCCTTTGGGCCCCTACTTCCTAAACTGTTGGGACCAAATTTCCCAAAATCAATCTCAACCTTCCTTTTATGGTCATAAACCTTGTGTTTAAATTTCATAGATTTCTATTTACCTATACTGGAGTTATGTGGCGAAAACCAAGGAAAATGCTTATTTGGGCCCCTTATTCCTAAACTGTTGGGACCTCAACTCCCAAAATATATCCCAACCTTCCTTTTGTGTTCATAAACCTTGTGTTTAAATTTCATTGATTTCTATTTCACCGTGTATCATCAGTACACCGGATATAGGTACTAACCAAGCGGGCATGATCGATGTTGACCTTACAAGGTAACGAAGATCTTTGTTTTGCTTTATCAATATTCAATGTACATTTCTCAACATTTGAAATTCCTGCTCCCAAATAATTTTTGCATCGATTTTTTCCTATTCATTAAACAACTTTGATATTCAAATAAGAACAATTAACTTGTTCATGCGCAAATAGTTGTAAAAGTCAACACCCACTTTAATTTCGATACAGTTGTTGAGACATTTCATGTTATCTGAAAGAAACCTAATACAGGGCAACAGAAATAGTTACCAATCATAAACCTACCTTTGATTACTCATTCCTTTAAACTGTTTGGTTAATAAACGAGTATATAAATAAAGTTTTTGTGTAGGTGTACAACAACTTAACTATGCACCGTACATAAGAATTAATGTGGTCAGCTAAACACCGTACACAACACTTCTTTAGGGATAAAATATCGAATAATAACATATGTATGAAAGATTTCAATGCCAATTATTGAAACAGCTATACTTATTACACACACACATTGACCACCTATCAGAAAAAAGAGTAACAATGAATATAAGAATATATCGGATGAGACGAGGGCCAACTTCTTTTACAAGTATTTGCACATGCTTTTAGTAATTCCTCTTGTTTTGGGAAAATAATGAGACATCTCTAATCATCAACCTACGATCAAATCATTTCTTAAAACAGCAATTATGTTTAGATTGAAGTACACATTGATATTATGTGAACAAAACAAAGATTTTTCGTGACCGTGTAAGTTAAAAATCGCTCACGTCCGCTTGGTTAGTACCTATATCCGCTGTACGATGATACACGGTGTATTTACTTATACTAAAGTTATTGTGCGAAAACCAGGGAAATGGTTATTTGGGGCCTTTTTGACACCTAATTCCTAAATTGTTGGGATCAAAAACTCCCAAAATCAATCCCAACCTTCCTTTTGTGGTCATAAACCTTGTGTCAAACTTTCATAGATTTCTATTTACTTAAACTAAAGTTATAGTGTGAAAACCAAGAAAATGCTTATGTGGGCCCTTTTAGGCCCCTAATTCCTAAACTGTTCGGACCAAAAACTCACAAAATCATTCCTTTTTTGGTCATAAACCTTGTGTTTGAATTTCATAGATTTCTATCTACTTATCCTTAAGTTATAGTGCGAAAACCAAATGTCTTCGGACGAACACAACGCCAACGTGATACCAAAATACGACCAAAAAATTTTCAATGTTTCCGGTCGTATAAACAGTACTACTTTAATAAAAAATGAAACTTCGTTTTCAAAGCCTTTACAAGCATCTGAGAGATACGTACAGGTATGGGTACTCCCCGGGGGGGGGGGGGGGGGGGTTACTTCCTATATTTTTAGTGGTATGAGTGTGCCGCAAAACGGTCACTTTTTCATGCCCTGCAGGTTAGAACAGGGTCCCTTTTTCATGTCCTGCTGGTTAGAACAGGGTCGCTTTTTCATGCCCTGCTGGTGAGAACAGGGTCTTTTTTTTAAATAAAATATTTGTCTAGAACAGGATCGCTTATTTAACTGTTTAAGATATAGTCTAGAACCCGGGTCTAGAACTGCATCTATTTTACACTGTCTAGAACAGGGTATACATTTCTGAGCGTGTATAGAACAGGGTATGATTTTCAATATTTTTGTTTAGAACAGGGTATGTTTTTCAATGTGTTTTCTAGTTAGAACAGGGTATGATTTGGCAAGTGCTGTCGGCACAGTTATATCCGAAAGGAGAGTCAGTAACCCCGCCCCCGGGGGTACTCCACTCGTGTACACGGTCAATGACTGGTTCGAACTGAACATCCTTTAGCTGGGATCTGCTCCTGTTACAAATACTTGCAACGACATATTTTTGTTATTATATATACCTGTGAGCCGTATCCAGTGTTACAAGAATTAAACTGGTTGAGAAGATGTATTGTTTATTAAGGTTCCGCTAAAGTCAAAATCATGTTCAACTTTAAACTTTAATATCAGACTATATACTGGATAAAACATACCATATTATATATCAAAATCTTCCTTGTGATGGGCACTATTCAAATTAAACAATTCTAAACAACAATATATGTTCATAAGTCAAAAATTCTGTATACAAGTAAGTCCATCTTCTAAAAAATCCAGTAATGTCCTAAGTCACAAAAACCCTGAAAAAAAGACTTTAAAGTATAAATCAAGTGTCTATCTAGTACAAGCTACCATTTATTAACATTAAAATGCATGTAACAGGTCATATTCAGTGATTTAAATGTGTGGCATTTAAGAAAAATTGAAGGCCATTTTTGTTTTGGAACTATTTTCTTTTAAAGTATGGAGCACAGTGTTACTAAATAACATATATATGAATCTTACAATATTTAAAATATGTTTTTGAAAATGAAAGTTGGAAAAGGTTCAATACAATTTATGTTTTATTACAAATAATGCAAACAACTGTAGCAAATACTTCTTTGCAAAACTGGATAATGATGTGTGTGTGTGTGGGGGGGGGGGGAATTACAAATTGATTGATTAAACCCTTCATTTGTTCAAGAATTATTATTCTTGTATAAAAGTAATCAACATTATGGCACTAAATTCTAGCATAACATCCTTTTAATTCAAGAAGCTGTGTGTGCATGCAGGTTATGGTTTTACAATATTAAGCATGAAAACCCACTTTGGTATTTTGGATAAGGTATGTGCGAAATTTTGTTGCAAACCATCATGACCATATACAATATGTAGATATAAGTAACAATAAGTAAGTTTAACAGAATCATATACATGATATATTAGTTCAATAAAAATCAAAATAACTAGAACATCAAATATGATATTTCACAAGAACTTTCATGTCTTTTGACAATATTCGGGTGAATGGTGACATAATTTTATTAGATGAGATGTAATAGATATATATATTCAATATTTGTTTACCTGTCCCCAAACAAGACATTTTTTTGTTGTTTTCTGTTATATGATATCTGATTTTTCACGTGAAATACTTTGCCTATTTTGCTTAATTATAAGTATATCTATTATTTACGGTATTTTAATTTGAATGTCTGATATTTGTTTCCTTGCATTATTGCTGCTTACTGATGAACCCTACAGTTTCAGGAAAATTCATAGATGATGTTAGTTTTAGTTTGTAAATGTTTCTTTTGTGGTGCCTAATTCACATATACCCAATATCATTTTGGTGGTTCCAGACATTAATAAGGAAAGGAGTATGTATTGCAGAACAAAATACTACATAATTATTGCAAAAATGTCATCATTTAGTGTTTGCCTTTTGGCCTTCAACAGTAAGCAACAGTCCACACTACATAAGAAGCAAGTTCTCCTCTGAAAAATAAATATTTATTTATCAAAAGTACCTTTTTTCTTATAAAACTGTTACACATCTATGAATTGCACTGATCCAGATTGATAATCCTGTATTAAATGGTCAATTTCAAATGGTTCATCCTCTCCCTCATACAACACTTCATAAATGGCAGTTAATCTTCCATCAGTTCCAGATAACAAAGATACTACAGTCCCTTTATACCATTCTTTTTGTTGTGAAGTTTCATCAATTATCCATTCATGTTTAATGCTTCGGCCCAAAAATTTAATTTGTCTCTGTCTTGTTTTCCTAAAATATTAAAACCTGTCATATAAAATATTTGTCTCATAATAAACAAAGAAACATCAATATGGGGTTTAGGTTGACCAGATCACTTACAATAAATGTTTGCAAGCTTTGTGGAGTTTTACTTTTGTTTTTTACGACAAACTGATCACAATGCAGGATTCTGATGCACCCTTATTATTTCTTGTAGCAAGGGAGATTCATGTGTCTGGGTGATCATGTTTGCCATATCTTTTCTTATATATTATGTGGTTACATATGAAGAAATAAGAAAATGGGGTATGCATCAATGATACATCATCCCATTTGAAAAAAGTATTGCAAAAACTATATGTGAATATAAGACAATGTAAGAAGTATATGTAATAGCTTTAAATCCTGGATATTAGTCCACCTTCTATCACTCCTATTTCTTGGAGAGAGTTCATGATGGAAGAGCTAATTGTTG
Source organism: Mytilus galloprovincialis (assembly GCA_037788925.1). Taxonomy (NCBI): domain Eukaryota; kingdom Metazoa; phylum Mollusca; class Bivalvia; order Mytilida; family Mytilidae; genus Mytilus; species Mytilus galloprovincialis. The sequence continues at coordinate 39,824,743 of CM075338.1, forward strand.
AATTGTTATTATTTTTGTGTTTCTTGGTTCTTTGCTTGTTTTTTTTATTACACAAAATCAGAACATTTACATAAAAAAGTTGATGCAAAAGAAACAGCATGTTTATAGCTGTTCTTCATCTTGAGAACAGTGATGTCTTTCATAAGGACAAATGACATTTTGAGCATAATTCTTTCCTAAAGCCGATTGTGTCACACCTGTGATAGTTCAAAATGCACATACATGTATGTAATTAGGAAATATCAACATGTATGTAGATATGATTTTTGATAAAAACAAACTTTCATAGACATTTGTTTGTTGTGTTGTATGGCCTGTTGTTCACTGTTGAAGGATAATGTAAATTTTGTCACTTTCTACTTTTTTAGATGTTATCTCATTGACATAATTATGTATAAATATATATATTTCTAAAGGACAAATTTAGAATTGATCACTTTTCAATTTTTCTTAATTACTATTCAAAGATTGTTTTACCTTTGACTTATTTGACCTGAACCTTGTGGTTGATTGTCAGTGATATCAGAGTCTGATGAACTGGATTTTCTTGATTTTCGTTTCCTGGTTTGTTTATTTGATGAGGTTGAAGACTGTTTCCTCTTTCCTTTTTGTGTCTTTGGTTTTACTGGGTTGACATACTGCAATGACAAAAATCATATTATCACAAATGCATACATGTAGTTTTATACAACTGAATAACAAATCTGAAGAATGACAGCAACACTGAAAAATTTAGCATATACATAGTCATGATAGTAGAAAATGTGCAGTAATTTTAAATGATTTTAAGCAATTTTAATAAGATTAACATAATTTTATCAAATAAAAGGGGCTTTTATGGACATTTTTTATGTGGTATGGCCTATTGAGCATTGTTATCATGGTAACGGATTATGTAATATTTTTCTATATTGTTTCATTGACACATAGTGACATACATCATTGTACGTACACCTTACACTTTCTTTTACATATAAAAAATATTACCTCAGTGATTATAAGAAGCAAAGTTAATTTCTAATTAAATAAATGAATAAAGATATGTATGTATTTTTGGGAGATTGTCTCCTTGATACATGTACATACCTTTGTTTTTACTATTTACAACCTTTATGTAGCATACATTTCAATTTGAGCATGATTATATTTTAAAATCATGTATATAAATGTATGTCAAATATATAATACATCTTGTTCTGGTAATTTTGGTTTGAATAAATGTCAAGAGTTTTGCTATATCATGTACTAACAAATGATAGCACAAGATATGAATACCTACCTTTAATTGATATTATTTTAAATTTATTATCTTCATTTGTTATTACTTTATCATATAGGTATCAGGACTCATTTCTTTTTATTATATATGCATTTGTGCATATTTTCAGACTTACCCACATCCCAGGTTCTCTAATTCCTGGACTTTTCCCCTCTCTTGGTGAAGCTAATTCAGGAAGTATTGCCTTGTTATAAAAAGACTGAAGTTTCGGAAGCATTGTATTTTCCCATAAAGAGACATCTCGATAAATTCTCTGAATAAAAATTTGGTGAGGATTCAATGTGCGGACCACAAAATCAATCCAGTCTTTATTGCAGATGTTAAGAAGTCCATGACATTGGTAAAAGTAGTTGTGGTTTTCTTTTAGTTGCAGTTTTCCGGATATATTTTCTAAGCAGAATGTTTTGTTTTCTGATGCTTGCCAAAGGTTTAAAGGTTTAGAATGTAGTAAGTTTTTTATTTCAATAATACCAGTTTCTCCTGTGGATATAGTAACTATGCCATCTGGGCTAGCAGCCAAGTATTTGTCGGTATGATGTATGACCAGTCCACTACGTTCTACAGATACATTTTCATCAGCTTTCTTTAGTTTGTATTCCTCTATTGTTGTGTCTTCTTGGTTAATACCATTTCTTGTGTGACGATTTCCACTGAATGACGAATAAAGAATGGTACGGACAAATTTTGCAATAGGCAGAGATGGATTTCTTTTGACAATTGAACCAAAGTTAGATGCAGTTATTCTCTTTTTCCTTTCTGAATGCCAAAGACCTGACTGAGATTGAAGAACTGTAGAAGTAGTTATATTTTTACACTGTTGGGCCGAAAGATTGATATGAGATTGTAAAAATTTATCTTGAAGTTTTTGAAGTTCTGTAGTGGAGACATCTTCTACAACATCAGTAGCTTCTGGACCATATGCTCTAGTAGCCTTTCTTGTGGTGCTTTTTTTCAGGCTTGAGAATTTCTTTTTCCATCGAAGTTTATGAATACTTGGTTTTGATTTATACCTGGTGGAATTAGCTAAAGTTTGTTCATGACGGGCATAAAGTTTTCTATAGAAAAATCCCGGTTCTGTTCCTGTAGAAGATTCTCAAACCTTGCATGACCATTGTGGACCTAAGTTCATCCTTAAAGCACCACCATAACAACGAGCATGCCATGAACCCCCATTACAAATGTTGTAAACCTTACCACCATCAAACTTTGTCCTTATATGCATCCAGCTTTCAGCTAGGTTGGTAGTGCTGTTTCCCAAAAGTCTATCGGATTTCTCAGCGATCCTATTGAGTATTGATGTGACATCTCTAATAATATGTTGTTCAACGTTGCTGTAATCAATAGTTGTACCACCACGGGCCTCTTCCTGGCATGAAATGGAATATCCTTCAGTCCAAAAGTCAATTTGGTCATTAATTATTACAGTTTCGATATTATCTGTATCACTTGGGTTAGAAGTTGGTGCAGTTTGATTTTTGGCCTGACAAAAATCAGAACACTGGTCATGCTGACCAAAAACATGATGAACCGAATTTCTTATGTCATTATCTAACTTCTTTATTGCAGTTTGTTTATCATATTTCTTCTCCTTAAATTCTTTTGAACGTACTCGAATGGCACATCTTAAAGCACTTACTAGCCTTACTCTTGTTGTTTTTGAAAGATGATGCCTACCTTTGTAAAGGGGATTGTCAGTCACAAGTTTCTCTAAATTTGATCTGAAGCATTTTGAGACATGATTAGCACATTCCTCTTTTTTTACTGATCTTCCCCAACCTGGTACCTCCTCTCTGATTTTGGCAAATATTGATGAATCACCATCACCTACTATCCTCATGTACCTGACTCCATGTTTTTTCTCTGCTTCCAGAAACCCTTGCAAAATAACGTCACTCTCCATTGACTGGCTGTCTTGGTCTTAATTTTTAAAACAGGTGTGTTCTTTCGTATTATTGGTGCTACATATGTAACAGTATTTATTTCTCACACCAATATGTAACAATTTCTTCGTCTCTTTCACAATAATTATGGCCACCCCCCCTGCTGCATTATAGGAATGTTTATGGGTACGTTTAGACCAACCTCCATCTGTAATTACCGTTATAGCTGGCACTTCTTCATGAAAATCCTTTCTATCGATGGCAAGAAGTCTTTCCTCCTGCCCAGCTGACAGCATGTCCTTCTCTAGAATAGAGTGCCACCACTGGCCGATCTCTGTTTCTATTGCAGTAAATGAGGGCTGTGATAGTCCGGGGGAATTCAGTGTGGCCAAAAACTCATTTAGATGGGACGGACCATTCCCAGTTACCATACTGCCCCACACAGCCCTCACGTTGATATCAAAGCGTATTGACCCAGGGACCTTTGGGCTACTATCTAAAGAAAACTTTTTGTGACACCCTTGACACTGCGCCAACATCACACTAGCCAATCCAAACGAACGAACCTCAGTTTCAAGTGTTATGGGTGGTTTTCCTTGGTTTGTAACTTTTATGGCTTCGGCACATAAGCATGCATGCATTGTAATGTTTGATATGTGCGATTGTAAACAATCTAAGTTCATTAAACGGTAACCTTTTGGGCTTAGATCTTTCACCTTGCGAATCTTGAGCTTAAGTTCACAACCAGTAGCAAAGGATGCATAAACGGATGCTTTTGATATGTTTTTACGTATGGTGGTGTTGTAGAACTTATGAATTTTTCTAATTATCAGCTTCAAACTTTCCTTTTGGGACTGCCTTGACTTTTTAATTGTATAGGTTGGTCTTCCTTTGTGTTTTTCTCTCCTTTTTTGCCTATGTCTGCCTAAACTTCTACCAAATTTCTTACTTATTTTTACTTTTCTAGCCATTCTTACTACAGGTGCTGTGTACATGTGCTTCCTCTTGCTTTCCATATAAAATTGTTTTTCAACAATGTGTTTAATAAATTATTTTTTTTACTTACCTGTCAATTTATGACACTTTTATCTACACTTTTGTGCTTCATTTTGCTTCATACAATTTTATTTGTAGTTTTAAAAAGTTATTACTTACCAGATACTTCACGTGTTGTGAAATGACGATGGAAAAAAATCATACTATTTTTTTCATTTTTCGCTTAATCCTTTATTCTGATGGACATATTATGGACTTTTATAACAGAAATATACATATTATTATAAGGGGACATTAGTGCTTACCAGATCAAATACACCGATTGTCTATAAATTAGATTTTTCCCCACTGTTTACAGGTTCGTGATCAAAGGATCAGCACATTTTCTTCTTTCCGGAAGTTGTGTACCTAAAAATAGTACGTAGTTTCGTATTATAAAATCAACATTAAACTTATTGTTTTCCAATTAATGGTTGAAGAATTGAAACAAATGTAAATGTTTAAACTTAGAAACGATCTATTAAAGAGTCCTTGGGTATATATATATCGTTTTCTTAACAATGCGAAACTGCGTATTGATTGTTACCGCTACTTTCGGTTTCAAAGAATGAAGGATCAGCTGCTTCAGATGCCTTTTTAACAGTGTGAATGGTAAGGAAATTTCGACCCAAACATATAATACTATTCCCAAATAACGAAATTTTATTTCAAATAAGTTTCATGTCTGATCAAAATCTATAAACCAGAAAAAGTAAGCATAATCAGTGTGTCGTCCAAAAAAATTAAATGGCTGCCTTCATCAAAGATGATATGGTAAAACTTTTGTCGTTTTCACAGAAACTGGCTATCTACAACAACTTTAAATGATAGCTTGCACTGCGTATACACATGCTTATTAAAATGCAATTAATCTTATACTTTAATATTCGTTAATAAATGTCCTGGATTTTTTTTTTAAATGTGTGTTGTAAACTTCATTTTTCAATATTTTATTGGTGAATACTCTATTTGTTTATATGAGTTTCTTGGAGTCATGTTTATTTTTTTCAACCTTATATACATATTTATAATTGGTACAAATTTCAAGCTTCAAAAATATGTATTTTTTATAGAATTTTGACATTTTAAAATGCTCCACCTTTTTGGAAAATTTGACTTTAGTGGAACCTTAACTATAGTATTACGTCAAATCTGAAGTACCCGCTATTTATATATTTTACATGATAATAACAATATTTAGTATCAGTAGTTATCAAAGGATTATCATTTAGTACGCCAGACGCGCGTTTCGTTTACATAAGACTCATCAGTGATTACATACTGTTAACGTCAATATTTTTATTAACCTGTAAATGGTACATGACGAAAAAACTTGCATGTTCACGGTTCAAGTTAAACCATGTACCTTCATGGCTTGGTCACAAGTTGGTGTGGTGATAATATAATTACTGTTACAACATTCAGACAAGAACACTTACAAGATACATTATATTGTAGTTAAAGTACTGAGCCAATAAAGGTGACAGTACAACCTTCAACACAGGTAGATGACCAGCTTAAAACAAATAATAAACTGGAATACTAAATGAAAGATACACACTATAAAACATATGTTTAAAAAAAAAACTTGACTCATCAATTTGATATGATGTTAACAAATATAATTAAAATCATTAAAAAGTAACATGTACATTTTTGACTCAATTCATTGACAAGATATAAGTGCATTAGCTAAATGAATTTGGAAGAAAAGTTAACTTTTTACACATTCTTTCAAAAAAAAAAGGGGATCATATGTAGCCTGATTAGGAACAGCAATTCCTTTCTGCGTGATAACTACCAAGTCTAGATTCCATATAAAACCCATGTGTCCTTGAATTGGACGGTAATATTTGTCTAACTTTGAAGCTCACCACTAGAGTCTAGTACACATCCCTTCTTAACGGCAACTTCCATAGGATTCAAATTTTTGCCGGCAAACGGAAATTTAACCTCCACTATATTCTCCCCATGCCAGTTACATGTGAACAGGCCGTCCACAGAACATCCAACGTGAGGCAATCTTGTGTACATACAAAGTCCCCTTTACTTTAAAGTACAGCCTTTTTGTTTATGGCTGTTAACGCGTATGTAAAGGTCCAATGCAGCTGTCTCTTTCCCCATTCATAAATTTCAAATTTATTAAGAAACTAAGGTCTCAACTCCCTCAGGCAAAGTTGGCTTTAGATGAATTTGGCTATTTATTTTTAGTACTTTTGACACAAAGCTTTCAACGGTTTCGGTACTTATACATCTTCTGATTTCAAATGCTTGGCTTTGAGCGTTCCTGATGAAGGTAAATCCAGAAAAGCGGTTCAGACGCAAGAATTAAGTAAACGTGTTGTTTCAATTTTTAAATGCCTCAAGACCGACAATAATTGTTCATCACTCATAAATATAATAGGATCCTCTATTCATAAAAATGACTGTCGCCACAAGGCAAACGTACAATGAATAAAAGTATATAAAAAAGGACCAAACTACTGTTCCATTTGAGACCTACTCTCTTATATGCACATACTGTGCTATTCCCTGGAGAAAAAATAAACAGCTGACAATTCTATCAAATTCATATTTGAAAATTAAAAATAAAAAAATTTCCCTTTATAACAAACCTCTGATTAATTGATCTAGTTCATCCTGGCAATAAATAGTCTGGCTTTCAATTTAAGCACCTTGAAGGAGTCTATATGAAGACACTTGGATTATAAAATCAGCGTCAGTTGTTTCATCTGAAAAACTGCAATATAATTAATTTGATAAATATTGCCCCCCCCCCCCCCCCATTTTTGTGAAAAGGTGCCTCGTCTATAAAGCGTGCAATTTGCTAAAACAGTTGGTGATGTTTAGGGTATGACGAATCAAAAGTGTAATAAATCATAACTAATATTTCAAAAGCCATCTTTATGTCTTTTCCTAGCTCGATGTCAATACGATCTCCTGACGTAAACTGTCGATGGCCTTGTTTTCGTTTCGTAATATTATCATGCAGGGTGTGTTGTTCGACTTTCTGCTGCATCCATTATCTGCTTCTTCCAAATTCATGACATAACTGGAAAATAGCAACCCCTATTATTCTTTTCCAAATGTCTGGCTGTTTATGATTAATTCTGTATAATATGTGCCAGCATCTGATAAATCAGGTTTAACTTAAAGTGTAATAGCTAGAGTACAGGTGTTCACAAATGTGGATTCTCCAAATTCATTGCAATATGTTTGTGACAACCTACTTCTGGTATTACAATTGATCCACTTAGTCAGTCACATTAATACATCTTTGGTATCAACCTTTATGCCAGTTAAAACTGTCTGTTTTTCGAAATAAATAAAGTGAGTGTTTATACTAAGGCTAGTCTAGGTTGATTAGTTCTCCAGTGCATTATTTTTATGAATTCATAAATGTCTTAATAGACACCAACCATATGTTGTATTCTCTCATTCTTTTGCACTTTAATTGACGGAATTTCTTGAAAATTAACCTGTTGTCGTGTGTGTAATATCAGCTGTCCCTTTTTTTGTGAAATTTATCGGACATCTTAAGCAGTAATCATTTTTTATTGCAAGCGCCTACATATTTTTATGATATCTCAATACATTATTATTCTTAACATAATTTTATTACAATCGAAGTCTGGTTTTCAATTTTATTAATTGGTATAGATAACTAGTGGTGTCTTCAATATTTGTATGTAGTTATAAGATGATGTATCTGGTATTATATTATTTGTATTTTGGTGTTAAATATGAATATAGATAAATTCAATTACAAAGATCACTGACTAAAGGACATCAAACCATTCACACACAGCTGGGTCTAAATCATTAATTTCTGTTAACAAGTAGATAAATGTCTCACTTACTCAGATCACAATCATCAAAAAGTATTAGCAATTCTGACAAAATTTCAGGCATTTTACTTTTCCTAATCTGTGTGACTAATTTCCCTGAAAACCAAAGCAAAAATACATGAGCATTGAAATAAACTTAAACATTCGTTGAAATACAAAAGGTTCAGCATAATAGTTATGTAATCAGCTGTTTGTACAACTGAAATTCGTTTTAGAAAATATTTGTTTAAATTTCAATTTAAGTTTTTGGAATTAATACACAAATATATTTGAAAAAAAATATAAGTATATATTTTTAAACAGTTCTCATTTACCTTGCTGAAAATTAAATTGGAGCAAGTATAGTAAATTGCAATCAAAACACTTTATGTCAGCTATCTTCTCCTCACACTGGTCAAATCTGGAATATTTTAAGTAAAATTGAATTATAGTTTGTTTTTGATACTAAAAATAATAGCCCTAAGCCTTTTTTTTATTTAAAAATTTGATTATTTTTCTGTTTATAAACAAAAGAAATTAAAATTTTGCATGCACTTACTATATTTTTATAGCCAACACAGTTATGATCGAAAATCAATACTGACCGGAAAGTCAGAAAGAAACCTTATTCTTTATATATTTGTTCTCACAAAAGAAAATTTAAAGGTAAATACTAGTACTTAACATCATTTTTTAGATATAAAGATGACATAAAATAATATACACACACGTTAATATCCACATTCTCATATATCAACAGCCCTTTGTTGTGATAAATTTGAACATATCTGCACTCCTCAGCTCATCTTTTCATACAAATCCTAAATTGTGAGTGTACAACGACTGAGTTATTTATTTTCAGCTTTTTGCCAGGAATCCAGGACAAGTTAATTTTTTTTTCACAATCTCTCCCCTAATTTATTATTAGAAAATAAATGAAAAACAAGTTTAAGATAGAACAACACTACTGATTTATATTATTTTCTGCTTATTGAAAAATAAACAGCACACCTGTGCCAACTCTACATAAAGTTTCCCAGCTTAATTGAACAGCTTCACACATCGGTGCCGACATTCCACGTAGTGCCTTACTATTGGAGGTTGTCGGGTGTCTAACAAAGCCACACCTTACCTTTGGTCTCCATCCAATTACATACTGATATCTGTGAGCAGGGCATACTGAAATCCCGTGGTCAGTTTCAGGTCTCCATTTCCATATCCCAGAACAAAGCAACTCCCCCTCTGATTTTACCGACTTTTCGACCATGTTACACGCTCTCAAATGTCCAACATTGCTATTGTTACAATTATATGTATATTTTATACATTTTTTCTCTCGGAAATTTGCTGGACAGGCCAGTCCCCTCAAACTATCTGCAGGGAACACTTCCCCAAGTCTTCCATGGGGGCAGCCATCTTGTTTACATAATAGTTATCAAAGGTACCAGGATTATAATTTAGTACACCAGACGCGCATAAGACTCATCAGTGACGCTCATATCAAAATATTTATCAAGCCAAACAAGTACGAAGTTGAATAGCATAAGAATCCAAAATTCCAAAAAGTTGTTATAAATACGGCTACGGTAATCTTTTCCTGGGGTAGGACAATCCTTAGTTTTTCGATAAATTCAATGTTGTGTAAGCAGGAAATTTATAAAACTGACGACATGATTGATATTCATGTCAACACCGAAGTGCTGACTACTGGGCTGGTGATACCCTCGAGGACGAAACGTCCACCAGCAGAGACATCGACCCAGTGGTGTAAATAGTTAACATTCACACGCGATCAGGTTATAGACGCTTTTTGATTGGATGCAGCGAGTTTTGACTGCTACCAATGAAAATCATAACCTTGTGTCTTCGAAATGCTATCTCAATCTGCCAAGAGTGGAGAGGAATGAAGTTGATCGTAACCCTTGGCTAGCGAAGATGAGGCTTATCAACAATATAACACAAGTAATGCATAACTGTTCCACTGCTAACATGTGCAACCGTATTCGCGGCCAATAACTCTCGAGAAGTCAAACTACGTGATTCTGACGTTAAACGTAGAACGTTTTCAATTGGTTGCACACCTTTAATGTTTGCCTTAGTTACCACCTCGGACGTTGGCGGAACAATTATATCTGACCTGGCAATTTATACACGTCGGGGGATGAAAAGACATTAACCTTTGATCTTTCATCACCTACTGTCAAATCATACAATTTCTTCATGTTCATCATTTGCAGTAATTAATATTTTCTTATCAGATGGCTGAACAACAACATTAACACCCATAGAGTCAAGTTTAGATAAAATTGACGGATTAGGAGTCCGCACCTGTGTCAATCATTGCATGCATTGATAAACTACCTATATTTACATTAAAAAAATGTTCAATAAAGAAGACTGACACATTGATACAAAATTATTGTCAAAAGTTCCATGCTTGTCACTTACATCATGGCGATTATAATCCAAGGTCGTTTCGTGGATAACAAATTGCCCGTCTTTGCTAGGCGGTTTTAGTTTTCCATGCACTAATGCTCAAAGCGTCCTGGTTTATAACCCAACCATTCCTTTGCGTTATACAGTTGGCATGTTTTTGCCTCATGTCCAAATCGGTCACTCATTTGGCATTAAATGTTTAGAGTTTTTTTCCATCAACGGAATTCATACGCGCACCATCATCTGCAGTCTTCATTTCTAGTATTGACGTTGTAAAAAGCTGAATTGCTTTCTGTTGTTTTTTAAGTAACTGCTGAATAATGTTATTTGACCCAGTATCGAACGAGGTCAAAGTTGCCAGTCTCGCAGACTGAATTGCTTGTTTAAAATCCTTTGGGTTCTTTTGTATCACAAATAAACGAACAAAGGCCGGGAGACCATGAATAAATGCTGTCATAACATGAAAAATTGATGCTAAAAAAGAACCAAATAATTAAGATCAAAATGGTCGGTAACAAGTCTAGACAGGCTGATTAAAAAGAACCAATACTATTTCTTGAACTTGATTTAAAATCATTTATACTTCTGTAATTGATGCATGAAATCTACATAATAAAAGACACGAAGCCATCAATGGAATCCAATCCCCAAGGGTGACTGGGGTATAGAAATATGGTCACTTGGTCTTCTCCCGACCGGCAGTAAAACGCTTGCCGAAGTGGGGCGTCCGTTTGGCTGTGCGGGATGTATCAAGTTCGCAGTCACGTCCGGTTAGAAGGGGGACGTTAAATCCGATGCCTCGTGTAAAGAGAGTGCCACGCTCTTTGCACGTTAAGAACCCTTGCAACAACTTTTTGAGGGGTCCGTAGGTGGCCTGTTGCAAGGCAAAATTTCTGTCTCTGTCCAATATGCCCTCATTTTCCAGTGGCAGTCCAAATTTCCCCAACCATCATCCTAGATGGACTCTATTGTGACAAGACCTACCTATTGTATTTATTGTGAACTTGTTCTCGTCCTGAATATGCATGAAATATTCGCCACTGGACGTTAAGCAACCAACAATCAATCAGTCAATGGAATCCTGCTGGTGATCCGATGGATAAAACTGTTGTAGAGTTGCCACTGGCTCAGACGTTCTTATATATATCAACACCATCACAAGTAAATAAATTGGGGTCCTACGTCAAAAGGTCATTAGGGACAGTGGAACATTTACTGTACATGAATGTTGTATATATAATATATATATGTGTGTGAATTATAGGTATATTGTTAACTAACTTTTGATGTCACAAACTTAATTTTTAAAGTTTATATTAGACCGTTGGTTTTCCCGTTTGAATGCTTCTACACTAGTTATTTTGGGGCCCTTTATAGCTTGTTGTTCGGTGTGAGCCTAGGCTCCGTGTAGAAGGCCGTACATTGACCTATAATGGTTTACTTTTATGAATTGTTATTTTGATGGAGAGTTGTCTCATCGGCACTCGCACAATATCTTCCTATATCTATGGCAATAAATATTTGAATTTGAATATAATGAATGTTTACAATTTATGTAGATTACTGAAATAAAATGTATTAAAAAAATAATTACTGTAGGTGTCCCGGTTTCTATTTCATCAGTGACTACGGTGTGTGTTTTATGATCAGTAGGTGTACCGGTTTCTGTTTCATCAGTGACTACGGTGTGTGTTTGTTGATCAGTAGGTGTACCGGTTTCTGTTTCATCAGTGACTACGGTGTGTGTTTGTTGATCAGAAGGTGTACCGGTTTCTGTTTCATCTGACTACGGTGTGTGTTTTATGATCAGTAGGTGTACCGGTTTCTGTTTCATCAGTAACTACGGTGTGTGTTTGTTGATCAGTAGGTGTACCGGTTTCTGTTTCATCAGTGACTACGGTGTGTGTTTGTTGATCAGTAGGTGTACCGGTTTCTGTTTCATCAGTGACTACGGTGTGTGTTTTATGATCAGTAGGTGTACCGGTTTCTGTTTCATCAGTGACTACGATGTGTGTTTGTTGATCAGTAGGTGTACCGGTTTCTGTTTCATCAGTGACTACGGTGTGTGTTTGTTGATCAGTAGGTGTACCGGTTTTTGTTTCATCAGTGACTACGGTGTGTGTTTGTTGATCAGTAAGTGTACCGGTTTCTGTTTCATCAGTAACTACGGTGTGTGTTTGTTGATCAGTAGGTGTACCGGTTTCTGTTTCATCAGTAACTACGGTGTGTGTTTGTTGATCAGTAGGTGTACCGGTTTCTGTTTCATCAGTAACTACGGTGTGTGTTTGTTAATCAGTAGGTGTACCGGTTTCTGTTTCATCAGTGACTACGGTGTGTGTTTGTTGATCAGTAGGTGTACCGGTTTCTGTTTCATTAGTAACTACGGTGTGTGTTTGTTGATCAGTAGGTGTACCGGTTTCTGTTTCATCAGTAACTACGGTGTGTGTTTGTTGATCAGTAGGTGTACCGGTTTCTGTTTCATCAGTGACTACGGTGTGTGTTTGTTGATCAGTAGGTGTACCGGTTTCTGTTTCATCAGTGACTACGGTGTGTTTGTTGATCAGTAGGTGTACCGGTTTCTGTTTCATCAGTGACTACGATGTGTGTTTGTTGATCAGTAGGTGTACCGGTTTCTGTTTCATCAGTGACTACGGTGTGTGTTTTATGATCAGTAGGTGTACCGGTTTCTGTTTCATCAGTGACTACGGTGTGTGTTTTATGATCAGTAGGTGTACCGGTTTCTGTTTCATCAGTGACTACGGTGTGTGTTTGTTGATCAGTAGGTGTACCGGTTTCTGTTTCATCAGTGACTACGGTGTGTGTTTGTTGATCAGTAGGTGTACCAGTTTCTGTTTCATCAGTGACTACGGTGTGTGTTTGTTGATCAGTAGGTGTACCGGTTTCTGTTTCATCAGTAACTACGGTGTGTGTTTGTTGATCAGTAGGTGTACCGGTTTCTGTTTCATTAGTAACTACGGTGTGTGTTTGTTGATCAGTAGGTGTACCGGTTTCTGTTTCATCAGTAACTACGGTGTGTGTTTGTTGATCAGTAGGTGTACCGGTTTCTGTTTCATCAGTGACTACGGTGTGTGTTTGTTGATCAGTAGGTGTACCGGTTTCTGTTTCATCAGTGACTACGGTGTGTTTGTTGATCAGTAGGTGTACCGGTTTCTGTTTCATCAGTGACTACGATGTGTGTTTGTTGATCAGTAGGTGTACCGGTTTCTGTTTCATCAGTGACTACGGTGTGTGTTTTATGATCAGTAGGTGTACCGGTTTCTGTTTCATCAGTGACTACGGTGTGTGTTTTATGATCAGTAGGTGTACCGGTTTCTGTTTCATCAGTGACTACGGTGTGTGTTTGTTGATCAGTAGGTGTACCGGTTTCTGTTTCATCAGTGACTACGGTGTGTGTTTGTTGATCAGTAGGTGTACCAGTTTCTGTTTCATCAGTGACTACGGTGTGTGTTTGTTGATCAGTAGGTGTACCGGTTTCTGTTTCATCAGTAACTACGGTGTGTGTTTGTTGATCAGTAGGTGTACCGGTTTCTGTTTCATCAGTAACTACGGTGTGTGTTTGTTGATCAGTAGGTGTACCGGTTTCTGTTTCATCAGTGACTACGGTGTGTGTTTGTTGATAAGTAGGTGACCTGGTTTCTGTTTCATCAGTGACTACGGTGTGTGTTTGTTGATCAGTAGGTGTACCGGTTTCTGTTTCATCAGTGACTACGGTGTGTGTTTGTTGATCAGAAGGTGTACCGGTTTCTGTTTCATCAGTGACTACAGTGTGTGTTTGTTGATCAGTAGGTGTACCGGTTTCTGTTTAATCAGTGACTACGGTGTGTGTTTATTGATCAGTTGGTGTGTGTATGTAGATTACTGCTTTTAATAGTATTCCTTGGGAAAGGAAATATAGAAACTGCTCCAATTTTAGTAAATTGTTAAAAATTAACTCCAATAACTCCTTAGGGGTCAATTGACCTTTTGAAGAAAGGAAACTAAACAAAAAATGGACGATGCTTTTAATGACGCTGTAGAGGACATTCAGAATGTACACCAAACCTGCCATTAGTGTATTGACAATTTTTCATAATTAACTGTAAATTTGAAAATCTGTTTCAAAATTGTTTTTGATATTACCTTAAATCAATTATTTAATCAAGATAATTGTCTTATACGTACTTACAGTAGTTTAAAGCCCCAGTCACACTGTCACGTTTCGGCTATCCCGTTTTGCTACGTTTTCAAAACGTAGCGAAACGGCAATATCCGTAGTGAATCGTATCGATCCGTACTTAAAACGGCTATATACGTAGTGATCGGTGCCGTTTGTATTGGTCTGCACAATACAAACGTGACTAAAAATGAAAACGTAGTACTAACGTAGAAAAGCGCAGTAAAACGTAGAAGGAACGTAGAAATGCGTATTAGAAACGTACCTGATACGTTCTAAAACTCACTAGGTGTTATTACGTTTAAGTACGTATCTGCCACGTTGCATTAGGTTTTTGTACGGTATATTACGCTTCATGGTACGCATTAATAGGTTTCATCACGTTATTCTAGGCATTATTACGTATCGATGCGTATTACTACGCATGATTACCTTCTTCTACGTATAATCAAACCACGTGTATCTATATTTCTCGCCATTTGCTAAAATAGTTTGTCAGTCTTACAGCAAGATGGACAGACAACGGATGGAAATGACAAATTATGGATTATTGATACACAATCATATTTTGAAATTGAGAATGTTGTTAAACAGACACAGACATAAACGAATAGATCGCAGAGTGCGCACGGTATGGGTAAGGGATTGGATAGGTAGAAGATCTTAGTTTGGTTTTTATGCACAGCTGTTGGATGAATTGAGATGTGAAGACACCGTTTCTTTCAAAAACTTTTTGAGAGTTGATCCAACCATGTTTCAGGAAATTGTTAATAGATTAACACCAAGGCTACAAAAGAAAGACACGTGGTACCGAAAGGCATTGCCAGTTGGTCTTAAAGTAGCAATAACCCTTCGATATCTAGCCACAGGAGACAGTTATCATTCACTTATGTATTTATTTAGAGTGCCGCACAACACGATATCCAATCTTGTAGTACAAGTCTGTGAAGCAATTATTTCCGAGTATGCTGAAGATCTTATCAACACACCTACGGAAGAAGCTGAATGGCTAGCCATTTCGCAAGAATTTAGTGATATGTGGCAGTTTCATCATGTGCTAGGTGCACTAGATGGGAAACACGTTGCTATCAAATGTCCGGCTGGTTGTGGTTCTAAATACTATAATTATAAAGGATTCCATTCTATAGTTCTAATGCACATACCAAAAGCAGAGCCTCTTCCGAATGATGACAAAGACATTCCGTACTTCATCGTTGGTGACGACGCGTTCGCCCTCAGAAGTTGGCTAATGAAGCCCTTTTCTAGGAGGAACATGACCCTTGAAGAGAGTTTTTAACTACAAGCTATCGCGATCACGAAGAGTTGTTGAAAACGCATTTGGGATACATGCAAATCGATTTCAATGCTTACTTTCAACTTTAAAGCAAGAGCCTAACAATGTCGTATCCATTATTCTGGCCTGTGTTTGTCTGCACAATATAATGAGGATAAGATATCCAGGTGATCAGAACATTTTGTTAGACAGAGAAGACGAGAACCACCATCTTTTACCTGGAGCTTGACGAGACGAAACAAACCTGAAGGACATTGATGATGTGCAAAATCGCAACTATCCTAGCAAGGCAGCAAAACAGCAAAGACTGTATCTTAAACACTATTATTCGTCACCTGCAGGAAAAGTTCCATGGCAAGAACGAATGGTTCAATAACGTTTTTTAAATGTCTTATCGTAGTATATTTGAATGATAAGTATATGATTTGTGCTTTTATTTATTTAACTTTGAATGTATCAAAAAATATTATCATGATACATGTAATTAAACTTTAAGAAATTCTTCTATCAATACCAGTTGTCTGGTCTTTTAAAAACAATGGCACGCATGGGTCAGCATACTTAGGATAAATTGAAAATTTCATTATTATAACACTAAAACAACAAGACAAATCAAAATAAAAAAAAAACTTTGGGATCCTGCTAACATATTTAACCCCGCCGCATCATGTATGCATGTGCCTGTCCCAAGTCAAGAGCCTGTAACTCAGTGGTTGTCGTTTGTTGCTGTGTTACATATTGTTTTTCGTTCATTTATTTGTACATTAATAAGGCCGTTAGTTTTTTTTTTCGTTCGAATTGTTTTACATTTGTCATTTCGGGTCCCCTTATAGCTGACTATGCGTTATGGACTTTGCTCAATGTTGAAGGCCATACGATGACCCATAGTTGTTAATTTCTGTGTCATTTGGTCTCTTGTGTAGAGTTGTCTCATTGGCAATTACACCACATCTTCTTTTTTTATATTAACCAACAAAATAATCACTCAAACAAAAAAACTTTTAATTTTACAGACAACTGTCATAATACATGAAATAAACAAACTGTCTACATAATAGAGTCGTCTTTTAATGTCATTCTTATAAAACTTTAAAACACCTGTACGGTTCCTGGTATGAATAAGTTTATAATGAGAAAAGTGACGATGAGGGTGAATCAACGTTCATTGAATCCGATTGCATTATTACACTGGCAATACTTGATGTTGTAATATCTTGTGCGCATGTAACAGGTGGAGCAGAATGTGCTCTTATAGGTTCAATGTCTGCTTGAGTTTTAGACCGGTTTTGCAGAAAGGCGACGTCCTGTCCAGGTAGCTGATATTGCTGCTGCCATGCAGGTAGGTACCCAACATTACTTGATTGATTACAGAAGCTGCCCATGGGAACATCCAATGCAGATTGTTGACCAGTGAATCCCTGCAACAACAAAAAACATGACCATATAAACAAGTTTGATCAACTGTGTATCATCGGCGTTGGAATTAGGTACTAGAACTGGCGTTATGCGGGGTTTCAAGGAAGGATAATTAACATAACTGTACGGGGTACTGTTGCCTTGTTCGGTAATGCCGATTTCTTAAAGATAAATAAATCCCAGTTCCTAAGTCAAGGATACACAGCAGTGGCAGATTCAGGGGGGGGGGGCATAGAGGGCGTACGCCCCCTTTATTTGTACTTTTTTCCACCTTTTTACGTGATTTTAGCCCCAAAAAAAACAATTTCGCCTCGCTCCGCTCGCCAACAAAATATAGTCTACGCCCCTTTCTAAATTCCTGGATCCAATTCTGTAACCATATCGTTTTAATATACGTAGTATATATAAATATATATATATATGACCGGACGCATGACAATTTCAAAATGCAGCAATTACCTGAGAGTAATTACAACACGAGGCATCCAAAATATGCAGGTGAACTAAAGAAATGTGTATTTCGAAACATGTTCTGACCTTTCAGTCTTAACACAATACTAGTACTAGTAAATAATATGTGAATAATATACCTGCTGTTGCTGAAGACGTTGTTTATCACGGCTGCGTAGCTCCTTACTTTCATTTTGAAATCTGTCCAATAGATCCATACTCTCTCTTTTAAACCTGAAAGCAAAAATTTGGTATAAATTCATTTAAAAAGTGAGAATCAATATCATATTAATGTAAAATATAGCTATAATGGATTATTTTTGATACATCTCATTCTTTTGAGAAAGTGTGAGGAAAATAATTGAAAACGAATCATACTGAAGTTTGATAAACACCAATATTTACATACTAGTATAATATTTTTGCAAAGTTTCATGAAAATCTCTCAATAACTTCAAAGTTTCATTTCAAAACGGCTTAACTTAAAAACGAAGTTTTCGATATATCTTAACATTAAACTTGTAAAAGCTCTCTGTTTAGTACTCAACAATTGAGCAAAGTTTCAATAAAAATTATGGATTCGTTCTTAAATGACTACTTGGTAACAGTCGATGACGGACGGACAGATGGACAAGCGGACGAAAGAGCAGACAGACAGGCAATACGCAGACGAACGGACACTCAACCAAACGTTTTTTACGAAGGGTATTACACAATGCCTTGCGACTTCGTGTGGCGGGGTATAAAAACTAATGTCATTACCATAGCGTATCATCGGACACAGGATGTTGGTACCAGGCTTAAACGATTTGTATGGTGTTCAATTTTAAAGCTGCTACAGTACATCAAAAAGTTGTTGCACTGCACCGTGGAGTTATGTTTTTCCTCCTAAAAAATCAGAATAGACCCTCTGCTTGATGATACACGATTTTTATATAGCGTATTCGGCCGTGTATAGTACACATTCATCAAGTAACAAAACATTAACATACAAAAGCATAGCATACCTCCCCCACAATCTGTCGTCAATACCTGGAAGAATGCTGACCATCCAATGTCCCCAGTTCTGCCTTTCGGGTGTCATGTCCGCGTGACTAGCCTGCTTAGCCTGCACTTGTTTCTGTAATTCAGAAGACTGTTTTATTGCTTCCTGGATGTCTTTTTCAACTGGAGATTGCATCTTCTGGTATTTCTTTTTCGTTTTTGTTGTAACTATAGGAGAGGGAATATCTATTGTGCTGGACGTCTCCTCAAGATTACATTGCGATCTAAAGAAAAAAAAACGATGAAAGTTGTATTTTTTGTTCTAAACAATACAAAAAGACACCCTATCTCTACTACTACGGTGGGTTTTGAACAAGGTTGGCAAAAAAGCGGTCAATACTAGTATTGACCATGCCAGTGGTAAATACCGGTAAATACTGGCAAATACTGGGAAATACCGGCAAATACTGGCCGATTGAAATTTTTAGTGGTCATTACTATAAAAGCCACTATCTTCTTGGTCAATTATAATTACTATTAATATTTAATTTATATAGAAAGTGTTCAAATCACTTTTAATGCTTTCATTACTATTTCTATTGTAAATTCAAACAGGGATCTACATTGATTAATATGTAAATAATATTATAGTAAGATCAAAACTTTTTGTCTCTGCTTCAAAATTTCCATTTCCGAAATAAAGGTTTTTGTTTCACAGTTAAATAGACAGGAAATAATTTATTGTTTAAGGGAGTCTTCATATCAATTTTATGACTTTCAACCTATGTACTGTCAACTTTTATTGGGGGGGCTGTTGTTTCAGTAAGGTAACTTTCACACCTAGCAATGCCAGGTGATAGGTAAAAAGACCCGTGTAACTTCATTTACCTGTAGTTTTATTTACCTTTAATTTTAATTACCTGTAAAATCATACATTTTGAATAAAAAATATATTGGTTTATAAATGTTGAAATAAAATGTAAATTTGTATATTACTTAAGTCATGTAAGTGTGCAATATCATAATTCATAATAACTAAATTTTAAATCAGTAGGAATAAGTGTTATAACTGAATAAAACATATCAAATTCATTATTTTTTATAAGTTGACACATGGATAAAGATTAAAGTTTAGGTATATTTGACTTTTTATCAAGTTTTTACTTCAATTAATAGTAAAAACAACCATAAAAATTTCAATTGACCAGTATTTGCCAGTACTGACCACTTGGGGAGTATTGTCCGGGGCGGTAAATACCGGTAAATACCACTGGTAAATACCGGGGGTGGTATTTTCCGCCCAACCTTGGTTTTGAACGACATTGGCTGGCTTGACACCCGATCTCATAACAAGAAAACAAGAAATGCCGAAAGCACAATCAATCCGATACAATTACTTTTAACTGAAAAGTATTTACAAATGTAAGTGTGATGGACGGACGGACGGACGGACCAAAACATTATAATAAGTCCTGATGTGAAGATATAGTTTCAATTTAACTAATTATACAAAGAAGTAAATGGTTACTGACCTTCTTTCATCGTCTTCTTGACTTTCCTCTTCGTCCTCATGTTCACTGGGAGAATCGACGCAAGCATCTGTTCCGTATTTTGCCTTGAGTTTCTCTTTCAGCTGAAATATTCAGACATAATCTGAACATTATTTATGTATTCGTACAAGATATATCGAGATAAAGTCAAACGTTTGAAATGAAACAGCTGTAAAATGAATTTCGTAGAATCAGAACATTAAGTATCATTTAGAAAAAGAAAAAAGGTACGGGAATTCAACAAAGGAAATAACAATAAAAGGTAAAAAAAGTGAACTGAAATATTAAGTAATAGAAAACTGTATTGCACACGTTTATTCCTCCTCTGGTTTCTATTCTGGCAATATGTGGACCCAAGAAGCCAAATTTTTCTTTGATCCATTTGTCTCTTTTCTTCCTGAACCAGATTTATTGCCTTCTCGTGTCAGTCTTCCGAGCTGAGATCTCATTGACTCAACCCATGTCCTGCGAGTCTTCCAATCCTCTACCCCTAGCTCATTAGCTTTTGCTTGCCATCGTGTATTTTTGAGAGCAGTATCTTTGTACTGATAATGAGCTGAAAGAGAAGAAAAAAATCGGTCACATTGATTTTTAAATATAAAGACCATGCTGTAAGTTTATCTATGTCTACTGGTGGGGTTAACATCTTTTGACATTTATTCTCCGTATTAATATTTTAAATTATAGCAAATAAATACATGTACCTTTGTTGTATAGAGGTTCGTTTTCTCTATACCAATCTGCCAACTCATCCTGCTTTTCTTGTGGTATTTCTAATGGCTTGCTTCTTTTGCGCTTCTCTTTATTGGTATTAGCTGGCTGTTCAGTATCACTATTTTGTGTTTGCTCATTTGTTTCTTGTGTATTAGTTGTTTCAGTCTCAGGCGCCACACTAACTATGCGGCCTCTGCCACGCCCACCACGCCCACCACGACCCCTTCCTCTGCCTCTGGTCCTCATCAGAACGGTCTGGTTTGAAACACACTAAAAGATAAATCAAATATCGGAAAGAGGAAAATTGGATTTAAAACGGACAATGTGCAACGTAGAATATTTCAAAAGAGCAATTATTATAAAAGGAAAAGCATTGACAATGTTCTAACCAAAGCTTTAAATGTTTTTTCATGATTCATGTGCTCCCTCTTTGCATCTCTGTCCTTTCTAAATTTTATTGAATAATGATGCCGTTTCATCATAAGTGATCACAGCGTAGTGACACGTGATACTGCGTGCAATAAACTTGCTAAATCGTAGGAAATCGTCCAAAAGCATACTTGAACCGATTTAGAAACGTACTAAACCTTAGTAATACGTAGTGAAACGTAGTAAACCGTAGTAAAACGTAGTTTATACGTACTGAAGCGTATTAAAACCTAGTAGAACGTACCCCTTGTAGTTATAAAAAAACCTAGCAAATCGTAACAAAACGAAACAATACGTAGAACGTATCAAAACGTGGCGTAAACCTAGTTAAACGTACGGACCGTTAAAAATGACAAAAAAATGCAATGAAACGTAGCATTTCTACACGTACTAAAACCTAGCTGTCGAAACGTGACAGTGTGACTGAGGCTTAAGACCAAAACATGAACCAGTTTCGTTGAAAATTTACATTTTTCAGTAAATTCAACCACTTTTAGGATAATTATATTAGATTTGATCTTAAATCGACCATATTCTACAGATAATTGGTACAGGTATTGACAGAAACAACAGACCTGTCATTGGTTTAATAATAGTTTATTCAACATCTGACTGTAAATTTGACATCTTTTTGGATAAATTTAGAAATTGACCATAATCTATAGATATTGGTACAGAATATACACCAAACCTGCCATTAGTGTATTGATAATCTTTCCACATTTTACTGTAAATTTGAATTCTTTTTGGGATCAATGTGTTTGATGTTATTTTAAATCGGTCATTTGATCAAGATAATTTTCTTAGATGTACTGACAGTTGTTTCAGATATAAACATGAACCAGCCACAGCTTTGTTAAAAAATTTACATTTTTCAGTTAATTTAACCATTTATAGGAAAATTATATAAATCGACCATATTTTATAGATATTTGCACAGAATGTACACCAAACTTGCAATAAGTGTACTGATAATTTTTCCACATTAGAGTAACTTTAATTTTTTAATAATTGTGTTTGATGTTAATCTAAATCGTTCATTTGATCAAGATAATTTTCATCTATTTACTTTTAGTTGTTTAAGACAAAAACATGAACCAGCCACATCTTTGTTAAAATTTTTACATTTTTCAGTTAATTTAACCATTTTAAGGATCATTAAATTAGATGTTACCTTAAATCGACCATATTCTTAAGATAATTGTATAGGCAGTAAAAACAGACCTGTCATCGGTTTAATAATATTTTTTCAACATTTAACTACCCCAAGGGTGACTGGGGTATAGAAATATGGTAACTTGGTCTTCTCCCGACCGGCAGTAAAACGCTTGCCGAAGTGGGGCGTCCGTTTGGCTGTGCGGGATGTATCAAGTTGGCAGTCACGTCCGGTCAGAAGGGGGACGTTAAATCCGATGCCTCGTGTAAAGAGAATGCCACGCTCTTTGCACGTTAAGAACCCTTGCAACAACTCTTTGAGGGGTCCGTAGGTGGCCTGTTGCAAGGCAAAATTTCTGACCCTATCCAATATACCCTCATTTTCCAGTGGCAGTCCAAATTTCTCCGACCATTATCCCAGATGGCCTCTATTGTATCAACCTACCTATTGTATTTATTGTGAACTTGTTCTCGTCCTGAATATGCATGAAATATTTGCCACTGGACGTTAAGCAACCAACAATCAATCAATTAATCAACATTTAACTGTTAATTTGACAACTTTTTTTGATAATTTTAGAAATCGATCATCTTTTATAGATATTGATACAGAATGTACACCAAATCTGCCATAAGTGTATTGATTATTTTTCACATTTAATTCAAAATTTGAAAATCTGTTTGAAAATTGTTTTGATATTACCTTAAATCGGTGATTTGATCAAGATATTTTTTTATACGTACTTACTTAACGTACACCCAACCGGCCATTAGGTTGATATTTTTTCACATTTAAGTGTAAATTTGATAATTTTTTGGATAATTGTGTTTTATGTTACCTGATATCGGTCATTTGATCAAGATAATTTTCTTATATGTACTGACAGTTGTATCAGATATAAACATGAACCAGCCACAGCTTTGTTGAAAATTAACATTTTTAGTTAATTTAACCATTTGTAGGTTAATTATATTAGATGTTACCTGAACTCGTTCTTATTCTTAAGATAATTTTATTGACAGTAAAAACAGACCTGCCATTGGTTTAATAATATTTTATTCTACATTTGACTGTAAATTTGACATCTTTTTGGATAATTTTAGAAATCGATCATATTTGATAGATATTGGTACAGAATGTACACCAAACCTGCTATAAGTGTATTGATAATTTTTCCACATATAACAGTAACTTTAATTTTTTGAATAATTGTGTTGGATCTTACCTTAAATCGGTCATTTGATCAAGATAATTTTTATCTATTTAATTTCAGTTGTGTAAGACAAAAACATGAACCAGCCACAGCTTTGTTGAACATCTACATTGATGTCCTGTCAAGTCTTTTGTTAAATATCTATAGAAACACAATAATGCAAGTAAAAGACTATTCATGCAACCCAAGATATCATACAATGAACATTATGATATATGGTACAGGAACGAACCCATTGGACAAAACGCAATAAGAGTTTTTTTTTTATGAAGAATATGTAAAATTTAGCAAAACTATCTAGAGACTACACCAACCACTGTATCCGCTCAACATGTTTAGGTCCCTTTACATGTATGGCTTGCTGTTCGTTGTGAGCTAAGACTCCGTGTTGTCGACCGTACCTTGACCTATTACGGTCTACTGTTATAAATTGTTATTTAGATGGACAGTTGTCTCATTGGCAATCATACCACATCTTTCTATATCGATCTATTGTATTTGTAATTTTGAATCTGTTTTTTTTTTTTTTTTTTTTTCATCTTAAACAATAAACAGAGAAAGCAAGGACACAGTTACGGGACACCAAACCAAAGAAAGCATTTTTGCGCACTCAAGCAGTACCCACATTTAATCATCTACATCAAACACTGTCGAGTAGTCCGCACTTCGGTGTTGACTTGAATATCAATTATATAGTAGTTTTTATAAATTTCCACCCCCAAGGGTGACTGGGGTATAGAAATATGATCACTTGGTCTTCTCCCGACCGGCAGTAAAACGCTTGCCGAAGTGGGGCGTCCGTTTGGCTGTGCGGGATGTATCAAGTTCGCAGTCACGTCCGGTCAGAAGGGGGACGTTAAATCCGATGCCTCGTTTAAAGAGAGTGCCACGGTCTTTGCACGTTAAGAACCCTTGCAACAACTCTTTGAGGGGTCCGTAGGTGGCCTGTTGTAAGGCAAAATTTCGGTCCTTATCCAATATATCCTCATTTTCTAGTGGCAGTCCAAATTTCCCCGACCATCATCCCATATGGCCTTTATTGTATCAACCTACCTATTGTATTTATTGTGAACTTGTTCTCGTCCTGAATATGCATGAAATATTTGCCACTGGACGTTGAGCAAACCAACAATCAATCAATCAATCAATTATAAATTTCCTGTTAGGCCAACTTAATTTAATTAGTAGATTTTCATCCAGATTTTTGAAAAAAACTGGGGTGGGTGTGAGGATTTTATTTTTATAATTTTATTTCATACGAAACCCTCTTGTGACGAGTTCTTCATACCGCGGGGCGTATATTAAAGCAAGCCTGTAAATAAGCTTATATCATGTTCATAATTTTCAAAACTCTTGAATAAATATCTCTGATTGGCAACCACTGTTTTTCATGTAATTGTGGTCCGAGATTACTCTGACGTCCGACGGCTGTTTTGCCAGACAAGCTAGGGCCGTGGGACGTCAGAGCTCGTCCCATATCGGCCCCGGCAAACCAGCCGTAGGACGTCAGAGTAATTTCGGACTAATGTAATTGTAGCTTTAGAAACTGGCCTTTGTATAGTAAACATCAAAAACGTAGAGAAATGCTCTTTTCAGTTGGACTATACCTACACCAAATTCATTTTGCTTTCTAAGCGATGGTGTGTAGTCCCCATAAAATAACCAAATGTATGCAACGCATGTATTATGAGTACAGAATCAAATGAAAACTCAAACAGTGTTGAAAGAAACAGGTTTGGTGCTAAGCAAGATGATGTAAAACATGATTTTAACCAAAAAGAAAATGTTGTTCAATGAATATATTGAGGGTATTAGGACAGAGGGTGTTTGCTGTTTGTCAACAAAAAACGACAGCTATCTAAGGTAAATGTAAGGGCTTGCTATAATAACATACGTATGTTTGTAGACTTTCTTTTTAACTCAATATACGGTCATAAATTTCGTGCTTATGTCATTTTCTTTAATCCAGTCATGTTTTTGTACCAATGTGTTCCACGACTCTTGCGCTTTGTATATCATTCGCAGTCCAATTTCCTGACACAAAGTAATTGTATAAATCAAAATAAAACGGTTTTCTAATCATTTGTGACATACCGCGATTTGCGTTCTTGGACACAGCGTTTTACTCGTAACCTGAATATTTCATGCCCTTCTCGTAATCAATCTCTCTTCTCGGTAGATGATGATATCATCATAGAGCAGTAGAATACATGCCGACTTAATCATTTTCGTTAGATAATTCGAAAAAATACTAAACCGAAATTTGAAACAGGAAGTTTGAATGAAACGAAATTATACATGGTTATCGGTAACGGACATGGATAAAATCCGGAAGTCGTAATTTTTTTAAAATGAGAAAAGTCGGGGCGGGACGATTTCAGAGGGCGGGCGGGGATGAAAATCTATCAATTAATTTTAATTGGCATTACAGAACTTTGAATTTTTCAGAAAAACTAATGACTTTTTTTGTATCCCAGGCCACCCCAAGGGTGACTGGGGTATAGAAATATGGTCGCTTGGTCTTCTCCCGACCGGCAGTAAAACGCTTGCTGAAGTGGGGCGTCCGTTTGGCTGTGCGGGATGTATCAAGTTCGCAGTCACGTCCGTCAGAAGGGGACGTTAAATCCGATGCCTCGTGTAAAGAGAATGCCACGCTCTTTGCACGTTAAGAACCCTTGCAACAACTCTTTGAGGGGTCCGTAGGTGGCCTGTTGCAAGGCAAAATTTCTGTCCCTATCCAATATATCCTCATTTTCCAGTGGCAGTCCAAATTTCCCCGACCATCATCCTAGATGGCCTCTATTACAACAACCTACCTATTGTATTTATTGTGAACTTGTTCTCGTCCTGAATATGCATGAAATATTTGCCACTGGACGTTAAGCAACCAACAATCAATCAACAATCAATGTATCCCAGGCCTTACTTAGCCGTATTCGGCACACCTTTTGGAATTTTGGATCCTCAATGGCCTTCAACTTTGTACTTGTTTGGCTTTATAAATATTTTGATATGAGCGTCATTAATGAGTCTTGTGTAGACGAAACGCGCGTCTGGCGTACTAGATAATAATCCTGTGTTATCTGTTTACACCACTGGGTCGTTGCCACTGCTGGTGGACGTTGTCCCGAAGGTATTACCAGCTCAGTAGTCAACACCGAACATGAATATCAATAATGTGGTCATTTTTATAATTTTCCTGTATAGATTACCTTAGCCGTATTTGGCACACCTTTTTGGAATTTTGGATCCTCAATGGCCTTCAACTTTGTACTTGTTTGGCTTTATAAATATTTTGATATGAGAGACATTGATGAGTCTTGTGTAGACGAAACGCGCGTCTGGCGTACTATATTATAATCCTGTGTTATCTGTTTGCACCACTGGGTCGTTGCCACTGCTGGTGGACGTTGTCCCGAAGGTATTACCAGCTCAGTAGTCAACACCGAACATGAATATCAATAATGTGGTCATTTTTATAAGTTTCCTGTATAGATTACCTTAGCCGTATTTGGCACAACTTTTTGGAATTTTGAATCCTCAATGCTCTTCGTCATTTGGGGCATCTGTATCCTCAAGACACATTTTTCTTTCGTTTTTATTTAACATAATCTCATTCTGTCTTGTTGTGATGGAATATCAGTCATGGAAACATGTATTGGTTTGAGAAATGAAATATTCATTCCTTGTTTTTTTAATACTGACTGAATCATATAGACAGTTTTTGTTAACTCTGTTAGGTCCTTTTGTTTATTTCTCCTGGACAGCCTTTTGGTAAAGTTAGGTTAATAAGAGTGTTAGTATCATTGCTGTATAATGCACCCAATTTAATGGTTTTAAGTGAAGCATTGTGAATATGTGTCCATGAATTGTTTTGAAGGGATCGCAATCCTCCAGAAAATCAGACGAAAATATGAAAGTAATCAATGTTGTAGAGTTTTACAAATTCACCATCTCGACCAGTCAAAAATAGACAGCTTACCGCAATCACTTCAACAAAGGGATTTGGACCTTGTAATTGCTAACTGTTTTGCTCTCAAAACTACTGGTAATGGGAATTGTCTATACAATTCTTTTTCTTAACTTTTCACAGGAAACGAAGATCTTGCTGATAGAATACGTCTTCTATCAGCATTAGAGTTATATTAGAATAGGAAACTATAAGCCAACTTTACACATCTTGAAGAAGTTGCAAGGCATCCAGAAGTAGGCAAAGGAACTCTTGAATATCTGTTTACTTCAACATGTTCATGATCCATCATCTATGACGTGGCTAAAAACAGGGAATATGCTATAAAATATGAGGCACTACGAACATGCTATACTGGTAATTGGATAGGAATGTTCAATATAATGGCCATTTAAGTTTAACCAGTCCGCCTTGACAAGTTTACAACGTGGTACTCACTGTTGGGCAGAAGTAAAAGATGTTCAAGTACTATTGGAAAGTGATCACTAAAGAAAGATGTTCAAGTACTATTGGAAAGTGATCACTTCCACATAGATCATCATGAACACGCCATGAATAATCCAGAAGAAGAAAGGGATCGCAAATAGTGATATCAATAGAAGGATAAGACCCGTTTCCAGGATGAAGATAAATATTAGATTCGTCATTAAAAATGAATAATTCTTCTTGAGATACAAAAGTCCTCAATGATCTTACCTTTGACATCATGAGACTTGCTATCCCACATCGGATAGTTGGCATTGAAGCCATAAGTATAAATGGTGAGGGTAATTGATTAGTGAAGTTTTTGAGTTTTCCTTTATCTATAATTGAATTGTTCTTGTTTGACATGAAAATTATATATACATATTGTTCGAAGACTAGCTATGCATCTTTAGCATGTGTTCCATTGGTCAAAATAGGTGGTTATTTAAGGACAATGCAAAGTGTCAAATTGTGATGGTAAGTATATGTTCAGCTGTTGTTTATTCGCGTTGTAAGTGATTAAATTAGATAATTTTAAATGGTTGTTATGGTCAGTAATTAGCAGGTTTGATGCAATGGAATAGGGTGCAAAATTTAAAAAAATTACCTGATTGTGTCCGCTAACTGGAAAGAGTATATATTGCGGGATAAAGAAACCAGATAAAAAAAACATTGACCAGAAGTACTTCACTAAATATTTTTATCAATTCCCAACATAAAAAATTATCAAGGCATGTTTAAGTCTTTCAGATTTTTTTTAACTTTGGTCTACACTTTAACGTGAATTAGTGAGGAAAAAAAACTGGTTTCTGTCACCATTATCATAGATAATGAAATTGAAATAAGAGGCACAACAATAATTTCACCCTCAATCGAATCCAAAAACAATCAGAAAATTCAGTTTTAGGAATGAACATGTGTGTTTGAAATTTAAGGAAGAGAACTATTCTATTCAGATACTGATTTTTTAGTTTTAGACAGAAGTTGAAAGAGTGTTTGCTGCAAAAATGTTACTTCTAGTTGGACTTTTTAGTAAGCCTAGGCTATTCAAAAACAGTTGTATGGTAAACATTATTTATCCTGAATCACTTTTTTAAACTATATTTTCTGTGGAAAACAGAATTTTTTGGGTGTATTCATAGTGTAAACAAGTAAATTGTACATGAAGTCAAATATTTACCTATCTGAGTATCTAGTTGGATAGCTGCTGTATTGAATGACGAGGCCAGATGTAAGTAAGTTTGGCCCTCAGGGAAGACAGATGTCCAGTGACGACAGGAGTACTGGAGGCAGCCCGAAGAGGAAAGCCCCAGGGGACGACACCAAGATAGGGTCCCCTCAGTTGAAGGGGTTGTCCCAAGCCAGGGAGGTACAAAGGGCCAGGTGAGGAAGCTGGGGTCCCAGGAAAAGCCATCTCTGCGGACCACGGGGACTCCTCCCCAAAGGCTGGGGATACGAGTTTAAAGTGGGGTTCTTGGGTAGTTGGGAACACCAGGGATGGGAGCCGTGATTCCAGGGCTCTGTCAGGTAGTAGGGAGGGAACAGTTGGGGACCCCAGTGGAGGAAGGAGCCTCTGTTCCGTTTCAAGGAGCACTCCAGGGGCCGCTGTTCCGATGGCTAGGGCCACCCCTTTGGACATTCCAGTCGACCGGGATGCTCACAGCGCGGCTCCACTGGGTAGAGGTTTTCAAGGTAGGAAGGAGACGACGCAGGATTGAAAGAGGAGAAAAAATAGGCAGAAAGAACGCAAAGCTGAAGAAACAGCCAGGCTTCAGAGGGCACTTAGAGATGCCTAACAGAGGCGGACACCCCAGTCCGGAGCAAGGGGTAGAGCAGGGGTGTCCGCACAGAATTCATTCCAGGGAGGAGGAAGGATGGAGACATGGCCAACTATTCTCCTCAGTAGATGAAAGTACGAGTTATCTCGCATTATTTTAATTATCTGCCATGTATTGTTCTGATAACATTAGATAGTACACTTCGCACTTGGATTGTGTGATACACGTATGTATAAAGACGCCCCGCTGCGGCGTGCGATAAATTTCTCTGTGGGAATATTTGTATCAATATCTATGTCAGCATGTGTCCAACTATACTTGTTAATAATTTTAACAACCATGTAAAACATTGAGTGGGGTATATATTCGTCAATGGATTTTTTCAATGAACACAGAGTTGAAATATCTTTTTAATTCAAAATACTTTATAAATCCTAATAAAATATCATTGATCTTAAAACGTATACGTGTATAAGTCAGAACCTGATGTTCAGTAGTTGTCGTTTGTTGATGTAGTTCATAAGTGTTTCTCATTTTTTATATAGACCTTTGCATGGTTTTCCCGTTTGAATGGTTTTACACTAGTCATTTTTGGTGCCCTTTATAACTTGCTGTTCGGTGTGAGCCAAAGCTCCGTGTTGAAGACCGTTCTTTGACCTATAATGGTTGTTCTTTTACAAATTGTGACTTTGATGGAGAGTTGTCTCATTGGCACTCATACCACAGTTCTTATATCTACTGGTATACACAACTATAGAAATTATCGAGTGGTGAAAGCTTGAGTCGGAAACATCATCTAAACCTTAAAAAAACACCAAAAAAAAAACAACACAATACAATTATATTATGAATTGATTTTAATTTTCAAATCTTCAATCCATTCAGGTACAAAAATAAATATTACATTATGTATACACCACAATTTGTTATAAAACATACAATTCATTTTTACACTACATGCGGATAGAAAGCACACTAGAAAGTAATCAAATAAAAAATTAAGGCATCACAATGAGACGGATTTCGTTAACAAACAATGGGTAAGGACCCACAATAAACAGAATCAAAATTCAAGATCCCGTCAAGGAAGTGAAGAAATAAACTGTCTCTAAAAATTTTGAACCCGTAATCACCCCTCCTAAAAAAAATCAAATACTTGTTCATTTAATGGTCACCACTCAGTAGGCATATATACATTAAGACCATCAGCACCGGAATCTAGAAAATCATTATACAGTGACTTCGTGCTACTTTTGACTACCGAATGTGAATCGGCTCCTGACACGAGGAAGCAGAAAGTAGCAACGAAGAAACCGTCTATCTCATACTCTTTAAGAGGACTAACAATTTATCCCTGTTTCTCAACCTAGTTTTCGACCCTAATTTTTTTAGCTCTTCTCTTATCTCGTCTAGAGACAGATTGTCTACGTCAGAAACTGAGACGGTATTAGATTCCACATATTTGTTTGCCACAATTGCCATTTCCTCGACTATTTTTTTCTTTTTGGCGGATCTCTGCTGAAAAATTTCGTCATTCCAATATGTATCTGATGTTTTTTTGTAATCTCTTTTCTCGCGTTCGCAATTCTCTGATGTCAAATGTTCTATGCGTTTGCGAACTTGAAGGGCGTCAAGGGTTGCATCCCATTTGTTCGTCTTGGAGTGATGGATCTTTTTAATATCATCGTTGATTTTTTCAACTCCTTGACCGCTGAATTTCACCAGTCTTCCGTATTTCTGTGTAAGGAATGGAACATGGTATACAAGACAATGTATATAAGGGGTAACGCTGTCGAAACCCCTCCTTTCAAGTGTACCTAAATTCAAATAAGATCTGACCCACTCCTTACATTTTTCAAAGACATCTCCAATGTGGGAAAACTGGTGAACTTCTACAGTTAAAAAACGGTAAAGTTTCAGAAAAGAATTCCAAAGTTCAACTGTAAGATCATGTGTATCGTGGTGGATCAGAAAACACAATTTTGAGGGAAGATTTTCCAATAGTCTCTTATAGTCTGAACCCGTCAATGAAGACCACTCCACTTCACCTTGAGTTCCCTTTTTAGTCCAGACCGAGAAAGAAACACCGCACTCTCTTATCTTGACAACAAGCTGATGTAGAAAATCTGTCTTCTCCCCATGAATGACATTTTTGTCATCAAGCATTTTCGTATCTTTTATCAAGTTAGACAACAGTTTGTCGCAAATTCGGAGAAGAAGATGAAGCTCATCAATTATAATATGCTCAGGCTCAATCATGATCAAAGGTTGAGCACGAACACCGTAATGATTACGTACAACATCTTCTTTCAGGTTCTGTGCTGTTCTATTCATGTTATTGCCATGATAAAAGTCCCAAGGCTTTGTCATGTCCTCTCTCTCACCTTTATGAATTCTACACCAAGGACAGGAGTAATTGCAAAGTGAACCCCCTAGGCCAAGCAAAATTTGTAAAAATTTCATGTCGCCACCCAACAAAATTTCCAAATTAATTTTTCTCCCGTCAACTTCTATGGTTCCCCTCTTGTACAGAGAATTAATTTCCTCAAATATGGGCTTACATGACTTTTTCAAACTATCATAATCTTCTTTGCAATTAACAATGCAAAAAACATTTTGATCTTTTGAAGAGAGAGTTAAACCATCTGTTATAACAGAAAAAGAGAACACGACAAAGTTGGAAATCCTGCTAACTCTTGACCCATCCCCCGAAATTTTAATTTGTAGCTTATCAGTTTCCTCTGTATCCTGATATTTTACATATTTAATGATTTCGTTTTCTAAGCTAATATATGCACCAGGGATATTGCCAGGAGTTCTCTCAAAATGATATAAATGGTTAATATCATCTCGACACTGGGAAATCAAATATTTTCGTGGTAACCCATCACAATATAAAGTAAGTTCTCTATAAGCGCTTTCGCTTACATTGAATTTTTCTAAAATAAACAACAAATCCTTAATTTTTTGTTTTTCTTCATCTGGTAAATCTTGAAATGAAGACTTATTGTAATCAGTAGGTTGAAAATCAACTTTAAAAGCCTCCCCAATGGAGCTCTGTAACTTAATATATTGTGGGACAAGGCCATAAGATTCTGCCTTTGATTTAAACTCACGAATTTTTCTAGATTTGTTGTTATCACTGATTTCAGTAAACTCTTTACCAGAATTTGGGGTAGCAACCCTTTTATGAAGGATTTTTACATAATTAAGGAGGTTTTCATTTTCATATGTGACGATGCCAAGTTGTTTTATTAAACACTGTTTTTTCTCAACTAAAATGTTCTTTTCTACAATTTTTGACCTTAACTTTTCATGTAAATCGAAACATCTTTGATCAAAATCTAAATTTTCAATTTGAAATTTTTGTAATGTATAATTCAATTTCTTAACATTTTCAAGTTCATCTGAAAATATTGCTAATTTATGAACAGTACTGTCAAATGCTTTTCTTTTTCGGCTTCCTGTAATTTTTCTGTACAACCATAACACATGAATTGTTTTGCTTTCCAGTCTGCGTTCAAGTCTTTCCGTATATTTCAATTGGAATGCTTCCAGCTGCGAATTTAGGATATATATGTATCTAAAATCTTGGTAGCAATCTTTTGCTTTCGAAAGCTCCTTGAAAAACGAACTAGTAACTGCAACTGTGACACTTAAATTTGGATTTTGAGCTAAATGTTTATTAAGCTTAGGAGAATGTTCTTGGTCTACCGACAGTTTGGACTGAAATTTCAAATGTTCAAGTTCAGACAAATTTGTAGACATTATGAATGTGTCAGTCAGAAATGTACTTTAACATTTGGCAGGAATATATATATTACAAAGAGTGACTCAAAAGGACATAAATAGTCTAAGGATTCGTCCAGGTATTCATTGGAATAATTATACACATAACGCATCTACTGCAGATATCATTATTAGTCTTTCAATTGGTGTACAGTACTCTTTAATCTTTCCATTTTCATTTCTGTAAGATTTCCTCATGTGCACATGGGAGCGTATCCTAACTGGGAAAGACAGTTTACTGCCCCTTCCGTTTTTCTTTAGTTTGTAATACCATGCAGTCGACATAGGAAGCTTTGAAAAGTCTGCTTTATAAAGAATCTGGGTTGACTCGACACCGAAGCAAAATCTGTAGACGTCAGTATCAAAATCTAAACAATCCTGTTCCCAGTAGAATAAAGTCGCTGTTGAACGGCTTTTTCCAAATTGAATGATGCATACTGGAGCCGATCACTGCTGATGTTCGGACACTCAAATGTCTGCAGTATTGTATCTGGTAAATGTATTGCTGGTTCCCACGTCGACTCCGAAATGTGATAACCATCCCATTTCACCAAATAACTGTGTCCCTGTAAAAAGAGGAAATCTTAATAAATGTGTACTTTAAATTAATCGTTTATATAAGAAGTCAAAATGTTTAAATAAACCTGACACATGTGACAATACCTATCATTCGATATTTTTCGCTATTTTTTGACAAAGTCTGATTCATGTATATTCGATCGTTTTTTAATAATAAGGTATATGTCAGTTTGCATAAACATGACAGAAGCGAATTAAGGGGGAGGCTGCCTGGTCCCCCTTATGTATAGATACATATATGGTAAATGCATAGCCTATTTTATTATACTAGTCAACAAAAGTAACAGTATAAACGTTTGAACTCCCAATTTATCATAAAATATTATTAAAAATAAAATTAATAAATTAGCCAACGAAAGACATTCTTTTGCAAAGCAAATGCATATGATTAAAAGAATCTGACCAAATTTGAAAGTGAGTGGAAATACCGTGTTATTGAACACACGGGTCAGATCTATTTTGCGGGAAATGACGACAATTAAAAGTCGGCACTAAATTTCGAAGATGAGCAATAAGTATTGAAATATCTGCAAATTCATTCAAAATTTTAAGCAGACCATGTTCAAGTTTAAAGTTTTAAATAATATCGCTTTTTTTTTTAATTATTGGGTGAAATGAAGGCAGTTTTCATATTCAGATGTGTGTGAAATATTTGCCATTGGACGTTACCGATTTCTGATGAACTGTCCATGATACGATGTTTGTAAAAAACGATTATTCCGATAATTATCTCTAATAGTCAACCCGATTGTAAAGTAATTAATTGTATGTCAATGTTGTAACTTTCGTTTATATGTTACTGTATTGTTCAAAGTAATAAAGAATTGATATGTAGTTCGTATATTACCTGGGCTTGGGTCATATACGTATAACAGTATAAATATATTTTATGGTTTCAATTAGAAGTAATTGTTATTAAATACAAAAGACGGGAAATAAATAATCTCCCTTCTTAAACATTTGACTGGCTACGCTAGCATCTTCATATTTAAATCTGAATTTATGAAGATGTGGGTTAATGTGTCTACAATCTAAAACTAACCTTAATTTGTTTTTATTGTTAGCTACCGTCAACGGATTGACCACTTTAGGTTTACATGAAAATTCTTTTATGCATCCTAATTCTATCAACTTTAAAATCTCATTTTCTACAAAATCTGAATTCTCTAAAGACGATTTGTTGTTATTCAAAAATACCTCACTTGGCTCTGTGTGAAAAGGTATTTTATATCCATGTTCTATGATATCAATAACTGTCTCGTTAGCGCAAATAACATTACGCCAATAATCAATTGAACTTCTTAATTTACCTACGGGTGAATTACATGAAACTATAGCATTTTCTCTACCAAAATTAACAGATAAATCATTACTAAATAATCTAGTACTTATCTTATCAGACTTTTCTTTCTGAGTTTGCCAACCCTGTTTATAATGGTCTGACCTCCAATGTCCTGACATACCACACTCATAACATTTTCCGGGTCGATGCACCACAGGAATGTTAACTGTACTCTGTTGATTAACTGAGCTGAATCGAGTAGACTGTGGGGCACTGTAAGGAGTTGTACGTGTCTTAAACTTTTTGTCGCTTTTCATTTTCCTCGACGCTTTGTTTTCTGCTCGTATTATACGTTTTTCGTCTTCGGAGTCATCTGCAAGGTTGTGCGTTTCATACTCTGTAACTGTTCTCCATCCGTTCTCGGACTGATCCGCGAGCTTAATCAATTTTTGTCGATGATTAAGAATGTCCAAACCTTCACAAATGTTCCTCATCGCGCCCTCTGTACTTTCGTTGTTGTCCTGCGATTCTGTAAGAATACTTCTGGCCTCTTTCATCTTGTTGGCGATTTTTGTGTTGACCTTGAACTGCTCCTCGTTTCCCTTTCGCTTGAAAACGTAATTCTCAGTGTTCATCTGCTGGATTTTAGACATTTGAGTTTCTGATAACTGCCTCTGCGTTTCGTGGACGGATCTCTGAAACGTGTCTAAACGACTAGACATTAATCTGTCGATGCTCTGCAGTATCTCGTTCTGGTTCTGACTCATAGCGTCTTTAATTTTTCGGTCGATGAGCATGTTTATTTCTGCCGGCTCCGACATGTTTAGTGTTGAACGTCTGCGGCTAGAATGATTTTCAAACCCAAGAACATTTAAAACCCGCTTTCACCTCATTAACATAAGAATACTTATTGACACAATC
Organism: Mytilus galloprovincialis; assembly: GCA_037788925.1. NCBI lineage: Eukaryota > Metazoa > Mollusca > Bivalvia > Mytilida > Mytilidae > Mytilus > Mytilus galloprovincialis. The sequence continues at coordinate 39,861,364 of CM075338.1, forward strand.
CAAATGATTGGTCCACGTATCCACGTGTACAACTACACATAACAAAACCCGCCAAAAAATATATACCGTTCTTATAAAACGTTCCTTTTAGACAACATTTTCCCGCTATACTCCGAAACGCGGGAAAATACATGTATGTCAATGTTGTAACTTTCGTTTATATGTTACTGTATTGTTCAAAGTAATAAAGAATTGATATGTAGTTCGTATATTACCTGGGCTTGGGTCATATACGTATAACAGTATAAATATATTTTATGGTTTCAATTAGAAGTAATTGTTATTAAATACAAAAGACGGGAAATAAATAAAAACTGTTAAATAAACATAATTAAGATTTGAGTAAACTATGAACTGTAAAAGTTCGTGTTTATTGTAGACAGCTAAATAATTAGATAGATATTTTTAGGTAAAGAGATAGGTTCCTTCCATCTCACATTTATAAGTTTGAGTTTGAATTGCGTGCACAAACAAGTTAAGCATTTAAACATGGTTAAGTATGCTATATTTGGGAGCAGTTTTGTAAATAGACTTTTTTCCTTCTGTTCCGGAAATATGAGAGTCCCAGGCGAGGGCAGATTTTTCGGTCAAGGTGGAATGACAGCGGAATTCGTGTCAAAACAATTATTACAAGATTTAAAATCGTATGGACCCAATGTGGTTTTTGTCAACATAGGTGCAAATGATATTCGGTCGGACAGTTCTTGTATGACAATATGTCAGAATATTCATAATGTCGTTTTAGAAATATACAAAGCTGGTGCTAATTCAGTATTCGTGGCAGAAATTAGTGAAAGGGGATGTTTCGTGAAATCTCACGGTCTAACGAACAATATATATATGAAACAAAAGAACTCAATCAATAGAAATTTGAAAAAAATGTTTGGTGCAAAGTTGGTGAAATTCCTAGAAATACGCTTTCCAGAGGACTACGGAGACGATTTAGTTCACTTTTCGAACTCTGGGAATAACAAGTACTTCTATCGTATTCGAAGAATATTTCTCAGCTTTAAGTGTAACATTTAAAGAGGTAAATTCGCCATCGTGTCACATAAGAAGTCAAGCAGCTAACAGGAAAATATTTCTTTAATTAGTGAACAAACTACTTCTAGATAAGGTGTGAAGTGATATTCTTTGGTCATATCACAGCAAGAACTATTCAGTTACTGATATGATATGGAAAATTTTACTTTTAAAACAACTTTAAAATATATCACTTTTAAAATATCCTAATCATGTATATGTGATCTGTCTGTACGTTTATACAAGCATATATTCAATAATAAAAATACTTTTCGAATTGCTTGCCGACTTATTAATTCATTTCTATAAATTATTGGTATTTTATAATTTTAATCATTTATTTCCAGCCATTTTATTTTACACTTGCACAATTAAATATAAAGATATACAGTAATGTGTCATGCGCTTAATTTCGACCGTATTTCCAATCATTATGCTACTAGTCACGATATTTAAACAGTTACTGTTCCTTTTGCCACGGGAAGAAGTCAGAAAAAGTAATTTTCTTATTTATTTTAGATAACTATATTTTGTCTCGAAATTTAAATCATAAATGTAATGAATGTGTCACGTATATTGTGAGAAAGAATATGATTCATTTCAAAATTATTGCTATACTCAGCTGTATATTGTAGGAATATTATCGAAAAAAATATCCAATTTGCCCCGATATATAAATATATATAACAAAAAAGGCCTTTTTTACTGCAAGATCGAAAAATAATTGATCACTCAAAGATAACAATTAAGTTATAATAATTAAAAAAAACTTACAATCAATTATAATATGAAAGAAAGAAATTACCTCATTCTTGGATATCTTCCTTGAAATAAGCCTTTCTACTTCAAATGTCTCCGCAAAAGTTGCTCTTTTAATTTGAGCTTTCTCTATTGGCAAAGCTTCACCAAAATGTAGTTTTTTCCAGTCTATATCTCTCTTTGGTCGTAACGAGCGTTCTGATGCCATCATAAGTTAAAAATTAGTTGATACAGGTATCATGCAGGTAGTCTCGAAAAACATCGTAAAACAGTAGTGAATATGGAAGTTTATTGCCAAGACTGGACATGTAAATTGTCAAAAGTAAAAAAAAAAACAGCTGGATACAGGAACTTGTCGCAATCTCGGTCATATAAATCTTTCATAATTCCATTTAACAACAACCCTTATAATTTATAAAGTTATTTCGGTTGTTTCCATATGATTTATTAGTGAACATGTTTAAGTATCAAAATTGTTAAATAACGGCCGGCCGCCTTATTATTTTAAAACACTTTTTCAAAGATATATTAGAAATTTAGATGGGATTTAAAATTTTTTACATATCCTTCACGAAAAACATCCAAAAGTCTCAGTTAATGTAGAGGTGAAAGATTTTGTATTATCAAAATTGAAGAAAACTGACAGTTGGACAAAAACATTATTTTAAATTAAAAGTTTCACTTCTTTTACTTATTATAACTGAATTTTTGAATTCATGATGTAAAACATTTTATAAATGTATAAATATTTTATGTACAAATAGGTTTAACTTTGTTTTGTGACCTGTGAGCGATTTACTTGGTAGGACCATGGATGTATTATATCAATATAACAACTCCATGATTGGACTTAGAACTTTTCTCGCAATCTTCAAACAATGACCACAACTCCAGTTTTTGGATAAAAAAGGCCCCGATTCATAATTTTTTTTAAAATACCAAATTTATACCATTGGAAAGATAATAAAGCAGAGAATATATATTTATGCCAATGAATTTATTTCTAAAAATATTGAAATATGTATTCATATATGAAAACTCCTTTGACCACGTTTTTGGTTTTGAGTTGTATGAAGTAATAGGGAATGAACCACTTTTTTAAAAATGAAAAAGGCCCTAACTTCTGCAAACCCGATTCAATTATAAAATATGTCATTAGAAAGCTAAGAAAATGTATTTTCTAATGTGATGCCAATGAAAAATATATTTATTTTTGTTTACTGTCAGCTAACCAAAATTCAATATTTCCTTTAATAATCTATAGTAAATTTATCGATATCGATTGCTATCAAATTTAGCGCATGCGCACTGCGGGTGCTGATAATAGTTGCGTATGCTGGGGTGTCGTGACAAAGGACACCCCAACGTGACTACACGTGTAGTGTGAGGACTTTTGAATGTCGGGATTTTCTTTCTTGACAAATGTTCATATCCAGCACGACCATGTTGGTACTTAATAATCACATTTTTAACAGCTCCCCAAGAAATGTGTATACCATCAGCGTACAACTTTCGTAATATGGCATGCACGGGTAATTCTAATGACTTGTTGGTACAGAGAAAAAAAATTCATATAATGATGATGTGTTAGTTTGAATTTCGGCATTTTCGGAATGATTTAATTTTAGTAAAAAATATTGAATGACATAATTGTGTAATAATTTATTGTCAGCGTGATTTTAAGGGTACCGGAAATGTATCATCTGACAGGAGTCATTTAACGAACTTTAACTATGTACATTAATAAATTAATTCTAAATGTCATATTACTGATTTAAAATTTTAAAATGCAGGTTTTTTTTAACATTTATATAAACAGTGCATTAACACTTTCAGAAAAGAAATTTTTTTTTAAACCTCCCTTAGAAAATAGAAAATTGCATTTTCCTCGTTTTATCCCATTTATGATCACGATAAATACTGAGTGCATCCATAGACCGTGACGACACTGATCAGGTATTCTAACTTTTCAATATAAACTGATAAAAAATATATTTATGGAAAAATATGTATCAAATGTATGCATTAGTAAGTTCGTTACGGTTTATTTTATTTACTGTCAATATATTGTGATTTATATATTATAAATATATATTATGATTTTTTTATGTGTATTCTTAATCTAGTTGTTTTTTCACATCGAAGATGACACACATATGGCCTAAGGTGTCAATGCAAATGCAATACCTTCCGTTTTTTATATAAGATTATCAAAACGGCAATAAACCTTTTGACAATTTACGTTTGTACATTGTAACAAGGTGCAAACAATTATACGGAAGTGTCAATTCACTGTCCCTTTGGTATCTTTCGTCCCTCTTTTTTCAACATTTAAGTTATTTCCATGACAATTGTTTGTGTCAAAATTAACGTATTAAAAACTTATACCATCGCCAGTTAAGAAAAAATGTCTTCAAGACTTCAGACTCGAGAAGCAAGTCATTTCCTGGTCGAGTTTGATGATGAAAATGCTAATTTGAGATTGTATGCATGTCCGAGATTCAAAATTCTCATAGATCACTGGTGGTAAGCTAAAAGTAAAGTTACGACCATCTGAATATGGGAGACAACTCTAGGGATAAGTTTTTATTTTCCGATTTTCGTGCAGTAAAAGGTTCATTAGAGTCAAACCGCTTGTCTCATAAACACATATCGTGAGTGTTTTGTTATTGAAACCTAATTTGACACATGAAATCATTCCAATTTTCGTAAAATAGTCATTCAAAAATTCGAGCATGATGGTCGTAACTTTAACTTGTGATGGTCGTAATGTCAACTATAGTATTTTGGATGATGATCGAAACTTTGAAAGATGACCGTAACTCAAGTATTTAGACGAACTTTTTTCAAGCTATTTTAAAAGTACTGTGCACATGCATAACCATGTTAATAAACTCAGTTGTTATATAAAGTTTACTACAAAAAATATTATTTCATTTGTTACTCTGATAATGGTATGCAGAAATTAAGTTAAAGAATTATCAATCATACATTTTTGATATGTTCCAAACGACCATCATTTAGGGGAAACAGGGAAAACTAATCAACTCGCATTAAGCCAAATAGTATGTTAGGGTTGAGTATTAATATATTTTTACTGTACGTCAAGGCATAAAATTGTTGAATATTTGCATTCAGATTTTTTTTTTATTTACGACTTTTTATTTCCTGCAATCATGTCGGCAGATGAAATTATTGAACGTACAATTTTGAACAATCTTCTTTAATTTTTAATCAGCTATTGCAGTTTTTATAAACCATTGGCTTTCAAATATTCGGCTTTTGGTGAATCATGATTAATGAAAATCCACAAATGCCTGGTGTTTTTATCGTGTTGTCTTTATCTTTTATCTATTGCATGACGATCTTGCGGTATATCATTGATAATTGTTCTAAGTATTGGTTCATAATAAAAAAACTTCATCCATGGTGTCGCAATGAACATTGTGTTAACCTAGAAAGTATGAATAAGGTTGAGATATTTTACAATGCTACACGCGTTGAATTTAAGAGTAAGATCAAATGCCAGTAGTTTGTAGACAGGCTTGTAGCCAGGATAATATTACAAGGTAGAACTAAATGTACTGCGGCAAATATTACATACATATATGCAGGTATATATTTTACAATGATACACGCTTTGAATTTAAGAGTAAGATAAAATATTAGTAGTTTATAGCCAACCTTGTAGCTAAGATAATATTACAAGGTAGAACAAATTTCAGGTGGATGGGTAATGGTTTATGTCCCCATTCCGTGGTATATGTATCTAAATGTCTTCTGCGTGGCGAGAGTCCAAGAGATTTTGTAGATCTTCTGCGATCATTTAAACACTAGCCGAATGTGGTAGTTGTCGATGTGGTAATCAAAGTAGCTTCATGTGGCAACCGTTTGCGACCAGGAATGTTCCATCCAAACGAAGGAAGAGTTGCAGAGGCAACAGAAGAAAAGTATGTAGAGCTGAAAAGGGTTTACCATTTAGTCTTCTGTTCTTGCAGGAAACACAAGACGAAGTCAACGAATCGTGCAACCTAACGACTGGTTCTTATGACCATTACTGTCTGTTTGATTGGTTTCATGAAGGAAATTGCAAGGAGCAGAAAGAAAATCTCCGCAAAATTTCCCTTGTCGAAGGATTGACTGGTTCTATTGATACTCGAGCTGCTGAACAATTTTTCAACTCTTTAAAACGTGACCTATATTTTATAAATCACATGTCACCGTTAGTTCACGTATTCATTTGCTGGTTATTGTTCCATCTTCATAATGAAACTATTAACGGTCACTTATGGTCACAGCAACAAAAAATGACACTAGACACACTAAGTGTGAATGAATATTCAGGTTCAACATACAAAAATGCAGCTATTTTAGAAGAAGTTCGAATACCATAGAAAAAGATGCAACAGACAATGTTCGTACCAACATCGACCAGGAACATGAAGTAATATATACAATAGAACTTGTGCCTGTTACAATACAAACGCAAGATGAAGTGCCAACAGATAACTTCTTGTTAGAATTATTCAACAGAAAAATAAGAGATTATTTAGAGGAGTCTGAAGAATTAAGTGTAAATGAACAAGAAGCACTCAATCAGAACATGAAACATGCAAATGAAACCATAGGGACATCTACATCAGATGATTAATTGATTGTTGGTTGCTTAACGTCCAGTGGCAAATATTTCATGCATGTTTAGGACGAGAACAAGTTAACAATATATACAATAGGTAGGTTGTTATAATAGAGGATGCTGGTCGGGGAAATTTGGACTGCCACTGGAAAATTAGGGTATATTGGATAGAGACAGAAATTTTGCCTTGCAACAGGCCACCTGCGGACCCTACATCAATTGAAAGACGACAACAGATATCAGCACATTGTTTATGACATTTTTAGGCAGTGCCAGGGTTCATCCAACTACTGTGGTCATTGTGTCGTCAATAATATATACGGACCAGACAAAATTTTTCCTGTTACAATAGAACAGATGGACAAACTTGAAGAAAATATGTGGTTGAATATAGCAAACGACCCATTTTCAACCCCATCAATCATACTGCTAGTTCTCCGTGACAGGCAAGGATTTTACACAACCGAAGTTCTCCTGGCTGCATTGGAACACAATGATCTAACGACTGTTAGGCTTAATCCATCAATCGTTAACCTCTCAATAGAGGACATTTGGAACAGCCTTAAACTGTACGATAAAGAAGCAATAAGTCTACTTATAAGAGACAAGACAACCGCTCACTACGATGCTATAACTTGAAGAGGAAACTGTTTTCGCCTTATAGATTCCAGGGTACCTTCAGCTCGTTTAATTAGTCCAACGCAGATGAGTTGTTTAATTAAATTACACTGCAACCATCCAGGTTAAATCTATCTATCTATTGTCATATGGTGAAACTTTGCATATTTATTTCTTATCTAAGATCCGTATTTAATTGCCCACATTAATTTACTATGGTCAATCGTGTTAAGTATTTTTAGATTTATTATTTTTATGAGCTTTAGCAAACTGTCTGATTGACCGTTAAATTTAATGTATGAAGCAGCTGTATTTTAACTAATTATTTTTAATTAAAAGCCATATAGTTTGTTTCTTTTTGTTTATATTCTGTCCCTATAGTTGTTTGGTCTGGGGATGAATGACGATTTTATGTGTGAGAAAGCTATGAAAGTAGTGAAGGCCTTCACGATAATAAAAGTTGGTAAATGTTGAGAAGCGAGAAGAGTGGAGTAGTTAATGAGATTGAATGGATGTGTCTATATATTAAACAATGTAAAATTAATTGAAGTGTATATTTTCAAATATGTATATCTGAACATGAGTCTTGAAAGCCAGTGCCTTATAACAGCTCCATGACATTATGTTGGCCAGCGACGGGATTTGTTTTAGATTTTAATTTAACATTATGGACTTATACTGTTAACTCTTCAAAATGCTACCAAAAGGAGGAAGAAATATATCGGAAGAGAGGAAACAACAATGATCTAAAAATGAAAATGTTGTTTGGAAATCGTGTTAATAGATTTCAGCAATCGAGAAGACAAAGAAGAGGACGTGAATATGAAAGTAAAAGAAATCTACGCGAATCAGATAGTAGTCCGACTTGCAATTACTATATTAAAGTTGGACACATGGAGAGAAATTTGACCAACAAATAAGTCAACATGACCAAATTAGTCAATTAATCCCTTAAGGAGTTATTGCCCTTTATAATCAATTTTTAAACAATTTTCATAAATTGTGCATTCTTTTATAAAACAATTTCCGCTGAAACTACTGGGCCAAGTTAATTATTGATAGAGATAATTTTACTGATATACTTCACTATTACAGAAGAGTGTATATCTTCTTTATTAAAGACACATAGCATGGCATGCTCAAGCCCCTCTTTCTTTCTTTCTTCTTTTCTTCGTATGAGCTTCCTATTATAAGGAACACCCCTTAACGGGTAATATTAAGATATTAAAAAAGGGGGAAGAAACAGGGATAAAATATATTACATCAAGGTAAAATCCAGTGGTGGTGCGCTATACATAGACAGTGAATTGTAGAAAAAGAAAAACCGAATCATAGCAAATAAAATATAAAATTATGTACATAAAATTGATAAACCGATCTACAGAAGTCATATAACTCAAATAATTAGTCAATCATTTTACCAACAAATAGCTTTCTTAGAGCTTTATAACAATGAATATTTGCTACAAAACATAGTGATCTATATGTACAATAACATTCATGATAATTTATAAAAATTTATCTACTATTTCACTTTTTCATTGTCTATGTTTCAGCATCCATATCTTAATGATAACTGTCAGCCGTCTAACTTTTTCAGTAGAGCTATTCTTTTGTAATGAAGCTTGAAACAAAAGTGTCTGGTAAGCGTTTCTAGCTTAAGAATTAACTCTTCTTTGAATCCAAGTTGTTTCATATATTTTGTACAGTCCAATACAAGTTGCGTAACTGCTAGTTTATTGTTAAATAACAGTTCCCATGTTCCAGGAGGAGAGTTTTCAGTCACAAGTTGTTTAATGGGAGTGAAGTATTCTTTTCTCTCATTGCATAGAATAGGACACTGTGTAAGAACATGCAAGATATCCTCTATTTCCCTGTGGCATAGCAGGCATGTGGGGTCAATTGTATATTGGCTGAACTTGTGTTTGTCGGCTTGTACCATGTCCCTGTCAGCATCCTTACTTTAGTCGAGGCTTTTCGGATGCAGATTGTAAAAGAGCAGTTGCTGGCCTTTAGTTTGTGTTTTTTTACGTTTTTTGGTCAGATGATGTCTCTGATCGCAAATAGTGATATCAATAGAAGAATAAGATCCGTTTCCAGGATGAAGATAAGTACTAGATCCATCATTAAAAATGCATAATCCTTCTTGAGAGACAAAGTCCTCAATGATCTTACCTTTGGCATTATGAGTCTTGCTGCCCCATAATGGATTGTGGGCATTGAAGTCGCCCATAAGTATAAATGGTGAGGGTAATTGATCAGTGAGGTTTTTGAGTTTTGCTTTATCTATAATTGAATTGGGTGGAATATATAAAGAACATAATGTAATTGTTTTGTCTAATGATTTGCAACTGCCTGCAGATCCGTGGTGAGTTGGACTGTGCTATGAATGACGTTGTCCTTCACAAAAATGGATGATCCGCCTGCAGCACGTTCATCTACCTAGAAAATGTGCTATACACGTTGTATCCTTTTAAAGATACATTGTCATTTTCTTTTAGATGAGTTTCTTGAAGACAACATGCAATAGGTAAAAATGACTGAACTAGAAGTGTTAACTCGAGAAGATTTATTTTAAGACCTCGGCAATTCCATTGGATGATATTAGCCATTATTTAATAATAGAAGGGCGAATGCTGTCGAGTTTGCCAGCATTCTTATTTCGCTCACCCTGAGATGGGTGGCGGAATACATCATGTATATCATCTTAATTTATAGAACACCTTATTACACCATTATACTCCAAATGTTTCTAAAGATGACAAAGGAAAACCTTTTCTTGGATATGGTAATTGAACAATATAACCATAAATTGCCAAAGATCAGTGCTTATATGACGAAAAATAAATGGTGTCCTTGTCGGGTCCTTTTTCGTAGTACCGGTATATTCCAGTGTTAGAATATGGCGTCTTTTCTGTAGTATGTTGTTTATTGCTAACAATGTTTGTCCCGACTGTTGGTGTCTTTTACATTGTAGATGTCGAGGGAAATATTCAAAAATATAACTTGGTTATCATTGTTGTCGGTATCTAACAGTGCGATTCTGATAAAGACTATCTCTCTGTGTATGTTTTTCTAATGTTAAGTTATTTTGATACATGTTTTTCAATCGTTTTGCTACTAATTATACTTCTTTGTCTGTTAAGGGGTTTTCACATAAACTAATGTTGCCGTCGTATTCGGTCGTTATCACCGTAATATTGTAAAGATGATTTTTTTTTCTCGATTAATGGCTTAAATAAACTCATCATGGACTAAATTTTGTATATACGCCAGACGCGCGTTTCGTCTTCAAAAGACTCATCAGTGACGCTCGAATCCAAAAAAGTTAAAAAGGCCATATAAAGTACGAAGTTGAAGAGCATTTAGGACCAAAATTCCTAAAAGTTTTGCCAAATTCAGCTAAGGTAATCTATGCCCGAGTTAGAAAAGCCTTAGTATTTCAAAAATTCTAAATTTTGTGAACAGTTAATTTATAAATATAACCATATCAATGTTAATTCAAGTGCTGACTACTGGGCTGTCGATACCCTAGTGCTGAGTGAAACTTCCCAAGCTCAAAGTAATTTTATGTAAAGGCCCTTTCTTGCTTTTCCACAAGGCTAATATATTTACCAGTTAGCTTCTAAATGACCTCATCATACGTTGTATTAAGTTAAACATATATCATTTGGCTTCCACAATCAGTTAATTTGAGTTCTATTGAATTGGCTTTCACTTATTTATATGCGTTTGATGCAAAGGAGTAATGCTTCTAGCCGCAATGAAATTCTAAGTTACTGCTACTAGTTGTGATGTCCACCTCCCTATCACTTCTTGCATGAGAAGAACAGATTGCAAATATTGTTTGTAAAACATGAAGGACTCTATTAAAGGAGGAAGGGTCTCGATGGCCTAAACTAAGCAGGAAAAAAAATGTAACTTTGTAGCTTTGTTATTGTAACAACATATTTTCACAATCTGAAATATGCAAATCAAGATATATATTCTAAACCTTTTTTTGTCGCAAGGTTCGGTACAGCCCATGAAGCTCACCTGAATCTACTATGGTTTGAATTATGCATATCAAGCCAAAAACTGCATTTTAACCCTACATTCTGAAGCAATGATGGCCAAGTTTAAACATTTAAATAACAAATTCTACACTAGATACCATAGGGATCATTCAGCCGAAGACTGGTTTAGAAAGACCTTTGAAATGCTTTACACCAAACGGAAGAACGGACGACGATTTTTTGTTTGGCTTCATGGACAATGTGAGAACCCTTAATGCAAAGAGAACTTTAAACTACAATTATCTTGCTTTCAAGACATTATTATCACTCATAATACATCAAATTGAGTGAACTTAAAACAAAAGAGAACTGGATATGCAACTCATTTTAGTCCTCATTTACCAGAGATACAAAACAATAAATTAACAGAAATACTTACTAGTTTCTTATTATAACGTTGATAGGGCTCTCAATTTACAAATCATTTTACACATCGGAACAGAGAACAAAATCCGCCGACATATTTTTGATATCTTTGAATTTTAATTATACTTAGAAGTGAACAGATGTTGTGAAAAAAAAAACGCAAAACTAATCTAATTGGTATATTTCATTTTTTTTTCAGATTTAGATATATAAACATTTAATTGATATATAGTTGCGAAACATACCTTACGTATAGAATAAAAACTGATGCATCTATAAAATAAAACACTTCCCATGCAACATTAAAACCCTTTAATTGCACTTATTCTAAAACTTAAATTCATAATACAAAAATTCACACAATAGTGTGAAAGAGAATACATTTCTATTTCGCTAACACTAAACAAATGATAATAATTCAAAAGCGAAAAAAATAATACGAATTAAGACTATTTACCGAATTTGTAAAATCATTAATTACAAGACGGGTGTTACAGATGGAGCAGGATCTGCTTACACTTCCGGAGCACCTGCGACCCCCCCCCCCCCCCCCCCCCCCCGTTTATTTGCTTGGGTTCGTGTTGCCTGGTGTTAAGTTTTGTATGTTGTGTTTTGTGTACTATTATTTGTCTGTTTGTCTTTATTTTTGCCATGGCGATGTCAGATATTTTTTAAACTATGAGATCGACTGTCCCTCTAGTATCTTTCGCACCTCTATAACGATAATCTGGTCACACTAGACACAAGCAAGATTTTTCTATACGAGTATTGTATATGTTCCCTCAGTTTTAGTTTGACAAAAGGAGTTTCTTAACTTGAGCTTTGTATCAGGTTATTTCTCGGCAACATTTAACTGTTGAGTGTAAGCCTTGGTAATTGGGCTCCAGGTACCAGGTATACAGAATACATTCTGGTATTTGCACATGATGAAATATGACACATTTGACAATCTCAGAAACTTCGGCGTCATAAATTCTGCTAATGACTTCACTTCATTGGTAATTTTCTGGCCGTTTTTTCTTTTCTTCTGAAAACATTACATATGTTTTTACAAGATTCTTAGCTTTTTGAGTTAAATCAAGACCTTTAATTAGGTATTTGTAGTGTCGATGGTTCATGTTTAATATGTATCTGGCCGATTTAACGAAATACATTTGAGAAGACACGTTTATTCAGCATTGTTTACAATCATAATATCTGGTACCCAACGGGTACTTTCATACAGTCACATATCGTACAGAACAGCCACAGCACTATTCAGAACGTATCAATATAGAATATATGACAATACTTAATATACTACACTCTCCTCTTTCTTTAGAATGAAAATAACTATTAACTGACTAGAGAATAAAACTGACTGAATATTCTTTATCTTTGACTAGAATAACTACTTTCAAAAAAATATCAAATATCAAAAATCAAAAATGAAAATTCTTACTAGAATTATTATCCTTTCAAAACTAATCAAAACTTTTTTCTGTCTTTATCAAATCCTACTAATATAAAACTTTAACTGTCTATATCAAATCCTTCTATCCTACATGTAACTAAATTATGAAACAATATAGTCATTAAATTTTGATGGCATTTTTCTCTCTCTCACTGGACGTCTTGTTACATCACCAGCTTCGTCTGAAATCGGTTTGGGTGTTTCAATCGGATCATCTAACATAACACAGTCATTGTCCTTTTCACTTGAAACATTTCGATCGTTATATTTCTTTACATGTGTCGTGTTTCGACGGTATTGTACACCTTCGGGTGATTGTACAACACATTGATTACCAATTTTGTCAACAAGTTTGTAAGGTGTTGAAATAAATGGAGTTGTCATTTTGTTCGTATATTGTTGTTTAACTAAAACATTGTCTCCAGTTTTCAAGTCACTTTCATGCGCGTTTCTTTTCTCGTCAATGTACATCTTGTTCTTGTGTTTCGCGTACATGTCTCTGTCTTTCACTTCTTCGTCAAGTGTCGTGACATCTTCTTCGCAATATATTTCGGGTAACTTTGTCCTTATCTTACGTTTGAATAAGAGTTCCGACGGTGAAACTCCAGTCACACTATGCGGTTTTGTCCTATACGCCATTATATACTTTCTAAGTTCTCGTTTCCAGTCCATTGCATCTGCCTGAGCGATCCTTATCCTTTTCATTAAAGATCTATTCTGACGTTCCACTTCACCGTTCGCGGCTGGATATAATGGTGTGTTTCTAATATGTTTCACATCAATATCCTCCAAGTATTGCTTAAATAGTTTTGACGTAAATTGCGGTCCATTGTCAGAACGGATAGATAGTGGTAAACCATGACGCAAAAAACATGTTTTCAAGCGAATCTATCATTTTCTCACTTGAAGTGTCTTTTGTAATGTCAATCTCATAATAGCGACTGTAATAATCTATTACAACAAACACAAAATGTCCAGATGGTAGCGGCCCTAGAAAATCAATAGCTAAGTATTGCCACGGTCCTGTAGGCAACTTTGTCGGTTCCAGCGGTTCTGGATGTGAAAATTGAGATGTTATCTGACAGCCATGGCATGATTTAACATCCATGTTTGGCCACCAGACCTTACTTCTTAGCATCTGTTTAGTCCCTACAATTCCTAAGTGTCCTTCATGAGCTAATTGCAAGCATTTAGCTTGTAGTGTTTTTGGAATTATAATTCTTCGTCCACGCATTACTAAATATCCTATTACACTCAGTTCGTTCTTTACAGGGTAATAAGCACTCATAACAGACTGGTTCCATTTAGCTTGCTGTAGACAATTTCTAACTTCTGATAATTCTGTGTCCACTTTTGCTTCCTTTTCGATCTCTTGTGTTGTTAACGCTTTTGTGCGCAAAATCTTACAAATTCTTCAGCGACATTCCTTTCTTTAAATTCGCTTTTGTTAATTGCCACCAGCCGTGACAGCGCATCTGCAATATTTTGTTTTCCAGGTAAATATTTTATTTGATAATTATACGACATAAGCTTCAGCATCCATCGTTGGATTCTTGCATTTTGGGTTGTTTTCAAACACTTTGTGTTATATAAACTTTCTAACGCTTTGTGGTCTGTAATAATTTCAAAATCTATTCCGTATAAATACAAGTGAAACTTTTCAAAAGCCCAAACCACGGCTAATCCTTCTTTTTCTGTTGTTGAGTATTTCTTTTCTGTTTCTGACAGCGCCCTACTAGCATAACTTATAACTCGAGACATTCCTTTATTTTCTTGTACTAACACAGCACCTAGTCCCACATTGCTTGCGTCTGTAATAAGTTGAGTTTTATCTGCATCTAGTCTATAATATCCTAGAGTTTCTCCTTCACTGAGTGAATATTTTAGCTTTTCAAAACTTTCTTTTTGCTCTTTTCCCCATCGGAAGGTCTCATTCTTCTTTGTTAATTTTCTAAGCGGTTCAGATATGGTTGCAAGATTCGGTATGTACCTTGCACTATAGTTAACTAAGCCTAAAAAACTCTTAACTTCTGATCCATTTGTCGGCTCTGTTGCGTTTAGCATATCCTTTACTCTTTCTTGTGTTGGTCCTATTCCATTTCTTGATAAGATATGATCCATAAATGTTATTTTGTCCATAGTAAATTCACATTTGTCACCATTTAGAGTTAACTTTTTCTGACGGATTCTGTCTAAAACTAGGTTAAGTCGTTCGTCATGTTCTTCTTTTGTGCGACCAAATTACAATGTCATCTGATATGTTCTGTACACCTTCAATATCATGAAATACTTGAGATATAACTTGTTGGTATTTCTCAGGTGCGGCATTTATCCCGAACATCAAACGTTTATAACGGTAAAGTCCCCTGTGTGTGACAAAAGTCGTTATCTCACGTGAACTTTCTTCAAGTTCCAATTGATGAAATCCATATCTCAAATCCATTTTACTAAACCATTCTCCGCCATTCATTTTGTACAATATTTCGTCCACAGTTGGTATCGGATGCCGTTCGCGTACTATCGCCTTGTTTGCTGCTCTCATGTCAACACATAGCCTTATGTCGCCATTAGGTTTAGGAACAACAATAACTGGACTGACCCACGGTGTCTGGTCATTTACTCTCTCAATGATGTCTTGTGATTCTAATTCATCAAGTTTTTTATCCACTTTTTCCCTCAATGTGAACGGTATCCTATACATTCTTTGCGCAACTGGCTCAACTTCTGAATTTATGTGCAACTTTAATTTAAAATTTTCCAATTTGCCTACTCCTTTAAAGCAATCACTATATTTTTCTCTAATATCATTTATTGAATATATTCGGTTATTAATTCCTAATTTCAAAACACCTAATTGTATAGCTGTTGCTTTTCCCAGCAAAGATACACTATTTCCTTTCACAACATAAAATGCACCTTCTACACTTTCAGATTGACCTTTGACATTTATTTCACATGTGAATTTTCCTAACACCTCTAGTGGTGTTTCACTACCATAAGAATATAATTTCTTTTCTGATTTTTCAGATTTACACACAATTTTCTGAATTTTCAATTTTTCCCACAATGCACTTGAAATAATATTTACTGATGCACCGCTATCAATTACACACTTTATATTTATGCCACCAGCATTAATTTCAATTTCATCATTTTTATCACTTTGATTTTTCACAATAAATGCATCATTTTTATCACTTTGATTTTTCACAATAAATGCATATTTATCATCATCTGATTCCACATAGTTGACAATACCTTTTGCACTTTTAGTACCATATTTACCATATCTTCTTTGATTTTGTTGCCCTCCTTGTTTCGTTTTACACACGGTTCCAAAATGACCACTTTTCCCACATTTATTGCATGTTTTACCTTGTGCTGGGCAAGATGGATCTTTACCGAAGTGTCCTTCTCTCCCACATCGATAACATTTTAATCCTGATTTTGTTTTTGTTTTGTTCTGTCCATATTGTGTTGGTTTTCTTTGATTGACTCTATTAACACTTCCGTGACTACTTGATGGGTTGTTGCCATAACCAGTTGCACCCTCCATTTCGCGAGAATGCTTTTCAGCCATTTCTAAAGTTCTTGCAATAGTTCTTACATCATCTAAGGTCAAACCTGGTCCCTTTTCAAGAAGTCGAGTACGTAATCTATTAGAACGACATTTTTCTATGACCTGGTCCCTTACTTGTGCGTCCGGGTCTGGATGATCACACAATACTACTTGTTGTTTCAATCTTGTGATGTATTGATCTATTGTTTCTGTTTCATTTTGTTTGATACTTCTTAAATTATAACGTTCTACTGAAAAATTTACCTTGGCATCAAAATGTTTCTTCAATGTTTTAATCGTTTTATCAAAATCGTCGTCACCATCTTCCTCCGTTAATGTGAAGTATATATCCTGTACATCGAGTCCTGCACAGTGCAATAATAATGCTTTCTTTTGTTTCTTGTCGTCTACACCTTTTCCTGTTGCATAAAGTTCAAAACTTCTCAGCCACCGAGTCCATGATTGTCCGAGTCTATCTCCACTGACATCGAAATTTCCAACTGGATTTAAATCGATTTTAGCTGCCATTTTACAAAAATCAGCTTACCACATTAAAGTTCAATGTTTCTTCTTTATCCTCGTCGCCAATTGTAGTGTCGATGGTTCATGTTTAATATGTATCTGGCCGATTTAACGAAATACATTTGAGAAGACACGTTTATTCAGCATTGTTTACAATCATAATATCTGGTACCCAACGGGTACTTTCATACAGTCACATATCGTACAGAACAGCCACAGCACTATTCAGAACGTATCAATATAGAATATATGACAATACTTAATATACTACAGTGTTCGTTATCAACAAACACATTTCCACCACGATACGCGTTTTTATTTCTATGTGGGCAGTTGCATTGCGAAAGCAGGCGACACTAGCAGACCTAGGGAGGCAATTTCCATCTCCAATAACACACACTGGTAACATTGAGCTAAATAATGCAAGTCCGTCTCTAGGCATACAATCTATTGCTTGTCTGTCTGCAGTAAGTTTATGAGTCACCATATCTATGTCTTTATCGACTGTAAATGGGCAACTGTGGAACATTGGACTTTCATTAATCTCAATACATGTTGCCTGAAGGTCATCGAATGATTCTGAGGACTGTAAATAAAGTAAACCATCCGGAAATATGCACTACGCGTTCTTTCGGCAACTCATTATCAAAACGATCAGTAATAGCCTCAGCATTGATCCTTTTAAACTCTGGTAATATATTTTAAAAATTTAGCAAAACGTATAAATAACACAACGTAGATATACATAACAATAATCATTCAACATATTTTTTTTTTAAGAAATGAAGATCCTCTATTCTTATGTCAAATTTTCATATATAAAAAAAGAAGATGTGGTATGATTGATATCCACAAAAGACCAAAATGACACAGACATTAACAACTATAGGTCACCGTACGGCTTTCAACAATGAGCAAAGCCCATACCACATAGTCAGCTATAAAAGGCCCCGATAAGACAATGTAAAACAATTCAAACGAGAAAACTAACGGCCTTATTTATGTAAAAAAATGAACGAAAAACAAATATGTAACACATAAACAAACGACAACCACTGAATATACAGGCTCCTGACTTGGGACAGGCACATACATAAATAATGTGGCGGGGTTAAACATGTTAGCGGGATCCCAATCCTCCCCTAACCTGGGACAGTGGTATAACAGTACAACATAAGAACGAACTATAAAAATCAGTTGAAAAAGGCTTAACTCATCAGATGGACAAAAATATAAGTGGACGTAGCCGGGTACTTATACATCCCGACACAAAAAGACACAATGAACAGACCTGAGAGTACTCGCAGTTATCTGACAGCTAGTTCAAAGCCACTAACAACTAATAACAAATCATGCATCTAAGTTCATATGCCTAGTGAGATTAGCTTAATACATGAATACATCATGTGCACCAATTGCTTCTTTGTTTGTCTTTTTGAGGTTAACAAGTAGTACATTATAGTCACTATATTCATCAGAATTGTTACTATTTTCATCATCATCGTTTGTTATGTCGTATTTATCCCAAGAACTCTCTATATGTCGGTCTATCACTGCTGTTTCCATTTATCTCTTCAATAATTTTTATGCAGTTAAGCTGCATTATGCGAGCACCCTAGATTTGTGTTCTACCCAATAAATGCTGAAATACTTGCCATTGTTATTATCTAGCTCGCTACTATGTTATATATAACTAATTGAACACTTTTTTAATACTTTTTATTCTGGATTACAAAAAATATGACCAGAAAAACCTTAAATGATCGTCGATTTATCCAAAAGTTTTGAAGTTACACGTAGGAAGTAGTGCTTATTAAGAATCCTTGTGTAGTTCATTATAACTTGTGCTTTTAGCTAAGATGTCAAAGAACAATTGTATGAAATATTTAATCGCCGAAAATCTCTTAAGACAAGTAGTTTAGATTTCCCAAATGGCAAAAGTCGTAGGGATATTGTTTGTCATCAATACGTAGTACAACTACGTCAGTAGTCTATTATATAATAAGTTCAACTGTTCATGCTGTTGGCGGCAATTTCAAATTAGAAAAAGAAATTTTCGTAGCTTTTCAATTTGGAGGCAGGTGTGCAAATTAGCGGTGGTCCGAGGTCCGCGACCTTCCACTTTTGCAAGCGGAATTTCGACTAGGATAGTTGGTTTCTAGCTACGCCCGACGTAGTCACCTTCCACTTGAAAGAAAATAAGAAATTGCTTTGCAAACCTTCCATGCAAGTCACCAAAGTCTCAAATTAAACGAGCTAAAAACTTATTTTTATCATTATTATTCATGACAGCGATGTTCATTATGTTCAACCGCTAGCTTTATACAGAAAATCGCCGACAAATATTGTATAAGTTCGAGTAAAATCGTATCTGATTAACAAAAACAACATTGTAAACACATAACAATGGCGGCCGTGAAGACAAAATTTTACAATATCGGATCCGATTCCGGAAGCGGATAAGGATAATTCCGGGTTTGGCAATCAATAACAAAATAAATCAAAGCAGGTGAAAAAATAAATATATGCATGGTAAATGAATTTAAACACTAGAATTGTAAACCAAAAGATATATGTAAAAGAAAGAAAAAGCAGAAAAATATTTTATACAGAAACTCAAAATTACTTTTTGACAAATTTTAATTTAAAAATCCAATACAAGCGTCAACGTGACAGCTGGGAACAGTATATCTAACAATATACATGTTCATGGTCACAGTCCAAATTTTCTTTATCAGTGATAAATGATGATATTGCATGTGAGATGCTTTTAAAGTGTAAACATATTACTGCAATTTCGAAGGGTTATTTGTTTTTCTCAATTTTGAAGGGTCAATTAAAGTAGCTGAAAGTCTTTTTCTTTATTTTCACAAATAATGCAACTATATTATATATACCTAAATGTAAGTAAATCATATGATATATAGGTGGCATTCTTTGGGCCACTCTACCCCCTCCTGTTTGATAACTTGGAAACGGTCGAGCTCCCCACCCCTAAACCATATGAGGGACAGATCCAGGATTTTAGGTAAGGAGGGGCGCAAACTTAAATTTTCGCCGAGCAGAGCGAGGCTAAAAAAAAAAATTGAGGTAAAACTATCGGAATATTCTTTATTAAGCTGAGAACAACCCATGCTTTGCAAATTTAAGGGGGGTGCAAGCCTGCCCCTGCATATATTCAAGTATAGGACAATATAATAAATAAAATGAAATATAGGGGGAGTTACCCCACCCCCTCCTGTTTGAGAACTTGGAAACGGTCGAGATCCACACCCCTTAACCATATATATTCATGTTTGTGACAATATGAAAAATCAAATGAAATATTGGAAGAGTCGCTGGGGATCACCCCACCCTTCCTGTTTAAGAATTTAAAAATGGTCCAGATCCCCACCCCTAAACCATATATATTCATGTATTGGACAATATAACAAATCAGATGAAATATAGGGGGAGTCCCTGAGGTCACTATACAGCCTTTTGTTTGAGAACTTGGAAATGGTCAAGATCCTTACCCTTAAACCATATATACTCATGTATGGGACAATATAACAAATCAAATAAAATATAGGGGTAGTCCCTGTGATCACGCCAATCCTCCTGTTTGAGAACTTGGAAACGGTTGAGAGATCCCCACACCAAAACCATATATATTCATGTATGGGCCAATATAACTAATTAAATGAAATATAGGTGGAGTCCCTGGGGTCACCCTACCCCTCCTGTTTGAGAACTTGGAAACCAATGAGATCCCCACCGCTAAAACATATATATTCATGTATGGGACAATTTAACAAATAAAATGAAATGTAGGGGAAGTCCCTAGGGTCACCCTACCCCCAGTGGCGGATCCAGAATTTTTCATAAGTGGTTGCCCGCTCCAGTCAGGCTTCAGTGATTCCCTATAAAAGCAACCAATTTTTTTTCCAAAAAGGGGGGGGCTGCCCCTCCTAAATCCTCTGCCTACCCCTACCTGTTTGAGAACTTGAAAACCGTTGAGATCCCCACCCCTAAATTATATATATTCATATGTATGGGACAAAATAACAAATCATTTACATTTACTATGGGCAGGTCAGTCAGACCTCACCTTTGATCCCCGTTGTAGTGAACATTTGTCTGATTCGTGTCTCATAACTTTTGTACTATAGAACACAAACTCAGTTTTCTTTCCAGGGAAACCAGTCCATTCATACTATTACATGTTCATACTAAGTCAACTTGAACTTCTAGCTGTCAAATAAAACCAAGGTTAACTACCAAGTAGAACAACTGCAATCATTGGGAACTTGTACCACTGCAGACTCACCATAAAAAAATATTATATGCATTGCTTTGGAAACCTTGTTAACATATAAATTATTTGCCTTAATAAATAAATCATTAGATAAACATGAATGTACTATATATGAATGTTTAATGTTGAGGCAACATTGCCACAGTTTTCATAATTACGGTTGCCTTGGTTTTTGGTTGACTGCCTTCAGCGCTTACAGCGCTTTGATTTAAAGCTTATTTCTAGCTTTATACCATTCTAGAAAGAAAAAGTTACCATTATATAAGTAATTTATTATTATAAAATCAATTGCACAAGTATGCATTTTTTGCATAAAATATAATAATATAAAAAAAAATAGTGATTACCCCCTTGATGATAAAAATAAATACCCATTGTATCATATTTGATACACCTAGTTTTTGAACAAATATTTTTCTCTAACCATTATATATGTTACAGTAAATAGGTGAAATTACGAGTTACACATAATTTCTTAACAATTCAATAAATGCCTGTAATTACTAATCAATTTAGGAATTGTTCAATCACAGCATTATTTGAAGTGGATCCATACCATGCCCTTAAGCAAGTTGAAATAACACTCAACTAGTAAAGATCAAGGAAAATAACATGACTTGTCGAAATTGTAATTGGAGGTTCCAAGGAAGTACAGCAAATACCTAATTGCGAATTACTGCTCTGTTAGAAGAAGATGGAGTGAGCAAAAAAGTAACCTTGTTCGACACTCAGATTGAAAATATCTTTCAGCGTAAGGGTTTGGACATTGAAGTCGAATTTGACAAAGTCGCAATAATGACAAAACTAATGAGTGTTGTGCCTGTGGATATCAAATATTCATTGGTTAATAATACTATTAAAGATTTGGAACGCAAGAGACCAAACCCCGAATTAATGCTGACAGTATTTAATTGTATACTATGTACTAAAAGGTTCAATAGTTTTATTTAGAGTAGGATAGTTTTCTAGTAATTTGTTTATTACATATTTTGAAGTACAAATGTATTTTGAGAAAGTTGTGTGTATTAAATGTATTACACATGTTCATTTCTTTAGATCTAGTAAATTAGTTTCATTTCAAAAACAAATTATAGAGAGAAAGTACATACAGTTAGTGTAAAATTCAAAAAAGAACAGGTGCGTAAAAAAAAACCCAACAAAATTTAAACCTCCAAGCATTCTATCAACCCAGTAAGTTTGGCAGATGCATGTATTAAATCAGCTACATCTATACCAGATGAAACAAGTAATGCAGAGCTAAGTAAACAAAATAAAGTCGAAGAAGAAGTATTACCAGAATAAAAAGATAGATTGATTGATTGTTGGTTGCTTTACGCCGCATTAGCACAAAAAGGCTATATCGCGGCGAGAGCTAATTCGAATATTTTTACAATTTAAAGAATAAAAGGAAAAAAACCCTCCTGGTTCAGCTTAGAAACGGAAATTCAACATGTTTTACCCCCCCCCCCCCCGCCCCCCCCCCCCCCCCCCCCCCTGCATGTATGTGCCTGTCGCAAGTCAGTGGTTGTCGTTTGTGACTGTGTTACTTATTTGTTTGTGATTTCTGGTTCTTTTATAGCCGACTATGTGGTATGAGCTTTGTTTATTGTTGAGGGTTGGTATGGTGAATTATGGCTGTTATTTATTTTTTTTTTGGTGTCATTTGGTCTCTTTAAAGAGTTGTCTTATTGGCAATCATACCACATCTTCGTTTTTATATCAACCCCTGCCATATTCTTTATGAACATGTTGAGTGGTTGTCGTTGGTTCATGTCTCAACTCATATTTGATTTTTGTGTAAATTGCTTTGTTTTGTATAGTTAGGCCGTTCGTTTTTTCGTCTGAATTGTTTCATACTTTTCATGGCCTTTTAAAAACGGCTTTACAGTATCTGGTTTTGTCATTGTTAAAAGCTTGAAGGTTGCCTATAATTGCTTACATCCACTTCATATTTAGATAGTTGCCTCATTATCAATAATATCACATCTATTAATTCTTACATTATATACCCGACTTTTAATCTCCGTGGTGTCCTGAACATGCATGAAATATTTGTCACTGGGCGTTAAAAAATAGAATCAATTGAAACTTGTGTTAAATAATCCTTGACACTGCAGAGAGAAAGAGGTGTATTTTTTGCCAAGAATTTAGACATAAAAATAAAAAATCTCTTAATTAATTATTGGTAAGATACTGACAGGCACACCCAGTCAAATTATAAAAATCTCGGTTAAAAAGGGATTTGCACACTGTATACCAATATCAATGAATTATCAATGGTGGTTCACCATACCTAATCACAATTAAGTTCAACATGGTACCTGTCAAATGTTTCAGTGTTCATACCAATTCGAGAATGGAGCCAATTGTTCAAGTTTTTTTAAATTTCACAATGAGTTGGCTTATCTTAATCAGAGACATATACATGTATTTATGTATCTGACTTAATGCAACAACATATATACTAAAAATCACTGACCTAGAAATGACGACTTAATCACAAATTTTAATAATTCTAACAATTTCATAAGCTCTTGTTCTCAATTTATTTCACAGTTATGAATTCTACTACTTAATGTTTACAATTTTTTTTATCGGATTGTTATCTCATTAATAGTTATCCCACGAGGATGCGGTGTGTCAGTGTAAGATCACCCCGATGGCCGGAGGCCCTGAGGGTGATCTAACACTGACACACCAAGTCCGAATGGGATAAATTTTACATCCCAGCTGTTTTAGATTAGACGAAAAACTATTTACAATTCATAAAATCTAGTTTTAGAACGCCTCACAACCATTATAATATACTTTATATATTACTATATGATGTATACCCTTAATGACCCCCGAACACGATGAGAAGATATCAAATAATGTCAACTCGCCCCACTGTCCAATCGGTCCACACTATATCGCCACTTTATACAAAAAATGCCCCACTCTTGTTAACCGACTCGCCCCAATTTGAAAAAGTGTAAAATCAAATTGAACAATCAGTCTGACAACTCACTTATTAACGAAAAGGGTTTAAACCCCACGGAATGCAGGTCTGACAACTCGCCCCAAACTATCTGAAATAAAAAAAAAAACCACCAAAAACAAACAGGTTATACTAGTACATAAGTATTGAAAATCGACTAAAAAAATCAATTTGACCATAGAATCTGCATAAAATTTTTCGCGACCACTACACTGCATCAACATTGCCGCCATTTTATACCCTAAACCAAAACCACAAACCACCATTGGACATGGTTTGATTAGTTTCTGGAACCAGTTCGCGTTTCAGAATAACACACGGCAAACCAGTGTAGGTTCGAAACTAGTTTCAAACTGGTTATCATTAACAAATGGAAAGTTTAACAAACTAAAACTGGTTTTGCACTAACAAATACGCCTTATATATATATCTTGGTTTCGAAACTGGTTTGTTAAAAGTAATTAAATCTTGATCATTTTAAAAATGTACATGAAACTTTGTTGAGTATAAATATAGATGGACCTCCGTTATTTCTATCATCTGGTATTCAACTATGACCAATATTATGCAGCATGAAAAAAATTGAACCATTTGTTGTCGTTGTTAATTTTAGTGATGTCCTCTCCCTTGCAACATTCGGGTATCACATATACCTTTGTTGTCAAGGGCCGGTAACTAGTAACCATTTTCTGTGTGGGAATTCGGACACAAAAATATGCGCATACAAGCTGGCGCATGTGTACGGAAAAGGATGGATTGATTTATTGATTGTTGGTTGCTTAACGTCCAGTGGCAAATATTTCATGCATATTCAGGACGAGAACAAGTTCACAATAAGTAGGTTGATACAATAGAGGCCATCTGGGATGATGGTCGGGGAAATTCGGACTGCCACTGGAAAATGAGGGTATATTGGATAGGGACAGAAATTTTGCCTTGCAACAGGCCACCTACGGACCCCTCAAAGAGTTGTTGCAAGGGTTCTTAACGTGCAAAGAGCGTGGCACTCTCTTTACACGAGGCATCGGATTTAACGTCCCCCTTCTGACCGGACGCGACTGCGAACTTGATACATCCCGCACAGCCAAACGGACGCCACACTTCGGCAAGCGTTTTACTGCCAGTCGGGAGAAGACCAAGTGACCATATTTCTATACCCCAGTCACCCTTGGGGGGTACGGAAAAGGAAGTAAAGAACGTAAATAATCGCCTGCTGGAAGGACAATAAATAGATGACTATTTATAGAATTTTTATATATCTTTAAGAAAAAGAACACTGATGTATGTCTGGTATGTTCAAACCACCGTATCAATTTAAGAAAATATCCAAATTATTAGATTTTTCGATAAAGGATTTGTTATTAAAATATGGCGGGATTTCAAAAGATAAAGGGGTGATTTGTCGGAATTGCGAACGCAGATTAGAGACAATTCACAAGAAAACAGTAGAGTTTTATGACGAGTGTCAATCAGCCTCCAGAAAACACGACTTAACACCAGTAGTCTGTAACAAGAGGTTACCAACTTCACCTCTTGTTGGGTTAACCCTAAAAGAGCTTCTCTTGAACCAGTTATTATGTAAAACAGTGTTAGTCTGGAAACAGAAATCATTTTGAACAAAACTATAAAGGCCCACTACTGAATCCATGACATGTCGCCCCACATCAAATCGCCCAACTTTTTAACAAACTCGCCCACTTATGAAAAAGGCTAAAATCTGATTGCAAATAGGTCGGATAACATGCCCCACTTATGCAAACGGTTAAAATCCCGCTGACATAAGGTCTGCCAACTCGCCCCGCTCTTGACAAGTAGATAAACCACGAGGATTTTATAAAGGCCAACTCGAACATTTATGAAAAGAAGATGCAATCCCGTTGTACATGTTTGTATATATATGTCTCTGCCCCACTTCAGTACCCATGAAAACCTTAGTGCTATAAATCAAATTACTGTTATTTGAAATCCTTCAATTGTATGATTATGACTAATGAGTGGAATAATAGCCTACATGCACCTTACAGATTTTTGTCATTTTTTATTAAGCACTGTTAAAGTCAGAATGTTGCTTCCATCATGTCCATGGATAAACTCGATGTAAAAGAAACAGCTGTATTTACAAAGTGCAACATCTAGGAACATCAGAATAACATTTTAAATGATAATTTGAAAAGATTGGTTATGAGGATTTACAATAGGCAACGATCAATTATTTTGTACATAATTGATGTAGATGACCGGGAAAATGGCAGTCCAGAAATACCTCCTCAGAGAGGTGCCTTCATGGTGCAGATGTACTTTTGTAGGGAAATGACTTGTGACAGAAAAAGGTGTGCTGCAAGCAAGCAGACACCAGCCAACTGTCACTACCTATTAAGGGTTAGTGTTTTCACCATTTTTAAATAAAATTGTTGATAAATATTCTTATCATTATGATTGCAAGAACATTTTTTGTGGTTATTGAAATAGCTTTACTGAAAGACAAAGTGTTGTTTTTTTATGTTTGTCTTGCCTGTCTTGTTGTTGTCCACAACGTTTTTCAAACTTGATAGCACATCCTCATTTTACGGAAATGTTGTTAACCGTGCCCGGAAATTTAGAAATGATCCTTGTAAACTAATCGCTCCTTTAAATAAACTTATTCTAAAAGGTTACAAATTCAATACAGTAATAAGATCATTGAATATTGTTTTATT
Source organism: Mytilus galloprovincialis (assembly GCA_037788925.1). Taxonomy (NCBI): domain Eukaryota; kingdom Metazoa; phylum Mollusca; class Bivalvia; order Mytilida; family Mytilidae; genus Mytilus; species Mytilus galloprovincialis. The sequence goes on from CM075338.1 coordinate 39,888,328, forward strand.
GGTATAAATATTGATTTTGTTTTCAGTAAATTAAAAGCAAACATAAATATTACTAGCATGTTATATACATATACACATTCATGTCGATACAGTGTACCTGTATCTTGGCATCGCACGAAGTCATGTGTTTCTCTGACTGTTTATGCCGTCTTTACACTAAATCCATTGGATGTTGGATGTGTACGGATTGCTAATTTAGTCTTTGATGCATTATTTTTTTATTAGTTGTTAGTGGCTTTGAACTAGCCGTCAGATAACTGCGAGTACTCTCAGATCTGTTCCTAGTGTCTTTTTGTTGTTCGGTTGTACAAGTATCATGAATATTATAATAGACCCTGTATTTGGTCGTGGCCATGGTTTGGGTCAGTAGCTGTAATTTATAGACCATGTTTTTGGTCAGTACAAATTGTTTTATATATCATTGATGTGGTCAAATGATTTTAATTATAGACAATGGATTTGATCAATAGCAATAGACCATGTTAATTTGGTCAATGGAAATGTATGATAGATTATGTATATGCCTTTTGTGGCCAGATGAGTTTATTAAAACATGGATTTGGTCAAAAGCTGTAATTTATGGTACATGTTTTGGTCATTGAAAATTAATTACAGACCAGATGTTTGGTCAATATGGTATTAACATGTTAATGTTTAACCATGTGATGTATCAAAGACTACTATTATGTGTTTCAATAAATCTTAATAAAGACATTCACTTAATTTTCATTACAATTAAAGAATTTTTGAGCTCATTTATTTTGAAAGTATCTTATATATTAAGAGGATGCCTCCTAAAAGCAAGCTTAGTGAGAGTCAAGCTAAAAGGCAGAAAAAAGACTAAACATAAGAGAGTGCAATGACAAATGCAATCTCGGCAGCTGTGACTGCCAAGGTTCTGGAGAATATAAAGGAGAATGGCACATCGCCTCAACCTAGTCATACAAGTTGTTTAGATGAATGTCATCGTACACGAAGAACCCACAGGTGAACCAACACACAGTTTGTCACACCACACACAACTTCTAGCTATTCAAGAGAAAAAATGTCTAGTGTTGGCACTCACAATACTCCAAACATGGTTAAAATTCCTGCACAAAGCTTGGTTGCGATTTTAATCAGGTTCACCATGCTACAGCTACCTATAAACCAATAGGTAGGCCTCTGCACAATAAGATAAATTCAAAACTTCAAGAACAAATTAAATATAAGGAGTTAATTGATATGTCAGACATCCTAGTTGACCACCATCCTGCTGAACTAGATTTTCATTTAGCTGTTCAGAATTAGAGGGTGGGCTTGACATTTGGAAGGAAAAAGAGATTTGTTAGCATTGAAAGTTGAACAGATGCATTTCGCATTTTCTCTTCCGTACTCTATGGAGCCCTTTATAGCTTGATGTTCAGTGTAAGCCAAGGCTACATGTTGTTGAAGACCGTTCCTTGACCTATAATGATATACTTTTATGAATTGATACTTGGATGGAGAGTTTTCGTATTGACACTCATACCTCATCTTCCTAAATCTGTAGATTACTCACTTGATTTTGTTAACCACGCGCTGCTACACTTGCTCGATCGCACCCGTGAAGGTGTACTTTATAATTGTTTAAACCAATATCTAAATTTATTAACTTTTTTAAAGTTTCAAGAATATTGTACATAATTAGAGTTTCCAGAGGTTAACAACCAATAAAATCAAGTACAACAGTATACAACAGATCTCGGCCAAAGTCAACAAGGAGTATTCAAGCATAAAGGCACCGTGGAAATTGGCTATTCTCATGAAAAAAAACTATCAAATCAGAAGAAAAGTATAGAAAACATACAAAACCCCAGCGGGCTCGTGTGAAAAGAGCAGTTGTACATTTATGAAAATCCGAAAATAAATTACCCTTGTTTCACAGCATGGACGACAAGGCTTACCTGACACCAGACGCTTCGTAAGGACGAGATAAATTTAGAATATTCCAAACAACTGACGTTGTTTACTACTAAAATATGACTGTGCACAAGCTAAACTAAACATTACACCAAGTAGCCTTTTAAACCTCTTGGAAAGAAATAGTTGGTATGTTTATCAAAAAAAATTGACGCGGGATAAAGACACGAATACATTTCTAGATGCGGAAAGCGGAATATTAAATTATTATGTGTTTTACTATTTGAAAACAAAATGCTTGCGGGCGGGTCCGTCGAACAAGAAATTAAATTGGTGTGGCCTAATTTGCAGATATCGGACACGTCTACACGGGTAATTAAAGTATTTAAATCGTTGTTTTCCTTATAACAACATTATGCCGAATGACATCTATGATGACAAGACCTACTTATTATATATATTGTTTACTTGTTCTCGTCCTGAACATGCATGAAATATTTACCACTGGACGTTAAGCAACCAACAATTAATCAACCTTGGAGAAAACATCAAATTTACGAAAATGATTTTTACCTTTCAGACTTTAACTAGTTTATATAAGAAATAACACCATCCAGTTATTATAATTCGTACAAAAAATATGATATGCTTGTCTTCTTCTATTTACTGTTTACTTTACTGTGGCGGGCTCCTCCAGATCGCTAATTTGAACTTAGTACAGTGAGAATAATTCTGTCGTTGTGTGTATCGCAAGTTTTACAGAAATTCACCGTAGTTTAAATGCTTTGAAATACTAATACAGTCAGTTATTTAAGTCGAGCTAACCATTTAGTATTCGGAATAAGAATGAAACTAGTATAATTGTAATTTATTCAATAAATCAATGGGTCATCGTTTAAATTTATTTCCGAATTGTCGGTTGCTCTATTGCTCTATTTCGACTAATAGAAATAGTTTCCCTGGGGCGAAGACAAAATCAGAAACTTAATATGCTGTTACATCATCCATGATATGTCCGATATAAGAATTATAGTTTGGAGGTTTAAACAGGTAGCAAGTATTTTTGTCGTTAATTGTAAGCGAAGATTAAAGGATAGGTAATTTGTCAACATGTCTTCAGTCGTATCAAGCTGTGCCCTGTGTAACATTTTAATGTCCATTTTGTTCATAACCTTGAAAATTAAAATAGTTAAGACACTTATATATAGTACCCATTGTTTGGATTTTGGCTATTATTTGAAAACAGTAATAGATAAAGAGTGAATTTTGAAGAAAAAATATCAAGACAAGGTCATATGATGATGGGGGGCATTTAGTTTATTTAAAAGGTGTTTTTTGTTCTCTTAACTTTAGTGTGCCTCTACAAAATGCTTTTTTACCACAAAAACACAGACCAAGATTGAGTTTCGGTGGTGTTCCCGAGTTATGCCTCTTTACTTATTGAAAAAAAATGCTGATTTTTACACTTCCATTCTCCACCTTAGTTTGCCACACTCAAATGTTTTGAAACTTGTACACAAGAGACCAAATAACACAGAAATTAACAACTATGGGTCACAGCACGGCCTTCAACAATGAAGAAAGCCTATACTGCATAGTCAGCTATACAAGGCATTGCAATGACATGTATAACAGATATGTAGTGCATCAACAAACGACAACCACTGAATTACAGGCTCCTGACTTGGGACAGGCAGTTTACAAGTTAAATCATAAAATTAGATCCTTGAATATTGTTGTCAAATTAAAAAAAAAACTTAACATAATTTTATTTACATATGAACATTCATCATGTACATGACTGTCAATACCTGTATCTTGACATTTCACAAGGTCAAGTTTTTCTCTGACTGTTAATGTAATTTTACCCTTAATCTGTTGGATGTTGAATGTGTACTGATTGAATTTGATATTTTAGTATTAGATGCATGAATCCATCATGTGTTTTTGTTATGTCCCACTTAAGGGGATTATGTTTTTTTTGTAGGTGCATTCATCTGTTCGTGACCTATACTTAATCATTTCTGTGTCAAATGGTCTTTTATTGTTGTATCGATGTCAATCATACCACATCTTCTAATTTTATATATACAGATTAGCATGAGATGTTTAAGTTCTGTATTTATGTTTATATGTTTTGTTTTTACAGAAACCAAAAGACAAGCGACCAAATTTGACTAAAGGAGCTACAACAGTTTCATCAGTCAGTACCAAATATCAATCTACTACTAAAATCCAGATGAAAAATCAGATTCAGCATCAACCATGGCACAACCATCCAACACCAAAGTGGCCTGTTGCAAGGCAAAATTTCTGTCCCCATCCAATACACCCTCATTTTCCAGTGGCAGTCCAAATTTCCCCGACCATCATCCTAGATGGCCTCTATTACAACAACCTACCTATTGTATTTATTGTGAACTTGTTCTCGTCCTGAATATGCATGAAATATTTGCCACTGGACGTTAAGCAACCAACAATCAATCAATCAAACCAACACCAAAGTGAAATCTCAAAGTCAAACTAAGGTGAAAACGGAAGTTCTTGCTTCCACAAAAATTCCAGCATCTGATTCTGTTAAGCAGTCGGACAGTAACCAAACCCAAGTCAACACAATGTTTTATCCTTCAGCTAAAATACAGCCATCTCTAAATCATGAACATCCAAAACAACCATTAACCTTCCAACTTTTAGAAAAAAGCCACTGACATGGTTCAGAAAAAGATCGCAAATCTAAAAGATTTCTCTACCCAAACTGATTTGAGTATACCTATTGACTGTGAGGTGTTAGTTGTAGAGGACAAAATACCAGAGCCTGTCAAGTCATCACCAGCACCAAACCATGAAGCATCTCTACAGAAAAAAAAACAGTATTACCAGTACCCAACAGTACATCAACAAATGCTTCAACTCAACCTCCAATAAATGTTTCAGTTCAAGATCAACCAGACTTGCCATCTGAAATAGGGTTTAACATATCAGCTTTTGAAAGCTTTGTTGCCAACATAGACATTCAGAAAGGGATTTTACAAAACAGAGACATACTAGAGAGAATTGGAAAAAAAAATTCTAAATAAAAACTGTATCCCTAGGCCTGATCCTCAAACTTCCGCTCCAATAAAGAATCATCCGACTGAAAAGATGCCTAGACAGTGTTCAACAATTTAACAAGAACCAAAATCACAACCATTTTAATAAACAATACAGATGCTGGAGCTACTCTCTAAGATGTCTTGGGGCGACCACCATTTTCCACCATGCTACCGCTACATAATAATAAACATTTTATAACAGATAAAAGTTTTGGTCAATCAGCATTAGCACCGTGACGTTACTTAAACCATAAAAATATCTTTAGGGGAAATCTTGGTTCGTTACTCAGCTTTCTTTTTAATTGTCATGTTTTGGAAATATTTTTTTTAAATGCAATTTTATTCTTTTTGCAGGAAATATCAGGAAAATTTTATGCAAATGCTGTGGTGTTCCGCAGGAACTAACAGGGGACATGTTCATGGAGATTTCCGTTATTAAAAGTTTTGAGAAAGGGGGGGGGGAGTAATATGCGGCAGCAATCGGAAGATGTGGCACACAATTTTGAAAGTTTTGTGATCGATTGTCAAGGTAATTAAACACCTTTTTTTTACAATATTTACTTTACAGCACACCAACTGAAAACTGCAATTTTGATGTTCATGCCAAAATGAAGAGATGTGTTGTTAGTAGTGAAAGTAGGAAAGTAGCACATAGAAAATAACCGTTACTGAAGAACTAAGGACCAAAAGAGGATCTGCTTTCAATCTGTTAACACAGAAATAATTTCATAAATTAAGGTTCTGGTCAGTTTAATCGAATGCAATATCGATTTCTCATTCTTCAATCGATTGACGTTCAGAAATTAATGACACTTTAATTTGTAAATCTATATACCCGCATAGTAAATCAGACATATATTTTTATATCAGGATTTAATGTACAATACAAATGACAGCAATAACAACACATTTTTGTTCGCATAAATTTAGGGTGCCAGCATGTCCTCCTTTTATTCAAAATATTGATACGTAACAAAATTTCAGTAGTTTTGATACCTTATGCTGACTTGTACAACAAAACTATTTGACCGCTTCAACCAAAAACTGATCATATGTGCACTTACATTTGTAAATCTATATACCCGCACATTAAATCAACCATATTTTTTATTTCAGGATTCTATGTATAGTACAAATGACAGCAATATTGCTATACAATAACAACAAATTTTTGTTCGCATAAATTTAGGGTGCAAGCATATCCTCCTTCTATTCAAAATATTGATACGTAACAAAATTTCAGCAGTTTTGATACCTTGTGCTGATGATATTGATGTCGAGGAAACAGTAATCCTTAAGGGAAAAGAAGTAAAGAAAATTTGAAGAAAACTACAAGAGTAAAAAGGACACACACAGAAGAAGAAGAAATCAATAAGTTCTTTGGGGATCATTTGAAAGTTAAGACAACTTCAGGAAAATCTGAGCGCTAACAAATAATTCAGAAAAGGAAAGAAAGGGGGTCAAATTATTGATACGTAACAAAATTTCAGTATTTTTGATACCTCATACTGACTTGTACAACAAAATTAATTCACGACATCGATCAAAACTGACCATACCCGCAAAATATTGATACGTAACAAAATTTCAGTAGTTTTGATACCTTAGGCTGACTCCTTTAACCAAATTATTTGACCGTAATAAGGCTTATCAATCAAAACTGACCATACTTGCACTTTAGTATGTAATTCTGTATGGCCGCATCATCCAAGTACCAACACTGACATGTCTGAATTCATTTGTACTTTTTAATAAAAAAAAAATATGGTGGGTTCTCTTCTTGGAATAGTATACTGTTAATCTATTATGTCTGTTGATTGGTTTTGTTAAGCCTCAAGTGGCAACTATTTCATTCAAGTGCACATCGAGTATAATTTTGGGACGTCCCATACATCAATTAATCGGCAAAGACAAATCTCTCGACAAATCTGACGAGATTGTTGATAGTTTTACCACACCGTATATCCGGACACTGTACAATTTACGTTGGAATATTCTGCGGAAAATAGAATAGTAAATCCAATGCAAAAACGTTGAATAACAATGAAATATCCGTGCATGTATAAATGCAAAGTAAAATTTAGTAAGAGACAGGTAAAAAAACAAAGAACGAAGCAACGTCGACAATGATGTTCCGATGCGTTGGATAACCTTTTTATCCGCCTTCTAATAAAAATAACAAAAAAAACTCATTTTCTTGAAGATAGCTCTATGTGATTGTATAGCCATTGTTTTATGTATATAATATATTATATATCAAATAAAAAAAAAAGAATTTTCAGTAGAGAGTAAAGAAATTTGCTATCCGGGGAAAACAATGCGAATGTTGTTTACATATTTTAATTAAAGCTCAAGTCTGATATGAAAACTCTTAAACACGATAATCTGGACCTGTCCTCAGGTCTGGTCAATAGCAGACTTGTCCACAGGTCTGGTCAGGAGCAGACCTGTCCTCAGGACTGTTCAAAAGCAGACTTGTCCACAGGTCTGGTCTGGGGCAGACATGTCCTCAGGACTGGTCAAAAGGAGACCTGTCCTGTCTGGTCCACGAACGACGAGTTAACTTGCTTGTCTGCTTAAAAATTCTCAAGTTAACTTCAAAAGCAGTCAACCAGTCTGCTCCAAGTTAACTTTTGTCAAGGTTAGGACCGCACCCATCTGTACAGTAACATTTTGCATAGCCAAAAAAGAATGCCCCTTTTCTTCATTATATTTTGCCTATCGAATTTGACGTGTCAATATAAATGTTAAAATTGTAAATAGAATTAAAAGTACTAATGCTTCGTTTTCATTTCAGAAGGTAAATGTCAGTACATTGACGGGGTCGTACATCTTTGTGATATCCTGTATCTTTCGTCCCTCTTGATGATACAGGACGTTAATATCGATAAAAATTATTATGTTAAATCGTTAAATAGAACATGGATATACTATATACTGATTTTAAATCTAATATTAGAGAATATATTTTTTAAAATGAATTCAGTAAAAAAGATGATAATAATTTACATGAAATTAAACCTAATTTAGGCTTTTAATAAATTTATGTGCAGAAAAGATCAGTGTGTTATTTCTAAATGTCATATTGGTCATACTAAAATAACACACGAGTATCTTTTAAAAAATGAAGATGAACCACAATGTGTACCTTGCAACTGCAAGTATACTATTAAACATGTTTTAATTAATTGTATTGATTTTGCTGATATTCATAAGAAGCATTTCAATGTCAATAATATGCATGGTTTATTTAATAATGTTCCATTTACAAATATTGTTGCATTTTTAAAAGAAATTGGAATCTATTATAGAATATAAAAATGCTATTATATTTAAGTCGTTTTTAATTTTATCACGTTATCTTACTGTTGATTTTTATTTGTAAATAATCAATTTGCTTTTGTCTAGAATTTTAGTATATTGAAGGACATTTTGTCTTATTTTAAAAAATATGCTTTAAATTGTAAAAATATTCGAATTAGCTCTCGTCGCGATATAGTCTTTTTGTGCTAATACGGCGTAAAGCAACCAACACTCAATCATGTCATCAATCATCCAACCAGTCTGGAGATATCGAACAGGAAATAGAATGCCAAGAGGGAAAAGGTCTACCACATTTAAAATTATTACCAACTACTTTGATATATCATGAAATAACGAATGCTGATCCGATACTTGCCAACGTACCATCTGGTCCACAGAGCAACAAATATTTTAAGATTGATAAAAGGACGAACGCCATTAGAGGAAATCGACAGCGATCCACCTTTTACGATGACTGCGGTGTTTGGGATTCGTCTTCCGGTAATACTGTTAAGACATACCATGTAGTATGCGAATCTATGAGACAGGTCACCAAGAAAGAAGGACAGTATTGCATTGCTCAAAAGAGAAAAGAAATCCTTTCCTTTATTCGATTGAACACGCAGCCATCCAAAACTGACATCGTTACCCTCCATAAGTTTTACACAGCACTTACAAAAGAGACAATTCGTACAAGAAAAGAGTGACTTGGTTTAGCTCCATTGTTGACAGCAACCTGCAGAACACCGCTGTAGCTTGAATAGTATGAATACCTTGGGCAGTATCCACCAATGAGCAACGAACAATTCATAAGAACAGACCCTAAAACCATGCATCAAATCCGTTCAGACGTAAAGTTATATAGACCACAAAAGATTGTTCCAGACCATCTACAAACTTATATCAATTTGGCTCCTCGAGACACAAAACAGATCAGAAATATAAAGTATAGAGACGAAAAGAAAGAGAAACGTGTAATAATTCAAAATTATAATATTGCAGACGAATTGCTTGAAGTTATTGTCATGAAAGACACTCATCCATTTATACAAGAAGTCGGTCATCCAAAAAACCAAATGCCACCAGCGAATAACTTATAGACCTGAAGCATTTCATTAAATCTAAAATGGGAAGACTGGGACTGACCGCACCATTATTTTTGGGCCCGATACTTTTACATCAAGACGCATCATACCGGTCATACAGACGGATTTTTTTATTATATTTCTGCAGCTTTAGATACGCCAGTTAGCGTAGATCGTCGGATATCTCCTTTAATGGAAATTAGCAGTGACGACGAGAAACTATTGACCAAAGCAATTGAAGCATCATTCCCATTATCAGGAAGAGTTATATGCACGAAACATCATTGCCTATGTGGATTTTAAAATTGTTGTATGCACATTGAACGACAAATCTATGTTACGTATAAAATTTTCTGACGTCAGAAACACAAATCAATGAATGTGTTTGTAGATCTATAATAGATGTTTTTGTGATCTGTTAAATTGTTCCTTTTAAAATTGTTATACGATGATGACTGATGTACCAAATTTTTGACTATTTTATTTATTGTGTCTGTTTAGTTAACGCATTAATGTAAATATAACGGAATTTGATGAGACTGTCATCAAAGTGAGAGGGTTAGCGCTATAAAACCAGGTTTAATCCACCATTTTCTACATTTGAAAATGCCTGTACCAAGTCGGGAATATGACAGTTCTTGTCCATTCGTTTTTGATGCGTTTTGTTATTTGATTTTGCCATGTGATTATGGACTTTCCGAATTGATTTTCCTCTAAGTTCAGTATTTGTGTGATTTTACTTCTTAAAGACAACCTTAAAACATTACATGTCCGACGTAGCTGCCGTGAAACCAGACGACCGAGTTATAATATCCGAAATGATTTTTGGTGAAAAGGGACTAGTCAACGTCGAGGACAGTTATAAATTTAATAGTATATCATCTGAAATCACCGCTGTTTCTTCAAATGAAAAGTTTAACAAATACTTTTCTAAATTCTACAAGGACAGAATCGACGAGTTTGTAACAGAATAAACTTGGCAACAGAAGTCCGATTGATTGATTGATTGTTGTTTGCTTAACGTTCAGTGGCAAATATTTCATGCATATTCAGGACGAGAACAAGTTAACAATAAATACAATTGGTAGGACTCGTCATAATAGAGGCCATTTGGGATGATAGTCGGGGGAAATTCGGACTACAACTGGAAAAATGAGGGTATATTGGTTAGGGACAGAACTTTGGCCTTGCAACAGGCCACCTACGGACCCCTCAAAGAGTTGTTGCAAGGGTTCTTAACGTGCAAAGAGCGTGGCACTCTCTTTACACGAGGCATCGAATTTAAGACTGCGAACTTGATACATCCCGCACAGCCAAACGGACGCCCCACTTCGGCAAGCGTTTTACTGCCGATCGGAAGAAGACCAAGTCACCATATTTCTATTCCCCAGTCACCCTTGGGGGGGGGGGGCAGAAGTCCGATACTCAACAGCTGTGCGCATTCAACAATTTCATGAGAAACAGTAAGAACAGGTGTCTTCCCGAAAAGATTGTGTCAGCAGATGGGAAATTAACACTTCCGTGTAAGACACAGCGTAAAGCTACAAAACCAGGACCGAGGAACAGAGCACGGAACGAAAGAACTGCCCCCAAAAGATAGCCGTAAACGACAGTGTATCTTATTATTGTAGTATTTCTAATAACTGTATTTACACCAGTTTGCTTATAATGATTATATTCCTACACATTTTTTTTTTTTATATTCAAATACAACTTGATGTAAGAGAATCGCTGGTTAACTTCTTCTAGATGGGCTTCTAAACGAAGTCCACTTCGAACTGCTTCTTTTACTGGAGGAACTAAGCCCTCAGTAAACTGTCGTCCTACTCAGAATGCCTCGGTATGCTTCTTTTACTTGAAAAAAATAGTAAATATACAAAGAAGTCGGGGATCACCATCAACCCAGAAAATGCCTTTTAAATTATAATGACAGGAAGCTAACACCTTCAAACCAGACCAACCAAACTTATGTCTGGTTAAGGGACATCATCCTTGAGCGATGTTTTCTATCATTTTGATATAATTTGTCCCAAAAGTAGTACAACACACTGTAAAAGTTTCTGTGAGAAAACGCAGGTGGGATATTTTGTTTCAATATTAACATGTATTTGGCAAGCCTGGATGGTGTTGAAGAACGAAACAAAAATGTATATACACCACAGCCAAGCCCTTGTAGAATAAATACGGTATTTTGAATTGTACAATTGTTAAAAAAATATATATAAACAGTGATTTCAGTATAACTTTGGTTTCATTTTCAAGTTAATAGGTTACGCAATGTAAAATTATCCTGATTATTAAAAAAAAAGTGAAAGTTTGACAAATGACCTGTGACTTTGACGGTCGGTCAAATTTGACAAGGCACTGAAAAATGAGAATTGAAAATTAGACAGGGGCAGAAATTTTGCCTTGCAACGAGCCACCTACGTACCCACTATAAATTTGTATAATAATCAACACAATATCGAACTACAGATTATTCAAGTCATGCCCTTTACTGCTGACATTGAAATGATAAATTTATACCATGGTATGATAAAATCCCACTATACATTTAAAAAAAACCAGCACTATACATGCAATGTTTTTGCTTAATTTAAGACTCTTAAGACATTAAGTAATTGGTGGAATCTAGTTTTATTGGCTACCATGGGTAACCAGCGGACCGTATACATACTTTTTCTAGATACACATATGGTCGGACTGTATTTATTTGAAATAACCCGATATATGAGAGAATATAAAGCAAAGTTGATTAATAAAATAACCAAACTCTGCGTTTTCTGTTTACCAAAGGACAAGGTACGGTAACACCGATGGTTGTGAATGAACATAATGTGCATGGCTAAAATAAATGAACCAGGTCAACATTTCTTTCCAAATGATATACTTATATTAAAAATAAAGGAACGGTAAAGCCTTTTTTTTTTGCCCATTTTTTCTCATTTTTAAAATTCTGTTTTGGAAGGCTACTTTGCAATTGCTAATAGGTAAACATGTTTAAATAATGTTAACGAAAAGAAATTGTCTAAATACTTTAACAAGTTTATTTTCAAATATTTTCATAAGCATGATGAGTAGTTTGATATGTGTTCAATAATCTTCCTGATATGCTCTTCTGTTTTTCCTAGATTAGAGTTGGTTGATAAATCTGATAACGTCACTGATGTCGAGGATCTTGACGAGGCCAATGAATTAATGGATGAAATGAGCGAATTTTACAATGATTTTGAGGAAACTAGTGCGGCTATTGAAGAAAGCTTAGCAAAATCCTAGAATACCTCTCTAAGATCTAAGATCCCCGATTCAAAATTTAAAGAAATTAAATCAAAATACAAAAGACCCGAAAACTGTCAAAATCTTATGATCCCTATAGTAAATGAAGAAGTTTGGGGAGAAAAAACACTCCGTGCTCAACGCAATCACATCACGTGATCTGAAATTACAGAAAATACTGGGGTAAGTCATCAAGGGAATAATACCAGCCATAGAAACGACAAATGACATCTTGAAAGCTGCTCTATTTTAAAGAAAAACACATTTGAGCCAACAAAAAACCTATGGAAAATGACAGATGGTATCCGAATGTTTGCAGCTTCTTATACCTAATTAAACCAATACAGGAAAGAAAATTTCAAACCAATTATGGTTGGAAAGTTTAAGATACAACTTATACAAACAATTCTGTATCTGATAAATTGTTTGAGGATGATTTGCAGAAGAAAATCAAAGAAAATATCTGTAACAGGATTTAATACCGGATTTACCGAGAAACCATCAACAAGTGGATATAACAATCATCGTAATTCTTCTGAAGGTTATAATACCAATAAAACGGGAAACGGCAAATGTCTTTTTTTTAGACCAGTGAAACTCCTTCCCGGAAAAGGCTCGCAAATCTAAATAACATCATCTGTTATGGGACAGGTTTATAAAAGATTGATTGGTTGTTGGTTGCTTAACGTCCAGTGGCTAATATTTCATGCATATTCAGGACGAGAACAAGTTCACAATAAATACAATAGGTAGGTCTTGTCATAATAGAGTCCACAAGGGATAATGGTCTAGTATCACACGAAACCCAATTACGTTGCAAGACGTGCACCTCTTAATACAATTAACGACCAATTTATTTTCCATTGCCTCTGTGACGTGCAAAAAATATTTATCACTTAATGTCTACTGACTTGTTGTCTAACATTCTTTCATCCGATACAAACAAGGAAGGAGTCTAGAAGTTGTAAACCAAGCAAGTTTGAATATACTTGTAACTTGATAATTATTAGTGATAATGTACTATTAATTTTAAAAAAGACGCAAATGAACATTATGCCATTATAAAGATATGCCAGTATTGTCCAACTTAAATGAAAAGGCTGTTGACAGAATTATAATATTATAAATCGTGTTGTATAATAATACTAATAGATCAAGACCAATAAAGATTATGAATAATCCTCTGGTATAGATTGTCTCAATTTCTGTTATACTAGCATCCGTGCTCTTCTGATAGTATAGATACAAATTTTGCCATGTGAATATTGTCTTTAATGGTGTTCATCTGGACTTAAGCAATGCAGTCTGTAAATTGTTTTGCCCGTTTCCTATTCAGGTAGGCTTTCCCAACATCTAAGCCTTTCATTAGGGCCCCGCCTTTAGGCGTGTCGCCCTATAGTGATCAGTCTGTCCGTCCGTCCGTAACACTTTAACTTTGTGTCTGCTCCATATCTAGAGAACCATTATGATTTCATACTTTATACTTTACATGTTTATTAACCACCACCAGAGGGCGTGTCATGATGTATGTACAACTATTTAGGTCAAAGGTCAAGGTAAAAAAAACTTTGGTTTCAGTTGACAACCCCGTGTGCTGTGGTGAAGATCGTGTCCGTTCTATATCTTGAGAACCGTTATGATTTCAAAGTTTATACTTGACATCCATTTTAACCAACACCAGAGGGTGTGTCATGATGTATGTACAACTTCCTAGGTCAAAGGTCAAGGTAAAAAACTTTGGTTTCAGTTGACAACCCCGTGTGCTGTGGTGAAGATCGTGTCCGCTCCACATCTAGATAACCGTTATGATTTTATACTTAATACTTAACATGTTTATTAACCAACACCAGAGGGTGTGTCATGATGTATGTACAACTTCCTAGGTCAAAGGTCAAGGTCAAAAACTTTGGTTTCAGTTGACAACCCCGTGTCCTGTGGTGAAGATCGTGTCCGCTCTATATCTTGAGAACCGTTATGATTTCAAATATTATACTTGACATCCATTTTAACCAACACCAGAGGGTGTGTCATAATGTATGTACAACTTCCTAGGTCAAAGGTCTGTTATCACTATTATACTATGAAAGTAAGTTGAGAATATTTATCAGTTTTAACTTAAAATCTTAGAATAAAATCACACGTGAGACTATGTAATAACTTCAAATAATGCTTCATATCAGATTATCCATACAACTTATTTACCCCACGTTATTGACAGCGGGACCCACAGAGATGGCTCCCATCTCAATGGTATCTAGTTAATAATAATAATCTTAAACAAGAGATATAACACCAGATGGAGTGATTCCAATTACAAAATTACAGTATTATGATTTTGATAATTAGAATATGTATAGCTTTCATTAACAAGAGAAGCAGAACGTTGTAAAAAAGTTCTGTACAGTCTATAATAACCCTTGTTTTGGAATATCTGGACTTAAAAGCATGCATGGTACGGTCAAATATTTCTCTGCTTGGAAATGGGTTAATGACTTTAAGCTACTATTGTTGTTTGTGAGAAATTTTGGAATTCTTTTTGCGCTTCTTTATCCTGGATATGGTAGGGAAGTTCTGCTATGATATTTCTGATTACATTAGTCAGGTCATGCAGCGGTTCAGTACACAAAATTTCGTAACTCGGGATATTAATATTTTCAGTTGGAAGATGGGGCTCGGGTATCATTAAAGCTGGTGGTCTGCTAATTCCGTGGAGTAGTTGAGTAAGGTCCTCTTGTAGTTGTTTACGGTCTTTATCTGTTGTCTCTATATTCCTTGCTTTTAATTCTTTTACCAGATCGTTTTTTTTTCAGATTTGAAAGGGACTTAAAATGCCTTGCCTTAATTTTCTAATACTTGTTGTTGAAGTTGCTAGTTGGCATCTTTCGTCTAGACTAAGCGGTTTCATATAATAACATCTCACATAATTGCCATGTTCTACTGCTGGAATTCCACAAAGACGAGAAAAATTACCCCAATTGTTGTCCAGTTGCATAATGTTAATATATCATAACAAAATGTTTGTTTTTATTATTAATTCATCAAAAGACAACTTTCACAACAATCAGTGAGAATTATTATGTCATTGAACAATTAACAATCCTAAAAAAGCCATAAACTTTTAAATAATTCCATACGTTTTCCTAAATTTCAAAAATATATACGGAACCATATCTAAATAAGTCTATCCAACTTCAATGACCTAAATATAATTTTAGTAGGGCGAACGGACTCTACGGGCCAACGGACCTAGGGCGAACATGTTATTAGGGCGAATGGACACGATACCCCTATATAACATAGAAGAGAGCATCATTCATGTCAATGTTTTGTTCCTGTTTTCATTGTCATTGCTATTTTTCACGAAAGCCTGAGGCTTATAGCTCATGAATTCCGGTCATTACATCCTAAATTAACATAATTACTGCTAAAATACTTATCAGTATGATATACCTCTTGTAGGAAAACCTTATTATTGTAGCATTCACCAAAAAATCTCAAACAGATGACATTGAATCGTAATCCCAAAAATTATGACATCTTGAATTAACCCCCTTTTTAATCTAAAACGATAATTGCGGTTGCAAACAGACTTTGGTTTAATTGCATGGAGATTATATAAATAACAGTGACGTTACGCACGGTATTGGTGCCACTCAGCGTTACACGACGTTCCTAATAAAACGACGATTTTGACGTTGTTCCATGGAAAGTTTCAAACGTTGACCTTATATTCTACTCATGTGAAAATATAAAGTAAAGAGATGTTCGAAGTTGCTTTATATGGTTTTATTTTTCAAGCCGGTGCAAATGCAAAATTCCATTGAATTAAATTTTTTTTTTAGATACATGAACAATTTTTTATTTTTGCGAAGAATTGTCTGCAACAATAGCACAAAATGACAATTTGATGTCTTGTAAAATGATTTAAATATATAAAAAGAAGATGTGGTATGATTGCCAATGAGACAACTCTCTACAAGAATCAAAATGACACAGAAATTAACAACTATAGGTCACTGTACGGCCTTCAACAATCAGTTTCTTCTATTTCTTAAAATGAAGCAATGCTTTCTCTGCCAGAAGACGTCTCCTATCTTTGCTAGTGAAATGGTGAATATTTCGTTTCTTGTTTCTGTCTCTTTTCCCCAATTACACGTTTATATATGTTTGTTGTAATTTGGTAATTTCGCTCCCTCAATTAATATTCAAATGCTTCTTGATTTGTCTTTGATTATGTGAAAGATGTAGGTAGTATATCGCAAGCTATTTTTCTTTTCATAATCTTATTTTATCACTGACACTTTAATCCTGGGACTATCATACTGTATACTAACGTTAATATAAAAGTCCAAGAATTTGGTTTTATTTAATTTTTCTTAAACAGTGACTTATAATTACATTATAATTCATATTATTTATTTTAACGTATAAGTAAGTCCACAATCTTAACATCAATCCCGATTTTATAGAAAATGTTAACTATATCATTATTTAAAAAATCTGTAACAAAAGACTTTATAAAATGTGCATCATGTTTGAAAAAGAAATACGTGCTCTTATGCTGCCGTTGCCAACTTTCAATAATTTAAAGTTGGTCGGGGTCTAAATTATTTTTTTTTAAAATGAAAACGTTTTCATTGATTACATTTTTTAAATCAGGATTATTTTACCAGGCAAATAATTAAGAAAATTCATGTTATGTAGGAATTTACACATTTTATACTTAAATCTGGCCGTTAGTTTTCTCGTTTGAATTGTTTTACATTTGTCATTTCGGGGCTTTTCCTAGCTGACTATACGGTAAGGGTTTTGCTCATTGTTGTTTCCATATAGAAATTATTAATTGGTCTTATACGGCCGCATCTTCTACTTTATTGTGAAAATGAGAACAGTGATTCTGTATTGTTTTGTTTTTGCTTTCGGAAACATATTTTGCAAGCTATCCTTTCATCTGATATTTTTTCACAAACTCAAGCTTCAAAAAATGGTCGGCAATCAATACTTTTTTGTTTTTAATATTTGAAATAATAGAATTTGGCAAAGTATGGAAAACTTTTACACAGACCAATACCTACATCACAGATTACCAGCAGGTCGAAATCCGATTTTGAATAATACAACTTTTTTTTTTACTAGATGTGATTTTTTAAAGTAACTGCTATATGTGCATGTTTACATAGTTCAGTGTTTTCTCAAGCGAACAACTATGGACCGTCAGGAATGCATTTCATGCATTTTTTATACTATACAATTTTTTTGGTTCTGCGCTTCCATTTTCAACATATAACTGAGTATCGGTTTACACAAAATCTTCTTTGACATTCATCTGATTATTTTTATGTTTTCGGTTTCAATCTTTTTGGTTTCGTTTTTACATTGTTTTAAAAGTATAATCAAAGTACTGAAGTACTGTCCTCGGATGATCGCAAGCTCTTGTGGATGGTCACAAGCACTTGTCTCAGAAAAAAAAATCACATTTCTATACCGGAAAACTGAGGTTTATGTACAGAGATATATTTTTTCTGAGACAAGTTCGTGCGTGGATGATGAATAAATGACAAGGAATTCAACTTCACTGCTTTAATATCTATTATATTGTGGTGATACAAATACGTATACTCTGGTTTGTTGTTATATAATATATATTATATTTATAATTGTATATAGCAGTTACATGTATGTATAATTTTCATCCAATTGTATATCATTCTATTCTACGATTCTAATAAAAGTGCAGTACAAGTGCATTGAGGACACTCTTCTATAACAATTCGATTTTTCCAATAGATTGGATTTGAGTAGACATTCATATTTTCCCAAAAACAAACTTTCTTGTGATATTCTTTCGCATGCGTTAACACAATTTTTCTGTACGTGTGCATTTTTTAATGCATATAAATATTTGTAACGACATAATATTTTCGTATCATAAATTTCTGTTCTTATGAGTATTCATTGAAGAAGTGAATTTATAACAAGCGATAAGAAATGTTATTTTGCACTCGATGATATCCGCGTATTTATACGATCGGTTACCAGTCAAAAACGAAAGTCAAATCTCTATGGCAACAATACATCGGAATGCCCTCACGGACATTGCGATGTAAAAATTAAAATTCAAGCTATCATGTTTTGTGGCGTTCTGCGAAGATAAAAAAAAATCTACTTTACACCGCAGATTGATTGGTTGATTTTTTTTCTAGAATGAGTTGGGAGTGTCTGTAAAATAATACCTTGGAGCTAGCTGCTACATGTTTGTGTGCCATCCATCATATATATCGGACAACTACTCTCTCATTCTCTCTCTTTCGTTCTTTCTCAAATTGTGGTAAAAGAAAAGTTTTAATTTCAATATACTAGTTTCATCACATGCCTATGTACCAGGCAATTCTGTTGAAGATTCGAGAAAATAATCTTCATTCTGCCACACTACTTCTAAATGTAATAACCTTATTTTTCGAACACATATTGCTAGGTAGATGACTAGGAATTGTTCTACTCACAGTAGATAAAAAAAATTATCGTTTACTTAGCTATACTGAAATGTTTATGACATACAAGTATTTCTCTGATAAAACGTTTTGTTAAATGAGTCGATGCGACAAAAAAAAAAAAATGATTGCACGTTTTACTGAAATGCTCACGACTAAGGTGTACTTTTTCTCATCAATTTTTTGTGAGAATTTTCATTCATGTGTATAGCTTCGAATCTTTTAATAGCAACGCCAGGAATTACAGATACTATCTGGCTTAGGAGGATAATTAAGAAGATCTCACTTTTGATCGCATTTTCTTTTTCAATGTATCTTGCTTTTATAAAGTGGGAGTGTGGTTATTAGTAAGTTATCTCTTTGTTATACCTCCGGGGCCTTGTCTTTATGAAATATCCGAGTTAAATATTTCGACATCTTATATGCATGAATTAATGCAGATCTGTATCTTAATGCACATTAAACGAGAACTTTATTTTATATAGATCAGACCATATCATGAAATTATGTTATGCTAAATATGCAAGAAAATTCAAATACAGTTTAAACGTTATTATAACGCGAACGTCAAATTACGGTTACGGGGACATTTCATTGGACATCTTAGATCGTTTCGGATTTTCTAACTGCAACTCAAACAAAAGTACATATCATATCATTTTAAAGGAAATTAAATGTATTTTCCATTCATATCAGTTAACAGGTGTTAAAAAATTGAGATATAGTAGAATTTCGATTGATAAAAAGCCTCTGAATTATTCTTTGTGTTGTTTTGTCCATCGGGACATTTTATTGGACATGGGGGAAATGACGATGTTTTTCAAATAAGACCGCAGTTACTTAATGATGACTTTAGATAGCTTCTTCGGGACATGTATAATTTTTCTGATATTATTAAAATCCATTTTCGTCCGTTATATCTTATGAAAGTGAAGACAGAAACAAAATTTACGGGTTGAGCAGCTAATTGGGACATTTTTTCTCTTTTTTTATTTAAACTCTTTTGACGATCTTCCTTCTCTTAAAGTTAAAAACGTCTGTTACTTCATTTTAAGTTAAATGTATACAAAACAATTGCAAAATTTTTAACCATTCTACTTACTAATGAATCCGCACTGGGATTTTAAAGACTCACATAAAACAAAATTGTAACAGCGGGACACCCTTGAAAGGACGTTATAGGCATCGAAATGAGCAAAGTTTTTCATTAAAAAATAGACAAAGCACAAAATCATCTATGTTATTGTTTTCTGTGGTTTATTTCCTTTCGAATGATATGCATAACATGGATATTTATTGTATAGGATAAGAGCTTGAATTTGAATAACCCGCCTTCTAACCCATATTTCCAAAGTGACACCAATATCGTGCGCAACGTCAGTATATATTTTTTTAAGAAAATAAAGTTTTACCATGGATGGTTTCCTGACCGTAGTCGTTTTCGGTAAAATGTGCCTTGCAAACAACAGCTGATTGATATGGACTCTACGATTTCATCGTGACAATCTACGTTTGAGGTCCCCAAGGTTGACTGGCGGATAGAAATACGGTCACTTGGTCTTCTTCCGACCGGCAGTAAAACGCTTGCCGAAGTGGGGCGTCCGTTTGGCTGTGCGGGATGTATCAAGTTCGCAGTCGCGTAGTCGCGTCCGTCAGAAGGGGACGTTAAATCCGATGCCTCGTGTAAAGAGAGTGCCACGCTCTTTGCACGTTAAGAACCCTTGCAACAACTCTTTGAAGGTTCCGTAGGTGGCCTGTTGTAAGGCAAAATTTCTGTCCCTATCCAATATACCCTCATTTTCCAGTGGCAGTCCAAATTTCCCCGACCATCATCCTAGATGGCCTCTATTACAACAACCTACCTATTGTATTTATTGTGAACTTGTTCTCGTCCTGAATATGCATGAAATATTTGCCACTGGACGTTAAGCAACCAACAATCAATCAATCTTCCGACCGGCAGTAAAACGCTTGCCGAAGTGGGGCGTCCGTTTGGCTGTGCGGGATGTATCAAGTTCGCAGTCACGTCCGTCAGAAGGGGACGTTAATTCCGATGCCTCGTGTAAAGAGAGTGCCACGCTCTTTGCACGTTAAGAACCCTTGCAACAACTCTTTGAGGGGCCCGTAGGTGGTCTGTTGCAAGGCAAAATTGCTGTCCCTATCCAATATACCCTCATTTTCCAGTGGCAGTCCAAATTTCCCCGAACATCATCCCAGATGGCCTCTATTATTTCAAGACCTACCTATAGCATTTATTGTGAACTTGTTCTCGTCCTGAATATGCATGAAATATTTGCCACTGGACGTTAAGCAACTAACAATCAATCAATCTACGTTTGAGCCATCGCGTTAATGCAACTTTTCCTTCTGATTAAGTCATTTGGAAATACATGTCCTCTTCTTAAATTTTGCTTAGTTTACATGTATTAGTTTGTGATAAGGTCAGATTAGATTAGAATTGTAAAAAATCTGCCATAGATTTGGGATGGCATGACGTCACATTTACCATAGGTTAGGAATCTGCTATAGATTTGAATCCTACATTTGAGTTGAAATGTATTTTTCTTGTAGGCTGTACTACAACATTAAGTTATTTCATGTCATTTTGGTCTCTGATGGAGAGTTGGCTCAATAGCAATCACACCACATCTTTTTATTTATATATACAAATTTATTTGAAGGCATAATACATGTATATCATGACAATACGAGTTTAAAAAAATAATAACTTTAGTTTTACTTACACAGGAGTAGACATTATAGGCATTCTCTTTCGTCTGTTGTTTTTTACTGGTGTTCCCGCTATTTTTTCTTCATTTTAGTACATGAAGATGCCTCATCCATTTTACCTTCCAATACTTTTTCATCTATACATAATTGGTCCTTATTTTTGTCAATACGTGCATCTTTTCCAAAGACATAATGGACATTTCCAGTAGCATCTTTTCTTAAACAACCATCCTTTTGGAAATCTGGCAAAACTTCATCATGCTTCCAAGTTGTTAACAAATAGGCAATTTGACAATTGATCAGTTTTAAGACTTGCTTCAGTGCAAATTTTGGTGTGGTATGTTTGATACATTGTGATGGCAGAGACTCTTGTTACAGTTACAGTGGGTTTCTGCTTGAAAAAAGTAACTAACAAGCTTCTTTTCTTTGCTCATTTTCTGTGATAAATTCGGAAATGTCTCTGTTAACATGCTGCCCAATTTCACAAATGTTTTAAGCCTGTTTAGAAAAACAGATTTTCTTTTTTTAAAGTCTAATATGTGTGGATTGTTCCTACCAAACTGGTACTTAAATCTACATATTTGTTCCCATTCATTCTCAGTGAAGTGGCATGTACAGCCAACAATTCTTCCATTCAACAAATAAAGTTGACCTATTTATAGTTTAAGAAAAACAGACCAAAACTCAGAAAATTAACACTGTGCGATGAACCACTGAAAATGCAGTCACGGTCAAATAAAACCTGTACGAATGACATGTATATTATAAAAATTTCAATACACCAAACATAGATGACCTATTTGATATAATATTAGAAAAGAAAAGATAAAAACTTAGTTTTGACCACTGAACCATGAAAATTATGTCAAGGTCAAATGATACCTGCCAGCTAGACATGTACACCTTGCAATCATCCCATACACCAAATATTGTAGACTTATTGCATACAATATAAGAAAAAGTCAAAAACTCAACAATAACCAGTTAACCATGAAAATGAAATCAAGGTCAGACGAAACCTGCCAGTTTGACATGTACACCTTACAGTGCTTTCATACAGCGAATATACTAGACCTATTTCTTATCATATCTTAGATATGAACGTGACCACCAAAACTTAACCTTGTTCGAAAATATTTTGACGGTTTGAAGACACAATGTTTTCCAAATAATGTACATTCTCTCTGCATTCTCCATGACTATGATTTGCAAAGATTTCCTTTTGTTAGCTATTATTCGTGTGTTTCTTTAATTTATATTGTAGTCTTGTAATGTTGTGTTGTCATTTTAATGTTATCTTTCACATGGCCATAACAGAGGGAGGTTTGGCATGCCACAAAACCAGGTTCAACTTACCATGTTTTCCTTTAAAAATGTCCTGTACCAAGTCAAGAATATGGCCATTGTTATAATATAGTTCGTTTCTGTGTGTGTTACATTTTAACGTTGTTTTTCCGTTGTGTCATTTGTTTTCTCTTATTTTCGAGTGTGAATTCAAATTACTATAAGACGTGTCACGGTACTTATCTATCCCAAATTCGTGTATTTGGTTTTGATGTTATATTGGTTATTCTTATGGAATTTGGCTAATGCTTAGTCCGTTTCTGTGTGTGTTACATTTTAATGTTGTCTCGTTGTTCTCCTCTTATATTTAATGCGTTTCCCTCAGTTTTAGTTTGTTACCCCGATTTTGTTTTTTGTCCATGGATTTATGAGTTTTGAACAGCGGTATACTACTGTTGCATTCATTCCGTATGAAAGTTATGATGTAGAGGAGACCAGTGATAGCTATCCTCGTGAAGCCTTACTCTTTCCAAAAAATAAATAAATAGGGTATTATTGGAACATTTAATTATTCCCGCCACATATTTGTCGAGAAGAGGGGTGGCAAAAAGAGCAAAATGATAAAAACTCGATAAGATTGATTGATTGTTGGTTGCTTAACGTCCAGTGGCAAATATTTCATGCATATTCAGGACGAGAACAAGTTCACAATAAAGACAATAGGTAGGTCGTGTCATAATAGAGGCCATTTGGGATGACAGTCGGGGAAATTTGGACTGCCACTGGAAAATGAGGGTATATTGGATAGGGACAGAAATTTTGCCTTGCAACAGGCCACCTACGGGCCCTCAAAGAGTTGTTGCAAGGGTTCTTAACGTGCAAAGAGCGTGACACTCTCTTTCCACGAGACATCGGATTTAACGTCCGCAATCTGACAGGACGTGACTGCGAACTTTATACATCCCGCACAGCCAAACGGACGTCCCACTGCCGCAAGCGTTTTACTGCCGGTCGGGAGAAGACCAAGTGACCATATTTCTATTCCCCAGTCACCCTTGGGGATGTATTCATCAGAATTAAAAATTAATTAAACCGTAACCGGGTTTTATATACACGAAGAAAAGTTAACAACTGAGCAAAGTTTAATAACAATGCCTTGATCAGGTTTCAACTATCATCTAGAAAAAGTTTCAATACAAAAAGAAGGGGAAGACAAAGAGTGTAAAAGGCATAACTCGAAAAATATTATTTTGATCTATCTCAAAGTCAAATATTTCCTTAATTTATTGTGCAAAACGCATGTACAAAGACAATAACAATCAAAACCAAGGAGTAAACAAAGATTAAAAAAAACAAGGTCATTTACATCAACAGTTATAAACAATAAATAAGAAACAACACGAACTCCACTAAATACCGGGAGTGAAATCAGGTGCTCCGGAAGGGTAAGTATTGCATGCACCGTATACGGCAACCGTCGTGCTATTCCTTTGTTCAGTTCGGTAATGATGGAAGGTTATTATGACTGAAGAATATCAGATATGATTTCTGACACACTTTTGTCAAAATGGCCAATCAGCTCATGATGGCGACCGTACAATTTCTTGAGTGATGACCTTAATTTGATTGCGCAGCGAGATTAAGGCACATTGAAAGAAAATCAATCAAATTTGGCCATAATTTGTATCTGCCAAATTCGCTCTGTTTATCACCAATAACTTTCGTTAAAAAATATATGTCAATGTTCTTATTTCCATAAAACATACACGTAAACAGTTTTATTACATTGTAGAGTTTTCCTGTAAAGTGAAAGTAGTCACGTGACCACTTATCCACAAACAACATAATCGATCACAAAAGTGAAAAGTACAGGTTGAAGATAGCCACGTACAAATGCCAACTTTGGAATTTTAGAAACTGCTAGGTCTACTTTTTATAAAAACTTCTGTTACAAGTTCAATTTTTAACTGTAAGATGAAAAACGAGTCACTTTTAGGAGTAAAATGGTTTAATAAACCACAACAATACCCTTCCAATGGCGCTAGAAAAATGAACTACAATTATTTTGATTTGTAACAGCACTTTCTATAAATTGCAACATCTGCTGATTCTATACATACCTGAAATTAAGAAGTACTTATCGATCTTCAACCTGCACTTTTCGTTAGAAAATATATGTTGAATATGTCTTTATTTTCTGAGATAAACACAAACGCACCAAAGACGTAGAAAAGCAAACACGGAATAAAACAGGGGTGCTTTCCATTATGCGGTACGTACCAGCTGAACCCCTCGAACCTGAAATGGAACGCGCCGTACCATACGGTTCGTCTGATTCGTCGATTTCCCCGATCCAATACAGATCCAAGATGGCGGAAAATAGAGTTTAAGAAGAATGTAAACAATTTGCAATTACAGATTACAGAAAAGGAAAGATATATGATGATGTTTCAACGGCACAGAACACTTACGATTTTAAAGGAAACATATAATTACACAACCGAGTTATTTTGGGGGGTTTTCATTTGTGAAAATGCCGCATATTTGTGATTTTCCAGCCCATTCATAAAAGCTCATCCAAATACATGAATGAAAGTAACAGTATTCTCGTCTGCTTGAGATGCAATAAAAATCGTCTTTTTATATCGTTTGTGCACCTTTTTGTTATAAATTTGAGGTGCCATTTGATATGTAAGGATAGATTAATTTTTTCGTCGTTTGAATTCTAATTGTTTCATTGTCGTCTGCACTCTTCTCATCTGACATCTGCCTCCGGTACAGTAGACTGAAGTCAATTCATTTCTTTAAATATATAAGGTATCCATCACTAACAGACAATGCAAGCAGAGGCCATACTAAACTATGAATTTCAAAATTACAGGTTTCAATCTTCATATAGTATGATGAGTTTTTACCATGACAGTAAGTATTAATAAGGAAAATCATGTTTATATAAATGATTTACCTTAATATTGACAATTTTTTAAACAATGAAATGAATGAGCAAGCTGTCTCCCAGAAAAATATTATTAACCAACTGTTTGTCTAATAACATGATTAGATGATATTGTCGGATCATACATTGTCATAGTCCGAGATTACTCTGACGTCCCACGGCCCCAGCTTGCCTGGCAAAACAGCCGTCGGACGTCAGAGTAATCTCGGACTAACATTGTCATAAACATGAAAAGCAAATGATAAGATTTTGTAAAAACAAACCAACTGAAAGTTTGAATAAAATTAAACCAGTCTGGAGATCGGGCTAATTGTGTAGCATGTAACTTGTTGGTTTATTTTTTTAAATTTTTTTAATTTCAAACCCATACACAGCCATATTAAACGAACCCTTTTAGGGGTTAACTGAAAAGTAAATTCGACCCTAGCCCGAAGGCCAAACTCTCCATTTAAGTCACAATTTGTAAAAACAAATAAAGATTTAATTATGGTCTTCAACACAGAGTCTTGGCTTAAACTAAACACAAAGCTATTAAAATCCCAAAAATTGACTGTGCCAAACAACAATGAACAATCCAAAGAGGTCAACCAATGGCCTAGATCCGGTCTATATATAACAAACAGAAATCCTTAAAAAAAACATCAACAAATGATAACCACTGAACGTCAGTAACATGACTTAGGACAGGAAAAAACAAATTTACATGTATGCACCATATTCAATTCCTATAATAACATTTCTTTGATAGAATAATGAAAATACAATTCCTATCAAGTTTTTATTTTATTTAACTATATGTACTGTATGCATTTTACTGTAGTACATTGTAGCTCCATGTATTTTCATCATTAATGTTACATTTTTGATTGGAAATTAAATGAAGGTTGATTTTAAAATGACATGATGTTGTTGTAAATGTAAGCCAATCACAATAACTTGCCATAATGTAATGTAATTTTACGTATGCGAGAAAAAATAGACATTTTTCTAACACATTTGAATTCCATTTTTTATTGTTATTACAAACTATATTTTTTAATGTGTCTCACCTAAACCACCTCACATTTAAAAATATGTATCCTTACATTGTAGATCCAGAGCATCTACAAAAATTAATTAATGAGCAGGGGCATCTTTTGGATAAAGATGGAGTCAACATATTGACAGAACAAGAAAGTTCTGTAGAACAAGAAAAAATTTTTGTTATTGAACCAAGACGTATGTATAGCATTGATGGAGAGACTTATTTGATATTCTTAATTCTATTTATCTGTATTCTTGTTCTTGTTGTTGCAATTTCTGTCAAACCCAAAACAAAATTTCATGAATAGATAATAAGAAAATACTAAGCAGATGTGCATATCAACAATGATCAACTTAAATTTATAGGAGTAGCACCCCTTTTACCCTTTATTTTTTTTAAATATAATATTACAACAGTATATCATATTCATTCCCCTGAAACTTAAAACAAAACCTTGTAAATGACAAATAAGATCTATGAATATGTGCTTATCTTTAATCATTATAATATAATATAATTATATTCAAAAGCACTTTTAAATACTATATACAATGATATATGAGCTTTAACACATTGGCATACATTCATCTTAATACACATGCAATTCGTATTACTATGATTGGACTGGTAATGACCCAAATATACCATAAGTATCACAAGCATGTTCTATTTATTCCTATTAAAACATATTAATATATAGTATTTTTTATTAATTTGTTTATTTAATTCATGGTATTGGTAGTGGCATACTTGTAAATCATGTCCATTACGTCTGATATATCAAAACAGCTGTAAACACTGTAATAAACTATTCCATCACTCAGAAACATATTGATATATTTGTAATCTATTTATACATAAAAATGCTCACAATACATGTACATTTTGTTTAAACTGACAATAATAACATTACAATATAATGGTAAAATAAAAGTAGCTGGTTTGATGCCTGCATGTTGTTTGCTATCCATTTTCACATATATATATACACTTGTACATTTATATACTATATACCTTGTGTAATTTATTATCCTTGTAAAATTAAAAATGCTTTAAAACAAGTTTTATCACAGTCCTTTTTCATTCATTGAAAATTTATGAATATTCAGCAAATATATAACTCTTTTAAAATAAAACTACTAAATACCTTTTGAAATTTATTATCATTGTAGAATTAATAAAAGAGGTTTTATCACAGTCCTTCTTCATTCATTGAAAAATGATGAATATTGAGCAACAAATGCATATATAACAAGGAAACAATATGTACAGTACATACAATAAAAATGTAAATATAACAAGGAAACAATATATATTACAACAACAAATATATATATATAACAAGAAACAATATCATTCTTTTCAAACTGAAGTCCTATAGTTAAAAAAAATAAAAAAATAAAACTTATTTCAATAGCTAAATCAGCAAGTACCAGTGTTGGAAAGAAATGTACAGACCAAGAAGTACCATCAACAAGCAAGGCTGCAGAGGAAGAAAATGGTATGTGTTTTTTCTTAACTTGTATCTGTAGATTAAACAGAATGGAAGGGAAAACAGTTAATGTTGGAATTTATTCAAAAGATAAAAAATATATAATGTATATCATAAAGGCTTCATTATTTGTTTACAATCGTAAAGTTTTTTTTGGTCGTATATTGGTATCATGTTGGGGTCGTTGTCCAAAGACATTTGATTTTGCACTCTCACTTCAGTTTAAGTAAATAGAAATCTATAAAATTTTAACACAAGGTTTATGACCACAAAAGACAGGTTTGGATTTATTTTGGGAGTTGTGGTCTAAACAGTTCAGGAATAAGGGGCCAAAAGGAGCCAAAATTAAACTTTGTTTGATTTCATAAAAAAATGAATGATTGGGGTTCTTTGATATGCCACATCTAACCATGTATCCAGATTCTTAATTTTTGGTCCTATTTTCCAATTGGTACACATTAAAGTCCAAAGGGTTCAAAATTAAACTTAGCTTGATTTTAACAAAAATTGAATTCTTGGGGTTCTTTGATATGCTGAATCTGAACATAAACTTATAGATTTTTTATTATAATTTAAAATTCCACAGTATTGGGCAATAGCAAAAAATCTTCAATTGCACAGTCTTGTGCAATAGCAAGAAATATTCTATTGCACAGTATTGGGAAATAGCAAGAAATCTTCAGTTGCACAGTATTGTGCAATAGCAAGAAATCTTCAACTGCACAGTATTGCACAATAGCAAGAAATATCTAATTGCACAATATTGCGCAAAAGCAAGAAATTTTCCAGTGCACAGTTTTACCCAATAGCAAGAAATATTAATTTGCACAGTATTGTCCTGTTTTCAAATTGGTCTAAATGAAGGTCCAAAGGGTTGACATTAAAGTTTTTTTTATTGCAAAAAAAATTTGAATATATGGGGTCCTTCAGTATGCTGAATCCAGAATCTAACCATTTATTTAGATTTTTAATATTTGGGCCCCGTTAAAAAATTGGTCCACATTGAGGTCTAAAGTGTCTAAAATTTAACATTATTTGATTTCATCAAATTTTGAATCACTTCCATGAGGAAAATAAGAAAAAACACAATAAACTTTGTTGTAATGACAATAACTAATAACTGAGTCATTTCACTAAATAACCCATTTGTTGAAAAAAAAAAATAACTGGAATAACCTTTTTGTGCAGATACAGCATAAAGCAACCAAAAATCAAAACCAATTTGTAAAGTTCTCATTGCTTGAGATTTTTTTTTTTTTTTTTATGAATATTACTTAACTTGAACTACATTTTTGCCTTGTAGTTTTTATAGGTATATCTGGGTACGAATACGAATACTATATTTCTCATAAAACTACAATTACATAGTTATAGAGAACATACATAAATATAACTATAAGGTACAATTTTTACAAGCATGTGTGAACAACACAACGAAATAAACTTGGATGGACTAACTTTAACATTTATAACTTTAATAAATTTACATAGTTTTTCTAATATTACAATATTACATAAATATAACAGTTGATCAAATTCATAGATATTACAGTTTGACCAGCAGTATGAAGGTAAACATTTTTCTTTCAAACATAAAAAATCCACAATTCATAATATAATGGTACTCATCACCAATGTCGTTTGAGTCACAGAGACAGCAGAACTACATAGATCTACATAACCTCAAAAGGGCAATACTGTAATTGTTTATTTCATCCCCAATCAGCTTAACAGATGAAAGTTGTCAAAAGGTAAATGAAAACTAATCCAACATTTAAAACAAAAAGAAATATTTCTATAACAGTCCACATAATCTTGATTTGAAATAATACATATAATTTAACATGTAAAGTAAGTAAAATGGTACATAATTTCAGAAAAATATATCTGGGATGACTGCAGCATCAAGAGGCTCATCGAATATAGAAAAGAGCATTCCAACAAATTTGAGGAGGGGAGATTAACTAAGAAGGCAGTGTGGGAAATCATTGCTATAAAGTTTAATGCTACAAGCGATGAACAAGCTAAAACTGTCACTTGGATTCAACTGAAATCCAAGTGGCAGAAGCTTGAATCAAAGTTCAAACAGGTGGAGGATAAAAATCGAAAGAGTGGAGAAGGAACACATAACTTCAAATACATGGAGGAAATGGAAGAAGCTGTTGGGGACAACCCCAACATCCGTCCAGCTAAGACCATTTCCTCCATGGATTTGAGTGTTGAAAAAGACAAAGTGCAAAAAGAGGGAAAAGGGAAGCAACCCCGTAAGAGAAAAGCTAATGAACTAACAGAATCTTTGGGGGAAATGAAGAGGGAGAGAGAGGATAGGTATGAGAGGTTTGAGAGTATGGTGAAGGAGATAAATAAAGAGAGGTGTGACTTAATGAGAGAGTTTATAAATGTGTTTAAGAATAGTTGCAATAAATGAGAAACCAAGGATTTTTTCAACATTTAATCCAATAAAACTTGATGCAGCTTCAATAATTTTTCAATATAATAATTTGACAAGTTAGAACTTTTGCAAAGTTAAACAGCTTTAATGTATAGAAATAAGTTTTGAAAAAATTAAACGTACATAAAAATTTTCTTCTGCAAATTTTGTTGATATAATGCTTTATTATGATAAACTCTGAGAGAACACTCTCTTCCTCTTCCTATAAAAGAAAAAACAAAATTTTACTTGTTCATATATTGTATAAGATGATTGAAACTTACTTTCAAATTTTTTCTTCAAAAGTTATAAACATTTTTATTGCAATTAGGAATTATAACACCAGATAAATAAATATTCTCCCACATCATGCACATATAACTATATTTTTATTGGATTAAATGTTGTTTTGTTAGTTCATTAGCTTTTCATATTCAATTACCACTACCATATTATGAAATTAAATTTCAGATTTGTTTTATCTTCTGCACGAAATATAATATTCCGGAAAAAAAAAACCACTTTTCCCTTTTCCTTGTGATATTTATTTTAACATTAGAAATTGTATTCATTATTCAAATTGTAACTGATAGTTTACACGAAATAAATCCTTCTTACACAGTCATTGGTTCAATCTGTATCCTTCATTACAATAAGAAAAAAGACAGATTTCATGCAAGAAATCTATTTGTTAAAGAAAGAAATAAAGATAAGAGAGAAAAATATTTCTCTATAACATATGAGTGATTTCAAGTGAAAATATAAAATTTTGCAGAGAAGGTATTCGTGTTAATTATATATATATATATATATACAGATGATGAGATTGATGATTCATACTTATTGTTGAAGGTTTATTTCAGAAATTTGTAAAGTAACTGATTAAAACAGCATACCATTTATGTAAAGGTATTTATAATGTTTGGTGGAGGTAAACATGTTAAAAAAGGTCAAAGCAGGTTTAATTTTAGTTATAACAATAAAATTGTATTGTTTTATTCACCAGCAATGATAATTGTGTTAACTCTGTAACAAGGTTTGTATCATCATGGCAAATTTTTATAGTTTTCAAATTTAAACAGATTTCAACATCTTATTATACAAAACTTTTTACGTGTTTTAAGAAATGGTAAATTAAGTAAATTGGCCTACATTAAAGTCAACTAAAATGAAACCTGTATGACTATGCATGAAATAAATGATACTTATTTTCAAATGTATAGGAATTAACTAATTCAAGTACAAACTAGAACTTAACAAAGATAGTGTATTAAGTCAGAAGAGCATATTTAAGTTAAGATACACATTTAGCATTTAGCTAAAGATATTGATATGTTATGCAGTTCCTTTTTTTGAGATCGTCCTGAACAGACATGAAATATTTGCCACTGAACCTAAATCAACCAACACTCATTCAATCCTTTTTTAAATATTTGATTTTTTTAAAGGGTGGAAAACTTTTAACTGTTATTTGCATTGGTATTGTTTAAGTCTCAAATCAAAAGAAAAGTAATCTATAATCTGCTTTATCTTTGGTAAATAATCTTTTATGAGTTACCGAAGTCTGTCATTTCAAGGATGTAAAAAAAATATAAGGAGCTGTATAACCTATGGAGGCTTTTAAAAATAATATTAAAATCTTGGGACAAGATAATATTTACTGTATGGACATCTTTAACATATCCCTCTTTTGAAATGCCAAACGTGTTGGCACATCCAAATTGGGAGGTTGAAGATTGTCTTCATCATCAAACTCATCATCGAGATGAGTACCTTCTCTTTGAATAACAAAATTGTGTACAACAGTACAACTAAAAATTAATTCCACCATGCATGGTATGTCTAGCATGTCTAAATATTTGAGACGTCTCCATTTGCCTTTCAACATGCCGAATGTGCACTCTATTTTATTTCTGGTCGCAGATTGCACTTTATTAAATTTCAATTCCTCATTTGCAAGTCTGCCTGTGTCTCTGTATGGTGTGATGAGCCCACTGAAATCATATAATTAGAACACTAGAATAATAAAAGAAGTGGACTGAAATTTTAAGATCATGTCCTATATATATTTGTTGTTTTTTTTTAACACAAATTAGGTGTTCAAAAAGGAAATAGTTACATGTGAAAGTTGAAATTTTGGCATGGTAACCCACATATTTAGTCCTATACAAGAAAAGATGAAATTTAAGTAGCCCACACCAAATATTGGGGGCCATTGGCGTAATAGTATAATCATTTATTCTTACCGGTACTTAGATTAAAAGAATGATGTTGCAGGCAAAGCCTGCATTGTTTAAGTTTTGTGGTTACTCTTGTTAGAAAAGATATATTCTAAATCATTAGATATGTCTTACATCAGTAATTTGGTTTGTGAAAAAAAGATCTACATATATAGTAGTTACTATTTATTCTGGTTTAATCATTTGGGTTGACCAGACCTGTACTAACCACTTGCAATAAACTGGATTAATCATTTGTGTTTAATTAACCCTTTCCTCCATTGACATTTTTTTTTACACATACCTGATTCGCATAGGATTTTTTCAATTAAAAAAAATCATCAGGTTTAAAGTATCAATGCATTGCAAAAAGGAATATTTCATCAATGAAATTCCAGTCAGATATTCTCTTGAATATTCTTTTTATATTAGATACAAATTTTATTAGATCTGATAAAGATTTTTCCTAGTTAAGACGTTTCAACTGAGGCACTACACAGGCGTCAAAAGGTGTCATTATGGAGTAAAGGGGGTGGCGTCAAAAAGCGTCATTATGGAGGAAAGGGCTATGCTAATCGCTTGCAATGAGGTGTACTTATCAGTTGTGTTTAACTGTAATAATCATTTGTGTTTAACTGTACTAATCATTTGTGTTTAACTGTACTAATCATTTGTGTTTAACTGTACTAATCATTTCTGTTTAACTGTACTAATAATTTGTTTAACTTTACTACTCATTTGTGTTAAATTGTACTACTCATTTGTGTTTAATTGTACTACTCATTTGTGATAATATGTACGGTACTAATCAATTGTGATGACATGAACTTACCATTTGTGATACACTGTACTTATCTATTTAAAACCTTAGTGTGAGTTATGCAAAGTTGTATCCGATTTACTCTCCTTCATCAACAATTGTTATTACCACTGAATCAGTATTTTGGGCAAATAATCCTTGTCAGCATAATACAGTTGTTTGAATTCACTAAATGTTTCTTTGTATTCATCTCACAGAAAAGTTAAGAGGTATTTACATAACGTTTTTTTAGGCATGGTATTACCCATAGGCACATAGAATTCCTTATTTACAAAGTCGTCGACTGGGAAAATAAAAATCTCAATATATATAGAAAATTGAGAAGAATTTCATTTCTCTCATCAAATCATATCATGTGATGAAATTTTTCAGGAGCATTAACTGAAGCCTATCAAAATATTTTAAAGATTTATACTTAGTCAGTGGGTAGGCACCATCTCCCAATAAATGGCTTTCAATTGGCAGATGGGAAACTTTTTCTTCCAGCGGTGAATTCCGATATACCCTCGCATCATGAACTGACCCAGGCCAACCAACAAAAACATCAATAAAAGTCATGTCTGCATCACAAACACCCTTTGAAATGTAAAATAAGTCAATAGGCTATATGTCTTAATCATATCATATTTTTTGTCACCTAAATGGGTAGACTTTTTTTTTTATTACAAATGCTAATACCTGTCTATTTGTCCATTTATTTACACCAAATGAACATTAAAAAATGACTTTTCTTCATCAGACAAAAATGCATATAAGTTCAAAAGCTAATAATTTAATTTTAGATGTAACCCCTTTTCTGATTGGCTTACGTTGTATTGTATTTCAGCTCATTGACATAATTTTGTCATGTGACCGTGATGTCTTCAACTTTTTTTCATGGTTTACTCTGGTTTACATGAATATAAGAATTAAATGACTTATATTTTTTAAATATTACAGTTATTCCTTAAATTAAACAGTTCAAAGTACCCAACACATTTTTTTTTGTATATATTTTGTTTTTGAAGAAACATTGAAAAAGGTAACATTCAGGTATAAAAATTATTTTTGAAAGTAAAATGTCTGCATAGAAAAAATTAACTGGCTTTATTTCATCTCAGAATTTTTAATGCTGATTACAGGGCTGTAACTACAAATGTATTATCTTTTATCTCTCATCCTGAACATGCATAAAATATTAGCCACTGGACATTAAGCAACCAACAATCAATCAATCTTATATCCAAATTTATTACCTGCAGAATAATAGAATAATCTTTCTTCCTGTTCAGGTAGCTCTGTGGATGGTCCGTTGGTTTCCTTATACTGATATGTGTCCCATCCACAGCTCCTATCACTCCTGGAAGACCTTTGATGGCTTTGAATTTATTTTTTATTTCTGCTTGTTTAGCTAAAACAAAATTCAATTATTCATATAACATGTATTATGTCAGTCATAAATTGAATTATTTACATATATATATACACACCTTTGGAAACAATTTTAAATTTAACAATGACTCCCCTCCTCGTTTTTTCCGGGCTGGGGACCGGCAGATTGAACCTCAGGCGCTTGTCTCTGATTATATATATATATATATATATATATATATATATATATATATAAACAAAAAAAATTAAGAGACAATTGCTTGTGGATTGAACCTGGCAGAGTTAGAGTCACGTACAAGATCTGAAATTAAAAAAATACATGATTAGTAACATTTAGTAGCTGACTTCCCTCCTCTTTATTCCGGGCTTGGGACCGGCAGGTAAAACCTGGCAGAGTTAAAGTCAATTTTCAGCTGCAATGATGAAGATAATGGTTTATATGTTATCAAAATTTGAATTGAGTTATAAACATTTTATCAATTTAACAATATTTATTCTACATG
Organism: Mytilus galloprovincialis; assembly: GCA_037788925.1. Lineage (NCBI taxonomy): Eukaryota > Metazoa > Mollusca > Bivalvia > Mytilida > Mytilidae > Mytilus > Mytilus galloprovincialis. The sequence goes on from CM075338.1 coordinate 39,924,286, forward strand.
TTTATGATCTGCATTATACATGCCCTTATACAAATGTAAAAGGAATATATTTCATTTTGCCAGAACAGTGTTCATAGTTGATATCAATCATTCAACCAGTTAAAATTTTAGTAAAATTAAATTGTATATATATATTTAGAATATTTATATTTATACTTCAGCTGTAGAGAAAATTAAAGATCAATGATAGGAAAGCTCCTATAACGTATTATTTTTTACTATGCCTATAATACCTTCATCTGGCCAACAAATGTACTGGTCTGCAATGTGCACTACAGCAGTTGTGCATCTTCTCACTGCACGATGAGTGGAGGACATTGTAACACCAAAGCGATCACTGATTGATCTGTAGGTTTCAGATGTAGCAATATACCTAGAATAGGAACTGTTTTTTTTAAATACTAGTAACAAATGACTTTGTAAAACATATATAACTACATTAATCTGCTGCAACAAAATATTCCTTTATTAAATTTGATCTTTTATCCTACTTATATAATAAGGTCAAACAAAGAAAACTTCAAATATAAAATTGAGAATGGAAATGGGGAATATGTCAAAGAGACAACAACCCGACAATAAAAAAAAAAACAACAGCAGAAGGTCACCAACAAGTCTTCAATGTAGCGAGAAATTCCCGCACCTGGAGGCGTCATTCAGCTGGCCCCTAAACAAATATATACTCGTTCAGTGATAATGAACGCCATACATTGGGGTTTTCAATCTTTAATTTGTAAAGCCTGATAATTTTGAAGGTAGAAAACTGAGATGATTCATAATTTATATATAGATGTCTCATGTTACAAAATTTCTATCAGAAACATGTCCAATATTCTTCACCTCATTTTCATGGTTAAGTAGATATAGGAAGATATGGTATGAGTGCCAATAAGACAACTCTCCATCCAAATAATAATTTATATGTCCAATATTCTTGACCTCATTTTCATGGTTTAGTAGATATAGGAAGATGTGGTATGAGTGCCAATAAGACAACTCTCCATCCAAATAATAATTTATATGTCCAATATTCTTGACCTCATTTTTGTGGTTTAGAAGATATAGGAAGATGTGGTATGAGTGCCAATAAGACAACTTTCCATCCAAATAACAATTTATAAAAGTAAACCATAATCTGATTATAGGTCAATGTACTAGACATGTTAAACCTTTCAAACGGGAAAACCAACCAATCACATAAACAGCAGAATGGGTGCCACAGGTGGAGCAGGATCTCCTTAACATTTCTGAGAACGTAAGATCACCCTTAGTTTTTGGTGGGGTTTGTGTTGTTTATTTTTTAATTTTCTATGTTGTGTCTTTTGTATTATTGTTTGTCTGTTTTTCATTTTTAGCCATGGCCTTGTCAGTTTACTTTTGAGTTTAAAATGAGTTTGACTTTCCCTCATGTATCTTTTGTCCTTCTATATAAAAAAAAACGAGAAACTGGTATAAATAACATAAACAAATGACAAATACAGTACATCAGTGACTACTTGAAAAAAGAATTTTATGTAATGTTAAATTCTCTTATCATAATCAAGGATTTGTATGGTGAGATCTCACTATACAAATCCTTGTTATAATCATGATAATAGGATTACTATATTTGGTATGTGTGTACCTCATTGTTGGTAAAGTCCATATCTCAGATACAATAAGCAATAGGTCAAGTATATTTGGTGTATAGAACTAAGAAGGACTATAAGGTGTACTTTCAGCCATATATTATAGGACTAGTCTAACTGGCAGGTGTCATCTGAACTTGACCTCATTTTCATGGTTCAGTGGTTATAGTTAAGTATTTGTGTTTTGGTCTGTTTTTTTATTATACTCTATACAACAGTTTTACTCTATTTGGTGTACATGGTGTATGAAATTATTGTAAGGTTTACATGTCTAGCCACAGGTTTATGTTTATTCTTCATAAATTACATGTATATAAGTCAACTGAAATATATCATATTTATCATGTGGTTTACATGCCATTCAGGAGCCTGTTATTCAGTGGTTGTCGTTTGTTTATGTGTTACATATTTGTTTTTTCGTTCATTTTTTTACATAAATAAGGCCGTTAGTTTTCTCCTTTGAATTGTTTTACATTGTCTTATCGGGGCATTTTATAGCTATTATTTTGCTCATTGTTGAAGGCCGTATGGTGACCTATAGTTGTTAATGTTTGTGTCATTTTGGTAATCCTGGTACTTTTGATAACTATTTGGTCTTTTGTGGATAGTTGTCTCATTGGCAATCATCCCACATCTTCTTTTTTATATAATTTCATTATCTCTTTTATTAAAGACAGTACAGTTTCTTGTAAATCCTGACATTTTATTCAAAAGAACAATTCTTATATCCTACACATCTCTTTGGCAGGTCTCAATGATACTGCCACTGATGGTATATTATATAATTGGTGCCACATGTGCAGCAGTAACTTTTGCGTTCCATTCTAGAGCCCTGGGTTTCAATCAATAATATCATGAATATGATGGTTTTTGTGTTGTTCATACTTTTGGGCTTCTGTGAAACGTGTGTAATGGATACTAATGTTCGTTTTTGTTTCTTTTTACTACTATTATGATAAATTTTACCATATGTACATCAGGAGCTGTTTTTCCGACTCTATCGGGGACCTTCCGTGTTCATGTATGGTGGGTATTTCCCCAGTAAGTACTAACTGTGAACAAAGTTGTTCAACAGTAGACCTGCTCATACGAAAATGAGACCTAAATTCATCCAAGGTATAAATTGGAATAACCGTTTCATAATAATTTTGTATACGGTTAATGTTATTTCTTAAAGGTGTAACAAAATGGTCATTATAAACTGAATCTTCAAATTGCATAAAATAATCAAAAAGTGTAGATGTATCTAAAAAATCGTCTAAAAAGGGATAACTATAAGAAATAACTGGTACAGCGGAAGCCATCTTGGATCGTATCGTCTGCCCTTGGATGTTCTATTATCCTGAACCGGTTCCGTCGATACGAACCGGATAATGGAAAGCACGCCAGGTCTCATCCGAAAACTGGACAGTTGGTTGGCGGCAAACTTTCAATTATTAATTCAATTTTTTAATTATTATTACCATCGACGAAACCTTTGTTTTTTGTTTATAATGTACAAATTATTTTCTTTAAAAATAAAATAAAATTATTTGAAAGTGCAAAATTTTCCTTGTTTTCTTGGGAGGTTCCAATACATAGCAGGTCGTGCAGCATAAATAACAATCAACAATAATATCCGAAAACTTCTAAGCGATCACAAATAATTAAAGACTAATTTCCTAGACATACAATAGCTATCCTATACATGGGCCTTTTTAAAAAAATGTGGATTTTCTTGTACAATCAATATTTCTAAAAAAGTGTAAATATTTTTATCCAATTTTTAGATACACAATTTAGTTTTTGGTGTGTGTAACAAGTTCCAGCAAATTCAATATGAAATTTAGCTACAGAAATTGCTTCCAGTGGGTTTCAAAGGGTCCAAAAAAAACCAAAATTGCTTGTACGAAATTGAAAAACTAGTCTTTTTTAAATGCTGGTTTTAATACCCAGCGGAAATTATTATTTTTCTTTTGTTATTATGAATATATAGGTATCACTGCAGGTATGTATACACAAATACAGGGAATTATTAGATTTTATTAGCATTTTTTTTTACTTTTCATTTCGTACTTAAAAAAATGTCAACTACATAACACAAATGAAATAATGTTGCCAATAAACAACTGATTATATCCCTTGTAACTAAGGAAGTGCTCTCTACTTACTCTTTATCCTCTGATGACGTGCTTAAAGTTACAGGATGACATCATGGATTCGTTTCATTATAGATTAGTTTTGGTGAGTACAAATTACTCCGTAATTTTATTCTATGTCAACTTTGTAACGGCAAAAACATTGACAAATTTTGGCATAAATATTTTTTTTTTACATAAATCATTCAAAGTCTATAATACTGACTCTAATTCAATAAAAACCATTTATCTGGTAGTATTATGGTCAAGAAAAACATCCAAAAACCACAAATAGGTCAACTACATAACGCAGTGAATCGTTATGTAGTTGACAATGCTGAATTAAATTCACTTTAAAATATGTTTCTAAAAAGTGTTATTTTAACTGTTTTGAAAAAAGTGTGATGATTTTTATGGAAATATATATCAAGCAAAATGTAAATATTATTAAAAAAAAATTAGGGACCGAAACTAAATCCGTTATGTAGTTGACATATGTCCCATACTTGTTTCTGTTATTTTTTAAAATATTTTTGTAGTAGCATTTAAGATTGCATATTTTTATTTCAGGTTGTATTGTTGTTAAACTATTCAATTTCATATATTTAAGTCGAAAATTGAATATGTTTTTGTATTGTTATTTCACTACTGAAATATCCACATTTTTTGAAAATGACCCACTGTATATGTTGTCTACAAAATTCGTATACCAATTGATTAATTACGAAATATTTATTATGTTGAACCCTCAAATACCGGAGTGAACTGCACCAACAATATTGAAGATGGAGGAAAGCATATGATACAACTTGCATCAGAGAAAAACAATCCATCATCATCTCATATCGATTTATATTTTTAGCAAAACTTGTATTCTTGAGGCAGTAGTTTTCAACAGCATGTATCGCAAATTTTATTGAAAAACTATCTAGAATTATAGAGAAATCACGTTAGACATCGCGAAAAATATTTCCCCGCTCATCTGGACAACACCACCATACAGTAATTATCTTAATAATCAATAGGATTATGCCAGTTTTTTATGTTTATATTAACTTGCCTTTCATTGATAAATAAAATTCTGGAGTAAATTAGTTCAATTCAAATTTCTATGAAAAAGAGTTAAAAAGGGGGAGGGGGTAATCTCACCAAAAGCTATATGTTCAGATCTCAGAAGGTTGAGAACATCTGTAAAGTTTATGCTTTAATCCTTTTTGTATCTCCATCAGCCTTAGTTATATATTTATAAATGTCTATCCCAAAACCAAAACAAGTAGCAGTATTACAGAAAAATACTTGTAATTATGTCACCCGATCGACAATGTCGGGTGACATATTGCTATTCCTCTGTTTCTTTTTCACTATTATTATTATTATTATTTTTCTTCCACCTAATTTTGTCCGGTAGTTTTCTCAGAGCTAAAGGAACCAATCTGAATGATGGTGCACTATAACAAGGAACCCTGACTTTCCAGTTGCAGAGCAACTTTGAAACTAAAAAATGGCTGCCATCACCATGGAAACGGGAAAATGGTGAAAAAATATAATTTTGGAGTAAGGTGAATTGTTTGAGAATGCTTAACCTTAAAATCTTTAGATTTTAATACAATGTAGATGCCCACTATATACTGCTTTGGGATGATTTTGGCAATCATTGGAACTGCTATGTTGCCATGGATACTACACCAAAAATTTCTAAAATATGGAAATGCTCCAAATTTTATAAAACTTCACAGTAACGATGAGCAACATTGGTAGAGGTGGAATTTGGCGTTGGAATTTTGAAAATGTCTGCCGTTACCATGGAAACAATGCAAAACAGGTCAAAATGGTATAAAAACCTAAAAGTGGCATTTACTTTCTTAAAATGGTAGGTCAAATTGATCGAAACTTTGATGGTATGGTACCTCCCATGTACCAATGTGGTATATGCCATTAAATTTTGGGAATGGTCTCTGTTGCCATAGGAACCATCACAAATGTCAAAAATTTCAAAAACTTCAAAATTGATGAAACTTAATAGGATTGTAGACTGTCAAGTCTGCATGAGACTTTTGAAGTTGGAATTTCCAAAATGGCTACTGTTGCCATGGAAACTGGAAAAATGTCAAAAATTTTCGAAATGATTTGAACTTAATGAAACTTGATATTATTGTTACCTGACAAGTAAAGATGAGACTTTTGACTTTGAAATTTTCAAAATGGCTGCCGTTGCCATGGAAACAGCAGAAATGTGAATTTTTAAAAATGCTTCGAATGTACTGAAAATTTACAGAAAAATGTATTGCCATGCATATATGTGCATTCACTGTTAAACAATTTTGAAATGGCTGCCGCTTAGTGGCAATTGGGGGAAGGGTGACATCCGCTATTGCTTGCAATGGCAATTCTAGTTTTAATTCCTTTTGCTAGTCTTATGACATTTACATGCACCATTGGATTCCTCTAAAACCAGGCTTTTTGACATAGAAATTTAAGACACATGCTCCTGCTTTTGGGAGTCATAGCTCTGAATTTGCTTCCAACTTTCAGGTCAAGAACTATTCGGATTGCTCAATTCCTTTTTAATCTATAGTATATTATACTGAAGCACATTGCACGTTGGCAAATACTAAATATATTTACCACTAAAACAAATTGTTGACTTTCAGGAACAATTCAATTTAACAAATTGTCCATTGGTAATTAGTATTGATAGAGCTGAAATAATTAATAACATAACACCATTGAAATTTAATGCAATTTTTGTTTCTAACATGTAAAGGCATACTTTATTAGGCAGACAAAATTAACACATTTCCGTAGATGAATAATGAATGCAACTTGTAAGCATACCAGGTGCTTTAATGTAATTATCAACAAGACAGCAACCAATTACAAAATACATCAATGAGACACTACATAGAACATTATTGAGGCAGTAACCTATCTACAATGAAAAGATATGAGACGGCAACCCAACTACATAATACATTTAAGAAACAGTAACACAATGAATACTGAAATAAAACTGCTATATAATGCATTATATAATAGCATGGCATCACACAAACTATACATTTCATCAATAATACAGAAATCTAGCTACCAAATAGATCATTTAAACTATACCATTCATCAATAAGACAGAAACCCAACTATAAAAAATATCATTTAAACTATACAATTCATCAATAAGACAGAAACCCAGCTACAACATAGATCATTTAAACTATACAATACATTAAAAGACAGAACCCCATCTACAAAATAGATCATTTAAACTATACAATTCATCAATAAGACAGAAACCCATCTACAACATAGATCATTTAAAATATACAATACACCAATAAGACAGAAACCCAACTACACAAATGTATAAAAAATATCATTTAAACTATACAATTCATCAATAAGACAGAGACCCAGCTATAAAAAATATCATTTAAACTATACAATTCATCAATAAGTGAGCAACCCAAGAACCAAATGGAGAATCAAAACAGTCAAGTCCAACTACAATATAAAGCAACAAGGCAGCAACCCAAATACAAAATACAGCCAATTCATACATTTACAGCCTATTTCAATGAGTATGTACCTAAAGGCAATATCTTTTTTTTTATTAGCTTACTTGCTAACTGAACCTGAAAGTCATTATTAGGTAAGGTATACTACCCTCCTTTCGAAGTAGCCTAGTCCTACAGACTAGATTGGTTATTTGTCAGACTAGTCTACTCTGAGAGGAGGGTAGTTTACCTAACCCAATGACTTCCAGGTTCAGCTACCAAGCCAGCCAACCAAAGATATTACCTTTAGCCACATACTCATTGAAATCGACTGTAGAATGCAACTTAATGTAGACTTCATATAATATATATGTTGTGTACAAGATGTAATGTTGTACAAATTTAATTTGTACAGATATTTTGTACAAGTTGTCAGTGTTTTATGAACATCTTAACAAAAACGGTTGATGCAAGCACCCAGTCTTTTGTTTTGCAAATTTCAGTCATATTTCAACAACAAGTTGATACATTCTAATTACTGAGTATTGATACAAACACATTATAAGAACACAAAAAGACTCTTTATGTATTTGATTTTTGTACAAGGAGAAAAATAAAATCAGATTTTAAACCATTCAGGTGTCCTCATTTCTTGTTTTAAGACAATCAGAATAGCACTAAATGTTATGTTGAAGTATTTAAATTTAAATTAAAGACATTGAACTGATACATTTTAGAAGATAAATTTGTATCACCTGGTGCAATAAGGTGTGTATCAAAAAACTTGTAATTTGTACAAACGTACATCTTATACACAATATATATATATATAATGATGTATCAATGCTAATCATAACACATCTATCTTAAACTAAGTGATTGACTATTTGTTGTTGTTTTCAAGGTTTCTGATTTGGGTCAGGAACATTCCTCTTATAATCTTAACCCCTTTTTAATCTGTCAGCAACAAAAGAGAACATACAATAAAAAAAAGTGCAACAAAGCACCTTTATATCAAACATTTCAAATGACACCAAAAATAATTAAAAAAAAACACAATTATATAAAAAAAAATACAAGCAGACAAGTACATCTTAAGACATGTAATAAACCATAAAATAAACATCTTTAACTTTGAAAAATTTATAACAATAGTCGTTTTTTTACAATTTCTATTTATTTATGATTGATTGATCCTGGTTTTACAGCTTACTAGGAAGTATGGTTTTTGCTCATTGTTCAAGGCCATATAATAATCTTTAGTTGCTTATTTCTGTCAGTTGGTCTCTGGTCTAGCTTTCTCATTGTTATTAGCAATCACACCACATCCAAAGATATAAATCAAATAAATTTTAAATGAAACCATCTTACCATGAAATACCCAAACTCACAACCTGCTTACTGTCAAAATTAAATTATATTTCAATAATATACTATTGTGATGGGCATTGTGCTTATTTGAAAAAAATCCAAATTAATTTTTCTCCATAAAGTTAATTGTGAACATGTACACACAATAAAAAAACGACAAAAATTTTAAATTCTACAATACAGCCTCAAGAATACATGATTTTATAATTAATAGGTAGCTGTAAATAAACCACACAATGAACATTTGTATCTTTGGAAAAGTTATTATAACAAGGGCAACCAAAGACCTTTCATAAATAAATGCCTGGAAGGAGAAAAAAGAAAACAACAAGTGAAACTGCGAGCTACTGCTCACTGATGATACCCCCGCCGCAAGTGGATAATATTAATAGTGTAAAAATATGCAAGTGTTCGGTAAACAGGAAGTTGTCGAGTGATGAATCTGAAAACGCATCACACGGTATAGCTGACTTATAAAAATCCTGAAACCAAATTTCAGAAATCTTTGTATTGTAGTTCTTGAGAAAAATGTGACGAAAATTTTTAACTTGGTTATCATGTGTAAAATCATACAAGTGTTCGGTAAACAGGAAGTAGTCGAGTGATGAATCTGAAAACGCATGACACGGTATAGCTGACTTATATAAATCCTGAAATCAAATTTCAGAAATCCTTGTATTGTAGTTCCTGAGAAAAATGTGACGAAAATTTTCAACTTGGCTATCATGTGTAAAATCATACAAGTGTTCGGTAAACAGGAAGTTGTCGAGTGATGAATCTGAAAACGTATCACACGGTATAGCTGACTTATATAAATCCTGAAACCAAATTTCAGAAATCCTTGTATTGTAGTTCCTGAGAAAAATGTGACGAAAATTTTCAATTTGGCTATCATGTGTAAAATCAGACAAGTGTTCGGTAAACAGGAAGTTGTCAAGTGATGAATCTGAAAACGCATCACACGGTGTGGCTGACATATATAAATGTTGATACCAAATTACAGAAAGGGTGGATGTGTAGTTCCTGAGAAAAATGTGACGAAAGTTTCATGGGACGGACTGACTGACGGACGGACTGATGGACGGACGGACTGACAGACAGAGGTAAAACAGTATACCCCCCCCTTTTTTAAAGCGGGGGTATAAAAATAAACCCATCTACTCAAGCCATATCAGTCTCGAAGACCGATTTAATCAAAGTGCTGGATAGCACCTCTGGAAAGTTTGCAACTGTATATTTGTATTATTTCAAATATGTATTTTATCATAGTTTTGATTTTTCAAACTAAACCATTTTTTTGCCAGCAATTTCCAAAATTCACTTTTTATGCCCCATTTATGGGCAATATGTTTTCTGGTCTGTGCGTCCGTCCGTCCTTCCGTCCATTTATCTGTCTGTCCCATTCAGGTTAAAGTTTTTGGTCGAGGTAGTTTTTGATAAAGTTGAAATCCAATCAATTTGAAACTTAGTACACACTATAACACACCCGTGATATCTTGGGTCCGTGACTGAATTAAAATATATAACTATGCGTAAGCCTTATTTTAGTATTGGGATTGTCATCTGATAAAGTCATTCCGAATATAAGATGCACAGTTTTCTCTGCTTTCAAAATCTTTCTGTTTGAATCCGTCAACCTGGAACCTATGAATTATTACTAATATTAATTATTTGGAAAACAAAAGGTCCTGGAATTGAGTATTTTTTAATCAACAGCATTGTCCTATATTTATTAATTTAGTTAATAAATAATTACATTAGATGTATGTTTCATTACGATACTTTATTCTGATTGGCTAACTGCACATCACGTGTTATTCCGTAAGCAATTGCATTGCTCAATAAAACTTTTCATTCATGATAACACGTGGTCCCACAATAAAGTGCACAGGTGAATTAAACAAAAATAAAATTCGTGTTTTCATGACCATTGCTAAAAAAATGTAATTATAAGTATTGAATGCTTCTTTTTGTAACTTCATAGGGGTGTAAAAGCGTTGAACGTGCGCACATTTGTAGTATGAAGCGCTTCCGCGATTCATACAAAATGTACATCGGTTAACGCTTTTTATTTACACCCCCATAAAGTTACAAAAAGAAGCATTCAATTCTTAAATAAAGTTGAACTCTTTGATTCGCTGTTTTATGTCATGCCCGCTAACAAATTGAAAACTGTACCTATACGCCTTATTTTAAGTCCAGTTTTTAGTATTCGTATTGTCATCTTAGAAAGTCTTACTGCTTAAAATACTACAATAGGGAACAATTTGACAATGATTGAACAATTTAGTAGTGTCAACCTTGTGATTATGACCCGTGTATATAGCAAAATCTGAAATACACCGTTTGGTGGTGCGCATGTCAGATCAGTGGCGGAAACAAAAAATTTCATAAGTGGGGTCCCGATTTCGTCACGCCTCAGTGATTCCCTATATAAGCAACCAAATTTTTTTCTCAAAAGGGGGGGGGGGGGCCTTAACCCGCCTCTGCAGATGAGAAACGTACAGATAATGTAATGAGGTAACAGGTGAATATACTACTGGTATGGTATCGGATTCGACCCGGAACTTGGTAATTATTGGCAATATAAATTATGTGGATAACAAAAGGGTCTGGAGTGGTGTAATTTTTAATCAACACCATTGTCCTATATTGGATATATATAAAATTGAATTCCTTGATATGTCATTTTTATCCCATGACGGCTGACAATATGGACCTAGTTATTTTAGTATTATAGAGGATTGTCATCTGATAAGTCATGGCGATTATAGGATGCACAGTTTTCTCTGCTTTCAAAATCTTTCTGTTTGAACCCGTCGACCTGGAACTTATCAATTATTGGTAATATTAATTACTGCTGACAAATTGGACCTCGCTATTTTAGTATTATATAGATGTTCCCTATGATTTAATCTTTCTAATTTAAATACCAAATTATAGTTTTCACTCCATTTTCACGGTCCACTGAACATAGAAAATGATAGTGCAGATGGGGCATGCGTGTACTATGGACACATTCTTGTTTATACTTCTAAATCTAAAGACCGTTTTTATGTTCCCCTGATAAATGTATAACCGAAAACAGCTACAAGTCAAACTTATATATAAGGGTATATATATACTTGATAGGGTATACTGAAAATTTCACCCCTTTACATCTAGAATGGTAAAAGTGACGCCAACAAAACTCAAGCTTGACTTGTGTTTTGTGGTTATAAGCATTGCGTATAAGTTTCATAAAATTTGGTTCAGGCAAACTAAAGGAAGAGAACAGAAATCAATTTTGGGATGTATGGATGTACGTACAAGTAAGGGACGTACATACTTACAGAAAAAAACAAGGATAAAACTCAATATGGTTGGGGCATAACAATAGTAGTATGACCTCAGGAATAAAAAAGTTTATATACACTAGATTCATACAATGTTGATCTGAGGTGCTTATAACCCTACAACACATTTTAGTTGCTGCTGTGTAATTACCATTGAGGCAATGTTATTTAAAATTTTTGTTTTAAGCCATTTATTTGATATACTAGTAATCATTGCATCAGTCTTAGGACGACACATTGTTAATTATACATGTAGGTCAATCTTAAAGAATCATACTGCCCCAGGAATAAAGTGTGAGGATAAAAAGTTCTGGATCTGCCACTGCATTGTTAAGCACTAAGAAAGTCATTTTGCTAGTACATGGACAAATGTTATGAAATCATTTTTTTACAGCACTTGTCTTTAGCTTGATCTCGGTCTTCATACACTGAACTATAATATTCTAAGAAGTAGATGATGACTCGGTTGCTTTTAAATTACACGGATGCTATGATACTAATTGTCATTAAAACGTTTTTCTGTTGTCTGTCGTCAGTTGGATACACTTGAGCATGCTGAACAAGTGAAGGTCCTCATATCCACATTGGAATGTGAAACAGTTAGTATTTAAATAACAGAAGTTTTCAAATGATATTTGCTGGGAAGAGTACAAAATGTATATCTAAAATAATAATATTTATGTTCCTGATGTTTGGCATCAAAACTTTCAGATCGATGTCAGTTTTGACAAAAACAATGCACTTTTCTATTAAAGCCGGTATTTACCTTTACATGTTCTTGACCTGTGTATTGTTAAATAAATCAAACAATTATCACTTGTCAATTATCCGACAACTTGGTCAAATATCAACTTGATCTCGCATACCGGACTCTTTCGATATTCTCGGGCTTTTACTTATTCAATAATAAACAGTTGTAAATATCGTACATAGTAAAAAATAGTGCGGGAAAATGTTCATTCATGAAATATTCATGAATGAAACGCTGTCTCGCGTAGATTTCTTTTGATTTTCTCTTCCGCCAATGGCCGATCCGCAAAGTAGTGTTTGTGATACTTATTTGCAAAATGAAGTAAAATTCATCTGAATTGTCGGTAAACATTCATTCCTTTTTTACAAGCTATAATCTTTTCATAAGAGTAGCAACTCAAAATATCCAAGAATCAGAATTCGAACACTAGTACTACATTATCTTGGAGCAGAACATTGCGATAGTCTGTCTCACTGGAAGTTGAGGCCGACGCCTATGGAAAGTAGCTATAGCAAGCTATAGCAAACTTTCCAAAAATTAATAAATATTCATTGACCAATTTCCAAAGATGACTATGAACTTCAAGGATTTTAGTTTGAGATATAAAAGGCTTCAGGGTTTCATCACGGACAAAAAGTATTGGAACAACAACAAAGAAGGACAACAAAATAAATTTCTGGAGTACTTTTCTTTTAAAAATTGGCAAAAACTACCAGAGCCTGAGAAAAAACAACACACTTTGGAGAATTGCAGGATTTGCAATACTGTTCACATTGAGCACTCATCACTCCATAAGTCTGCCACTCCAGAGATTACAGAACTGACAGCACTGTGTCAGTCTGTTACCAACACAATTAGAGAACAGAGTACACCTTCATCTAGCCATGGGACGACAACAAAGGGACTGAAGGCTGTACAAAATATTGTTAAAATTGTTCAACCTTTGTCAGTCTGTTACCAACACAATTAGAGAACAGAGTACACCTTCATCTAGCCATGGGACGACAACAAAGGGACTGAAGGCTGTACAAAATATTGTTAAAATTGTTCAACCTTTGTCAGTCTGTTACCAACACAATTAGAGAACAGAGTACACCTTCATCTAGCCATGGGACGACAACAAAGGGACTGAAGGCTGTACAAAATATTGTTAAAATTGTTCAACCAATGATTGAAAAAAATCTTAATATCAAATTTGAAAACCCAATTAAAGTTTCTTTATCTCTATTGAAAACACCGGAGCAGAAAAGGAAGGAGTTTGAAAGAAACTAAACAAAAAATGGACGATGCTTTTACTGACGTTGGAGAGGACATTCAAGTATTTCTTGCATCCGGAAAATCATTCAATCAGTATACCAGGGACAGAATGTCAACCAGTTTCGAGTCCAAAAAAAGTGCCAGTAAAAGAGTCCTGTCTCGGTTAAACAAAGAAAATCAGGATACAAACCAAAGAAACATCATGGTACATTTGACAACTACAAGTTTAACAAAGATTTATTCTTACAGGAAATTCAACAAAACACAGCAAGTAGTTCAATTAATTGGTCCCTGTTAGCTAGGAAGTATGACGTTAAATCTAAGAATGGAACAACCCCAGAAAACAACATTACTTTTCAAATCAAAATACTGATAACAAATGGTCAGAAGGAATTGCTTCAAAGGGGACAAGGTGAGATTTAAGATTGAAGTGGAGATTATTGGGAAATTTAGAAATTTTACAATAAGATTATGATTTTGAAATGTATTGTGATTCATTTTCTTTTATATTCCTGTTTTGTTAAAAATCCGGGTAAATCAAATATGGAGTAGGCCAATGATAGATTACTATGGAAATACTTTTATATTTACTAAGCACGAAAAGTTATTATAACCTGGATATGCTGTCTTGGCAGTTTCAGGAAGGGTAACATACCACAGTAATTTCATGTCGATTACGCATATACTTCCTGTGTACATATCAGACAGAAAACAAATATTTTTTTTGTTAATCATATATATATGGCGGGTAATGTAGCCAAAACCCCAAAACAAAGCCTTGACGAGACTTTGTCAGCTATAGAGCAAGAGAATGAAAACTTTTAGAAGAAATTAAATTGCGTGAACTTGTCGAAAAGAACAAAACTCTGAAAAAGAAACTTAAGCAAACGGACTATAATGTGAAACAGAAACATGACCAAACTAACAAAATTGATTTAGAGTCCTTGAGAAAAGACGAAGACTTGAAACAGAAAAAAAAACAGACAAACAGAAAGGATTAGTGAGCAAATTATTCATATCTGACGATTCCGATAGTGATGCAGAATCCGAAGGTGAGATTCATTTCACACAGACATTCAAAACACTTAACTATCCCAAGTTCAAACTCAAAAAGAATAAAAAAAAACTTTCAAAATCTGGTTCATCTAGAAGATCTAGTGATAAGGCTATTTTTCATATTGCATGGCCTCATGAGTTTGCTGGAAGTGACGATATCGAATTCATGTCCTTAAGTATGCCTGCTTTTGTCAGAGGAGAAAATAACATTATACATAACATTGAACCCGCCGAATATAGAGACAAACGTGCTGAACATCTGACACAGCTAATGTTTTTTTTAAAGTGAACAATTTATATGGTCTGATGCTCTTGCATTTCATAAAGATGTATTTCGAGAAATAGAAACTGGTCGTGCTTCATGGAACGACAATTTTGAATTTTGCAAAGCACGTCGCTTGCATCAGTCACATCCAAGGTTTTATCGTTCAGGTTACAACAAGCAAGTTTAATATTATCCCCTTTCAAACAAATCTTCATGTTTATCTGTGAGTTAACCTGTCACTTTCAAAAATATTTGAATATTTCAAAATATGTATAACCTTATAGTGTTTCATTGGATGTACGTGCATAATCCTGAACTGTTAGTGTTATATAAAATAATGGTAATTACAGTATTCTAAGCATATAATTATATGGGACGCACAAACCAACTTTTTTCCAAATAAAATGCCTAGTGATGGTGTTTATAATGTGACGTCAAAAGAACAAGAACGAAATACTCAATTGCGTCCGCAGAGGTTTTCAGTGTAACAACATGTAAAACTCCAGATGAACTTTCTGAAGATGAGATGACCGGTTTAGAACATGATTTGGAAATTTATTGCGGAAGAGTTGGAGTCTGAAACTCCTCTTAATACAAACTATATTTGTTAGTGACAGTGAAGAAGATGACGTTTCTCCGGAAGCAACAGTGGCAAAGTGGTTGTGCAACTACAGCGATTTTGACTCTAATAAGGGAAGATATGTATACAGTGATGGGTGTATGGAGACAACAACACCAGCACTGTCTCCTTTTCAACAGGAGTAGATCGAGAAACAATAGACCTTTGAACACGTGTTCATGACTGCGAACGTAATACATCCCGCATAACCAAACGAACGCCCCACTTCGACAAGCGTTTTGATGTCGGTCGGAAGAAGACCAAGTGACCATATTTTGATTCCCCAGTCACCCTTGGGGGTACAAGTAATCTGTAACGTTTTTTTCGGCTTCAATTCCAGCATTAGATCTATTTTTGAGAAATCCTTCAACGCATACTTTTAAGAAAAATAGATTTTTGTAGTAGATAATGGACCATCTGAGGCACCAGCAAGTACACTTGTAACAATGCTTTTGGAAAGACTTGTAAATTTCATCAACTAAAAAAGGTCACACAAATCTCTTTTGAAAAATTGAATTCCAAAGATTATCCAGCAGAGAAACCACATGCTGCTGAAAATGGTCAATTTAAATTTAAAGAGCTTTTCATCCATAAAAATTCAAAACCTGGATCTTCTGACCACCTCGAAAACATGGACGCCATGGCAAAAGATGTTTTTGGATGCTTTAGATCAGCTAAATTTGGAAGCAACCAGTTGTTTTGCTTTCGTGGAATTCAAGACCAATTCATATTTAATAACGAAACAAGCTTTTAAGGAATTCTTTAAACCTTCTGAACAAGGCAAGGACAACTGCACCATTAGATTGCACTACATTAATAGATATTAGTCATGCATGGGAGTTGCAAAGAGAATTTAACGGCAATTATTTGAACGACTATAACCATTCGTCAAATTCAATCGACGATGATATCAGGACTGCATGGTTGGCAGAATATTCTGCAACCATATTTTCACGTAAAAAGTAAAATTACAAAAATACTAAACTTAGTGGAAAATCTAATGGGAAAGTCCATAATCACATGGCAAAATCAAATAACAAAACACATCAAAAACGAATAGACAAGAACTTTCATATTCCTGACTTGTTACAGACATTTTCAAATGTAGAAAATGGTTGATAAAAACCTGGTTTTCTAGCGCTAAACCTCTCACTTTCATGACAACTAAGAATATAGATATACCGAAGAGCTCTTTACTGATTATATTCGATGGCTCTCTAGCATTCGCGAATTACACTACATGTGTTATGAAAAATACCCTATTTTAAAAAATCATAAAGAGAGCTTTCTTAAAGCTGGTAAAACTCAACGCTACGAAAAAATGAAAACACTCACGAAGTCGACAAGGCTTTATGTTTTTTCGAATCTTTTGGACAGAAACCTTCCAAACAGTTACATCTAGCGAATAAAGATGGTACAACCCGTAGGAGACTGGAGAAAATGAAGGCAGTATTATTCATTTGAGACAAGTTTAAAATTAGTGACCAGGCTAACCATGAAATAGTAAGGAAAACCAAAGATCTGCCACGGCTTCATTCAATCGTGCGTACAACAGGCAATATTCCAGGTGCATATGTCAGTCTAAAGTTAGCGCTGGGGAAATGTATTTAAAATTTAAAACATTACCATCAGAGACAATAAAAATAAAAAAAAAATTAAAGTAAAATCCAAAACAAAGTCATCGGAAATACATACTGTTTACCTTGGAGATGATTATAAAATGTCTATCAAGCTACTGTTCGCAATGTCGACGATCACACTTGCCTTGCAAACATTTTGCTGCAGTATTTGATAATTTTGATGAGATCGAAGTTTTTCACATCAAATCCCATGCTCACTGTTGATCTCTGCTCTCTTCACACGAAAGAGGAAGATCTGATCACAACGCCAACAACAACTTACATGGATATTATTATGAATGACGAAGAGGCAAATGATACAGAAAACAGCCAAACTGAGGATCTGGAACCTAAAACACAAGAGTTAAGAGTAAGAAGTTTTATAAAAAATAAAAACTTTGACTTATTTAAATTTATATGTGAATTTAATATGTCCAAAGTAGTATTCATGGGTCATGTTTTGTCTGGTCAGGGTATTGGGCCAGCAGATGTCAAAGTCAAAGCTGTTGTTGAAGCACGTGAGCCAAGAACTTCAGCAGAAGTTCGTAATTTCTTAGGTCTTGTTAATTATAGTGCTAGATTTATTTCTGACTTAGCTACTATTTCAGCTCCACTGCGTGCACTTACTCGTAAAGATGCCACGTTCACATGGGGTAAAGATGAACAAAGGTCGTTCGATGAGCTAAAACGTCGTCTTGCCAATGCGGAAACTTTAGGTTATTATGACAAGTCGGCACTAACTAAGGCAATAGCAGATGCTAGTCCAGTTGGACTCGGAGCCGTGCTCATACAAGAACAAAACGGTGAGATACGCATTATTTCTTACGCGAGTAGGAGTTAAAGCGATACGGAACGCAGATATTCGCAGACCGAAAAAGAGGCTCTAGACTTGGTATGGGCGTGTGAAAGGTTTCATGTTTATATCTATGGAAGCCAGTTCGAGCTCTTAACGGATGATAAACCGCTTGAGTGTATTTACTCTACAAAGTCGAAAGTATGTGCTCGAATTGAGCGCTTGGTTCTCCGTATGCATTCATATACTGTACGGTATATTCCCGGACCGAAAAATATAGCCGACCTGCTATCACGTTTGATCAAAGAAGGAAATACACGTGACAATCGGGGAAAATGTAACTGAGGAATACGTTAAATTTGTAGCTCACGAATCAACACCGGTTGCGATGACAACACGCGAAATCGAAAGAGCATCCGAGAATGATCCCCAATTAAAGGCTGTCCGAGAATGTCTTGTTCACAGTCAGTGGCACCGTATCGAGTTCAAAGAATATCTACCGATTCGAAGTGAACTATGCGCTATTGGTCAATTAGTACTTCGGGGTACTCGTATCGTGATACCTATTAGTTTACGGGAACAGGTACTTCAGCTTGCTCATGAAGGTCACCCTGGCATTGTTGTCATGAAAACGCGTTTACGAAGTAAGGTCTGGTGGCCAGGGATAGACAAAGGTATTGAGAAGTTTTGTCGAAGCTGTTATGGTTGTCAATTGGTTAGTCAGCCTAGTAAACCCGAACCGTTAAAGCGAACAGAGTTGCCCTCTGCCCCGTGGCAACACTTAGCTGCTGATCTGTTAGGACCGTTACCTAGCAATCATTATATGTTTGTATTAGTTGATTATTATAGCCGCTATTTTGAAGTCGATGTTACTAAGAATATTTCGTCGGAAAATATTACGTCGTTGATTTCAAAATTTTGCTTGACTCATGGATTGCCATTATTAATTCCCACCGATAATGGACCGCAGTTTGTTAGTCAACATTTTAAGAACTTTATGTCCGAACATGGTATAGTTCATCATAGAACAACTGCGTTATGGCCACAGGCTAATGGTGAAGTAGAGCGCCAAAATCGTTCGATAATGAAACGTGTCAAAATTGCGCTGGCCGAAGGTCGCGACTGGAAATTAGAATTGAGTAAATTTCTAATCATGTACCGTAGTACTGCTCATTCTACAACAGGAGTAAGTCCGTCCGAATTACTTTTTGGTCGAAAAATCAGAACAAAGTTACCCGAGTTGATTGATTATAATATTAATGATTTTGAAGTACGCGACCGAGACGACGAACAAAAGGAAAAAGGAAAAGTATATGCTGATAAACGTCGTGGTGCGTGCGAGAGTGATATTCGTGTCGACGATCAAGTTCTAGTCTGGCAAGACCGTTGAAATAAAATGTCTACACCTTTTGTTCCATCCCCTTTTAAAGTGGTTGAGAAAATTGGTAATAGTGTATTGGTTAAATCTGACCAAGGTGTTCAATACAGGAGGAATGTGACACATTTAAAGAAATTTATTGAGAGAGAAAATAATGATTTTATCTTGCTCACAATCTGATGCAAACAAAAATGTAGTTAATACAGAGTCTGAAATTATTACTAGTCACAAAGATGAATTTAAATGAATCTAGCAATTTTGATGAAAATAAGTGTTTAAGTTCTAGTCAAGATGAAACCTGTAGTATCAAAGATAGACCAGTCAGATTGAAAAGGTTACCGTCAAAGTTTGACGATTTTGTTTATAATATGTACTATTATGAACAATTATAAGATACATGATTTATGTTATAAAGGTATTAATAACAAATGTTGTTTTTTTTTTTTTGTTGTTGACACATTATTGACAATGTTGTTTATTTGAATTTTTATGTTTAAACAAAATTGACATAGGGTAGTTCAATTTTTATTTGTAAAACAAAAATGTCAAGATGTTTTCAAATCTAAAAAAAGATGAAGAGATGTAGTGTTTGCATTGTATGCTTTAGTATTCGAGATTAAAAGAGAGATAACTGTGTGATATGTTGGTACCATGTCTGTGAACTGGTTGTATCCCTTTGTACTATGTTATATACATGATGCTGAGTTCCGGTTACGTAATAAATGATGTACCTTCAATGGTGTTTGTTTGTATACAAGTATCAGGTTCAATCCGCATGTTCTGGCCACAAACAGTATAGTTGGGTTGTTGTCTCTTTGACATATTCCCCATTTCCATTCTCAATTTAATTGTGTAACGGTAGCTGGTTGCCTAAACATCTGATTCCAATTTTAGACAATGAAAGTTTTAATATCATCTTGTTCTATCAAGTTATTTGGTCTTAAATGATTTTAAACTCAGTACACACAACCATCAACTCACACCAAACCATTGATAGTTGACAACGTTATCGACTTTCCATCTCTACCATCACGTGAAGTAGAAGTAAGTATATGGGATCTGTCGCCAGCTCGTGTTTCGGTACGCTCTCGTATGCCAGTTCACTCTCGTGTCGTATCTCCATCTCGTGTTTCGGTACGCTATTCGAGATACTTTTCCAAATTGTCCGATTATGTTTTGTTGGAATCATATAAAAGAAGATTTTAAATTCTGGTTAAAAGGCAAAGTGGATAGTGATAATATTAAAATTTATATAGATCATTTGAATCAGATGTTGCATTCTGATAATGAAGAAGAATTTTGGAAACAAAATTGAAATTAACATCAAAATGGACTCCTGTAGTTTTAGAACATTTCAATAAACATATATCTCTCCGGCAATTCAAAATCACTCTGGTAAATGGTTAATTGAAAAATATTCCGGCATATTTGATCCTTATTCTGGAATAACAATCAATCTTTCCGAAAGTATGAATGCCGTTTTAAAAAGAGAAAATGATTGGAAAAAGCTACCAGTAGATTTGCTGGCTTTGGGTTTTTAAAACATACAAAATTTTGAGAATTATGAAATTTTACGTGCACGTTCTGGTTTAGGAAATTATCATTTGAGAAAAGAGTTTAGTAGAGCATTTATGTCACCATCAGATGATATATTTCCAAAAAGAATTGCAAGTCCTGATGAAGTAATTGAATACTTAAAAAACGACAAGCCACTTTTTCAGTCTCATTCTTTCCAATCTGACACGGATCCTTTAGGAAATTTAAATTCACAGGAAATAATAAAACAAACAAACTCTGATGAGAACACAGTACTAATCAGGTCAAATTAGAAAATAATGAGGTAATATTTAATCCACAACCTGTCATAGAATACCCGACAATTTATAGTACTGATAGTAGTCAACAAAGTTTGGCACCGTTTATTGTTGACAATAATTTAATTACTTTGGTTCCACAACAAGGTGCGTTTATTGTAAATGGCAGGAAAGGAAAATACTGTGTAACTCTTTTTCCAAAAGAAACATGTCAATGTGAATCCTCATCTACTTGTTTTCATATTTTGGCTGCAAATAAATGAGTATAGGGATAGAGCCAACACAAACAGATAGAGTCGTTAGTTTAAGGGCACTCTCAAAAAATAGCAAGAAAAAATTGACAAAAATCAGGAAGAAAACAACCAAGAGCAAATGATTGATTGATTGTTGGTTGCTTAACGTCTAGTGGCAAATATTTCATGCATATTCAGGACGAGAACAAGTTCACAATAAATACAATAGGACCTTTTAGGTAAGCCACCTACGGACCCCTCAGAGAGTTTTTACAGGGGTTCTTAACGTGCAAAGAGCGTGGCACTCTCTTTACACGAGGCATCGGATTTAACGTCCCCAATCTGACCGGACGTGACTGCGAACTTGATACATCCCGCACAGCCAGACGGACGCCCCACTTCGGCAAGCGTTTTACTGCCGGTCGGGACCAAATGACCATATTTCTATTCCCTAGTCACCTTGGGGGAAAGGACACATGATTATGGAATTGAATTCGAACCTGCGCCAGATTCAAATTTTACTATAAATACATCCTGTAGAGCAAAAATTGATGACAACACCTTCAAAGAATGGTAGCATAAAACCAAATAAAACGCCTAAAATATCAACCGAATTTTCAACTCCTAAATCGAAAAAAAACTTGAACTAAGTGCAATCTAAGAAGATGAGGGGGAAAAAATCGACCGAAATTAATAAATCACTCCCTGTGAAAAAAAAAGATAGACTATATCAACTTAGATGAAATGGAAACCCCCACTAATAAAACAAAAACTCTATCAGATCTCCCGTGGATAGGGTATTGCAGTCAACAGCACAAACAAAATATTTTAAATAATCAGTATCTATGTTCTGATATCATTATTTCAACGCAAAATATTCTGAAATTTGAGTTTCCAGAAATAAATGGGTAAGTGAAACATATTTTCAATCACAAGAGTCACCAAGTGTACAAATACACCATAATGGTAATGTTCATTGGGTTTTGTCTCTTCATACTAGAGATGGAAACATCTATCTTCTAGACAGCTTATCATTAAATTTAACAACTTCATTGGAATACCAGTTAACGCAAATCCACGGTAAAGACAAGAAAAAATTAATAATAAGAATACCCGATGTCCAAAAACAACAAAACAGCATAAATTGTGGAATTTTTGCAATTGCAAATGCTCTTGAATTTTGTCAGTCTGGGTTTAAAGGAGGTACTCGTATTACATACAAGCAAAAATATATGAGAGAACATTTAATTCATTGTCTAAAAATTGGTAAATTTACACATTTTCGAAAAAATAATTTCGGTAAAGCTCCCAAAAATCTGAAAAATAAAACCCACATTATCTCAATAAACTGTGACTGTGGAAAACCTGATACTTTAATTTAAAGTTAAAAATTTCACTCAATATTTGTATACAAGGGTGACTTCCGATCAACTTTTTGCCCTTTTAATGTAATATATTTATTTTTTTCTTTATTTCATATTTACTGTTATTAAATTGTCTTTCAGAAGAATCATTTCCAGCATTTTGACCGGGTTTTTTATACTTTTGTGAATTTCACTTCAAATTTCGCTTCATCATTGGTATACAAGGGTGACTTCCAGTCAACTGTTTACCCTTTTATAGTTATATATCATTCTTCATCATATTTCTTTATATCATATTATTTGTCATTAAATTGCCTTTAAGAATCAATTTACAGATATGCTTTTTCGTGAATTTTAGTTTTAATGTTCAAAAATGTGTTGCCAGAGTCATACTAAGAAAGACTTCCAGTCAACTTTTCAGTATAAAAGCATATTTAAATAAATATTTTTTTTTTAATTTAATCTTATAGACTATTATATTAGCTTTCAAAATCAGTTTTAATAATCGAGTTAGCTTAAGCGGATCCGGAGACATTAGTTATAATACATCCATTTTCACATCCGCGTTTTAGACCTTCCCTGGACACATATCTAGATCAACTGCCTCATTAGCAATATCAAGATGTAAATAATGTACCAATGTTCTGTCAAAGTTCAGAAACAAACAGCACAAGGATATCAGCTTTTATGAACGGTGGTTATTACCTGAGTTTCAGTTCTCTTAAAATACTTAACAGAATTTAGTGATTGAAATGCATACAAAGTAAACTAACAACTCTGACCTTTGAACATTTTTCAGAAAATATACAGTCAGACGATTTCGTTGATGCTTTATTTTTTGTTGAAAGGTTCCAGTAACACGTTGGACTTTGGAGTTGAAAATGAAATAAACGACCTTAAGTAGCTGCTCGGGTCACGTGACTACTTTCACTTTTCATATAAACATACCGTGAAAATATAAATTTAGATTTTAATGATTAACATTTTACCGCTGCTTTGAAATCTTTTTCTGGCCATATTAATTTAAAATTGTTTCAAAATAATATGCTTTTTAACGTATTTTCCTCGTAAAATGCCTTAATATCACTGCGTGGTTGTAAATAAACTCCTCATAGATACCAAGACTAAATTACCTTTGATATTTCATTTGGTTTATAAGATATCTATCAAATATTTTAAAAACATTTTGAAAGTTGAACGAATATAACAATAACTTACTAGTACCACAACTATTTTATTTACAATTAACTTTTCCATATTTCAGAACTTACCATTATTGAACGAGAATACAGGAGTGTTGGATAATTCAGAAAAAGGCAAACAAACCACTACCGATGAGAAAAAATGTTAAAATTAAGCTCGAAGACCAATTCAAAGCCATTGAAAGCTTAAGTTTTACTGCAGAAGAAGAGACAGGACTATTGTTTCGGAACGTTGGTGGGGAAATCACTCTCGACAATGCCTAACACGACGATGATGATGATGATGTTAAAACATAAGATACAAAATCTGATGCATGAGAAATTTCTTAGATTTGTATTTTTTCAATCATTCATAACAAAAAAGATGAAATAATAAGCATTTTGTTCTTAAGGGGCACCTGGGTATAAATCAATTTTTTTCTCTAAAATAGGATTTCGCTTTATTTTTTTTATAAATGAACTTTAGCATATGCTTAAAAGAAAAATGAAATAAAAAAATGGGGTCACCGTTCATTTAAGATCACACGTTGCCTCTGGAAGAAGTATATATTTTTGTTAATGTCCTTTATATACCAACGATTTTTTTTCATCATAATAGCCCAAAAATAGGTAAAAAAATATAAAAAATGGGGCAATCAACAAAATTATGTATTTTCAAAGATCTTAGCAAAAAAAAAAAAGTGCACCACCATATGATTTTTTCTTCAATTATTTTTTTACAATCATATTAACCAAAAAATGAGGTTAAGAAAAACAGTGTAATTCTAGATATTTTAGGCTTTTCAGGTGTACAGCCTTAATGTGGAAAATTACACTAAATTTTATTGTATCCATGACATCATGAATTTGATGACAAATTGCGTGTGTACTTTGAAAAAAACTTATCACTGACTGTATAATACTTTTGTTTTATTGTAATTTTGATACATGTAGAATATTTTTTTATTTTGAAGGCCTCAAATGAATGAAAGAAAAAAAAGAATTATTAACAATGTTTGTTTTCCTTTTTTTGTCATTTAATGATATATCCTTTCTTTTCAATTCAATTTGCAACCATAAAATTTATGCTGATGCTTAGGCCTAGCTTTAAATATATAACACAATAATAGTTAATAATTATTAAATCTTTATCTTTACAAAGTCAACATCAGAAACTTCAGACACTCCTTGGCCACTTCAACAGTTGATCACAAATGCAAAGAAAAGAGATCATCATAGAACAACAACAAGATGACGACAATGAAGTGACAGATTTATCAGATGAAGATAAACCTATACCTTCAGTAAATAATAACTTTATCAGTTAGAATGAAAAATGAAATGTCTGTATGAAGCAATCCTTTTGTAAAATGTGTATAATGCATTTTTTATAAAATGATTTTTTATCGTTGGCTTACAATTAAGGTATTATAGTGATCTTCAATATTGACTTGGTGAATTAAAAAAATGTTACAATTATCAGAATATAATCTAAAACAAATCAACGTTTACCTCAAAACATCATTAATTGTTAATGTGGAATTGAGAATTTAAGGCATGCATGAGTAAGCAAATAATTTTTCTGTTGTAAATTTTTCATATGTATGATAAGGGGTTTCCTTTATGTTTCTGTGCTTCACTTAGTACAATTTTTAAAGCTTTATACTGTTTTATAATTTTCAAAGTAATGCATTACAAAAGGATAATACTAACAGTTCTTTAGTGGAAGAGTTGCAACTGTCAATTGGGGAATCAACTTTTGCTAGTATTTGTTTTACTGGCCTTATTCCAAATTAACATTTATATTGCATTTGAAACCATCAATTACACAAATGACAGTCAGAAGGTAACTCTTTTTCCAACTACAGAACGGGTTTTCCTTAACCGAACAGACATGTTATAGTCAAAATGTCACAATCTTGGTGTAAAAGAGTTCCTTTGAGAAATCACATGGTCAACTATACACGAGTGCATCTTTAATGCTATAAAAATATGCTTGTTTATTCACTATCTGTCTATTACATATCTTTAAAATAAAATGTGTTCTAGGTCAGTGAACATGGATGTCACACTAAACTCCAAAACTAATAAATGAACTAAAATTTAAAAAAGACTTACAAAAGCCAGAGGCTCCAGAAATGGGTAAAAATACATTGATTGATTGATTGATTGTTAGTTGCTTAACGTCCAGTGGCAAATATTTCATGCATATTCAGGACGAGAACAAGTTCACAATAAATAAAATAGGTAGGTCTTGTCACAATAGAGGCCATCTGGGATGATGGTTGGGCAAATTTGGACTGCCACTGGAAAATGAGGGTATATTGAATAGGGACAGAAATTTTGCCTTGCAACAGGCCACCTACGGACCCCTCAATGAGTTGTTGCAAGGGTTCTCAACGTGCAAAGAGCGTGGCACTCTCTTTACACGAGGCATCGGATTTAACGTCCCCAATCTGACCGGACATCCCGCACAGCCAAACGGACGCCCCACTTCGGCAAGCGTTTTACTGCCGGTCGGAAGAAGACCAAGTGACCATATTTCTATTCCCCAGTCACCCTTGGGGACGGTAAAATACATCTTATAGAAAGAGGTACATAAAACAAAGTTAACTCTCTGTGTTGAAGATGGTACTTTGACCGATAATGGTTTTATTTTACAAATTGTGACTTGGACGGAGATTTGTCTCATTGACACTCACACTATATAATCTTATATTTATTAACTCGTGCATATCTTTGCTATCATAGATGGCTTATAATAAAGTTAATTTAAAATGAGATTGGCAATCATTGTATTGGTTAGGAAAGTATATTGTTTATTTCAGATTCAGATCATTAATGGATTGATTGATTGTTGGTTGTTTAACGTCCAGTGGCAAATATTTCAGGCATATTCAGGAGGAGAACAAGTTCACAATAAATACAATAGGTAGGTCTTGTCATAATAGAGGCCATTTGGGATGATGGTCGGGGAAATTTGGACTGCCACTGGGAAATGAGGATATATTGGATAGGGACAGAAATTTTGCCTTGCAACAGGCCACCTACGGGCCCTCGAAGAGTTGTTGCAAGGGTTCTTAATGTGCAAAGAGCGTGGCACTCTCTTTACACGAGACATCTGATTTAACGTCCCCATTCTGACCGGACGTGACTGCGAACTTAATACATCCCGCACAGCCAAACGGACGCCTCACTTCGGCAAGCGTTTTACTGCCGGTCGGGAGAAGACCAAGTGACCATATTTCTATTCCCCAGTCACCCTTGGGGAGGATCATTAATGGAAGAAAGAAAACCAGTACCTTGAAAAGTAATGGTTCTGTGACAGTCGGGGAAATGGTTCTGCTGAATTTAAAAGAATTTTGCAATGAATGGCCGCATGTTGCACAAGTTGTGGAGATTCAAGAAGCAAACAGTACTTGCACTATCCACTGGTATAAAGGTGCAAATTCAAATAACTGGAAGCCATGTTCTAAGCCTGTAAGAGGGAAAAAGGGAAGGAAGAGAGAACCGTGGATATTACTTCAATTATTTATGGAAATTGTGAGCCAACTAAAGGGGGATATTTACCTAGACACATAAATGAATTTTGTATATCTTTTTGAAAATTAAACAAGTGAAATTGCGAGCTACTGCTCACTGATGATACCCCCGCCGCAAGTGGATAATATTAATAGTGTAAAAATATGCAAGTGTTCGGTAAACAAGAAGTTGTCGAGTGATGAATCTGAAAACGCATCACACGGTGTAGCTGACTTATATAAATCCTGAAACCAAATTTCAGAAATCTTTGTATTGTAGTTCCTGAGAAAAATGTGACGAAAATTTTCAACTTGGCTATCATGTGTAAAATCAGACAAGTGTTCGGTAAACAGGAAGTTGTCAAGTGATGAATCTGAAAACGCATCACACGGTATGGCTGACATATATAAATGTTGATACCAAATTACAGAAAGGGTGGATGTGTAGTTCCTGAGAAAAATGTGACGAAAGTTTCATGGGACGGACTGACTGACGGACTGATGGACTGACGGACTGACAGACAGAGGTAAAACAGTATACCCCCCCCCTTTTTTAAAGCGGGGGTATAATTACAGGCTGTTCGCTGATCTGTTTTTTTTTTGTCAGACATTCTGAATCCTCTGCTTTTATCCATGTAGTCTATAAAAACAATGGCCAATAACTTCTACTCTTCTTTTCATAATCTTATAACACTTTGTTTCAAAGCCACTTATGAAAATCTTATATAATCCATGTCATGTTTATCATACTTTTGAGAAAAACTATTTATACCTATGCCACATATTATATTTTTTTCCATATTATTCTATTGACATCATTTTTAACCATTTGATTGCGAAATTGAGAGCATTAAAGATATTTTTCTATACACAACAGGTTAAAGAACTTTATCTCAACTTTAATTTTCTATTATCAGGTATCCGTTTTAAAAACTATATGACCAAATAGGTGATGGTCTGTTAAAGCAGTATCCAATTTGATAAAGATAATAGTTATCAAAGGTACCAGGATTATAATATGGTACGCCGGATGCGCGTTTCGTCTATATAAGACTCATCAGTGACGCTCAGATCAAAATAGTTATAAACCAAACTAGTACAAAATTAAAGAGCATTGAGGACCCAAAATTTAAAAAAAGTTGTGCCAAATACGATATTTGATAAGTGACATGAAATCAGTCTGGAACAGTATTTATTGAAAGTTAATAATAATTTTTAATTTGGTTTTTATTATAAATGTATCTTAAACTGTCATTTCATGAATGATTGAAAGATAGATACTTATACTCTCATAACAACATTTTAATTTAAATTGTAAGTATGTAATATGTATAAGGGAAAGTATCCCATACAAGAGGCTCTCAATCTTATCTTTTATCAAGGATTATTTTTGCTTTTCAACATATAATCATAAATAGCTTAAGCATGCAATTTAAATTTTGAGCCTGTATCAATGGTCAATTCTCCATCATTATCAAAAGCAATATACTGGTACATGATTAATATAATTCATGGTTTCCTAGCAGATATAATTAAATGACAACTTGGTTTTTTTTTCTTTTCTTTCTACTGTGTCACGTCCGGTCAGATTGGGAACGTTAAATCCGATTCCTCTCGTGTCGGTGAAGGGCAGAAACCACGTGCACCTACAAATTCGTCAATATTTACGAAGAAGAGGAAGTCCAGGTCCAGTTACGCAATTAGAAGAAAAATGGAACGCTAAATTTGGAAACTTAAATGGTGAGTTGGACAGTATGTTTGAATTTAAAAGGGACAAACAAGTACCGCAAATGGGGACAAAAATATGTCTGAATTTGGAAATACGCTTACAAAGACAGTCCAGTTTTACAAAGACAGTCTACAAGTCAGTCACAAAGACAGACACGTAGGTCTAGAGTTTCTGATAGTGAATCAGCTGATGAACGTGATGAAGTTATGTCATTATAACCAGGTAAAAACTAAGTTTTGGGTTCTGGCACACAGTCTTATTGGCCATTATGACAAAAGTGTGTAGGAAATCATATCTGATATTCTTCCTCGGTGGATCGCTAACCTAAGGGGAGTTCGTGTTGTTTCTTATTTATTATTTTATTATTAATATAACAAACAAATTATGTTTTAACACTCTCATCTACCCTCTACTTTCATTGAAAATTGGTAAATTGTCTATTATCACAGAAATGTGTGACTATTCAATACAACACAATACAATAAGGCAAAATGTGAATTCAACAAGAACAAACTGGAATTTTATGGTCACAGTTTTAGTGCAGGTGGAATATCAGCCAATCCAAGGAAAATAAGTGTTATCGGGAATACCCTTGGGGGCTCGAAGATTTAGTTTGTGAAAAAAAATCCAACAATTGAATTCAAAAACAAGGACACATACTGCTATTTTGTACTGTGATTGTATATGTTTTAATTTTATGGTAGAACGATAAGCGGAAATAGCACTACACCAGAAACGCAATTTACATCAACGTTTCTCATTAAGTAAAACTTATTGTTAGCAAGCTTTCAACAACAATGATTTAAATAATATTTATACATAATTATAGAATAAATCTATTTATGTCTTGTTGAGCAAGTCTACAAAAATAACTTCAAATCTGTTGGCCTGCTATTAATTGGTCCTTAGATCATCCAAGGTGATTGGGTGATTGATTGTTGGTTGCTTAACGTCCAGTGGCAAATATTTCATGCATATTCAGGACGAGAACAAGTTAACAATAAACAAAATCAGTAGGTTGTTATAATAGAGGATGATGGTCGGGGAAATTTGGACTGACACTGGAAAATGAGGGTATATTGGATAGAGACAGACAATTTGCCTGGCAACATGCCACCTACGGACCCCTCAGAGTCAAGGTGACCTGACCACATTTCGTCAGCTGTGTAGGCATCAACCTTACTGTTTGAAATTTCTCAATCATAAATTCTTTGCTTTTGGTTGAAAACTGTTATCTTCTTTTTTTTTGATTTTAAAGCCCATCCACAACACCTATTGACAAAACTGCTGTCATCTTCAAAAACATTTTCAGCAGTCATATATGGGCAACACAAGGTGAGTTTATTAATTTCTTAGCTTATGCAATTTTGTTTGTGTCGGGCAATGCTCGTTTTTTAACTGATGTTCACATTGTCCTTGCAAAATGTGCTGATCTAGTGTTTCTTTATTTTTAAATTCACGGATGCAGTTCTCCATAGGGCATATTTTGTTGTTGATACTGGATCTACAAAAAATAAATATAAAAGTTACTTATATATAATTGATTGCACAATTAACCACAACACGCATTAGCTATTACTGTAGACAGGTTATTAGATATTATTAGAGTAATACATCACGACTATCCAAAGCAGTGCACTGTATGGTGTTTGTCTTTATTTGCCTATTTCTTAACACGATTCTAAAAATGACATTTGACAAAGATAAACAGTTAACTAGCAATGAATTAATTTTAGAGGGTAATATTGCTATTGCAATTTTTAATTGTTCAAAACCATACAGATGGGTAATAGAATTTTGAAGGTACCGTTGGTTGAAAATACTAGATTTGCATTATGTCAATAGAGAGCATAAAGAAATGTGTGTGAATTAATTCCTGCCGACGGAGATAATTAAGCTTTTCTATTTCCTAGTAAACACTAATTGGTTACTGTGGCGTAACCCGAGTCTCCGCAGTATATTAAGGAGTTTATTAATAAGATGGGCAGGAATCCACGACTATTTTCTACACATAGCACTGTCGAGGGAGTGCAATGTTTGTCCTTGAATATAAGGTGCCTGCGGAGTTCGTGGCTATTGGGCAAGTGATGCCTATAAATTTTATCTTCAGTTTTCTTTATACGAAAAAGTTTCGGTTATTACGGCCGTGACTAAATTTGTCCCTTAATTGCAGTGATGAAGATTGGTTGATTGTTGATTGCTTAACTCCGGTGGCAAATATTTCATGCATATTCAGGACGAGAACAAGTTCACAATAAATACAATAGTTTTGTTGTTGTAATAGAGGCCATCTAGGATAATGGTCGGGGAAATTTGGACTGCCACTGGAAAATGAGGGTGTATTGGATAGGGACAGAATTTTGCCTTGCAACAGGCCACCTACGGACCCCTCAACGAATTGTTGCAAGGGTTCTTAACGTGCAAAGAGCGTGGCACTCTCTTTACACGAGGCATCGGATTTAACGTCCCCCTTCTGACCGGACGTGACTGCGAACTTGATACATTCTGCACAGCCAAACGGACGCCCCACTTCAGCAAGCGTTTTACTGCCGGTCGGGAGAAGACCAAGTGACCATATTTCTATGCCCCAGTCACCCGTGGGGTGCAGTGATGAAGAAGAGGGTGTTGATCTTGTGTGATTCTATTGGGAAATATGTGGATGGAATAAAAGACACGGCAGTAGAGTTTTAGCGGAGCTAATTTAGATTACATTACATATATTATGATAAAGAGTATTTGTATTTTCTTGATTTTGATAGATATTCTTATGTTGAAAACCAGGGACCAAAAAAAAAATAATCGGTGATAAGATTAGGGACCGGTCAAAATTTATCGTCACATAGGACCGGTGCAAAAAATAAAAACATTTAATAAAAGTTACAACCCTATCGCTTTCTGACTGAAAAAAAAATGATGTCCTATGCCAACTTAGTAATAAAAAAGTTGGTGTCCTATCCTACTTTTCCAATGTATTGTAAATAAAAGTATACTTAATAGAGGCATTTAACATATGTTGTCTTTATAATATGATCAAAAGCAACAGTTTCATGTTTTATTTTGTTGATTCACATACAATTACAGGCATGGCATTATCATAAATTATACTATGAATATAGCATTGAAAAAAACAAAGACATTGCATAATGATTTGAAAAAGTTATTAAAAAAATTAAAGTGTACTATCTATTTTGTCCGAATTGCAAATCCTAGCTTTTTTTACCAAGATTACTTTAATTCTTAAATTTTATAACAATACAACAAAAAACTAAATGAAATGGGATTCAGTAAGCTTGATATATATCTAAGATAGCTGCATAGTTTGATGAAAATCCAAGTTGATTTGAAAAAGTTATAAAAAAAATTAAAGTGTAATATCTCTATTTTGTCCGAATTGCAAATCCTAGCTTTTTTAAACCAAGATTACTTTAATTCTTAAATTTTACAGCAATACAACAAAAAACAAAATGACCTGGGATTTAGTAAGCTTAATATATATCTAAGATAGCTGCATAGTTTGATGAAAATCCAAGTTGATTTGAAAAAGTTATAAAAAAAATTAAAGTGTACTATCTCTATTTTGTCCGAATTGCAAATCCTACCTTTTTTTACCAAGATTACTTTAATTCTTAAATTTTATAACAATACAACAAAAAACTAAATGAAATGGGATTCAGTAAGCTTGATATATATCTAAGATAGCTGCATAGTTTGATGAAAATCCAAGTTGATTTGAAAAAGTTATAAAAAAAATTAAAGTGTACTATCTCTATTTTGTCCGAATTGCAAATCCTAGCTTTTTTAAACCAAGATTACTTTAATTCTTAAATTTTACAGCAATACAACAAAAAACAAAATGACCTGGGATTTAGTAAGCTTAATATATATCTAAGATAGCTGCATAGTTTGATGAAAATCCAAGTTGATTTGAAAAAGTTATTAAAAAAATTAAAGTGTACTATCTCTATTTTGTTCGAATTGCAAATCCTAGCTTTTTTTACCAAGATTACTTTAATTCTTAAATTTTACAGCAATACAACAAAAAACTAAATGAAATGGGATTCAGTAAGCTTGATATATATCTAAGATAGCTGCATAGTTTGATGAAAATCCAAGTTGATTTGAAAAAGTTATAAAAAAAATTAAAGATGCCTATCTGAATTTTTATATAATAATTTTTATTTTTACATATTGTATATTATACTTGTTATTTTAAGTTTTGTTATAAATGTATTAAAAATTATTTCAAAGTAATCGTTTGAAAAAAAACTTGTGTCCTATGGATATTATCTGTGAAAAAAGTGATGTCCCAACAAAAGCGATTCCGGAAAAAAGTATCTGTCCTACTGCACTTTGCACCGGTCCTATGTGTAGATAAATTTTGACCGGTCCCTTAATCAAAAGTTTGGAAGTTACAACATTTCCAGACAGAATTTTATTCGATCTTCCTTAACAAATCTTATGCATGATCATCGCACTTCTCGGTAAAGACAACTGGTCCGATACCACAATTGTCGTCCCTAGATTTTCCCTGTTGACAGTGGGTTACTTGCCAATATTTTTTATACCCCTTCCAAATTTATTTCTCCATGTTTTATGCCTCAAATTGTAAGTAAAAGGGGGGGGGGGTGAAATTACACTGTAGAAAAAGTTGGATTCAGAATTTTAAAGGAAAGTAGTGATTTGGTCCAGCTGAAAAAGGTTAAAAATTAGCACTTCGGAAGATGTCAAAAGATTTCAAGACGCCCTAAACATAAAAAAAGTCCATATTTTGAGTTAGAGCCGATCAAGTTTTCTATAATTTTGATACAATTTGTCCCAAAAGTGGTACAATACACTGTAAAAATTTCATTGAGAAAACGAAGGTGGGATTTTTTAATTTTCATTTATGTTCTAAAAGAAATTCACTACGAATCAATTGTGGTCTCGGACCAAAGAAGCTACTTCGTAAATATTACATTTACACAAGCAGTAATTCAATCTTTGATAACTAAATAGTCCATCTCTTATTATTCATTCGTTTTAATGCTATAATTATTTTACAGTTTGCAAAACATTCGTAATTAGCAAGCCTGCAGAAGGGGACATCATCCTTTAGCATAATGTAACCATTTTACACTCACATTACACACATTCTTGAATATTGATTTAAATTCAAATTCTGATAATTACTAATCGGGATGTTTGTAATACCACAAAATTCGTTGGTGGCACCCGGAAGCGACATTCCTCATCGGTTTAATATGCTCGTCTTCTTTGGTATGTATTATCCACCACTATATTGGTGCACCCCATAAATGGGTAAATGTTCATTAATGATATGTATAGTCACATTAAAGGGATTATCTTATCAATACTATTTACATAGAAATTCAATATAAACATTTGGGTTAAGAGCCTTAGAATATGTACACCCTTGATGTCTCTGAGTTTAAAGTCAATGTTCTGAGTTTATAATCACTAATCTGAGTTTATTATCACAGTTCTAAGTTCTAAGCTCGTGCCAGTATACTGGACATGACAATATATTTTTGTACGTCACACAGGTTAATAATAAATTTGGCGTTCATAGTATGGGTTGCACTAATGACAGGACGACTGCCCGGATAGTGACTGGACGGTTGACCGGACGACATATAAATAGTCATAACTTTTTTGTTATTCGGTAGATTTGTTTAATATTTGTAGACCTTAAAGATATAAAAATATGTTTTATGAAAATCAAACAATATAAGTGAAAAAAAAATATTTTTGAACAAATAAAGTTGACCGGACGGTATTCACACTCGCCGTTATACGCTATACATATATTCAACTGGTCGGCAACAAGTGTTAATATTTTTTTTGTTTTACAATATTTGTCCAAGAAATTCAGGAATCTGTCAGATTTATAAATAAATTATACGAAAATATAAATTTATAGTAAAAAAAAAAGTTTTTCTGCTAAAAAAGTTGACCGGATGGTATTCACATTTGCCTACATATGATTTAAATATTTTGAAATGATCAACACAAGTGTTAATATCTCTTTTATTTTACAATATTCGTCCATGAAATTCGGGAATCTATGAGATTAATAAATATATTATACGAAAATATAAACTTCATGATAAACAAAAATGTTTTTCTGCCAAAAAAAATAACCGGACGGTGTTCACATTCGCCGATTTACACGTTGATTATACGTGTATGTTAATAAAAAAAAATAAGGTTTAACAATATTTAAGCTGCTGATTTAAGTCATGAAACTGAGAAATCTGCGACATCAATAAATATATGATATAAAAATACAAATTTTCTTGAAAAAAATGTTTTTCTCCAAAATGAAGTTGACCGGACTGAATTCACATTTGCCGGTGTAATTTAACAGAGACATATGATACAAGAGATTCGCAAATCTAATAGAGTCTATGGTTGTAATTTTTGTGTCTGGTTTTAAATATATTAACAGGATCGACACCTGTGTTAATAACTCTCTTTTTTTCTCCATTAAACCAAGAAATATTGTCAAGTTTTGTTTTCTTCGCGGAAGGACTGAGTAAGAAGTATCTGATGATCTTGACTGCCATTAGCAGCATACCTCAATCTTAGTAGATTTTGGTGTTGATACAGCCTTCTGTTTTAGTAAGTAAGTAAGTAAACTGTATTTAGAGTCTGCATTTATATACATAATAACAGACAAAACATGAGCTCTTTAACCGACTATCACATAAAAAATCATGCAGCATCATGATTGATTGATTGATTGTTGGTTGCTTTACGCCGCATTAGCATAAAAAGACTATATCGCGGCGATAGCTAATTCGAATATTTTTACAATTTAAAGCATATTTTTAAAATAAGACAAAAAGTCCTTCAATATACTAAAATTCTTGACTAAAGCAAATTGATTATATACAAATAAAAATCAACAGTAAAATAACGTGATAAAAATTAAAAACGATTTAAATATAATAATATTTTTATATTCTATAATAAATTCCAATTTCTTTTAAAAATGCAACAATATTTGTAAATGGAACATTATTGAATAAATCATACATATTATTGACATTGAAATGCTTCTTACGAATATCAGCAAAGTCAATACAATTAATTAAAACATGTTTAATAGTATACTTGCAGTTGCAAGGAACACATTGTGGTTCATCTTCATCTTTTAAAAGATACTCGGGTGTTATTCTAGTATGACCAATACGACATCTAGTAATAACACACTGATCTTTTCTGCACATAATATTATTAAAAGGTTTGCCTAAATTAGGTTTAATTTCATGCAATTTATTATCATCTTTTTTACTCCATTTATTTTTCAATATATTAAAAACATATTCTCTAATATTAGATTTAAAATTAGTATATGGTATATCACAGTTAGATAGAGGGTCACCCAGGGCATTCTTTGCCTCAAGGTCTACAGCTGTGTTTCCAAGGATTCCAACATGACTCGGAACCCATAGAAATATTATTTCTTTCAGAAGAATTTTTAAATTCCTCATTACATATAAAATTTTAAGAATTGTTGGGTTTTTAATTTTAGTATTTCGTATAGCTTGTAAGCATGAAAGTGAATCCGAACATATAATAAATTTGGATTTATCTGAAGAAGCAATAAATTTCAAAGCCAAAATTATTGCTTCTGCTTCAGCAGTAAAGATGGATGCATCAGATGGCAAACAGAGAGTTGCAGCTCTGTCCCTGAAGACAGCAGCAGATGCAACTCTGTCACCATCTTTTGATCCATCAGTATAGACAGTTGAAAAATCTAGATAATCGGCTTTAATTTCAGCATAGTGTTGCTGAATTAAAAGAGGATTTGTTTTATTTTTATTGTGTTCACGGAGATCAAATATCATTTTTGGTTTGGGAAGTTCCCATGGAGGACATTTGCAAATTTTAACTTGAGCAACAGATTTGAAAAAAAATAACCGTGCAAGTCCTGTTCCTCGCAGATAGTGGAACACAAAATAAAAAGGGGGAGGGTGGCGAAATACACTCTAGATGCTAGAAATCGTACACATTAGCAAAATATATACAACTCGACTATCCCAATAAATGAATTCTGTTAAAATGTCAATACTAGACACATACAAGTGTGTTCAAATAGAATTTAGTATGCCATACAAAATATCTAGAGCAAGATATTTAGCTGCATCTTGATCGAGGTATAAAAGAATTTAAAAAAGGATAATTAAAACTAGAAAAAAATACTTGGAAATCACCGTATTTCAGTTCTTTCTACTTTTAATTTAGATTCTGTAGGGTAAAATTAAAAAAGAAAATTTTTAAGAATTGAAAAAAGATCCGAGTTTTTGTTCTATTCACGTTATTTCTGCAATAAATGAAGGAACATTTACCACAAATATATGATTTCAGTTAATAAATGAACATATTGTTAGATAACAAGAATTTGAAAAAAATGAAAAAAAAAGGTTTTATTTTTTAGCTCACCTGGCCCAAAGGGCCAAGTGAGCTTTTCTCATCACTTGGCGTCCGTCGTCGTCCGTCGTCGTCCTGCGTTAACTTTTACAAAAATCTTCTCCTCTGAAACTACTGGGCCAAATTTAACCAAACTTGGCCACAATCATCATTGGGGTATCTAGTTTAAAAAATGTGTCCGGTGACCCGGTCAACCAACCAAGATGGCCGCCATGGCTAAAAATAGAACATAGGGGTAAAATGCAGTTTTTGGCTTATAACTCAAAAACCAAAGCATTTAGAGCAAATCTGACATGGGGTAATATTGTTCAACAGGTCAAGATCTATCTGCCCTGAAATTTTCAGATGAATCGGACATTTCGTTGTTGGGTTGCTGCCCCTGAAATGGTAATTTTAAGGAAATTTTGCTGTTTTTGGTTATTATCTTGAATATTATTATAGATAGAGATAAACTGTAAACAGCAATAATGTTCAGCAAAGTAAGATCTACAAATAAGTCAACATGACCAAAATGGTCAGTTGACCACTTTAGGAGTTATTGCCCTTTATAGTCAATTTTTAACCATTTTTCGTAAATCTTAGTAATCTTTTAGAAAAATCTTCTCCTCTGAAACTACTGGGCCAAATTTAACCAAACTTGGCCATAATCATCATTGGGGTATCTAGTTTAAAAAATGTGTCCGGTGCGCTGCCCAACCAACCAAGATGGCCGCCATGGCTAAAAATAGAACATAGGGGTAAAATGCAGTTTTTGGCTTATAACTCAAAAACCAAAGCATTTAGAGCAAATCTGACGACGGGTAAAATTGTTCATCAGGTCAAGATCTATCTGCCCTGAAATTTTCAGATGAATCGGACATTCCTATGTTGGGTTGCTGCCCCTGAAATGGTAATTTTAAGGAAATTTTGCTCTTTTTGGTTATTATCTTGAATATTATTATAGATAGAGATAAACTGTAAACAGCAATAATGTTCAGCAAAGTAAGATCTACAAATAAGTCAACATGACCAAAATGGTCATTTGACCACTTTAGGAGTTATTGCCCTTTATAGTCAATTTTTAACCATTTTTCGTAAATCTTAGTAATCTTTTAGAAAAATCTTCTCCTCTGAAACTACTGGGCCAAATTTAACCAAACTTGGCCATAATCATCATTGGGGTATCTAGTTAAAAAAATGTGTCCGGTAACTCGGCCAACAAACCAAGATGGCCGCCATGGCTAAAAATAGAACATGGGGGTAAAATGCAGTTTTTGGCTTATAACTCAAAAACCAAAGCATTAAGAGCAAATCTGACAGGAAGTAAAATTGTTGATCAGGTCACGATCTATCTGCCCTGGAATTTTCAGATGAATCGGATAATCGGTTGTTAGGTTGCTGCCCCTGAATTGGTAATTTTGAGGAAATTTTGCTGTTTTTTTGTTATTATCTTGAATATTATTATAGATAGAGATAAACTGTAAACAGCAATAATGTACAGCAAAGTAAGAACTAAAAATAAGTCAGTATGACCAAAATAGTCAATTGACCCCCTAAGGAGTTATTGCCCTTCATAGTCAATTTTTAACAATTTTCTTAAAATTTGAAGATTTTCGATAACATTTTCCACAGAAAGTACTGTTATAGATAGAGATAATTGTAAGCAGCAAGAATGTTTAGTAAAGTAAGATCTACAAACACATCACCATCACCAAAACACAATTTTGTCATGAATCCATCTGTGTCCATTGTTTAATATTCACATAGACCAAGGTGAGCGACACAGGCTCT
Organism: Mytilus galloprovincialis; assembly: GCA_037788925.1. Taxonomy (NCBI): domain Eukaryota; kingdom Metazoa; phylum Mollusca; class Bivalvia; order Mytilida; family Mytilidae; genus Mytilus; species Mytilus galloprovincialis. Next base: position 39,964,014 of record CM075338.1, read on the forward strand.
TTAGAGCCTCTAGTTTTTTATTTCTGTCTTGAGATTATTCAAATGCAATCTCTGCAAGAAGAATAAATCCATTTTGATTCTAGAGGACAAAAGTTTTCCATTACGTTTTCAGCATCATTATCAATTGAATTTGACATCAGCAATATAAATTAACTTTCTTTGTATCAAAAATCAATTTTCAAATCTAAATCTGTTCGTGTGGATTGCTATTTTCAGATTTTTCAGCTATCTCTTATACAAGTTACAACTACAACTTACAAGGTATGGATCTAATGGAGAAAAACGACCTTTCAAAAGGACAAGAACACCTACCAAGTCATCTATAACTGTCTGATGCATGTAGATCACCGTACAGCAATCATAAAAATTGAAAAATCAAAATATATACATATATATGTGCTTTTGGATTTAGTATTATTGCATGTGAATCTTATCTGTAGGCATACCCTGGTTTAGTAGAATTTACAAGGCAACTCTCGAGTCTTTCTTTAGAATTTCGTGGTCATATATCTCATCTATAACTACAAGTATTGTTACATCTCAATGAACCAAATGTGGTAAACCATACTATGTGACATGTCAGTCTAATAGAAATGAAATCAGAAGGTCAAGCTTTTTTCCTGGGAGTATTTCTTATGCAAAGTTCTTTTTAATATATATTGTATATTTATCGCTATTTTGTGCATTTTTCTTTTGATCTTTTTTTGTGATAATTTTCATATCATGCTTCTCGCTTGAGATGGACAAATTATCGCTAGAAACTAAGGAGGCCACGTGGCGTTGCTAACGAAATTGACATGAAATTGACAACGTCGTCATAGGTAAAATAGCGATAAACAGATTATCCTTGGTCATCTCAACTCGATTGCTTTTCTCACTTTCGCTGTACCAGCTGAAGCGAGAAAATCAATCTCGTTGAGATGATCAACGATAATCTATAAATATATACCAATCTGGAAAGGACACTAAATAAAACATTTCTGTTTCGACATATCGACTTGAATATCATTGTCTGAATGGGGGTTATTTCTTTCCTTATTCTTTCATTTCAAAATCTATTTCTGCTAATCTTCAATTTGTAATCCACATCCACCTTTGTATATGTTAATAAATATGACATGTCAGAACCAGTAAATTTATTACGTACCAGATCTTCCAAAAAGTTTAACCAAATCAGACTAAAGGTCAACCTGTGGCAATGCATTATATTTTATGAGTCTGTGCTATACACTTTTTCATTTACTGGTTCAGAAACGCAATATCAAAATTTGTACATGTAGGAATATATAATATTTTGAAAATTTTCAATAGTCCAGATCAATATTTACTACTGGCACCAGACTCGTGGCTAATGGTCTAGACTGGAATGTTGCCTCAAAAATTTCTCAATTTGATAAATGTAGAAGTAGTCAAAGTGCATATTTATTCAACATACACTGTCAGTGAAAGACCACAATTAGAATGTGACATTAAAAAAACCACTTAATTTTCATAGAAATCACTAAATATCATAATTACATACAGATGAAATTACTAAAATTAGAAAAAAGAAAAATAAATTGAAAGAGTCTTCTTGTAAAAACAATGAGTCAAGTTAATATTGATAATCCATATATACCAAAAGATGAATCTTGTTCTTATTCATATTGTCTTTCATATTATTAAACAATTTAAAAACTAAATAACATATATAAACCCCCACCCCCACTCTGAGTTATCTTCCCTTTGGTGGAAATGTTGTCAAAGTATAACTAATTCACATAAAAAAGGTACTTTGATAAAAGACATATAGTTGTTAATTTCTGTATCATATTGTCTATTGACTACTTGGTCTCTTGTGGAGAATTGTCTCATTGGTAATCATACCATATATTCATTTTTTTATATTTATTAACAGAATTGCATTTTTCACAGAAAATGTCTACATCTCATTAGAGATCTGCCTGAAAGGGTGTATGGATACAATATGATATTCAACACCTTATACTTTATAATATAATAAAACAAATATTCAAAAGTCTGTGGTTGCGAAATATATAAAGATTTTACAATGGGTATATTTCATTATTAAATGACAAGATATCTGAAAAAACACTTAAAAACACTTAGTTTAAGGCAGTTTAGAAATTCATTGTAATTTAAAATTATATAACATTAACTTAGTATACATGTTCTTAATTTCAACAAACACATCTTTTCAATGGTATTTATCACAGTGCAAATATCAGAAATAATTTTCTGAGGAAGTTTGGCTTACTCTCATCTTGGTAAATATGATAAAAAAGATCCATTAATTGATTATCATAATTTGAAACATCCAAAAAAAATATAATATCTGACTAGCAAACATCAATTAATTTCATTGATCAAGTTGCAAACATTACAAAAAAATAAATATATAAAACATTAAAAATTAGCTTTAATAATAGAAATCCATAGGATTTTTTAATAATTTTGAAATGAAGCCTGAAAACTTCAATTTGAGCAATATAAAGAAAACTTAACCATAAAATTTAAAGATTAAATATGAGAAGATAACTCTCATTTAGGCTATCAGATTAGAAAACCAAAAACATGTGTCCACAGAACATTCACAAGACATAAAGTGACATTTTATTATAAAAGTTATTTTATCAGAGTTATCTTTCCTTATGTGGCAAAAGTAAAAGAAATGAAACCAAAATATTCCAATTTTTTTAAAATACAGCAGAAAAATTATAAAATACATATATTTCTTTGTTAACATGAAAAGTCCTACACATTAGTAACGATCTAAACTCAAAATTTAAATAATTCATGATATAAATATTAGACCAATTGTTATCAACTCTTTTAAAATTAAAAATGAGCTACCTAGACTTTAAGTGTCCTGTGTTCTTTAACCTCTTAGCAACTTTTAACAATTAATCTTGGCATATAAAAAATAAAAGTTCATAAAAAATATCAACATAGCATCATAATTTTTCAGAATTAAGCATGAACTATTGCAACTTTGCTAAAGTTATGCTTTCAAGATGCACCAAAGATACTTCTGCAATAAACTGGTGGAACAATCCTGACAAAACCACCATAGATTACCCACCACCATCTTTCAACACATCTTTAACCTTGAGAACCCGCCATGAAAATTACATCAACTTCATGAGAAACTACCCCAAAATGCAAATCGATTATAAAACTATGGAAAAAAGAATAACTAGGATCCAATCTTATCTTACCAACCCAAAGTACTGGCAACATGACAATAAAGACGGACAACGACAGGAGTTTTACCAAAATTTTTCTATCTACAACTGGGCAAGACTGGCAGAAATTGAGAAGAAGAAGCATCAGCTAACTAACTGCAATCCCTGTAATACAACCCGTTTAGATAAATCCTCTATCCATAAGTCAGTTCCCAAAGAAAACCTCCAACTCAAAAGCCTGTGTGAACAAGTAGCCGACAACGTTTCTCCCAGAACATCAGGAAATAAATCCAGTGCCAAGAAAGAAGGAACAAAAGCAGTGGACCAGGTTCTTACTACCTTGAAACCCATCCTGGAAAATAAATTAAAAATAAATTTTACTGAAGCTGTTGGCAAAACTCTAAACCTTTCCCCACCCGACAGAGAAAAGATCACCAAGGAAAAGCAACATTCAGCAAGCCGAAAAGAAATTTTACAGCAAATTTGTGCAAATGATACCGATAATTTTCTAGCATCTGGAAAATCCTACTCTGAATATGAACGCGAGCGCAAAGCCACATTTTTCATTCCAAAAGTCGAAGCTTCCACAAACGTAGAAAGAAGGGTACAACAAGAGCAGAAACATCGCCTAAAACCGAAGAAACATCACTCAGATTTTCAGAAGTACTCCTTTGATCGTGATGCTTTTCTCCTAGAAGTTAAGTCAAAAGAACCTGGGTCTATTGTCATCTGGTCCCGATTAGCCAAGAAGTATGATCTGAAGATAAATGACAGAGTTCCATTAAATGGCGGACAGGTGTTAATGGAATTTGCTAGGTCTAAAGGAGTACCCGTTTTTCAATTTAATAAGCATACCAGAATAAGTGGAAGAAATTTTAAAAGAAGAGTAAGAAGAAGTATTAAAAGAATTGGGAAAAGCCGGGTCTCTGTACCAACACCTCGTACAGCTCATAAAATACATTCAGATGTTCAAACAAGAATTAGAACTGGAGAAATAAACATAGGAATGCCAGTTGCCCCTAAAACCTTTAAGAAAGACCTTATTTCCCCAGACGGCACCTTGACAGAAAAAAAACAACAGGTTTATGGTAGGAAATTAAAATTAGAAGACATCAGAGAGAAAGAGATTAAAGGATTTCAAGACCTAGGAATATTAAGAATATTTACCGACAATCAATACAATGAATTAACCATGGATGAAGTAACAGCAAGATTTGAGAGATTAGGAGAGCCATGTCCCAGAACACTTGACCTTTCAATTGAACGACTGAAACAGATGGAGAGGACACGACATTTAAAACTTTGGCATGACCATTCTGAAATACTGAGCCACTCCTACGCTCTTTTTACAGTAGCCTGGATTTATGACCCTGCAAATTTTTTGACAGATGACGAATACCAAACCAAGTTTCCAGAAAAAAAAACCAGTTTCCATACAAAGTTTAGTCGAAAAACAAAATCTTCATATTCTAGCGCAATCAGGAAGCTCCGACAAAGACCAGATAATGTATCATAGTACCCGACTTGAAGATATATTAGAACTTAAAGATCCCTATTTAATTTCTACAATTCCAACATTTGACGTCGTAAGAATTTTCAGCGGAGACGGACCAGCCCGACAGTATGAATGTGGACATCAACGAGGTGGTAACTTTAGATGCTTGTGCGGGATAAATGTAGAAAATCACAGAGTCATACAGTGTGCTTACACTCAAAATGTAAAAACACTAGAGGAAAGAAGACAATTGGTTTTAAAAGGAAGGACGTACATGCAAGACAAAGACATCAAGACAAATCCATTTTCCAACTGAAGAAAGCTGAATTAGAACAAGAACTAGCCAGCCGCGGAAAAGGTACCCTCGGTTTAAACAAATCAGAGCTACAGACTGAACTAAATGACATTCTAAATGGTATAGCACGACTTCCAGCTCTGATGACAGTAAACCCTAACAGACCTGCAGAAGACATCAACTTAGGAAAGTATGAAATTATGAATTTTGAACCTCTACATGACATCACCATTATCGTATAAAACCTTTTGACGGAACTTCCCTACCACATCAAGGACATCCAAAGTGAGTTTGAAAAATTTAGAAATTCGGCAATGGGCGAAAATAATACATTATCTGGTTCCAAGTCAAGGTTAGCAGTAATTAAATTAGCAAAATTCATTCAACTAAAATTTCAAGCCGGACAAATCAGCAAAAGCATTGTCGAGTTGATCAACTGCCTAGTAGAAATTATCTCCATTTGTTACAGCCGCGAAAAGTTCAGATCACCAAAACAGATTCTTCGATTATACAACCAAACATTTCTTTTTGCCGTTTATGTACCGATATCATTGGGAACCCCGTCAAATTGAACTCAGGAAGATTTTATGGGAGCCATTTTCACACTCTACTAACACATGCTCCAGAAACTTACAGATTAATTTGTTTGAGATCAGTTGTGACTGAAAACGAGGAAAGAAGTTTTAAAGACCTACGTGACATTTCAAAAAATACTACCAATCGCCACTATGGACAGATAATCGACAATGCAATGGTAAGATTTCAAGCCCAGCAGAAATATGGACAAAAACAAAATTCCCTGCAGCAAACAGATTCTATAATAAGTAAGCAATCAAGTCTTCTTCCTGTACGTGGACCAACTATCTTGTCATCTTCCTTTCTTCGAAGTCGTTCATCTTTAGTCCAGACACACCTAGAACGAATCGCTGACTTCCTTGCTCTTGTTGAAGGCCCCTGGTGGAAAATTGTTGATGGGGACATCATCTTTGCTGATGGTCCAACAGACCCACATTTCCATGCAGCAGGGCCCCCTCTGCATCATTTCCGTAGCTCATCCCTACAAGAACAAATTTATGTAAGGAATATTTGGCTGTCTTGTGTTAAGAAATTTAAAGATAACAACCTTTCATTGCCTCTAAAAAAAGATTAGAACCTTTGAAAATGGAAAACTTTTGTTTGTACAGCAGTCTGATGTTCAGGATCAAATTTTACCAGGTAAAACCTCAATATTTTCAACTAAGCATTATGATCAAATGTTATTTATATCAATATCATGAATATCATGCAAATTTCATTTTTTTCCATTTGTTTGCTTGTATATTTTAGATGAACCGATTCCCTCTGCACCAAGTAAAACAGTTCCATCAACATGCAGTGCAAATGAAAATGGTATGTGGTACAATTTTTTTTTTTTTGTAGTTTATACCAATTTTCCTTTATAATGAAAACTTAAATTTTCATGAATATCCAATGTGTGGTTTGGCATTAGCCTGCATTCTCCCAATACAAAATCACTTTTTCTTTGAATATTTAAATTCCTTGATTTTTTCATTAAACAAAAATGAAGAATTGAAACTGCTATTTAAAGTTGTGGTTTTACCATTATGTTTGTATCCTTAAATTATGAAACATTTCAATTTTCAGTTGAAATTGTTGATAGAAGCAAAGTTGAAGACCATCTAGAGCAATCAATTATTGATGATGAAGGTAATACACAGATCTATAAATCATTTCTCTCTGCATTGGTAAACACAGGAAATAATTTCACTGAATACATTTGAAGGTGTAAAATATAAGTGTATGTTTTAGAATCATTATTACATTAAAGTTATCAACAGACTTGCACCATACCTTTGACTATACCAATCAATTGTCATCTTTTCAAATATAGGGATTGGGTCAATGGAAATTCCTGAAACTGCTGTAGACTGTAACCAGGATAATCTACAAGAAAATACAGTAACAGGTAAGGATTAAATACATTTTTAGGGCTTATTATAGGATTACACGCCTTTTTAAAGGAATTTATTGGTGTATAAACTCGGCCAATTCACTCACAAACAAATAAAAGGACTTTTATGATATGTTTGTGAGTGATTTGGTCCAGTTTATACACAAAAAAATTCCTTTATAATTCTTAAATTTGCCGCCATCTTGTTTACATTGGTTACGAAAATAAGTTCAGTGAACGTCATTTATCGAAAAATAACCAACGTCAAGATCAAATACCGGAAGTCATCAATCAATCATATCAACGTATTCCCTAATATGCAAATCATCCAATTAAATTTTTTTCGGATAAAGAAACTACCGAATCAGTCAAACTTAGATACAAGGCAATTGTTTGCGGTAAGTTTATCATAAGAAAGTTTTCGTGGAAATTAAATCTGTTTTGTAAACATGTGTATGTGTTTTTACGCCATTTTTTTCAGGTAGTTCTATATTTTTTGAATTCGATTAAATCTAATAGCAGGTGCACAAATGTATTTTAATCTTTATTTCAAACATTACAGAAAGAATAAATTTGAACAAGAAAAGTGATGCAGAGCCGCCAAAAGTAAGGGTGAATTCAAATATTCCATCGAATGTTGTAACTGGTGAAAGGCAACACACAAGTACATGTATTAAAGTTCTCATCATTATTGATGGATTTATTCCTGTATCATTGACATACATACATTGTTCCTACATGACGCCTTTTATAAAACATTTTTCTTATATATTTATACAAATATATAAACAATCCTAGGAATACAGAGCCAGTTAGAAACCAACAACGTCTGTTGCGCAAAGACAACCGTCTTAAACATGACCAGATTTATAGCACGTTGGAACTTGCCTATCATTTAGATGGTGTTGTCCACGACATCACAATATTTCTAGACCTTTTTTGTATTATAGCAAATCCCGATATAATAAAGAATTCAACAAGGTGTTATTGGTAAAGTCGGACGAACCTGCATTGTTATCATATGACACTACTTTTAACATTGGGGACTTTTACCTGTCTGTTTTCGTCTTCAAACATGTTCTGTTTCAAGGCGGAGTAACAATACCAGCAGCCTTCCTTATACATGATAGGAAATGTGGTGATGTACATGACCGGTTTTGGAAGAGACTTGTTCAACTTGTACCTAATATAAAGAGAGACACAGTTGTTATTGTGACTGACAGAGAAAAATCCTTAAACACTGCCATCAAGACACACGTGCCTCAAACAAAGCTTTTTGCACTGCTGGAACCACATTTGTCGAGATGTCAAACAGTGGTTACGAACACATGATTGAAAGACAGACGCCATATCAATTTATCCTGCAGATGTAAAAGCTTTAATGCAAACAGACAATCTCGCTGCGTTTGAAAGTTTATACAATACACTTTCCCAAAAATGGAGCAAACCCTTTGACGACCACTTCAATGATGACCTTAGAGATGAGCTTCTAGAATCAAGTGTACTTTGGGTTTTAGAAGCAGTAAATGTATATGATCCGTACTCCGGAGTGACAAATAACATTGCTGAGGGAATGAACACAGTCATCAAGAGACTAAACGACAGGAAAGAACTTACAATAGACAGTGCCGTATTAAGCTTTCATTATCTACAAGTTTACTATTGCCACGAATTACTGAGAGGATTATGTGGGACTGGCATAAAACAGAGACATATATCTGCATCAGTAGATCCTTCTGATGTAGAGATTCCAAAAGACGTTTGTGATCCCGATGAAATCGTCAGTCGGGTAAAAGCTGAATTGACAAAAAGGGGAACCAGATGATGTTACATTTCAACAACCAGCTGTAAATGTCAACCTAGCAAACAAAGAAACAACCATACCTTGTTCACAGCGATCTCTCGCTGTTAATTTTGTTCGACATAAGAAGGTGTATCATGTGCCGGAAGCAGGTTCGTTTGTCGTAGAAGGGTCAAATGGAAATAAATACAGCGTACAACTGTATCCCAAAGAAACATGTTCTTGTCCATCTTTAGCCACATGTTACCACATTTTGGCAGTTCAAATGAGCATTGGTGTAGAAGACCTAAGTGAAAAGCGTATATACAACCTGACACAATTACGCAAAAATTCCAGGAAGCGACCAAATAAGAATGCTGGACGAAAGCAACCAAGACCATGTGATACGGACATTTCAATAATTCCAGCACCCGATTCAACCCTTCAGGCTTCATTTGTATGCTCAACGCCACAATCTAAACCAAGAATGACAATACTAACACCGAAGTCAATTTTAAAAAAGAACACCAGCTCCCTTAAAAGCGCCTGTTTCAAAAAAGAAAATAAAGTTTGACAGTCCAATCATTGATGATTGAAAAATTGATATTCCAGATTCTCCGCTTCCAAGGCCGTTTGCCTCTCCCGCAGATAGTCATGAAAGCAATTGTGATCCTGATGAAATTGATATTCCGAATTTTCCACTTCCAAAGCCGTTCATGTCTTCAGCAGAAATTCCTAAAGACATTTGTGACCACTATGATTCCAATATTATTGATTCTCCACTTCCAAAGCTGTCAGGCTCTTCATGGAGAAAAGAAAACCCGCTTACAGTCCTTGGATGGTGTAAACTTCCCACTTACACCATACATCATTACATCATACACCATACACGTTACACCTTTGCACCATACACCTTACACCATGCACCATTCACACCATTCTCGATCGCACATTACACAATCGCACCATTCCCCAAACACCATTACACCATTCCCCTTACACCATACACCATTACACCATATGCCATACACCATTACACCATACACGTTTTTTTTTTTTGGGGGGAAGTTTACACCATCCAAGGGCTGTACGACAAATGTTTGTGATCCGACAATTAGAGCTCCCATTACTGCACGATTGTGGCTTCAACTATCTGATAGCATTTCGTTAACTTTCACCGATAAAAGAGACATAGAATGTGATAGAAAACTTTCTTGCGATATAATTAACTTTGCCCAGAACCTACTGAAAAAGCAGTTTCCAAGTGTTAACGGATTTCAGTATACTGGCTACGCACCCGTTCTATCAAAAAACGGTCAATGGACATATTCTCTACATATGATACCCCAGGTACCACCATCAGCGCAGATTCACCATACAGGGCATGACCATTAGGTGGTCTCTGTTCAAGACAAGAATGGTACAGTTTATGTTATTGACAGCATGAATCCACGCAAAAAGGTATCAGCATCAACACAGATCCAGATAACAAAAATATACCACACTAATGGGAAAATTATACCCGTCAAACTGTCAACAGTGCAACAACAGACAAACAGCGTTGACTGTGGGGTTTTTGCTATAGCATATGCCACAGAATTCTGCTACAACAACTATACTGGAGGGAAAGATTTAACTTTCAATGTAAATGAAATGAGAAACCACTTGGTTCATTGTCTTATGAAACAACAGCTTCTGCCATTCCCCAGACAGAAAAACAGAAAGTCCCTAAAATTACGGACAAATACCAGCATCATTGTAAATATTGAAAAAGACTGTAGTGCTAAATGTGATTTGCCAAACCTGTTTGACGATATGGTTTGCTGCTCCCAGTGCAGCTGTTGGTTTCACTACGGGTGTGTCAAAGACACAACAAAAGATAGCTTTTTTGGTGACTGTTTATTTTTTTGCAATAACTGTAGACATCTTAGTGGATTATCTATTTAAATTGTGATAGTTGTTTCTGTTACTGTTAAAAATGATATATTAAATACAAATAATGTCATGATTTCTTATTGTCATTATTACATCTTAAGATTAACATATGACCACCAATGATCAGAGATGAGTTACGCAATACATGTATGCTTTATTAAATCAACAGCTCAATATAAAAGACAGATATTAAGAAGTCATTAAATGGTCTTCAAAAATATACAAGCCTCTACGTGGTACAAACACAAAACAAAACTCAAACCAAGACTTATGATTTAAACGGCATTTGCGGTTTTCATCTACGCAAAACCCATCAGTGTCTCTCGAAGCAGAATAGATTATTGCCTGTAATATACTAATTTTTTTTAAACACGAGACATCTGATTATAGTAATAAGAAAGTATGGTACGAGTGCCAATGAGACATCTCTCCGATCAAGTCACAGTGTGTAATAAGTAAGCAAGTATAGGTCAAAGTACGATCTTCAACAGGGAGCTTTGGCTAACACCGTCAGCAAGCTATAAAGGACCCCTTATGACTAGCGTTAAACATATTCAAACAGGTAAATAGGTCTGATCTATAAACCAAAAAAACTAGAAAAATTTGAACACCAACAACAAACGAAAATCACTGAACAACAGGTTCCTGACTTGGGACAGGCGCAAGTAAATGCAGTATTAGATGTTTAAATGTTTAATTCTGGTCAAACGAAAAACAGGTCTGATCTATAAACCAAAAACAATGAGAAAAACTTTAAACACCAACAACAAACAAAAACCACTGAATAACAGGCGCCTGACATGGAACAGGCGCAAGTAAATGCAGTATTCAACATTTAAATGTTTAATATAGTTCAAACAGGAAAACGTGTCTGATCTATAAACAAAAAACGAAAAAAAAACTTTGAACACCAACAACAAACGAACATCACTGACTAACAGGTGACTGACTTGGGACAGGCGCAGGTGAATGCAGTATTAAACATAAATATTGTTCAAACAGGAAAACGTGTCTGACCTATAAATAAACAAAAAACGTGAAAAAAATTGATACCAACAACCAACGAAAATCACTGAACAACAGGTGACTGACTTGGGACAGGCGGAAGTAAATGCAGTATTAAACATTTAAATGTCTAAATGTTTAATATTGTTCAAACAAGAAAACGTGTCTGATCTATAAACAAAAAACGAGAAAAAAATTTGAACACCAACAACAAACGAAAACCACTGAACAACAGGTGACTGACTTGGAACAGGCGCAAGTAAATGCAGTATTAAACGTTTAAATGTTTAATACTGTTCAAACAGGAAAACAGGTCTGACCTATTAACAAAAACAACGAGAAAAACTTTGAACACCAACAACAAACGAAAACCACTGAACAACATGACCCTGGCTTGGGACAGGCGCAAGTAAATGCAGTATTAGATGGTTAAATGTTTAATACTGTTCAAACCGGAAAACAGGTCTGATGTATAAACAAAAAGCAACGAGAAAAACTTTGAACACCAACAACAAACGAAAACCACTGAACAACATGACCCTGGCTTGGGACAGGCGCAAGTAAATGCGGTATTAGATGTTTAAATGTTTAATACTGTTCAAACAGGAAAACAGGTCTGATCGATGTATAAACAAAAAGCAACAAGAAAAAATTTGAACACCAACAACAAACGAAAACCACTTAACAACAAGTTCCTGGCTTGGGACAGGCGCAAGTAAATTTTAAAATGTTTTAAATGCAGATTAAAACGTTTGAACAGGGACAAACCTTCAACAATAACCTATAGTTTTTGTGTTGCATTACAACATAGAATTACACACCATGTCAATTGAAATGGATTTACTCAAGCAAATAAACATATAAACAAAACCAAAATATTCATTGAAAAAAAAGTTGATCTATATATAACACAGAGTGAATATGATTTAATTAATGAAATATAAGACCATAAAATAAAATCGTTTAGTAGATTTTTCAAAGTTAAAAGTTTTTTTCGGGCTGTTTTGGGGTAGCGAGAATGAGCGTTGTTTTGCCCGATAGTTTTCCTTTAAAAAGTTACAAGATGCATACGCTCAGATGTATCAATTCACATCAACCTGACATATTAAATTAACAATACAAATTAGTTCAAGGTAGTTTGAACTCTTGGCCTGACACGAAAGACTTAAAATCATTCCTTATATAGACTATCAGAGAACTATCAGAGAACAGTTCCACCATAAAAAAAAAGAAGGCCCAAGGTCATATAAAACCTTCAAAACAGATTTACACATGGTTTTACCAAATATAGTTGTCCTATTGTTCAAAATAAGAGTCTATTTCACCCCAAAACAGTCTTTATATCAACACTCACTGAACCATGAAAATGAGGTGAAGGATGATATTATTTATTATTAGTTTTTATTGTCTTTGCACTAGCTGTCACTTACTGCGGGTGCTACATTAGATCTGTACGAATATTGTGATGTACAAATACTCTCATGTCTACTCTATGTTTTTATTCGATGCATTTCTATTTGTATCTATCTGATTCATTGTACCGTCACACCTCTGTTTAATGTTAGGGAGGATTTGGCGCCAAAAAAACGAATTTAACCCCGCTTGGTTTGTTGTGAGAGTTATCTCATTTGCAACAATATCACTTCTTCATTAAATAAAACGCCGAAGGAATGTTATCCCTTTGTCTCACATTCTGAGTGAAAAATGAAAAGTATAGATGTGCACAACAGGGTATATTGTGGAACATAAATGGAGCTAATACACGGACACCTGGAAATGTATATGTTAGATCATCTTTCAGAAAATTTTCATTTGGAAAAACACAATGAGATTACGAAGCATAAATCACACGCTGATAATTACCAATAAGCGTAGCGAATAAAAAAAAAAAAAAAAAAAAAAATACTATAACATTACAGAAAATCTTAACTTTTTTCAGGTAGTCACTGAACCATGAAAATGAGGTCAAGGACATTGGACAAGTGACTGACAGAAACGTCGTAACATGAGGCATCCATATACAAAGGATGAAGCATCCAGGTCTTCCAACTTCTAAAATATAAAGCTTTTAAGAAGTTAGCTAACGCCGCCGCCGTCGGACCACTACCCCTATGTCGAGCTTTCTGCGACTTTTGTCGCAGGCTCGACAATAAAATTACATAATATGCATTCATTCTCAAAACATTTAATACTTGACTTAGTTTCAACTATCCAAACCTGATCTCCTTTATTCAAAACAGTCAAACAGCTCAGTTTTTTCCAGAAGAGTTACATTTTCTTTCGTCAAGAGCCATAAAAATTCAGAAGATTTATTTAAATATTTAAATTACAGCATATATAATCATAAGATAGCCTCGATATGCATGCTTATACTTTCCGTTAGGGACAACACCAAACTGTGATCGATGTAGGATAAAAAAGTAAAATAAAATAGTTTAGGGGTGAAAAGCTCTCTATAAATTTCTTTAAACTTTTTTTATTATCTTGTTATTTCCAGTAATTCATAATTATACACAATATGCAATTCGGCGGATAAAGGAATGAATATTAATTAATTAATTAAAATTATTTAAATTAATATTTATTTATTTATTTATCATGTTATTTATTTATTTATTTTATCATGTTACTTATTTATTTATTTATTTTTTTTTTTTTTTTTTTTTTTTTTTTTTTTTTTTTTTTTGTTTGATTATATATTTAAAAGTTTAATTGTTTAGTCTTCTTGTTATTTTTACTGGGTTTTTTTCCGGACAACAGTCCTATAACCATATATTCTGTCATATTTCTATTGCAGACATAACATCATATTCCACGGATAAAACAGGCTTTGGTTACCATCATTACTTTGTGTACTTTATATTGCTTGAATATCATCATCAAGAAATATAATAACAGCACGTATAACCATGACCACAAACTATTGATGTCCACTGATCTTGAAAACAAACTTTCAAATGGCATCCAAAATATTTATTCACCGTTTGGAAGGACGTCTGAAAAACAGAACTTTACAAAGAGAGATCATAATGTTGATAACACAGCTGAAATGTCAAATAACGACAATAACATACTAACAATATTTATGTACGAAAAACACTATTTAGATTGGTTTACAGCATTTAACATAACAGACAAGTGTTTTACAAAATGTTTGTTTACTAGTAATTCTAAGTTTTATAATATGAACAAAGTCGTTATTTTCTTCAGAACACTTACTAAACCTCCACCTGAAAACTAGCTGGCCAGATATGGGTTTTTTTTACAAACGAATCCCCTAAATACATGTTTCCTCCTCCAAACATTGCCTGGGAAAAATCGATGTCCAAATTTGATTGGGTAATGTCGTATCGACCTGGATCTGATATTAGCCTACAATTCGGGGTTTTGGCTAAGAAAGAAAATCAGAATAAGTTGAATTATACTAAAATTTTCAAGGAGAAACATAAATATATAGCATGGATAGTAAGTCACTGTCAAACAAATTCTAGAAGAGAGGAATATGTAAAAGAACTACAAAAATATATTCAGGTAGGTATTTATGGTGGGTGTGGACACTTCAGGTGTAGTAAACGATTGAAAATATCAAGCGATCTAAAAGTATGCAAGTAGTATGTTAGTCAAAATTACAAATTCTATTTGTCCTTTGAAAATTCACTGTGTAATAATTACGTTTCCGAAAAAGTATATGACATATTTGAGGATGATAATATGATGTTACCAGTAATTCGTGGAGCTCCAAATATTGCATCCATCCTTCCTGAGGGAACCTTTATTACAACCAGTGATTTTACGTCTCCAAAACTGCTTGCTGCATTTCTAGCAGATTGGTTCGTCCGAAGACAAATATACATCTTATCTGAGGAAGAAACATTTATACAGTGTAACAAAATGGGCATTTAATTTCAAAACAGCAATATGTGATTTTTGTACACGAATCAAAAATAAAAAAAACTTGTAATTAAAAAAATCAATGTTTATGATCGTCTAATGGAGGACAAGTGCTTCAACCCTTCTGATACAATACATGAGAGATTATACTACTTATTATTGCGCTAATAATAACTAGCTTTGTTTTTTCCGTCACATCTTATCTTCTGTCTCTCTTTTGATCAATGCCCATAGAAAATTCATAATTTGAAATTGAAAATACATAAATAAATGAATAAGGACTAACAAAATAGATAATGGTCTCATTTAAGATTAGAAACATAGAAACATGTAGTTGGATTAAAGCCCTTATCAATTAGTTTGTGTAATCAAACTGACATATTTTAACGACAATTACTCCAAAAACATATTTCGGAGAAAAACTCACAACACTATAGCAAAAATGACAACGTGGCAAGCCCTATATATAGAAATCTCAAGATTGAGCAACATGAACCCCACCAAAATATGGCTGAGATCAGTAGCTCCCAAAAGGGTTAGCAATTCCTGCTCCACAGTTTACACTCATCGTTTAGCTCATGAGAGTGAAAATCCGGTGATAGTTCTCCATCGGTGAAACAACTGTACTTTTTTACTAACCATTGTCATAAAAATTGGACGAGGATTGTGAAATAATTGTATTAAGTCATGTTAGTTACGTAAGCTGCAATTATGTGGTGTTTGTCGTTGATGGAATATGTTCGTTGTTGTTCTAAGGGTTGCGTGCGTTTCTCTGTAATGAATGTTCTTGCGTGTGTTTGTGTTGTATTTCTTTCGCGTAGTTTTGTCATTTTAGTGATATAACTAATTTTTTTACAATGTCATAAAGCGGGAGGTTTGGTATTCCATTACAGCAGGTTCAACCCAACATTTTTTCTAAAAATGTCCTCTATACCAAGTCAGGAATATGGCAGTTGTTATCAAATAAATCGTTTCTATGTACGTTTGCGATTGTTTTTGTTGCACTTCAGTGTTCCTGTTGTTCCTTTGTTTTCCACTTATAGTTGATGTGTTTCCCTCGGTTTTAGTTTGTAACCGGAATTTGTTTTCTCTCAATCGTTAAATGACTTTTGAACCGGTCATTTTATAACAGAAATTGCCCAATCAAGAGACACCTCAGGACATACACTTGAAAATATCACCTTTCAAATAATAGAGGTAAACCAAAATAGGGACACCCAAAGCAGAAAACATAAATAGATTTTGGATGCATCAGCTACGTATACTCTTGAATCTGATTGACTGAATGAGAGGGATGAAAACAGTTTTATAAAAAAAAAAAGAAAAGGAATGAATCTTAAAATTTATACTATTTAACAAATTTTGTTTTATACTATCAATCGTAATGTACAATAAGCTGCAAATATATATATTTATAGGACATGTTCTGTACAATAAGCTACAAAAATATCTTAACAGAATCCGATTTGACCTGGATGGCTGCACGCGCCTGATGAAGCTAATTTTGTTTAGCGAATATTATATGGATATATAAAATATAACTATTTTTATAACACCCATTCTTGTGTTAAAGTTACATGCTTAGGCATTATATATAAATATATTACGTTTATTGTTATAATTGAACAAACACTGTTTGAAAGATAAACTCCAGTATCAGAAAAATGCACAAATGTACAAAAAACAAAGATCATAAGAATTCGGATTTTCTTTTACAACTTTCCACTTACGTTTTGTATCTTACATCTGACTGTTAATGTGTGCATAAGCCTTATTATTAATGATCAAATACGGAAAATCCGCGGGGATTATTCTTCAGTTTCTTTTTTCTTGAGAAATGAAGAAAGAAAAGAAGAGTAATCAACGTTACGAAAACGTAATCTGAAATTCACAGATCTGACTATGTCCTCTTCGAGCTATCGTATTGATTTCATTGTCCTGAAATATAGTCCCCTTTTTATTTCATTGGTATATTTCATAATGCATCTATTTTTATAAACCATTGTGTTGAAGATACGCAATGACGTTTTTGTTATAATTGTATAAAAATATCAGCAAGTTGTTCTTTCTGTCATTATGGGACTATTTCTTCAAAAAATATAAGTAACAAAACTTCATCAAACACGATCTTTCGGTTATTGATTGTTTTGATTGAAAATTCTTCACAACAAAGCCACAAACTTTTAAAACATGCAAACAAACCACTTAGGGACGACATCAAAAAATCAATGAAGGATAAAAAAAACTTAATTCAAATAGTTAGGGAGTAGGAGGGGGGGGTCAAATTGCTGCAAGTTTTGTATAAATTGACATCGATTTTACATATATATCCTTATTGGTCAATCAATTTTTCCCAAATTAAGTTAAGAGGGGGGGTAGGGGGGTCAGTGAAAAAACTATATGAATTAAGTTGTGTATCCTTCATTGAACTTTCGATGTCGTCCCTTAAGGGACGACATCAAAAGTTCAATGAAGGATAAAAAACTTAATTCAAATAGTTTTTTCACTGACCCCCTACCCCCCTATTAACTTAATTTGGGAAAAATTGATTGACCCATATGGATATATGTAAAAATCAATGTCGGATAACCAAATCTTGCAGCAGTTCAACCCCCCACCCCCAAACTATTTGAATTAAGTTTTTTATCTTACATTGATCTTTTGATGTCCTCCCTAAGGAATGCAAATATTTCATTTTGTTCTTTATTGACTACCATGATTGTGAGATTTCAAAATTAATCGTCTTCAAATGAACTTTTTGTTTTAACATGTTTAATTTATTTGTCCTTTTGTGACTGTTTATTTTGATTAGGCTAGGAAAACTACATTAGCGGAATGCCCAATGCAAAACTATTATTTCACTATTTCACTTTCATTAATGATTGAACAAAAAATAAATCATTTAGATTTTTATATATCTCGAAGCTAGTGTCCCTTTAAAATTTGAACTTTTTATACAAATCTAATTGCGAGTGGACGTACAACTCGATAGTTTTAAAATTAGGCGATGTCTAGACAAAACAAAAACACACAAGAAATGTTGATTATATTTTCGCCACCATTAATTTTCGTAATTTAGCTATATGTTTTAGTATGTAATATGTAAAATATGAAAATTTGAGCTAGAAATCGGTGAAGATGAAGTTGACAGCTTGTCTCTTTAAACTGTTACACTGGCAACGGTTTTAGTGAATCTTAAGTTTAGGGTGTTGAAAACCTTTGGAATGAAACCGATCTTCCAATGACACTCATAGTTGGGAAAAGTCGTTGAAATGGTTCAACATCTTCCACTAGTTAATTACAATCAGAACTTAAGATATAAATCACAAATAAAGTTTTACATTTAAGGTAACGATAAAGTTTCATCAAGCAGCCTTTATTCATATCATCTAACTTATTTAATTTATATGACAGTTTAATTGAATATGGATAACCTTTTCCTTAATACTGAAAATACATCTAAGTCCATAAAACCGTCAAAAAACATAGCATAGCATAGAGTGTTGCCTTTTGCACTTGCAAACGCTCTTGAAAACTGCCAGTCAGTGTTTAAAGGAGATACGAGAGAACACTTTAAATGCCTTGACTTATTGACTTAAAAACGGGTTTTTTTGTCACATTTTCCTAAAAAAAATATTTCAGGGGAAAAAAACGAAAAAAACTCACATTATCCGAACAAATTGCTTTCTGCGTTGAAACTGAAAAAATTGACACGACAGGGGAGAAAATATTTCAAACGCATTAAATATAAGGGGAGAACAACGACACAACATTAAAATGTAACACACACAGAAACGGACTAAGCATTAGACAAAATCCTATGAGAATAAAAAATAGAACATCAAAACCAAATACATGAATTTGGGATAGATAAGTACCGTGACACGTCTTATAGTAATGTGAATTCACTCAAAAATATAACAATGGCCATATTCTTGACTTGGTACAGGACATTTTTAAGCCAGATACTCTTCAGAATACAATTATCTCAATGAAAAAAATGTATGTATTGGATAGAAGATAAGTTTTGCATAGACATTTAACAGTTGTATGCCAGTGAATTTCCAGAAACTTCTGATATGTAATAGTAAAACAAGACGTTTCATCATGAATTAGATGTATGTAATTCTAGGTAAGATGCAAGAGCAGAAACTGAAGAAGAGCCTTCAATTCGTGACCACTTTAAATTGTATGTAATTGAAGATTCCGAATCCTAAAAGCAGTTCTTTGATTTCAAAATACTACCGCATTGTAGTGGTTGAAAATGTATCATTTTTCACATGAAATTGAAATAGGAGCAAGTTGATTAATCAGATGTGTCTGTAAAATTCTATGAAAACCAGCTTATATTTGTTAATTGTTTCCCATGATTAGCCTGTTAATTGCATTGATATGTCAATTGCGAACTAGCACTGGTTAGTTCCTCAATCTTATGGATTATGTGCCCTTGTGTTGATTCAATGCTAAACATATGGTAATTTTATAGAAAATCCTCAGCCTTTCCCCTTGTACTTTTATATTAGACAATGGGATGCGCGATAGATATAGGACTATTGCACACAGTACTAGCAATTAATTTGTTAAAACAAATGTAAATATGGACCTATTCAAGAAGGTGTGCTCGACTCTAGTGGCTAAGCACGAGTTTTTTTTTTTTTTGGAATTTAAAAGGTTGTAAACTTTTTGTAAACAATAAACGTTTAAGAGCTGGTCAAAGAAGAAGACAGTTATCTATGTATAAAATTTATTACAAAAATCTCTATTTAAATGTGTTGATTTTCTATTAATTTTCACCAAATTTTCTTTTTCCTATTTGATGCAATTAATTTATAAATAATAATACTTTGCACAAAGTTTTGGTCCATATCTATTTTTTTTTTTTTTTTTTTATTATCTTGGCTGTTTTGATATCAATGCAGTAGGACATTTCGTAATTGACAGGCCACAGAAGGGGTCAATAACCTAAATTATGTGTATGATACTTTGAAACAGAAGCTCAACATGAGATTTAAATTAGTGTCCAATGTAAAATTTATGCTATTCAAGATTCTGATCTCTAAAACCAGTTCTTTTACTTCGTGAAATTGACATAGTGCATTGGATATAGACACTAATAGTGCATTGACTTGACATACCAACGATAAGAGGATGAGGTTGAGGCTTCGGAACGGGGTAATGCGAGGCCCTGCCGAGCTTGTTCCCCGTTTCGGGCCGAATCCTTTTATCGTTGATACACCGCACAATTGTGGTTTAAATATGGTAATGTTATTATTTGATTTAAATATTGGAAAACTTCCCCATTTTTTAAAAGGCCTCATATCATGCAGGTGGTAAAATATACAACACCTTGAAATGTACATTACCTGATGAAACCCTCAATGGATGTTGAACGAATAAGTTTGAGAATGGATTAAAAAGATATCAAAAATAAGCATAAATCATTGTTTTTATATATATTATGATTTATAGTTTGCAAACCAAGAATATCAACTTGTGAAATATGTCTTTTTCTAAATGCAAAAGAAATAAGTTTGAGTCCTTGTATACATTAGAAACGAGAACAAATTGAAGAGGTCGTATGAATAATTAATTATAATTTCCGGAATTTCTATGTAAATATTCATGAGGAAAAGTGATATCAGGTCAGTGACGTATATGACATTAATATATACGGTTAACGCATTTTGACTGCTCAAATAGAATGAATGCAGTATAAATAAATTTATCATTTCTTTCATGAACATAAAACCGGACCAAGTTAATATTCATTGGTTTTTTTCACAGGGTTCGCCTGTTTATTCATTGAGTACTGAATAATGTACGAGCACGGGTTAGTTGATTGCCAAAAATTGAGAAGTGAATTGTGTACATGCACTGGTTTGTTGATTTCCTCAATCGTAAATCCCTAAGGATGACTTTGGAATGGAAGTAATGTCACTTAGTACTTTTCTGACAGGCAACAACACACTTGTCAAAGTCGAGCGTCCTGTTGGCTGTGCAAATATGCAGCTACTTCTGGTCAGAATTGGGACGTTAAATCCGATGTCTCGTTTAGCACCACGCTCTCTTGACGTTAAGCACACTTGCTTCGACTATTTTCTGACCCCATCGAACAAACCCACATTTCCCAGTGGCAGTTCAGTTTTCCTCATCAAACATTACAAAAAACGAATCGTGTATTGGTGGTTTATGAACAACAGATGTATAAAATTTAGTACGATACTTAATTTTACCAATGATCCTGAAATATTGCGCCAACCCCAATAGATTTGGGGGATAGTGCCATCGTCTACTTCAAACGGCGAGATTTCCATAATCTGGAAATTGATTAAACATAAGATATATACGCAAGATCAGCTTAATATAATCATAGTTACTTAATTGGGTTAACAATAAATGGATACCAATAATTCATAGAATTTGTCTGGTTATATTTGATTTTTGCATTTATAACTTTCGTTCGAATGTTTAAAAAAATCAAATTATATTTATTGTCATAACGGTCAGTTGAAAGGATGGGCAGTTCTGTTAAACTAGAGTTTAACGACCAATAAAATCATTTCAAACAGCCTCGTTTACGTTAATATAAGCAAATTTTAAAGCTTTTAACAAATTTTAATTCGGAGGTTCTATAAGTTTTTACTGAAAATCCTGTTCTTAATAATTACATAATTTACTTTAGAGAAGACCCCTACACAATTTGGTACACCAGATGTGCGTTTCGTTTATGTATACAACAGCCCGCCAATGACGCTCGAATAAATAAAAAATTAAGGCAAAATAAAGTACATAGTAACTTAAAAAAATAAGTATATATACAGCCTATATTTGTGAGAGGAGGGGTCCGTAGGTGGCCTGTTGTAAGGCAAAATTTCTGTCCCTATTCAATAGACCCTCATTTTCCAGTGGAAATTATTGGACCCTCGTCGGGTATTCTCATAATATTGTTTAGACATCAAAGTCCACAGTAGTTGCTTGAGCTGTGGGTTTCAAAATTGGGAAAATGTGTTCTTGTTAAAAGAACTTGGTTTCTTCTATAATCGTCAGCCTTCTGAAATAAAACCTGATTTTGCATGATAGCAGTTCTCGCCTCTGTTATGTTAGAACTAGAATCAATAACTGCAGTAAAGGTTTCTATTAAAATTTTCGTTTCTTATGTTTTGAATTTGAGGATTTCAACTGAAATATCTGAATTTCTGGTCGGTGTGAAATTATTTGTAGGCATGAACTGACTGTGGTTTCTAGTTCTATTTCTATGTATTTGGCTTGGCTTGAACTGAGTGTAGCTTCTTTGTCTATATCAATGACGTTGTCTTAGCATGAACTGACCGTAGCTTCTTGTTCTATATCATTAAAGTTACCTATTGTGTTCTTCTATTAAAATTTACACGCATGGATTTTCGTCTGCATTCTCCACATTGTAACTGGGATAGTTTTTGCAAATTTTACCTAGGCTGTTAAAGTTGGGATACACTAGATGATTTAATTGTTTTAATGAAAAAGATAACGAATTGGATCCAAATTTTTAATTAATGTATATATAATTCATATATTTTTTTTATGTTTTTTTTTAGAGTACACATTATGTTTATTGTTTTTTTTTAGCTAAATTAATGTATTTACCTTCTCCGTTAACCAATTGTGTTCATTCAGTGAACCAATGTCCTCATATGTCACATCGTTTCCATAGACCTTGGCCAGAACATTCCTGTTATTAAAACTTTCCTTAATAGTCATCCCATAAGGACGCGGTGTGTCAGTGAAAGATCACCCCGACGGCCCCTGTTAGAACAAAGGAGCTGGAATGTAAGACCAAATCTTTTCCACCTTATTATAATATTTTCTTTCAAAGTTACAGGTTATGTTATTTTATTTGCACATTTATCTATCATTTCTTGTACGCAATAATTCTTTATATGCAAAACAAACAAAAACCACTTTTGGTTATGACAAAAACATAGACAAAAGAAACATAATTAAAAACTATTACAACAAAGTACATGTTAAAACAATCATTGGTCTCCTTTCCTCAGTTCTAATGACTTAGTAAAAGAAACAACTGTTTTTGGGATACGAATGCTGTCAAGCAATCTGTAGAATTTTATCATTGACTCTTTTCCAATTGATTGCTGTCAATTCTTCTCATTTTCCAGTGACAGTACACTTCTCCGACAATCATCATGGATGGCATCGATTATTTTTTGTTCTAGTCCTAACATGCAATAATGTTTGCCACTGTTTGTTAAACAAGGATCAATCAATGAACAATTAATCAAAAGTTGAAACAATTATGGAACAGCGTCTCATGCAACACAAAAAAGACGCATTGATAAAGCACTTAAGGGACGACATCAAAAGATCAATGTAAAATAAAAAAAACTTAATTCAAATAGTTTGGGGGTGGGGGGTTGAACTGCTGCAAGATTTGGTTATCCGACATTGATTTTTACATATATCCATATGGGTCAATCAATTTTTCCCAAATTAAGTTAAGAGGGGGTGGGGGACTCAGTGAACAAACTATGTGAATTAAGTTTTTTATCCTTCATTGAACTTTTGATGTCGTCCCTAACAGTGATGGAAGAAACGTAAAACGGAAATTTAAAACAATTTTAATTTTTATAACGTTAACTTAATGTTGATTTTTGTTTGTAAAAAATAATTTGCTTTAGTTTACAATTTTAACTTATTGAAAGACCTTTCGTCCGATTATAAACATATTCGAATTAGTTCTCCGCGTTATAACCTTTTTGTGCTCATTCGGCGTAAAGCAAAAACCGATCAATCTCGCTCTTGTATGAAAAGTTTCTCTTGTGTCTTTTGTATTAAAGTTTTCATTTCTGGTTCTTTTGGACCATTGATATTTTTGTCATAGTCTGTTCGGAAGTCATTATATTTCGTGTCTCATATTTCATTTAAATTCAAGTTATGACCCTGCGTCTTTGATAGTTTTTGTCGTCCTTCCTCAGTACTTTCATCTAAGCTGTCCATAAATTTCCATCGAACGTACTTTGCCTTGCTTGTAAATATTGTAATAAGTTCATCTGAAGTTT
Organism: Mytilus galloprovincialis; assembly: GCA_037788925.1. Taxonomy (NCBI): domain Eukaryota; kingdom Metazoa; phylum Mollusca; class Bivalvia; order Mytilida; family Mytilidae; genus Mytilus; species Mytilus galloprovincialis. Next base: position 39,988,604 of record CM075338.1, read on the forward strand.
TGATAAATTCATCCAATACTTACTGATTACCATTTTCTCTTATTGTCCTGAACTTGTCTTAAAAGTAACTGAAGGTATGGAGCAGGCAAGACCTTCGTAATGTGTGACCAATAAATCACCTGCCGACTGTTTCATAAAGCACTTGTAAGTCTTGCAAGTACATAAATCCATAAGAAATGTATGAAAGTCACAATGAGTTCATTTTGAAACAGTTGGCAGGTGATGATCTGCATATTCAGAAATGACACAAACAAAAAGATTAGCCTGACATCTATCTTTTTTTTTTATGTGATATAATCTTTCCCAAGTTAAAATTGATCTGAATTTATAGTGTCAGTGGATATATATACCTGTTGTAATAACTGTGGTGTAAATTCTTTCTCTTTGTTGACTTGGATAAGTACAGTAGTAGTTCACACCAATTTTTTGATTTAACAGTGATGTTGCTAGTTCTAATGTGAAACATGTCGTTGTGCTGGTACTTTTAATTTATCAATGACGTTCCAATGTCTACATATGATGGTAAAAAAGATGAAGTTGTTTGTTGAGTAATAGCAGATGTGAAGTGGTATGTTAATTATGTGGTTGTTATGGCTTTATTAGATATCTGACTGTTCGATGGTTTATTATTTTGTATTCATAAGGATGTCGATAATATTGGCTTAGGAGGTTTACAAAACATCCACCGTGGATGAAAGACTATGAACGTTGAATTGTTTGTTTTGAGTTGTAGACAGTGTAAATTAATGGGTTTTTTTTTTTATAACTGCAGATCTAAATATGGTAAATACAACGATAACGCCAACAAAGTCTCCGCAGGAGAATAACAGATGTCAAGTCCTATGGGGATAGGTTTCTAAAGCTAAAATCCCTCCCCCGGGTGACTGGGGAATAGAAATATGGTCATTTGGTCTTCTCCCGACCGACAGTAACACTCTTGCAAAAGTTGGGCGTCCGTTTGGCTGTGCGGGATGTTTCAAGTATGCAGTCATGTCCAGTCAGAATGGGGACGTTAAATCCGATTTCCCGTGTATAGAGAGTGCCACGCTCTTTGTACGTTAAGAACCCTTGCAACAACTCATTGAGGGGTTCGACGGTGGCCTGTTGCAAGGCAAATTTTCTGTTCCTATCCAATATACCCATATTTTGCAGTGTCAGTCCAAATTTCCCCGACTTATGGCCTCATTATTACAAGACCTAATTATTGTATCTATTGTTAACTTGTTCTCTTTCTGAACATGCATGAATTATTTGCCACTGGACGTAAAGCAACCAACAATCAATCCACAGCCAAGGAGTTGTGGTGACCATATAATCAATTGTTGTGAGAAGCAGATGTCCTCCTCTTTGATTTTCGAAAAAATCGTGGATAGAAAAAACGGCAATGTATTCACAACCATTAAATGAAAAATCAGTACAGTCTAAATTCTGCGCCATACAAAACACTCGGGCATCTCTTAAAATAAAAATTATAATGAAAACAAAGAAAACCGTATGGCTTTCCATGGTTTAGATGAGAACCAAAAGTGAAATAAAGTCAGAACATCAAATTGTCAGATCTCTCTAAAAATTCTGAAATCGAAAGAAAAAATGTTGGTTTGCATGTTATGTAAAAAAAAAAGTATATATGTTCGAATATGTATTTATATGTATGTATGTGTATACGTGTATGTATATACATGAATATTCATGTATATGTGTATGTATGTATGTATGTATGTATATGTGTATGTATGTATGCATTTCCCCCTGATTTCAAATAAAATAGTACCATTTTTAATATATTATTCATATTATTATAAGTTATCTCTGCATTATTTAATTTATTTAATTGTTCTCTGTATTCTGTCATATTTGTCATATATGTATATATGTATTATGCTAAAGCAATGTTATAAAGATTCATTGATCACTTAAAAAAAAATCAAGAATAGTTTTGGTAATTTTAAACAATGCGAACAAAATTTTAATTCTTTTAATTTTATAAAAAAACAACCTATTCTAAACTATATAAATTACAAAAATCCAATGGCGGTCAATAATTTTCAGTCAAATGAAGAAACATTTGCATTTTAGGCAACACATACGAAAATTCAGTATATTTTTCCTTAAAGTAAGCTTATTCTATTATTTTTTTGTGAATTTGTCATTTTTTTTAATGAAATTCAATATAAGCACTCAAACTGCGAATTTTAAACAATGCTAACAAAATATTAGTAGTATTTTTCAGACAATCTTTTAATTTTATGAAAAACAACCTATTCTAAACTATACAAAGTACAAACTAGAGTCTGTTTCGCTCACCTTGGTCTATGTGCATATTCAACAACGGACACCAGGGATGGGCACGATTACTGACAAATGTAATCGATTACATGAAGGATATTTGTGCAATCGATTAATCGATTACTCAAATTTTAGTATGTAATCGATTACAATCGATTACTTTTGCAAAAGTAATTACATTACTTTTTCGATTACTGTCAGTTACATGCTTCAACATTTCAACAACAAAAATAACATGAGTAAAACACAATTATATTGCTCAACATTTGTATAGTGGAAATTAAAAACTTTACCAAATGCATCATTTAAAGCATTGTTTCTAAATTATAAGTAATAGCTGTCTTTTTGATCAAATCTTTTAATGAAGATTAGAAATATTTAAAAAATCTTGAAATTTTGACTTTCAACATAAATGAATGATGTCATCGCATTGCAACAATCACTTATTCATAACTTATTGTTTTTCAAACATTTTGCTTTCTTACTGACTTACATTAAACTTTTTTGTTTTTACTCTTTAAATAAAATATTTTAGCATAGTTAATTATAATGGTTAAGGAAATATAAAAAAAGTAGAATAATTAATTAGTTCAGATAATTTTTAACATCAAAATTTATTTTTATAATGACAAGCATGATTTAAACCTTTTGTTTGGATAACCACCCTAATTACAGATTATTTAACTGCCACTGGAGTACAATTTATAACCTGGGGCTAAATATTGTAGATTTCCTTCATAATTAGACATAAGATAATTGAAATAAAAAACAAAATATGTTTGTTATTGATTAGAAGACTTTGATCATCTCATTACTAAAGGCAAGAATGGTGTTTAGATTTGTTAACTTCTCCAATCAAATTATATACAAAATTTATTTATGGTGTCAAAGGGATACATGTATCTATTTCTGAAAAGAATTGCAATGCATTGCCATTGGTTCATTGTTAATGGATTTTGTGTTCTTTTTTAATTTAATTTATATACATGTATATCATCACATTAAAGAAATCAACTGTTTTAAGCTTTAATTTCAACTCTGATTGAAAATGATGTTTTCAGAAAATTTAATAAAAATAAGTTCACTACTTTTAAAAATGTAGTACAGAATATAACGAAACACAGACACATTTCTTATTTAAGATCTATTTTATTATTTTAAAATCTGTTTTCTTATTTTAATATTAAAGCTCTTGAATTATTGACAAGCCCATACATACATTTGTTTCAAAAGCTAGATATAATGCAGCTTGAGACAATAGATAGAAATAAGGCAGTTGCTTAACTCTTAAGTATGGTTGATGCATAATATTTTATTTGTACTACAAATTAAAGTGTTAACATGCATATTTTCCTCTGAAATAGGTTATTTTTCATCAAACTAATTTACTAAAGTAATCGAAATGTAATCGAAAAGTAATCGATGATTACATCCAAACTTTTGCTGTAATCGATTAAATTACGATTACATGTAATCGAAAATGTCTTCGATTACAGATTACTGTCGATTACTTGAAAAAATGTAATCAATTACAATTGATTACGATTACAGATTACGATTACCTCATCCCTGAGTCGGACACTCTCCAACACTGGAGACAAGAATAGATCTTGTATTGCTTATCATATAGCCTTTTTAGTTTCTCTCTAACTTCTTTAGTTTTTGCTCAAAACACAAAAGAAGATAAACAAAATCCTCATTTAAGGGCAATCACTCCTATAAAGAGTCAGTCTACTCAACTATATCGGCAAAATTTGAATTGTTAGTAGATCTTGACTTGCTGATCATTTTGTGATTTAAAGTGTATCTTTATCTATTATAATTTTCTATCATTTATGACAAAACGCAAATAAAGGTGAAAATTGTCTTTTTTATGGCAATAACTCCAAAAAGGAGTCGTCTGACCATTTCCTCCATATTGTCTTCATTGTAGGTTTTGTTTTGCTGATCATTTTTGCCTAGCTAATTTTCTATAGGGTAAAATGCAGTTTTTGGCTAAATCTCAAAAACCAAAGCATTTAAAGCAAATATGACGAAGTAAACAGCAATAATGTAAATCTAAGTAAGATCTAGGCTACAAATAAATCAACATCATGATGAAAATGGTCAATTGACCCCTTAAGGAGTTATTGTCCTTTATAGTCAATTTTTAACAATTTTCATAAATTTGTGATGTTCATATAGATAAAACATATTGTTTCAAGAACTTTTATCTGTTTATTACAGATTAAACACAAAAAATAATTAAACAGCATAGATGTAGTTTTGACCTATATCATGTATATTTATTTAAAAATAATGATGATTGCCAATGAGACAACTATCCACCAAAGTTTGAATAAAGTGGATATAAGCAGGGTAGCTGTACACCCTTCTAGAATGATAAAAAAAACCTACTGTCATGACTGTATAGTCCGCTACAAAAAGGTCCCGATAAGAAAAAATATGAACAAAATCATTTGAGAAAACTAACGGCCTGTTTTTAACAAGACAAGTAGCGAAAATCAAATGTATAACATAAGTAAACCAACGACTTCCATGGAATAACTGACTCCTGTCTTGGGACAGGCACACACAGAATGTGGCAGGTTAAACAAGTTTTTGGTTTCTCAACCCTCCCCTAACCTGGGACAGTGGTGTTACAGCAAAACATAAGAAAAACTATGAAAATCAGTTGAAAAGGTTTCATCATATTTTTATAGGTCAACTGTCTTGAAATGATTGTAGAATTGAATAAACATCTCAATTGTCAATTGAATAATCAAAAACATACAAACATCTACTGTCAACACCGAATTCCCCAAAACCAAACCTTTAAAGGGGATTGCAGGTATAAACCAATGTATATGCCCCATTTATGGGCATTATGTTTTCTGGTCTGTGCATCCATTTGTTCGTCTGACCTTCTGTCCCGTCTGTCCGTTCTTCCATCTGTCCCGCCTCAGGTTAAATTTTTTGGTTGAGGTAGTTTTTGATGAAGTTGAAGTCCAATCAACTTGAAGCTTTGTACACATGTTCCCTATGATATGATCTTTCTAATTGTAATGCCAAATTAGAGTTTTTATCCCATTTTCACGGTCAACTGAACATAGAAAATGATAGTGCGGATGAGGCATCTGTGTATTAGGGACACATTCTTGTTGTTTTTTAACATAGAATTTTGCTATGTTTGTTCTAAAAATAAACTTTATCCTATTCTTAATAGAAAAATAAAAGTATAGGGTCACCGTTCATTTAAGCTCACAATCTGCCTTCAAAACAAACATGTATTTTTTGCTAAGTTACTTTTTTTCTGTAGAACTAAAACATTTAATAGGACAAAATGTAGGAGGAAACAAATGTAATGTCAAAATAAAAAGAACTAAATTACAGAAAATGCTTAAATTTTAGAATAGTTTAGTTTGAGTACAGCTTATTTGAAACAAATTAATAAAAAATATAGGTCACCTATGAATTAAAAAAGATATTTCAATTTTAATGCAAAAAATTGGCATTTTTTTTTCATCTAAGGGAGATAATCTAGAGCTTTTTCAATGATATAAACATTTCAAAAGTCATCTGGGGCCAAAACAAATTGATTTTTTTGGTTGATTTTTGTTCGTATACCATATCATATATTAACCTCTAATAGTGTAAGAAATAAAATTTGTAATGAAAAAAAAAATGTTTAAATTTTTGCTGAATTTTTATAAAAATTTAATTTCATAGCCCTGTACCAAGTCAAGAAAATGGCCATTGTTACATTATAGTTTGTTTCTCTGTGTGTTACGTTTCGGTGTTGTGTCTCTGTTGTGTCGTAGTTCTCTTATATTTGATACGTTTACCTCAGTTTTAGTTTGTAACCCGGATTTGTTTTTTTCTCTATCGATTTATGAATTTTGAACAGCGGTATACTACTGTTGCCTTTATTTATAGCCTAGAGCCTCCTCAAGATACAACTTTAGGTGACAGGAACAGTCTTGACTTGGGACAGCCACATGCAAACTCAATATTGCTCCCCTTTTAAATCTCGATTAGTGTTTGTAATAAGAAAAAAAGTAACATACAAGAATGCAGGTTGCCAGGAACATTCAATTGGAGAAAGGGAAAAGAACACAACTCTACACTAAATAATTTTGAAAACTTATTGGCTCTACTATCTTTATTGATAAAAAAAATTCAGAAATGGTATGTATATTATGATCATGTTGATTGTGTGAAACGTGACACAAGGCAATCAAAATGGTCAGAGGGGGAAAAGAAGTTTTATTATAAATGTCAAATGGTTATAATCTCAACCTATCAACATGATTGAAATTGCTGATTTCACAGTTAATATTTACTTTTAGCATGTTCAGCGGAATAGCATGTTTTTGTTATATTTTATTAAATGTTAATTTACTTTGCTCTTATAGGTAGGAGTCAAAGGAAGAGAAAACTAGGCATCAGTAAAGAAACAGATCAATTTATATTAATAAGTTATTCCATCTTAATATAACAAACATTGCACATGCTATGAAGATTTATTCACATGTATACTATGATTTGTAGTTATATTTCCTTGTATGTATTTGTAATATTATAAAGTACATGTAATTTATTTTAGAACAGTATCACCTGTATCATCAGTACACCGGATGTAGGTACTAACCAAGCGGACATGATCGATTTTGACCTTACAAGGTAACGAAAATCCTTGTTTTTAGTTTGTTACCCCGATTTTGTTTTTTGTCCATGGATTTATGAGTTTGAACAGCGGTATACTACTGTTGCCTTTTTTTTTTGCTTTATCAATATTCAATGTACATTTCTCAACATTTGAAATTCCTGCTCCCAAATAATTTTTGCATCGATTTTTTCCTATTCATAAAACAACTTTGATATTCAAATAAGAACAATTAACTTGTTCATGCGCAAATAGTTGTGAAAGTCAACACCCACTTTCAATGTCGATACAGTTGTTGAGACATTTACATGTTTTATCTGAAAGAAACCTAATACAGGGTAACAGTAATGGTTACCAATCATAAACCTACCTGTGATTACTCATTCCTTGAAACTGTTTTGGTAATAAACGAGTATGAAAATAAAGTTTTTGTGTACGGTGTACAACAACTTAACTATGCACCGTACATAAGGATTTGTGTTGTCAGCTAAACACCGTACACAACGCTTTTTAGGGATAAATTACAAGTATTTGCACATGCTTTTAGTAATCCCTCTTGTTTTGGGAAAATAATGAGACATCTCTAATCATCAACCTACGACCAAATCATTTCTTAAAACAGCCATTATGTTTAGATTGAAGTACACATTGATATTATGTGAACAAAACAAAGATTTTTCGTTACCGTGTAAGATCAAAATCGCTCACGCCCGCTTGGTTAGTACCTATATCCGCTGTACGATGATACACGGTGGGTATTTTAATTTTCATATTTTTCTGTTGAGAATATCAAAGAAATTTAGAAAAACATAATTAATCCATGTTTTATGTGACCAAATAAAATTGTGCAAATTAGGAAAATGAAATGATGCTACATTACTTAATATTTTTTGAGTTTTTTTTTTTTTTTCCATTCCTATTTTAAAATTTCATTGGCATTTGAAGTAATGAGTTAAAACAAGTTTTTATCAATTATTTTGTTTTCAAGATGTACAACAGTACAGTAGCTTAAGGTTTTGTGTACAATAGTTTACTATGATGTTATGGTCAAATAAACTTGAAAGTTTGTACTTTCAAGTGTTCATTATGAAGTCAGTGTTTTTTAAACAATTACAAATAGATACTGAACATGGAAATCTGATTGTGGAAGCAGGGTATCATGTGTTATGCACACATATCTCAATCACATAGAGCACCACATAATGGCTCATTCCTCACCAGCCTCTCAGTAATGGCTAAAAATAGAACATAAGGGTAAAATGCAGTTTTTGGCTTATAACTAAAAAAAAACAAAGCATTTAGAGCAAATCTGACAGGGGTACAATTGTTTATCAGGTCAAGATATATCTGCCCTGAAATTTTCAGATGAATCGGACAACCCGTTGTTGGGTTGCTGCCCCTGAATTGGTAATATTAAGGAAATTTTGCTGTTTTTGTTATTATCTTGAATATTATTATAGATAGAAATAAACTGTAAACAGCAATAATGTTCAGCAAAGTAAGATTTACAAATAAGTCAACATGACGGAAATGGTCAATTGACCCCCTAAGGAGTTATTGTCCTTTATAGTCAATTTTTAACAATTTTCATAAAATTTGTAAATTTTAACTAACATTTTCCACTGAAACTACTGGGCCAAGTTCATTATAGATAGAGATAATTGTAAGCAGCAAGAATGTTCAGTAAAGTAAGATGTACAAACACATCACCATCACCAAAACACAATTTTGTCATGAATCCATCTACTTCCTTTGTTTAATATTCACATAGACCAAGGTGAGCGACACAGGCTCTTTAGAGCCTCTAGTTTCTTGAAGCACAGAACCTTTACTCGTTTGTTTGAATCCGAGAAATAAGATTGGTTAACTGTGGCATCAATTCTAGAAAACACCTTTTCCACTGCTAAACTACAAGTTCCAAATATAAGAAATGCTGATGTCAGGTACCTATCCTACTTACACCTGAAACATACTTTTATTATGCCAATGGCGTGTTTGCAGGGTTACTCCCACTAACAAAGAATTTCACTGATGTGAAATCAGGGTACTCACCATTTGACCATGACCTTAGGATGAAAGACAACAGCCAAAGCACCCTTCCTTTGCTTTGATTTTTCCCCCAATAATACATGTACATGCATGATTTTGTATACATTATTGTTCTTCTAAAACTTCATGCAATACAAATAGCATGATATATGCTTTCAAAATGTTGCTGAACATTTCTTTGTTTATATCTCGCAAAAGTGTAATTATCTTCTTTTCATACTGGAACCATTCACATGTGCTTCGATACAATGATCAAATTTCTGGCGACTACATGATGTTTTGCTAATTTAAATCTTATTGTAAGTGCTGTTATACATAACAAAAAAAGTAGAATAACAAAAATACTGACATCGAAGAAAAATCCTAAAACAACCATGACAACTGACAAAATCAAATCCTCAAATTCAGCAAGTAACAGAATCCAACGTTAGCAGTACTGAATATAAGTTACACAATGCTTTACAATTGTTAAGCACTGGTTATGTTTCATGCTAATTAGAATCCTAATAATTATAAACAGCTTATGTAGTTAGGATTAATTTCTGCGAGCACTTAGTATAATAAGCATACTGCCTTCAATTGATGGAATTCTGGGCTGGCAAACAACTGCATTCAGAAATATCAATTCAACACTTGCAACTTCTTCTTAATGTTAGATTTAATTTTCTTTATTGGGTATTGTACCTCAACACTATAGACAGTATATATAATTACTACATAAAAAATATTTATTTTTGTATTTTTTTTTTTTCTTTTCTAGATCAGATAACACAGGATGTTACCACTGTGCTCCAATATGGCTATCAATTCATGGCATTAGTGAGCCGATAGGTTTGTAAATGTTATAGCATTGCCTTTCATTTTTCAAGCTTTTTTTTTTATTTTGTGTTAAATGAGGTCTTAATTTCCATTTACATGTAAGTTATATTTCTTTACATTTATGGAAAAATACTGAATTTTCTGTTTACATTCTCTAACTGAAGTTTGCATCAACCAAATAATATAAAAAATAAATACACAATGCTTGTTCACACAAATTTTTGAATTTGAGTAGATTCACTTTTTACATTATGAGTTTATATGTACTTTTGATACAACCACAAAAATTAAAAAAAAACATTTTGATCGTATATTTGTTATACATTGTTGTCATCTGCGTCGTTAAGCGTCATCCAAGACCAATGATTTCGGGATAATAACTTTAGTATAAGTAAATAGAAATCTATGAAATTTTAACACAAGGTTTTATATGACCACAAAAGGAAGATTGGGATTGATTTTAGGAGTTTTGGTTCCAACAGTTTAGGAATGAGGGGCCAAAAGAGTCCAAAATTAAACTTTGTTTGCTTTCACCAAAAATTGAATTATTGGGTTTTTTTGATATGGCGAATCTAATCGTGTATTTAGATTCCGAATTTTTGGTCCTGTTTTCAAATGGGTCTATATTAAGGTCCATAGGATGCAAAATTAAACTTTGTTTGATTTGAACAAAAATTGAATTTTTCAGGGTTCTTTGATATGTTGAATCTAAACTTAGATTTTTGATTATGGGCCCAGTTTTCAAGTGGGTCCAAATCGGGGTCCAAAATTAAACTTTGTTTAATTTCAACGAAAATTGAATATATGGGGTTCTTCAATATGCCGAATCAATCCATGTATTTAGATTTGTGTTGTTTGGGCCACTTTATCAAGTGGTCCACATTGAGTTCTAAAGGTTCCAAAATTGAACTTTTTTTTATTTCATCAAAAATTAAATTGTTGGGGTTCTTTAATATGCTGAATCAAACCATGTATATAGATTTTGGATATTGGACCATAGCAGGTAAATGTCCAATTTAATTTCTTACACCACATTCATCAGTCAAGGATATAACACTATAGGGTTATCACAGAAAAATAGCATACATTTGTTACTGTGGACTAAAAATCAAAGAACTGTGATAACATATGTATGTTACATGTTTCAAAGGGACAATATACATCATAGGTTTAGTAAAAATGTATACAAGTTCAATTGATATTACTATTATCTTCATGTATACTTAACTACAGAAAGATATAATAGTTCATAGTTTGTCAATTCTGCATAGTACACATATGTTATTACAGAAAAAATGTGCCTGTAATAACTAAAGGATGTTATCACAGCTACTCCAAAGCATTTGCTCAGACACAGATCATGCTTAATTGCAATGTACATGTATTCTTATTTATTGTAAGAAATAATGACCAGAGCATGTAATGATGTTCTGCACAAGTTTCCCAGCAATGCCCAAGTGTCTTATATAATAAGTTACATTCCTTTAATAACTAAGCCTTGCTATTACAGCTAAGTCTATCTCTTAAAGTTCTTGTCTCATTGATTTACCATGGTTAATCAAAAATGTATTAATCTAATTTAAAAATTAGTTATCAAGGCTATGCATTTAGATTCTGCACAATGTCTCAAGAGTTCCCTAGAGCCTACTATAGATTAAAATATTTTACAAATAACAAACATATGTTATTGCAGATATAGAAAATTTAAGGGGAAAAGAGTAGACAACTCATGAAAGTATCTGTAATAACACATGCAAGTTATTTTCTGTAATAACCCTATAGAGTTATATCCCTGACTGTTCATTCTGTGTCGACTAGCTATATAGGCCAAAAATCAAATATTGTTGGTTTCTCTTTCCACGACTGACCCGTTAAAACCACCGCGCCTCGAAAAATTTTATTGGCCATTCTTGTCCATATTTTTTTTTGTTAGTTGGTTTTTGGTGATATCTTTCCGATGCGTTGGTTTTTGTGATACCTTTCCGATGCGTTGGTTTACTGTGATACCTTTCGGATGCTGCAGTCAACAAGCAATTTAAATCAAGGCTTTTTTGTATTGAAGCGTCTATATGATTTGGAATCAAGGAAAACAAGCATAATGCCTTGCCACACGATTTGTGTTGATTGCAAGGGTGATCTTTGAAAGTAAAAAATCTGAAGCATCTTTCAACCCACTGAGTGCACCTTGATTTGCTTTGTCTTTAACCTCTGTTCTTGTTTAAAGGATACAATCTTTGAGTAACTATGGTCTGAGACGTGCTTTGAAATCTATCTACTTTGTCTTCGAACAGGTTGAGCACAAGTCAGGAAATGTATTCCCTACTTTCAGGGAACGTCCCTGATTTCTGGTGTTAAAAAAACCAGTTTAAATGTGATTTCATTTTTCAATTTATGGCATGAAATTCAATCTTTAATGAAATGAAATTTACAAAAGGGCACGCTTTAACGTTACAACTGCATCAGTTATATTTGTAAATACTTATTATAAAAGTATTCTAGGGACAACAAAACATAAATAAGTGAACCTTGTTTTTTTCTAGAACTAGAAAAAAACTTACAAATTGTTTGTTAAGGGATCAATTGACCAAGCTGCATGATCTAGCTGTAACTGAACATAACTGAATTATGTTCACTTCTATTGAAAAAATTTATTTATTGAATTTTAATTCCCAAGTGATTAACATATATTTTTGTCATCTCATAATTGATGATCAAGGTATGTATCAAACTAGACTTAAAATGGGGTTGATTACTAACTAATAAAACAGTTGCTATCAACATCGGTATCACATGTAGAATGTGCGCTTTTCAAAAAAAAAAGATTTCATACCATAAAATGAAGAGGAAAAAAGGAGGTCTCTATACTGTTTTTAACACCAGAAAACTGGGGTTTACATTGAAAACAGGGAATACCCCACTTTTCTTGAATTGAGCCGTACCTGTTGAATTTTGTACAAATTGAATATAGAAAAACCATATCAAGAAATCAAATAAAATAATTTGCCTACCTACCTATCCATACCCTGACAGCCTCAGTCGGGGGAGGAGAACCACAGATATTTTAAGCTCACCTGGGCCGAAGGGTTTCGACCTCCGCTGTCGTATCAAGCTGCGTCTTGCAGAGCATCTGGTATAACGTATCATAGCAGGAGCATCATTTGTGTTCAATGGGCACGTTTCCTATATGTATTACTATAAAGTTACATATCCAGTAGTTTTGTCATGTTTGTTGTACCTTTTAGGTTTTTATTAATGCATTTTTAGCTCAACTGACGGGAAAGGTCAAGCGAGCTTTTCTCATCACTTTGCGTCTGTCGTCTGTCGTCCGGTGTCCGTCGTCCGTCATCCGTAAACTTTTACAAAAATCTTCTCCTCAAAAACTACTTAGCCAAATTTAACCATACTTGGCCACAATCATCATTAGGGTATCTAGTTTAATAAATGTGTGGCGTGCCCCTGCCAACCAACCGAGATGGCCACCATGCTTAAAAATAGAACATGGGGGTAAAATGTAGATTTTGGCTTATATCTCTGAAACCAAGCATTAAGAGCAAATCTGGTTAAAATATGGGTAAAATTGTTTATCAGGTCAACATCTATCCGCCCTAAAATTTTCAGTCAAATCGGACAACACATTGTTGGGTTGCTGTCCCCAAATACGAAATTTTAAGGAAATTTTGCAGTTTTTGGTTATTATCTTGAATTTTATTATAGATAGAGATAAACTGTAAACAGCAATAATGTTCAGCAAAGTAGGATCTACAAATAAGTCAACGTGACGAAAATTGTGAGTTGACCTCTTTTAAAGGAGTAATTGCCCTTTATAGTCAATTTTCGACCATTTTTCTGAAATATTAGTATTCTTTTTAAAAATCTTCTCCTCTGAAATTTCTAGGCCAAATTTAGCCAAACTTCGCCACAATCATCATTAGGGTATATAGTTTTAAAAATGTGTCTGATGACCTGGCCAACCAACCAAGATGGCCGCCATGGCTAAAAATAGTACATAGGGGTGAAATGTAGATTTTGGCGTATACCTCTGAAACGAAAGCATTTAGAGCAAATCTGACGGGTCTAAATTGTTTATCAGGTCTAGAACTATTTGCTTTGAAATTTTCAGACAAAACCGTTGTTGGGATGCTGCCCCAGATTAGTAATTTTAAGGACATTTTGCAGACTTTGGTTATTATTTTGAATATTATTATAGATAGAGATACACTGTAAACAGCAATAATGTTCAGCAAAAGAAGATCTACAAATACGTCAACATGACCAAAATTGTCAATTGACCCCTTAAGGAGTTATTGCCCTATAGTCATTTTTTAACAATTTTCATAAATTTTTGTAATTTTTTAGAAAATATTTTCCACTATAATTACTGGGCCATGTTCATTATAGATAGAGATAATTGTAGCAACAAGAATGTTCAGTAAAGTAAGATCTACAAACACATCATGATCACCAAAACACAATTTTGTCATGAATGTATCTGTGTCCATTGTTTAATATGCACATAGACAAAGGTGAGCGACACAGGCTCTTGAGAGCCTCTAGTTTCTTGTTAAGGTTTTGTGGGTACAAAAATTTCGGTGAAAACGTTTGTTTTTTCATTACAAATTTTATTTATAGCACTATTAGTTATTGCTTTATGATATGGTACAAAAATCAACTAAAACAATCGATTCGGTTTGGCCCCAGATGACTTTTAATATGTTTATAGCATTGAAAAAGCTCCATATTATCTCCCTTTGAATCAAAAATACTATATTTTTTGTTATTGTTTTCAAATAAGCTGTACATAAACTAAATACTTGTAAAATTGAAGCGCTTTCTGTAATTTAGTTCTTTTTTAGTTTCGATATTACCTCTATTTCTCCTATTGCTGTTATCCGCAGGTACCCACAACATTTAAAAATGCTTCAGTAAATAAAATATGATGATGGGAAATAAAAATTGTAAATTGTCATCTTATCCTTTTCAGGAATTCAGATTTTAAACTACTATTATTCTGAAGCTTAAATTGGGAAGTTATATTGCGATGCCAAGATTGCCCATTTGTGAACAAAAATGAAAGCATGTGTGGCTTCAGGACATGATATTTAAGTAGCAGAAGATATGAAATGGCCATTGATTATGGAAAAGGTAGGCATAAAAAATGTTTTTTAAACTACCTGCTATGTGCAATTTTTTTTATGAGACAAAAAGTTATAAAAAAAAACTGATAGAGGAAATAATTGTGGTATGTTGACTAAAATCCCTTTATGGTATATTACTCAAAGTATTAAAGGGTATATAACACTAAAGGGAGTTAACTCTATTAACGTCAGCTTTTAATCAAATACTTATAGTAAAAAATTGAAGCTCCTCATGTATCAATGATCAAAATAGTGTTTGTCAAACTGGTATATATACGATGAAGTTATCCCTTTAAATTATGTGGTTTAACTTTTTTGTTTATTTTTGCCAACAGGTCAAAGTTTAATCAATTTTAAACAAGCACAATCTATGTTAGGCAAATTGTTGGGTATCCCCTTAAGTTTAGCCCTTAGATTTATTCTCTCTTTATATAAATACACTTTTGTAAGAGATATACAATTTTTTTTAACCTTTATCTCAATATATCCACAACAGGGAATGAGGGACTACTTTTTAAAAATAATGTTCAGCAATTGTTTCATGTAAACACCTTCTATGACTATGATCACCATGTTGCATCCTGTGTAGTCATTCAAATTATTATTCTATAAAGGCTGACAGTATACTATATCTGATTGATTTGAGTTGTAATTGATTTTAATTGATCTCTGTTTTGTTAATAGTAGTATATTTTTATTTTTCAGGTGCTGTTGGTGGTCAATTTGCAGTAGCACATATTGAAACATCCAAACAAATCCTACTTAGCCAAAAAAAAAAAAGGAAAAAGGTAACCAGTTTCAACGACATCTATTTTAACGAAAATGGAATGACTGTGAAACATGCCTGTGGTATTGTGAATGGGTTTATTTTTACCAACTAAAATATGCTAGCCTTGGCCCATAGGAAAGAGCAGTATGAAACATGTTTGGTAGTTTTAAATCAATTTTCACTACCATCAATCACACAAGGAGCCACCAACATTAAAGAATACTCAAATGAGGAACAAGCTCCTGCTCAGTTTTCATGTTTTGAAAATGGCTGTCTCAGCACTTTAATTCATACAGGGACCTTGAAGATCTTGATGATTATTGGTCATTATGAATTAAAAAAACTGAATGAAGGTACATATGACCAGGTTAGAAGACAAAGGGGAAACTGCTGCAACGAACTAGTTATCAACGAAAAAACAGTGCCTAAAAAATCAATGTCTCTGATCCATCAGAAAGTGTTTGCTCAATTCAGCAAAGATGGGGTTTGAAATCTGTTAGATCTCGGCCTTGGTTCCCTAAAACATGTCAAAGAGTACCTTCAGATGAAGTACAATGAAGGAGAAGCTATTTGGAGAAAGGCAATCCCTAAAGAAATTAAGACAGAAATGAGAAATTTGAAGGACGAAGTTTGAAATAAATTGTTCACCTTTCAAGACTTTTCTAGCCTTGGCAGTAGGAAAGAACATATCGTAGGACAAGACATGCAGGATGAGGATCCTGTAGCTGTACTGACAAATTTAGATCAAAGTGCAATCTATAAAAAATATATGCTCTTATCAGGGTTCCCCTTTGGCCAATTTTCTTTTTACCGCCTCTTTCCCCTAAGCAATACATTTTTTGACACTTTTAATTATTATTTTTCCAACTTACAACTAACAAAACATTTTTCGTTGAAATTTTCATTCTTTTAAAAAAAAAATAAACACTTTGCCCCATTGTTGTCTATGATAATCCTTTAAAGAATCTTTTTCTTATTATACATGGTAAGAAAAAACACTAAACATTTACTTTCAAAAGATACTGGAAAATTTCCATTTAAATCATGAAATCATATTTTTTTTTAATTCTGGGAAAACGAGATTCATCTTCAATTAGTTTATCACATATACATTTTCCCTTCAAAAGTTAGTCAGGGGTACTACTTGTACACGTAATTATACCCCACGCAACGAAGTTGCGGAGGGTATAATGTTTTTGACCCGTCCGTCCGTCAGTCAGTCCGTCCATCCGTTTGTCCGTCCGTTCGTCAATCCGTCCGTCAGTCCTGTTTCTTGTCATCGCAACTCCTCTCAAACCACACAACAAAATTTCACGAAACCGTTTTAGATGAAAAGGACATATTCTGTTGTTGTGCATATCGACAGGAAATTACGATTCAATTTTTTTGCTAGGTGTTACGCCCCTTTGAACTTATTTGCTTCAAGGTTCTACTGCAACAGTTTGTCATCGCAACTCCTCTAAAACCACACAACAGAATTTCATGAAACCTTTTAAGATATAAGGACATACTATGTAGATTTGCATATCGACAGGAAATTACGATTAATTTTTTTTTCTTGGAGTTACGACCCTTTGAACTTATTTGCTTCAATGTACTACTGCAACAGTTTTTCATCGCAACTCCTCTGAAACCACACAACAGAATTTCATAACCTTTTTAGATAATAAGAACATACTATGTAGATGTGCATATTGACAGGAAATTACGATTCATTTTTTTTCTTATACAATTTTTTTTTCTTACACTTATTTAATTTCTCCAATGACAATGTGGGGACGTGGGGTATGTGAGCATGCTCACTAAGGTTCTTTAATTTACTTGAAGAATTAAAAAAAGTGTACACATATAAGTAAATTATAATGTTTGAATAATCTCCCCTTAATTTTCTAAAAAAATCACTTGTATAGGTAAATTTTTCGTACAATTTTACAAAATTTCTCAAGTTTTGAGATATAAAATCATGCCTTTAACATGTAAAATGATTTTTCCTAGGTTACATGTAGCTCATAATTTATTATTATAGTTCAATGTTTCATCTCATTAATTCAACGAAGAAACTGATTGCCCAAAGATTTAAGTATTTGTGCAAGGTCTTCAAAAATTGCTCCTTGGGGGCTTGTAAATGAGCAGTGTTCTGAAGATAACAGACAAATGGGATTTTCATTGTCCATGAAATTACACTTAAATGATAACTAAAGACATCTGCAAAGGGTAGACAATTTAAAATTCTGTTTTACCAAAGAAATTCTAAGAATTCAAGAAAAGACGATAGGATGTCTTTTTTTATTTAAACAAGTAAAACATTCTGAATGTCTAAGGGACACAACTATGTCAATATGTTTTTTTTACCTATATAAGTAAATAAAATACACTTGTATAAGTATCCTACAAATTAACTTATATGTGTATTTTTTTCTTCACTTCTTCAAGTAAATAAAAATTACTTGTATAAGTAGTACCCCTGACTGATAGTTGAAGGATAAAGACTGAAGTCAGAAAATTTTCTTACTTCTTACTTCAAATCCATTATTTCTATCAAAGTTATAGGAAAAAGTTTTATTGAAAATCAGAGATTTGTATTGCGTCTAGACAGTTTTGTAATAACAACAGTTTTCTTAAATTTAGCAATTACCTATAATAGGGGTAGGAGGTGGGAGGCAATTTTGTATCTTTAATTTTACATTATCCAATTCATTTTATTAAACTCTCTCAGATTCTTTCACATATAATGCAAATGTGAACTTCCTATTATATTTTTTTTGGTAAACATTTTTTTTTCTTTTTTTCTTCAAAATATGAACTTTGCCTTAAATGGTGGCACCCATTTTGTTTCAACAACTTTTCCTGAAGTACTTATTTAAGTTTTATTAAACTTTCTCAGATTCTTAACCCTATCACTTTAATACCATTGTCATCTATATTATATTGTTGGTCAAAATTATTTTTCAAGTTTTAATAACAAAACTTGAATTGTGCATGGGGCAGGGTTATACATGTACTATCTAAGTTCTGTTCATGTTTTATTTTTTAGCTCACCTGGCCTAAATGGCCAAGTGAGCTGTTCTCACTACTTTGCGTCCGTCGTCCGTCGTCGTCGTTAACTTTTACAAAAATCTTCCCCTCTGAAACTACTGGCCGGGTCAAATTTAACCAAACTTGGCCAACCAAGATGCTTGCCATGGCTAATAATAGAACATAGGGGTTAAATGTAGTTTTTGGCTTATAACTCGGAAACCAAAGCATTTAGAGCAATTCTGACAAAGAGTTAGATTGTCTACTATGTTTTTTTTTATATCATCTGATATTCAACCAAATTTAAAATGTTGATGAAGATTTTAGTACTATCATGGAAGTATTATATTGACAGGAACTCCAACGAAACTTTTAACTGAAATTGGTCTCATCACGTGATTTGATATCGATTGTCTTATCTACCTACCAAGGTAAATAAACACGGAAACTCCCGTGGTTATTTGTGAATCGCCACATGAATAACAACAACTGTTTCCGTTCAATAAATGAAGAACAACGCTGAAAAGATCGCAAAAAAATAGGTCCATATCTAACAGAATGACATAAGAAAATTAACTGCATTCGGAAAGAGGGCAAGCTTATTTTTAGTTTTGTTTAGTATGTTTTAATCATGGGAACTTGAAAATCGGTAAATATCCGATTATGAAAATTATATTATTCTGAAGTAGAAAATAATGTGATGCGCTTGTAGTGTGCCAGATGGAGCCAGATAACTCAAATTTTCAGTTAAAGATTGTAAACTTTTAGCGAGTGTTACATAAATATCTATGGTTTTCTTTATCGTAAAATGTTATTATTATAACTTATTTATCAAATATGTTTAAAGACTAAAAGAGGTTAATAATTACACGCATGTGATGACCTCTACATAGCAATATCAGGTTACGGGACATGCAGATTAATTGTTACACCTTTTATGATAATTCCAAAGTTGTAAACAGCCTTAAGCATTCAACCTAGTCCGAGATTAATCGATCTGACGTCTGACAGATTTATTTTTACGAATGGCTTTTAATATTTCTGGATTCATTTTAAGAACGATCACCATGATGGGCCCTAAGCAGTTTTTTTTTTTTTTTTTTTTTTATCATGGAAACCAATTTAGAATTTATTTATGTGTTTAAAAACTTAATTAACAGTTCTGAAACATCTTACACTGTATGCTAAACAATTTATGTTTCTGTTTCTTCATAAATTGCATGAAATTTTTTCCATTAAACAATAAATCAAAATATTTGATATTTTTCGGATCAAAGCTCTTTAACCCCGTCCCCCCGGCCAACTTTTGGATTAAATTTTTGTTGTAAGTTCTTTCATTAAACACTTCATTAAAATATTTGTCAAAGTTAGCAGTAAAACCTGATAATAATTATTGATAAAAACTTTCAGTTCCGTTTACTTTACATGAGAATTTTCTGATTTTCCAGCCTAACATGTATATAACAGTTACGCGTGTCTAGCCAACGGTTCAATCTCTCATGAATAAAAATCTTACAATTTTAAAATTGATTGCTACTTAAACTGAAATGTTTATGGCTTGTGAGTATTTTTACTCTTCTTTTTTTTTTTATTTGGTGAAAACAGTCGCGGGGATTTCGTTTCTTTTCTTTTTATTTGTTTTTAAGCAGCAAACCCCGTAAAAACTGACATATTTGTCATTCACATGGTCGGTAAATTCATTTTCTTGACAATTAAGTACACATCCGGCTATTTCGGTATGTTCTGTAATTACGATCATTCACGAGGTTCAAACAATTTGATCGGAACCCATGCATCCATAAGACATGTCGTAATAATTAACAGATACTTGACGATTTTGTGCCATCGCACTATAAACACTATAAACGTTTGAAGTCCGCTTGTTGGAGTTCCTGTCAATATAATACTTCCATGGTACTATATTTTGACGATTTTCAGATAGATAAAAGATGTGACAATTGATTGATTATTAACATTGTTGTTCACGTCAAATACATGTATCAGTTAATGCATACTACAATAATTATAATACATCTTAAAAGGGAACAAGTTACGATACATAAACAAAATAGAATGTGATTTTGTTTGATACAACCAGTAATAAAAGAGAAATTTTATAATGAAATAAAAATTTGCTTTTAGCAGCCACTTTGGTTCAATTTTGTTGAAATGAGCAAAGAAACCTTCCGTTGTGAATTTTTGACTTCATTGGATCCATTTTCATGTGATCTTCAATTTAACTTATTAGTGGAGGGCATCTCGATAGTTAATGAATTATTGTTTAAACTGAAATATGTATACACAAAATTCTGATACATAATATCAAGTACATGTATTGTTCACTATTATTTCAGGCTAAATGTGATTTGGATATTCGTTTTAGCATGTCATACATTAAATATGAAAATTTGAGTCAAATCGGTGATCATGAATTAGTCAGCTAGTGCCCCTTTAAATAGCAATTTCTACGATGAATGAAAAATAATTTGTAGAAAAACATTTTTTTTGGGGGTGGCAAAATAATTTTTGCACACGTATCAAATTCTTATATATAGTCTCAAAATAGTAATCATTTATCAATGATTAAATTGAAATACTAAAATTAAACTTAGTTAAGCCCTTCAACTTATTCTTGTGTCAATCCTAAAGTGTAATACCTAAATGATTTGGTCAATCAGGAGAATATTTGTGAAGATGACAGATATTTGATTGTTATCAATTTTCATGTTGAGTAACAACTTTTATTTACTCGTAGCTATTTACATGTATAACTTTTGAAAAATCAACACTGGTATATGAATTAAGTCAGTTTCTCCAAGTAGCATTTGAGATATAACAAACCATTCCAAAAGTGATTAAAACTGACTGACTGCCTGTGTTGTGCATTGTTTCAAAGTATTATGTTAAAGGGAAACTCCGCCAAAAAATGAAAAATTGATATTTTGTTCTTGAAGCATAAAAAACCACATGTTCATCAATCAATAATAAAGTTTTATTCTGTATGTAAAGAGATCAAAATCGATTTTTGAAATTGATTATCAGTTCTTGGAAATCGCCATCTTGTCGACATGTCCGATATAAAAAGTCGAGTGACTTCTGGTGATATCTATAAACCACAAAGAACAAACAGAATCGGGGATTTACCGACCGTGCGTTATCATCAATCAATCGGGTATTGCCGTAGATGTCATACAGTGTTAAAATTTCTTGTCAAGTGTGGGTTGTTCTGTCAAACAAGGTTGTGACAAAAGTGTACATAGTTTTCCCGATCCCACAAAACAAGAAAGACATGGTTGTGCAGCCTTAAACTAATAGCAAAAAGTTTAATCTATAGCAAGCTTAAGTTGGTGTGTGAAGACCATTTTAAACAACCTTCTTTCGAGGGAGATTGGTAATTATATTCCTTAATAACAAAATAACCTAGCAGTGTTGATAGCTTTATATGATAAGATCTCGTTGATAAAAAAAAAATATATAGATTTGATGAGGAAGAAAAGTTTCAATTATAAGAAAGACAAATGCAGTGGTCTTGAAACAATCAATGATTTAAAAGATTCATTAGTATGCCTCTTTTATTTAAAGTACATTGATTTATATCAAGAATAGTTCCGTATATAGACAAGGTTATTTTTCAAATTAATAAAGTTATACTATTATAAATAACATTTTTTTTTAATTTTGTTATTCAACGGCTATTAACAAGGAGCGATGTTAGGAAGAGCTTTAGCTTGGACATAATATGTTGATTTACAAATGTAATATGATATTTCCACTGCCAGTCTGTCAGGTGATAGAAATGTAACTATCGAAACATCGGACATTTCAATTTCTTTATTAAAAGAGTTGTTTTTTTAACTAATCTTTGAATGATATACGGAATCAATTCAGAACGGTCATTTATAAAGACACTTTACAGTAAAATGTGTGACCCTATCTGGTATATTCGGTTAAAAATCTATAGGTTTTGTTTCCTTTTTAAATTGTATTTCGTTATCTTATTATTATTTATGTTGGCTTCCACCCGATTTGAAAAAAAGGTATGTCAGAATTATTGTTAGATTTAATCACTACAACCTGCTCAGAGTCTGAATTGACCCGTTTTTGTACTAGACCAGTGAAATCGTGTACACATTTAACTCAACTAGTCGCGACATTGTCTTGACTGTACTGAACTGTACTTAAGTGTACTCGACTAGGTCTCGACTTTACTTAATTAGTCTGATTCAGTACTTGATGATCTTTGTGTAGTCTGAAATGGTCTTGACCAAGTCTCGACCTGTCTTGACTAGTCTCGACCTGTCTCGACTCAGTCTCAACCAGTCTCGTCCTGTCTCGACTAGTCTTGACCTTCAAATTTAGTTTTGACTGGTGTTAATCAGACCATCTAACTTAATTAAATATTGATCTTACAAAATTCAAGCTTATTAGGTAGTTTGATTTATTGCTGTGAAATGAAAGAATTAAATTTTACAATAGGTCAAAATGAAATTATCAATCAACTTGCATTTTCATCAAACTATGCAGCTATCTTAGATTTATATTAAGCTTACTGAATCCCATGTCATTTAGTTTTTTGTTGTATTGCTGTAAAATTTTAAGAATTACAATAATCTTAAAAAAAGCTAGGATTTGCAATTCGGACAAAATAGAGATAGTACACTTTAATTTTTTTAATAACTTTTTCAAAACAACTTGGATTTTCATCAAACTGTTCTGCTATCGTATATATATATATATTAAGCTTACTGAATCCCAGGTCATTTTCTTTTTTGTTGTATTGCTGTAAAATTTAAAAATTAAATTAATCTAGGTCAAAAAAGCTAGAATTTGCAGTTCGAACAAAATAGAGATAGTACACTTTAATTATTTTAATAACGTTTTCAAATCAACTTGGATTATCATCAAACTGTGCAGCAACTTAGATTTATATTAAGCTTACTGAATTCCTGGTCATTTTGTTTTTTGTTGTATTGCTGTCAAATTTAAGAATTAAATTAATCTGGTCAAAAAAGCTAGAATTTGCAGTTCGAACAAAATAGAGATAGTACACTTTAATTATTTTAATTACTTTTTCAAATCATCTTGGATTTTCATCAAACTATGCAGCTATCTTAGATATATATTAAACTTACTGAATCCCAGGTCATTTTGTTTTTTGTTGTATGGCTGTCAAATTTAAGAATTAAATTAATCGAGGTCAAAAAAGCTAGAATTTGCAGTTCGAACAAAATAGAGATAGTACACTTTAATTTTTTTAATTACTTTTTCAAATCAACTTGGATTTTCTTCAAACTATAAAGCTACCTTGGTGGTGTATTAATCTTACTGAATCCCAGGTTGTTATGAAGTTTGGTGGATTGCTGTCAAATTTAAGAATTAATTTAATCTAGGTAAAAAAAGCTAGGATTTGCAGTTTGGACAAAATAGAGATAGTACACTTAACTTTTTCAAATCAACTTCGATTTTCATCAAACTCTACAACTATCTTTGCAATATATTGATCTTACTGAATCATAGGTTGTTATTCAGTTTGGTGTATTTCTGTCAAATTTAAGAATTTAATTCATCTAGGTCAAAAAGCTACAATATTAGAAATATATCTTTCCTCATAATTTGGGAAAAAGTATATATAAAATAGTTATATTTAATGTTTTATTCCTTTTTGATATATTTTATATAAAATTATAATCCTGGTACCTTTGATAACTAATAACTAATTATATAAATATATCAAAAAGGGATGAAACATTTAAGAAATTTTTAAAATAGTTCTTCTGATTTGTGATGATTTATAAAGCAATACCTTCTGCTTGGGACAAACTTCAAAAGATCACATCTTCCAGAGAGTTTTAAATTCTACCTGTAAAACTCATGTGTACTGATGTAATTAAACAATGTATAGTGCCATGTCATTAAATTTGACAAAAAAATATTTTTAAGATTTGATTAAAATAAATGTTTACTGTAACTTTGGAACACATTTCTTTTTTAAAAGGTTATCAAGGATTGTTATGAAAGTTAATGATATTAAATTTTTGTTTTAACAAAAAAGGTGTCTTTTTTAAGATTTCATAACTTTTTCAAATCAGCTTGGATCGTAATGAAACTTTTCAGCTATCTTTATTATATATTTCTCATACAAAAACCAAGGTTGTTTTGTATGTTGGTGTTTTGCTATCAAATTTAATGACCTAGTTAATAGGTAAAGACCGTAATATATTTTTCAGTTTTGACAAAATTCAGATAGATAACTATAATTTAAATATTTAAATTTGACAGCAATAAACTAAATTACCAAATAACTTGTTTTTTGTAAGAGTAATGTATAATAAAGATAGCTTTGAAATAATCTAGTGTTCTATCTGAATTTTGTCTGAACTGCAAATTCTAGCTTTTTTTTACCTACATCAATTTAATTCTTAAATTTGTCAGCAATACTACAAATGACATAACGACTTGTGATTCAGTAAGATCAATAGATTACTAAGATAGCTGTATAGTTTAAAGAAAATCTAAGTTGATTTGAAAAAGTTATATACTGAAAAAAAATAAAGTGTAATATCTAAATTTTGTCTGAACTGCAAAACCTAGCTTTTTTTTTTACCTAAATCAATTTAATTCTTAAATTTGACCGCAATACACCAAACTACATAATGACCTATGATTTAGTAAGATCAATATATAACTAATATAGCTGTATAGTTTGATGAATATCTTAGTTGATTTGAAAAAGTTCTGAAAAAATTAAAGATGCCTATCTGAATTTATATAATAATTTTTTATGTTTACCTATTGTAAAATTAAACTCTTTCATTTCACAGCAATAAATCAAACTACCTAATAAGCTTGAATTTTGTAAGATCAATATTAATTTAGTTAGATCGGCTGATTTACACCAGTCAAAATAAATTTGACGGTCAAGACTAGTCGAGACAGGTCGAGACTGGTTGAGACTGAGTCGAGACTAGTCAAAACAGGTCGAGACTTGGTCAAGACCATTTCAGACTACACAAAGATCATCAAGCAATGAATCAGACTAATTAAGTAAAGTCGAGACCTAGTTGAGTACACTTAAGTACAGTTCAGTACAGTCGAGACAATGTCAAGACTAGTCGAGGAAAATGTGTGCTCGATTTTACTGGTCGAACACAAAAACTGGTCAATTCAGACTCTGAGCAGTTTGTAGTGAATGTCAGAGTGACAAATTCAGTTAGGTTCAAGGACGTATATTCGATACATGTCCCTGTGTATTCCAGTGACATCCTGTCGACTTAAATTCCTATTACACAATAAAACAATACAGGTTCAGGTATGGTCTCTTTATTGATGTACCCGGTGTGCACAGGTAACATTTATTGACTTTAAGTGATGCATTACTTTATATCTGAATCTTTGTCAATCGACAAAAGCTTGTATTTGCATGAAGATTTTTTTTTCACAAAAAGGCTCCATAATCATGACTAAACAGTATAAATTTCGATAAACGGACAGAAAGTCACAGGACATAGAGTCGTAAATTTGGTAGGACAAAAAGTCACAGGACAATTAATTTGTTGACAATTTGTTTGAATATATAAGAGAAATATCTTGAAACATTTACTTTTTAATACATATATTCATATTAAAGTATTGGAATTGTGTCATTATACTTAAAAAAAGGAAGATTCGTTTAATTTTAATCATGCAAAAGAATGATTTCTTGGCACCATGAAGCCATATAAGTGCCAAGCCACTTTGACATTTTGTTTTTTTAACAATTATTTGATCATCTTTGATATTTTTTGGATAAATTTTGTTTACAAAGTTGATTCATATACAATAGTTCAAGAAAAATACAAAAATATTTATGTAGAAATAAGCGTTTTTTATTCAAAGTAAATAATCAGAAAAAATGAATTGTGACTTTTTTTCCTGTGACTTTTTGTCCGTGACTTTCTGTCCTACATTCTGAATTTCTGGAAGCAAATACAAGCTTTTGTCGATTGACAAAAATGCAGATATAAAGTAATACAACACTTAAAGTCACTATCAATATTGATTTATTGAGGATAAGAGAATCCCAATCTACATGTATGTCTGTCCATGTCCCTATCTTTATAAGGATTAGGATGACACGGGAATTGGTCTTTAAATTAAGAAGCGTAGATAGAGTGGTATATTGAAAAAAAATATATATAGCCGAATAGAGAATGATCGACGAAAAAGAGAAATAGTTATTGCAAAGGAGCGGAGATAAAAAGAGAGGCAAATTGGGAAACAAATGTTTGCATGACAAAGTTATTGCTCGCTTTGATATTTTTAGTTATACAAAATCACACATCGTGTTCCTAATTGATATTCACGTGCACTTACTTGATGTCTGCATAGCATGATTATAACTTAAAAATAATTAAGTTTTCCATTTGTTACATCGTAGTGTTGCTGTGTTTCATTATTAATGATTGTGTAAACTGTATAAACAAATCTTCATATACTAGCTACTCAATATGGTTGTATTTGAATACAGATTGACAACTCATGGTCCGACATCATGTAATATTTTCCACTTGACGCTAATTTTCCTTCTACCATCATCATTTTATTCATTAAATATTGCTGTAAACATCGATTTTTAACACCCAAACAAAATGGGAGTAGTATAAACCTTCAGAGCTTCTCCGTGGTATATACTTGTGAAATATATAGACGTAATTCGGTATTGGTGTGAATCTACATCTCAATAAAACAATTTTTGAATTACTATTTTGAGAGAACACTCACCAAACCAAAGCGAACGTATGGCAAGATATAACCAGCAGGCATTTAGTTTTCTTCAGACACAAGATAAATAATCACTTTCAAAAACGTATATTTGCATGCAGTTTCAAATATCAAGAACAATTAGCGGTCGATGTCCATAGGTCACTGTTAAGGCCGTTTACTAACTGATTAGAATCAGACATATCACTTGTACATTCTTGGAAGCCTTCATGTACCCCATTCGACGATGGGAACTCTTCTCTGATAGTGTTGACAACATAAGCTTATGTGGTAATCTATACTATTAAACGAGAAGACCTCATTTTGTGTGTCGCTTCTCTTCCTTCCACATTAAATTAATCATCATGACTATGTGTTCTTTAGGTAACATGCATAGTCGCATTTGTCATCCATTCTTATGATTATTCAGATTGAGTTATTTTGGGAGAAAAACGACAAAATAGGTGTCCGGATATTGTTTCCGTTATCAGACTGACTTTTAGTCATAGATAAGACTTCCGGTTTTCAACATCCACAAGAACAACCAATCGTATGATAGATTACAAAACTGAAAAACAAATAAACCAATCAGAGCGTTCTCCATATCATGGTTTTTAGATCGCAAGAACCACAACTATTATACCTCCTTAGAGACAATTATGTTTTCGCGTTTATCCACCTGTAAACTATTAAACTACTATAATATACAGAGACTCTCTGTATAATATCTACTTTTTTTCTGAAATATTTACTATCTGATGGGTCATACCAGTTGCGTATATATTGAAACAAGTAAAACAAGTGGAAACAAGAATGTGTCCATAGTATACGAATGCCACATCGGCACTATCATTTACTATGTTTCGTCGACCGTGAAATGGGATAAAATCTCTAATTTGACATTAAAATTAGAAAGATCTTATCGTAGGGAACATAGTTTCGAGTTGGTTGGACTTCAACTTCATCAAAAACTACCTCGACAAAAACTTTAACCTGAAGCGGAACAGACGGACGGACGAACGAACGAACGGACGATCAGACTAGAAAACATAATTCCCATAAATGGGGCTTAACAATTTATTGTTGAAAGTGAAAACTTTAACCTGAAGCCGGACAGAAGGACGGACAAACGAATGAACGGACGAAAATACTAGAAAACATAATTCCCATAAATGCGGCATAAAAAATGATTGTGAAAGTGAAAGTAGTGATTTGGCCAAAATGAAAGTAGGGTAGAGATTAGAGGGAGGCAGGACTTATTCGGGACGTCGAGATCGGGTGTTTTTAAGCTCGGGATTTCGGGATTGATCATTACGGGATGCGGGAATATTTTTTTTTTTAATTTCGGGATGTCGGGATATGAATTTCGTTAAAATACGCACCTCGAGATTTCATGTTTTTAAGCCCGGGATTTCGGGATCAGGGCCCCTCAGACCACCCCTCAGACGAGCCTTAGTCATTTATACGAGATTCAAATCCTACCATTGGCATGTTAATTGGGCTCTCAAAAGGAAAATCACTGATGGATTGTCCTAGAAGCACATTTTATTAGAATAATAATGGTCTATAAGCAGTTTCAAAAAATGCATTGTAGCAAAGGGGAAGAATAATTGTGGTATAAGGCCAGAAACACGAAAAATAATTGGATTTAACAGAAAGGAAACACATAACGGATTTTGGGAAAAAAGGAGAGGGCTTTTGATACCTTATATGAAACTCTCAAGTCATAATATCTTTTACAAAAATTCATCCTACAACAGTTTACAAGCTGTATATGCCCGCGATTTCGCGGGTGTGTTCTAGTTGATAGTTTAAATTTACTCAGTGTCGGCAACTTATTTTCTTAGTGACTTTCTTACTTACTTAAGTACTTACTTTCTTACTTACTTACATTTACTTACTTACTTATTACTTAGGTGTTTAGTTATTTCTGTGACATTTTGGTCTCTTGTGGAGAGTTGTCTCATTGGCAATCATTAATTATACCACCGACCGACCGACCGACCGACCGACTGACTAACTGACTAACTGACTGACTGACTTATAATTGTCCATTCGTTCGTTCCGTTCGTTCGTGAGTAAATGAGTGACTTACCGACTGACTGACTGACTGACTGATTGAATGAGTTATCTGGTTGGTTGGTTGGTTGGTTCGTTCGTTGATTGGTTGGTTGTTCGTTCGTTAGTGCATGCCTCGATGTGACCGACCGACCGACAGACTGACTGACTGACTGACTGACTTATAATTGTTCATTCGTTCATTCTGTTCTTTCGTGAGTGAATGAGTGACTTACTGACTGACTGATTGAATGAGTTATTTGGTTGGTTGGTTGGTTGGTTCGTTGGTTCGTTCGTTGATTGGTTGGTTCGTTCGTTGACTGGTTGGTTCGTTCGTTCGTTGATTAGTTGGTTCGTTTGTTAATTGGTTGGTTGGTTCGTTCGTTGTTTGGGTGGTTCGTTCGTTGATTGGTTGGTTGGTTGGTTGGTTTGTTTGTTTGTTCGTTCGTTCGTTAGTGCATGCCTCGATGAGTGTGTTTGAGAGGCTTTATAGTACTTATGTTGCATGTTTCTTTGTTTAATTGTATGTGTTCTTTTGATGTGTTTATATTTTTTTGTCGTACTTTTGTTCTGTAGGTTTTAAAAGCCTTCAAAGCTTATGCTTGTAATTGTATTGCTTATACCGACTCTAAATAAACCAAATGTCTTATGTTGGTAAGCGCAGAAAGCATTTAAGTTAGCTTTTCTTTTAGGCCTACATTTATTGACGATTAATTCATCTGCATAGCCACGGTATTCTGTGAACTGATGCTTATCTGATATAGTCTTCTTTCTTTTGACTACGATATACCGAAGGGGTGATTTCTCTTTTCAACTTATAAATCCCCCTGCGGTATCTTCTTCTCTTCAGTGTGGCTGTGTTGGATACGATCCGTAACAAGCTTTTCTACCTCATGCATAGATTACTTTAGCTGGATTTGGCAAAACTTTTAGGAATTTTGGACCTCAGTGCTCTTCAACTTCGTACTTCATTTGGCCTTTTTTTTTTAACTTTTTTAGATTCGAGCGTCACTAATGAGTCTTTTGAAGACGAAACGCGTGTCCTGGCGTATATACAAAATTTAGTCCCGGTATCTATGATGAGTTTATTTACAACCATTGGGTCGATGCCACTGCTGGTGGAGATTCATTTCCCCATGGGTATCACCAGCCCAGTAGTCAGCACATTTTGTGCTGACATGAATTATCATTGATATGGCTATATTTATAAATTAACTGTTATCAAAATTTAGAATTTTTGAAATACTAAGGGTTTTCTACCTGAGTCATATATTACTTAAGCTGGATTTGGCAAAACTTTTAGGAATTTTGGACCTCAATGCTCTTCAACTTCCTACTTTATTTGGCCATTTAAACTTTTTTGGATTCGAGCGTCACTGATGAGTCTTTTGAAGACGAAACGCGCGTCCTGGTGTATATACAAAATTTAGTCCTTGTATCTATGATGAGTTTATTTATTTTGGTGACGACGGACTGGCCGGCAGTGAAAAGTTGGTACCTGTTTGTTAGACTACTACTACAGTTTAAAACTTTTTAACCCAAATAATTGAAACTGCTAAGAAAGATTGCAAACATGTTGCGGTTGTAGTTCTGCTGCTATGGAAATATTTGAGAAATATGTTGCATTATCTAGACGTGGGAATTTAGTTATTTTTCAACAACACGCACGAACGATGGTTACAGTTTAGTGTGCCGGATCAACTCATCATACAGAACTTAAACGTCACGATTGCACATGTGTTTAAGCTATGCACTTGGTATTATGGAATCGTTTTAGGATTGTTTCCACTATTTCAGTACTTGAGAACTAACTGATTTTTCTACCAAATTTTCCAAAGACAGTGAAAATTTTGTTTTATACCCAGATCTTTGGCATTTCACAGAGTTTGCAAACCTGTTGAGGTTGTTCCCCTTCCAGAATAGAATCACAGTAGGATTTCCTCTCATTTTCATAATCTATATTTTCATATATTTTAAAGTTCAATGCAACTTACCAGCTCTCGCAAAATGCTTTAGTTAACTAAATGCAAAAATTCCAAATCAAACTTGTAGGTTTCATTCTCTTATATGTGTATATCTGGAAATTCCCCATAAAATTGAAAGCAAAGGATGTTTACATATTTGGAATACTTGAAGAGTTTTATGACCAAAGCGACCTAAACGGAATAGCCAAACAGCCCATATTTTATGTTGGAATACGCTTAGGTTGTCGTGTACATATGCTGAGCAACAACTCTAAAATCAGTTGACACTGAGACCAGCAGCATGAAACCGAGGTCAAAGTGATCATAGTCACTAATATAGACAAAATCCTAACAACAAATATTTCTTTTGGTCTATCATATATTTACAGAAACACACAAAAGGCTAGAATTACCACTTAAGTGTTAAATGAGGTCATGATACTCATCCTACCGAACAACTACCACATATACATTGAACCCGAGTCCCAAATTGTGTTGTGTCAAATGAGGTCATGATACTGCTCCTACCCAAAAACAATGAACCCGAGTCCCTGATTGAGTAGTGGACAATAGGGTCATGATACTCCTCCTACCCATATACATTGAACCCGAGTCCCTAATTGAGTAGTGGAAAATGAGGTCATGATACTCCCCCTACCCATATACATTGAACCCGAGTCCCTAATTGAGTAGTGGAAAATGAGGTCATGATACTCCCCCTACCCATATACATTGAATCCGAGTCCCTAATTGAGTAGTAGAAAATGAGGTCATGATACTGCTCCTACCCATATACATTGAACCTGAATCCCTATTTGAGTAATGGAAAATGAGGTCATGATACTCCTCCTATCCATATACATTGAACCCGAGTCCCTAATTGAGTAGTAGAAAATGAGGTCATGATACTCCCCCTACCCATATACATTGAACCCCAGTCTCTAATTGAGTAGTGGAAAATGAGGTCATGATACTCCTCCTACCCATATACATTGAACCCGAGTCCCTATTTGA
The DNA here is from genome assembly GCA_037788925.1 of Mytilus galloprovincialis. NCBI lineage: Eukaryota > Metazoa > Mollusca > Bivalvia > Mytilida > Mytilidae > Mytilus > Mytilus galloprovincialis. Next base: position 40,021,097 of record CM075338.1, read on the forward strand.
GTAGTAGAAAATGAGGTCATGATACTCCTCCTACCCATATACATTGAACCCGAGTCCCTATTTGAGTAGTAGAAAATGAGGTCATGATACTCCCCCTACCCATTTACATTGAACCCGAGTTCCTATTTGAGAAGTGAAAATGAGGTCATGATACTCCCCCTACCCATTTACATTGAACCCGAGTCCCTATTTGAGAAGTGGAAAATGAGGTCATGATACTCCTCCTATCCATATACATTGAACACGAGTCCCTAATTGAGTAGTGGAAAATGAGGTCATGATACTCCTCCTACCCAAAAACATTGAACCCGAGTCCCTATTTGAGTAGTGGAAAATGAGGTCATGATACTCCCCCTACCCATTTACATTGCACCCGAGTCCCTATTTGAGAAGTGGAAAATGAGGCCATGATAATCCCCCTACCCATTTACATTGAACCCGAGTCCCTATTTGAGAAGTGGAAAATGAGGTCATGATACTCCTCCTACCCATATTCATTGAAGACGAGTCCCTAATTGAGTAGTGGAAAATGAGGTCATGATACTCCCCCTACCCATATACATTGAACCCGAGTCCCTAATTGAGTAGTAGAAAATGAGGTCATGATATTCCCCCTACCCATATACATTAAACTCGAGTCCCTATTTGAGTAGTGGACAATAGGATGATGATACTCCCCCTACCCATATACATTGAACCCGAGTCCCTAATTGAGTAGTAGAAAATGAGGTTATGATACGCCCCTACCCATATACATTGAACCCGAGTCCCTAATTGAGTAGTGGAAAACGAGGTCATGATACACCTCCTACCCATATACATTGAACCTGAGTCCCTAATTGAGTAGTGGACAATAGGGTCATGATACTCCTCCTACCCATATACATTGAACCTGAGTCCCTATTTGAGTAATGGAAAATGAGGCCATGATACTCCCCCTACCCATATACATTGAACCCGAGTCCCTAATTGAGTAGTGGAAAATGAGGTCATGATACTCCCCCTATTCAATAATTACCGCATATACATCAGTAAACCTGTTGCTAAAATTGTGTGTCTTTTTTCTTCTAGTTCAGTTTATCTGTATACAAGTGGTTGGCCTCGTCTGTCCCAACAATCAAATTAACGAAACGCTACTAGTCTGCTTTGCTTGGTAGAAAAAACCCCTGAAACTCATCCTCAATGGCACTTATACGTCAGTAAACTTACAAGTATACAAGTAAAGATTGTTTCAAGAACAACGAGGTTTGGACGAATTATTCTATATAAATCGTCAATAGCAGTAATAAACATGTAATTTACTAAGATATACCTTTTATTACAACTACTGTACTACTAATTTGGATAATTGACCGCTATCTTTTTTCACCATTGCACACACTTATCATGCATAGAATTAAAAAAAAAAAAAAACTTGTAAAAAAAATCCTCAAACAAAATAATGTATTAGATTAGATTTATAATATTTGTATATCCATTAATGAAATAAACGATAATTGGCATTCTTTTCGCAAATAATTTAGTTAGTGATTGTCAGATGAATTTAAATAAGTAAGAACGAAATGTTAAAAAGAAAAAAAAAATCATGCATGTTGCACTGTTGCACTAATTAAACACTTAAAAATTGCCAAATTTAAACACAAGTTAAAAAATCCGGTAAAGTAAATCAGATGTGCAATAATTTTTATTTGGGAAATGCAACATTTAATTTTTAAGGTTAAAAGTACTGTTCTTTAAACTTAATATTTTAATTTTATGCTAATTGCATAGAACGTAATCGGATATTGTTCCATTTGTATGTTGTATACACTTCCAAAATTAAAAATTTAATTTCAATAAATTTATACAATTAAATTATTGTTTCTCTATTGTCATCGGTGTATTAAACTCGCTATACCCTTTCTGTTAATTCATTCGAAATGACAACATTCACAGCTGTGTACGCTTGAATTCACACATGTGTACACCTGAGGCTAAATTGCTGCAAGGTAAAATTTAAACCAATTCTCCTCAGATCGAGAAATATACAATGACTTTACAAAATAACATACACTCTCTGTTCACACATATTTTTCATTGAAATGGTTATCAAAGTTATAAAGGTAAATAAAAAGTAAAATATTTTCAGTTCAATATCAGTAAAAATGTTCAATAGATATTTAATGAAAAAGAAAAAACAACAATTTTTGAAATTATTTTGAAATATTTATATTTATATAATTATATAGGAAGTTTTATTCAATAATACAAAACGGTACACGCACGTTCATTTTGATATTGTGGTTATTAACTTTTTTGTGGTTATTAAGCTTTTAATTACGTAGTATTGTGACAAGAAATTAAGACTTTAACAGATTTTATTTTTCCCAGGATTCAACAAATCGGGCTCAGACGTCACAACCCATTCTCGTAGGTCAAGAAAAAAAGTTACAAATACTTGATTTTGTCCGTTATTGGAAGGAATTTAAATTTAAAACTTTGTGATTGCGTTTTTTATGTTAAGACGAACATATTTAGATGATAAGTAAAAAAATCGCGGATTTTCCCTTTAAAATACTTTTAAATTCCAGCCTTATCATATTTTATGGAAACCAAACCATTATTTTATACATTTATTTTTTTAGCTCACTGGGGCCCAAAGGGCCCAATGTGAGCTTATGTCATCACTTGGTGTTGCATACATGCCAAGTGACATGATATTCGAGTGTAATACACGCTTTTCAACGGTCTACACGCGGGGATTTTGTCACACGGCGTGTACACGCTTCTACACCATTTGACACGCAATTACACGCTTTTTCGTTCTTTTCATTTTTTGGTCGTTAGTGATATCGCTATTCTAGGGTTTTTCCTAATGCAGCGATAAATACCGAAAATTCGAAGTAATTGTTTGGCTGTCATATTGTTTATTTTTCTATATGAACAAACAGTAAAAGGTAAGTAGTTTTTGATTAGTTTTAACGATTTTGTGACTTTCTTTTAAATTCACTTTATATGGGAAATGTGCACAGAAAGAGGTCGCTTTCAGGGCCTGTACTATCGACGAGTATCGTCTAAAGCGCTGATTGTTAAGCCAAAACGATGTGTACGTACCAAAATTCAAGATTTATAAATTATATTTTTGGAGTTCGAGTGACAAGTAACGCATTGTGCATTCTATGTTGCAATGATAAAAAACAATACATGTGAGAGGATGAATACAATGTAGTTATTAGAAGAAGCATTAATTTTAACATGTTTATTTAATGGAAATCAAAATTATAAGACATTTTTCTTTTTTAATTTCAGTTTCAAATCTAGCAAACAGATTTCTACAGGCCATGGGGATGGAAATATCACAGAACTGTTGGATCAGCTTGCATAGTTCCAGCTATCTTATGATGAACTACCCAGTTTTGACCAGGCAATAGCAATGGGAGCAATGGCAGAGATAATAGATGAAATTTTACATTGCCAAAAAAAACCCAACATTATGACGTTCTTTCAAATCTTGATGACGCCAATTCAGTCAAATACCAATTCCTACTGTGGGAGAGTATTTTCAATTATAAAGAAATTGACACTAAATTATTATCAGAACTTGACTATGTTACATTTATATTGTATGCTGTTATCAAATAAATGTAACTAAACTTGAAACTGGCAGTTGTTTTGAATATGTGATGGTGCTTTAAAAGCAACATAAAAAAACACTGTTACTGTATAAAAATACATGCTTCTTTCAAAGGCAGATTGTGAGCTTAAATGAACGGTGACCCTATACTTTTATTTTTCTATTTAACAATGTTTAAGTGTAGGATAAAGTTTATTTCTAGAAAAAAAATAGCAAGATTTTATGTTTAAAAAAACAAAAATTGGTTTATGCCTGCGATTCCCCTTAAAGCTTTTGTTTTGAGGAATTTGGTGTTGACAGTAAATGTTTGTGTGTTTTTGGTTATTCACTTTTACAATCACTTGTTGATCATTTCAAGACAGTTGACCTATAAAAATATGATGAAACCTTTTCAAATGATTTTTATAGTTTGTTCTTATGTTGTTCTGTAACACCACTGTCCCAGGTTAGGGGAAGGGTTGAGCAACCAAAAACTTGTTTAACCTGCCACAATCTTTGTGTGCCTGTCCCAAGTCAGGAGCCAGTAATTCCATAGAAGTCGTTGGTTTACTTATGTTATATATTTGATTTTCGCTATATGTTTTGTTATAAATTATATAAATTAGGCCGTTAGTTTTCTCAAATGTTCATATTTTTTCTTATCGGGACCTTTTATAGCGAACTATACAGTACAGGTTTTTATCATTCTAGTAGAGTGTACAGTTACCTATAACTGCTTATATCCATTTTATTCAAGCTTTGGTGGATAGTTGTATGGACATTGAAAGACCAGGGGGGTCTCACCCTCATTTAGGCGGTCTCAGGTAGGTTTTCACTATATATTTTGAATATCCAACTGGCACTTTCGGCGCTCCATAAACATGCAAGACAGGAAGTGTACCCAAATATCTTTTAGTCACGTTTGTATCTATCTATTGACTAAATGTCTGCTTAATATTAGACAGATTGGGAGATCAGGGGGCTATCACCATTGTCTTGTGCTTTTTGTCCTAAAATTTTGATAATTTATACCTGAAAAGTAACAATATAAGCCCTCCATAGATAACGAATATGACATTATTCTGGGAAATCCTTCTAATACAACCTTTATATATACAGAGTCTATGACTTACTTAAGAGGCAATGCCAGAGAAAACCAGGCAGATCTTAGAAATTTTGTTCAACAACCTTTTTGAGATAAATGTGTTTTTGTATTGTATGCACCTTGTTTTGTTGGGAAATGACATTTTTAAAAGTCATATTGGGTTATTATGTATAAAAAAATGAATTTGATTTTACAGTAAATTTGACTGCTTATATAGGGAAATAGGGGTATGAATTTCTCAACAAAAACATCCTACAATATAATGATTGATATATATTCTTAAAGATGACCATGAATACAGCAGGAAATGATAATAACATCTGTGGTATCTGTTGATATGTAAATGTTCTAATGCAGTAAACTGTTGGGAAACAGCAGTTTGTTTTTGACTTTTTGGTGTTTAGACATACCAAAAGTGATGCTCTTCAATTTAAAAACCGATAAAGGTTGTAATCAGCTGTGTGGTAATGTAATGAATATAGAAAAAACTATATACTAGATACTAAATACTAGAGAAGATATCACTTGAATGTTTTCATGATCATTTTAAGAAATTGAGTAATGTACAACATGATCAGAATGGTGATTTTACAGATGATATTGATTGTAATGCTGTAACTAATTTGAATTTTGAACTGAATTCTGTCATTACTGTAGACGAGGTTGTCAAAGCAATTAAGTCATTGAAAAATAATAAATCAAGTGGTACAGATTTTATATTAAATGAATTTTTGAAAAACTCATGTCAGAAAATGATTGATATATATGTAAAAATGTTTAACATTGTTTTTAAATCTGGAAAAATTCCTGACCTATGGTCAGTTGGTATTATATATCAAATTTAAATGGGTAAAGGTGACATGGCCGACCCTGATAATTATAGGGGTATAACTATTCTGAGCTGTTATGGTAAACTTTTTACAACTGTACTGAATAACAGATTAAATTGTTACTTAGAAAATATGAATGTTCTCTGCGAAGAACAGGCAGGTTTTAGGAAAAATTATGGTACTTATGATCACATTTTTAATCTTCAATGCTTAGTTGAGCTATATTTGTATCGTAAAAAAACATTGTATTGTGCATTTGTTGATTACCGTAAGGCATTTGACTCTGTTAACAGAATAGCATTATGGCGTAAATTGTTGCAAAACTGTGTTGATGGAAATATGTTTGTTATTATACATGCTATGTACTTGATACTGATGAAACTTCTGTTTATTTAAGATTATACTTGTTGTTATTTGCTGATGACACTGTTATTTTAGCTGAATCCAAGGTAGAATTACAAACTGCTCTTAACGCAATGTACTTGTATTGTAAGACATGGAATTTAGAAATTAATGCTTCAAAGACAAAAGTTATATTTAATAAACGTAAAATTATTGACAAACCTGTATTTACTTTAAATGGTGAAATTTTAAATGTTGTATATGACTTTGTGTATTTAGGTATAATTTTTATGTCAAATGGATCTTTTTCCAAAAACAGAATTAAATTGTTGGATCAGGGTAGAAAAGCAATGTATGGTATGTTGAGAAAATGTAGATCCTTAGGTTTACCTATTGATATCCAACTTAAAATGTTTGATACTATGGTTTCTCCAATTCTACTTTATGGTTGTGAAGTGTGGGGTTATGAGAATAATGCTGCTGTTCAATCTTTGTTCTTACAATTTTACAAAATTATACTTGGTGTTAAAAAATCTACTCCTAATTGTATTTTATATGGAGAATTAGGTAGATATCCTACTGACATATTTATAAAGAGCAGAATGATAGGTATGTGGAAAAGGCTCGTATGTTATAAACAAGACAAGATATCTGCTATGTTGTACAAATTGTTGTTTAATATGCATAAGAAAGATTTTTTCCATTCTAAGTGGATAACATATATTGAAAATATCTTGAATGATTGTGGTTTTTCTGAATATTGGATTGCACAAAATGTACCAAAATGTATAAATTTATCAAAACTTGTTAAACAGAGATTATGTGATCAATTTAAGCAGAATTGGTATACAACTATTTTTAACTCACCAAAATGTCTTAACTACAGAATTTTTAAATATAATCATGGTTTAGAATTTTATTTACTTAATTTACCAGATGATTTGAAAAAAGCCTTATGCAATTTTAGATGTCTAAATCATCGACTCCCTATTGAAAGGGGTTGCTTTTGGGGTATAGAACGTGACGACAGAATTTGTGACATATGTAACAAAAACCAATTAGGTGATGAATATCATTATTTATTTAATTTTACTTTTTTCAATAACGAAAGGAAATCTTTATTACCTTGTAATCTTATTACCAATCATAATACTGACAAATTTTATGAATTATTTAATTCTGACTTTGACAATGTTGTTCTTAAAATTGCAAAATTTTGTAAAATTGTACTAGCTGTTGTTAATTAAACTAATATTGTTTCAACCATTAATATGTCCATTTGAAGTTTACTGTCTTCCTTTAAATGCATTACTTTTTCAAATGTATATCTGTTAATGAATGTTTATAATGTTCACTGCATTACTTTGATACTTTGTTATTTGTTATATTATGAATACTTATGTAGTATTTGTTATTGTTCACATACCCCTGTTGGGGTCTTTGAGAAATAAAAAACTTGAAACTTGAAACTTGTAAAATGAACTTCTGTTGTATATTTTAATACATAATTGACCATTTTGTAACGATTTAACAAAAGTATATAACTTTAATTGTGGTGTTGGGAAACTTATTTCCCTCATCAAGAGATTGTTGCATACATGTACGGGTGATCTTTTCCTAGACACATTGGTTTAATAAAGGCAGTTACAAATTCTGTACGGGAATGAGGATTATTTATAAGACTGAAATTATTGTATTATTTGCTGGAAATGTGGAATATGAGGAATTTAGAGCCATCCGTGATTAGTTTTGATGATTCAGCTGGAAATTATACAGTTTGCTCCCACCTCAAAACAGTACATGGTATATCATGGACACCAAAGGCAAAGAAAGATCTAAATGCCATAATTTTGGGCATCTTGAAAACTGGAAAGGCGGATCACTTTGAAGCAGATGATAGTTATAGTGTATAAAAGAATTCTTTGCGACATTTATACCAGATGGAACAGGTAATAGTTTAAATTATGGAAAAAAAGGTAATCAAACCTTGGACTACATTTTTGTATTATACTAGTATAAAAAAAGTCCCAGATCAAAGCATTCAGAAGATTAAATGAATTTTACTAAACATACTTTTCAAAATGTCTTTATTAAATTGAATTAAAATCAAATTATTGTGTAAATTTTCTAGACACATTGTTGTTTGATGCTGCTTTATTTTGAAAACTAGAATTCATTTACCAATTACAATTTTTTCCCAACTGACAATCATGAGGTCCTGTTTAATAATCTCAATAAATCCCCCCTTTCCCCCATATTTTTAGTTACAATGTGAAATTATTATCTGCAAATTTATGATCTGTGCTGAATGCAATTTTATACAATTTTATTCATCATGTTCAAACATTATTCATTTGTTATTTGAATAGGATAATAATATAGAATTTAAAAAAAATAAAACTATCAGACTCAAAAGTTACAAAAAAAAGAAGATGTGGTATGATCATGATGATTTCCAATGAGAAAATCACATGTACAACTACATGTATCCTCCATATACACAACAAACAATGTCACCTTATTTATTATGTTTATCATGTTTATCATTAATATGTACATGTACCAAAATGAATGTACATCATGTACATGTAAGCAACTACAAATGAATACATTTGTATATATACATGTAGAATAGATACATGTATAAACAGATGTGGTATGAGTGTCAATGATATAACTCTCCATCCAAGTCACAATTTATAAAAGAAAAGACAATTCTGCAGTTATCAGGATAGTCATATATGTTTATGTCAGATATACATGTAAACAGTAAGCTTAATTTGTTAAAAAGCAGGAGCAAATTGTTGCTTTTTAAATTTTCTGTAATTTTGATTGCTACATATGCAATGTACCTATATTTTACATGGCCTTATGACACATGAAAGACACATATATTGTAAAGTGGTTATTGCATATATATTTATTTAAAAAAATAAAACTTGTATATCAAATCATAAGATAATTAGATTCTTAATCCACTATTTAGACAATGTTAGATGGGATCTTTTGGGATGGCAATACCTTTGTTTCATAAATTTGTTGTTTATTGTCCTTCATCATGTTCATGTCCTTAAAAACTAAATCTAGACATAATATGATATACATGATACAAGGATTTCAAAATTTTAACATTTAGTACAAAATTAAAACTGAAAAAAAAATTAAAAAATAACTCATTTTGAGATCTTGTCATTAGTATTTAAATACATCATTGTACTTTTGTACATGTACATATATGATCATGGTGAGCATATAAGGTTAATTTGACTCAAATATATCAAGTAAACTTGTAAAGTAATAGGTAAATCACAATTTACCTTTCTGCTCTAAAGTGTTCATTTAGATCATTTTGTACATTAACCTGTCCATTTAAAAAATAGAATTAATCATACAAAAAAGTCTTGTAACTTTGAAAGGTTGAATAAGTTTTCTATGTTTTAATGTAGTAAGATGCTAACAGATCATTATATATTTTCCACCGGTTCTTAAGATAAGAAAATAACTAATTTAATATTAAATACAATTTACCAGATTCAATTCAATTATTTCTTTAAACAGATAAAAGATACATCAGATGATAGACTGACATATAGAGGAGCCTTTAATTAGAGAAATGGATCAACTTGATTTTGAAGTTAACCTACTGTATTTATATGAAAATTCAAAAGTGAGTACCAGTATCTCTTAAAGTACATTGTTTACATGTTTATCTTTATTTAGATAAAGTACCATATAAGATAAAGTATGTGGAATCTTAAATCCAGTATATATACCAGACATTACATCAGTATATACATAATGCAAATCAGAATTAAAAGGCATAACAATTGAACTGTTAAACATTATTAGATGACCAGTGTCACCTTAATTTAAGAAAAAATTAAAACACAGATAACACACAGACAAAAATTAATGAGACCATGTACTCCAGATATGCAAGAAGGGTTTTAATCTCCCACTACAAATGTATATACTTATATATCTTTATTCTCAATAAACCATATACATATGTATAGAGAAGACATGCAATTATGTACAATATTTACAACAAGACAGAACAAACAAAATAGTTGCTAAGACAATATATGAAGTCCATTTTAGCCAGGAGCACATACACCTGTGTTAATAATCTTTATGAATTCAGATAATTTAATCAATACTAATTTGTTTTTTGAAGACATAATCTGTTTGTATTTGACAATATTTGCATTGTTTAAATAATATATGAAGTCCTGAATATGAAATCCTCTAAAAAATTATATTAAACTTCAAATATGTGTACTTGAATACATGTATATATAATATTCAAATTCATCTTATTTAATATAATTAATTTAAAACATTTTCAAGCCAAAAACTGATGTATAAATGTATAGCTTGACTGTTCCTTTATTTTTTTCAGGTGACTGAGCTAAAAGAAAAACACACATGAAACTGTTACCAGTTTGGGACCATCAAAGTGACCAACAGAACATTTGAATACCTTTTAAAGTTTTTTATGTATATGTTTGACTTTTGGTAATATTTCAGCAGTTTCTTCAGTAAATGAGAGACCTCAATGTTGAAAATGACAATTTTGATAGAGGACAATTTTAAGACTATCAACTTTATTGTTTATGGAAATTTATCTTTTAAAATATTACTGGATGTCTAAAAGAATATTTCATTTTTTTCTGAAACTATTTAGATATTTATTATGTTTCATGTGTTTATAGGCAAAAATTTATATATGTCATTTATGTTAAGCAAGGGTTTATATCATGTATATGAATTAAAAAAAGATGTATATGTGTTGAACTTGATTTAACAAATTATTACAGAGTAACAGAAAATGGGATCAATGTATATTAAAACAAATATGTTAAAGGAAAAAAAAGTCAAAAGTAGTATTTTTCAAAATAATTGTGTTAATATTTCTGTGCTATTTAGAAATATGTGCACCAAAAAAGATTAAACTTTTATATAAGTATGGTATGCCCTTGTTGTTTTGTGAAGTACATGCATTTGAATCTTGATCAAAATTTAATGATTGAATCAACAGGATAAACTAATTGTTATGTTAACACTGTAGCTAAGTATATGTCACATTTAATCAGGCCAAGTTATCCTACTTATTAACAAAGGAGATTTGATATGATTGCCAATTTTACGGCTACATATAACTATCACAATTTTCTTTACGCCATTATCATTGTGACGTATGGGAATAATTCTCTGTTGTCTTATTCTGACTTTTATACAAATCAAGTGATGAAGATAAACAAAGCTTCTATTTCCAAAGAAACTGCTATGGAACCAAATAAAAATCAGAAGATGTAGTATAATTGTAATGAGACAACTCTCCATTAAGAGACCATACAATGTAAAAGTTTATAGTAAGGTACAGCCTTCAATAAAGAAATAACCACTCTGCATATCATATTTGATTTTGCAAAAACCAAGAGCATGCTTATTTGTAGATTTTGTCACTATCAAGTATATATGTGCATGTACTAATGTATTCATGTGGTGTCCGTCCTCTAACTAAAGTTGACCTTGGAAAATGATTTGAAATCCTTCCCCCCCCCCCCCCCCCCCCCAAAAAAAAAATTAAATGGACAAGATCTATGGTCATGATGGTCATGCCAGTTGGGAGTTCAGAATATATAGGTTAAGAAATGAGGATCTAATCAGTTTTGATACCACGGCAAACAATTTTTGGGATCGTATAATGGTATTATGTCGTCATCGTTGTTGTCTGAAGACACATTGGTTTCCGGACAATAACTTTAGTTTTAATGAATGGATTTCTATGAAATTTAGTAAGAAGGTTCAATACCCCAAAAGGAAGGTTAGGATAAATTGGGGATGATGGTCCATGGAACACTACACATTGTCTTGAGGTGCTGCACACGTGTGCCAAATATCAAAAGATTTTGTCACAGGGCAAACAAATCATGCTCCCGACACAAAAGTGTAAACAAAAATCATCTTTTTACTTTGAGATCAAAGGTCAAAGTACAGCAAAAATTGTATTGTAGGTATCTGTGGCATTGACTTATGATCTACATGCCAATTCAATGAGAATTTTCTTGCATCTTCTAACTAAGTACTTCCATGGTGAAAATTTGTATAAAAAAGGACAGGAAATGTATAGTGTACATTTTATGGTTCCTATGGCAACCAAATGAACAAAGTGGCGACAAGACTACAACTTTTTTTTTTTAATTTTTTTCATCAAAAACTTTCACTTAAACATGATAAATACAATAAAGATGCAAAAGTTTATGGTATTTTGCAACTTAATCGATGTAATACCATTTTGGTTTGCCAAAACATAATTTTCTCAATTTTACAATTTTCTCTATTTTTTGTATTTTTTTACTGACTTGTTTGAAAAAGAGTAAAAAGGATACCAAAAATTGTATTTTCATTTTTTTTAACCAACATATTTACTAGACTTCCATGTCAGTAGTTTAGTCATAAGTGTTGTTTTCCTCTGGTGATATATAATTGAAAACGGTTAGAAACTGGCTTTTCTCAAATTTTACAATTTTCTCTATTTTTGCATTTTTTTACCTTATTTTTTTTTTTTTTTTTTTTTAAAGATACCAAAAGTTTTATTTCCATTATGTTTTACACCAACATAGTACTAGACTTCCATATAGGTAGAGTAGTAATAACTGGTGTTTTCCTCTGGTGATGAATAATTGAAAACGGTTGGAAACTGGCTTTTCTCAATTTTCTCAATTTCCTTATTTTAGCATTTTTTTACCTTATTTTAAAAAAAAAATCAAAAAGATACCAAAAATTTTATTTTTATAATTTTTTACACCAACATAGTACTAGACTTCCATATAGGTAGTTTAGTCATAAGTGTTGTTTATCTCCGATGATGAATATAATTGAAAACGGTTAGAAACTGGCTTTTCTCAATATTCTCAATTTTCCTTATTTTAGCATTTTTGACCTTATTTTTTGAAAAAAATCAAAAAGATACCAAAAATTTTATTTATATTATTTTTTACACCAACATAGTACTAGACTTCCATATAGGTAGTTTAGTCATAAGTGTTGTTTTTCTCCGATGATGGATAATTGAAAACGGTTAGAAACTGGCTTTTCTCAATATTCTCAATTTTCCTTATTTTAGCATTTTTTTACCTTATTTTTTGAAAAAAATCAAAAAGATACCAAAAATTTTATTTTTATTATTTTTTACACCAACATAGTACTAGACTTCCATATATGTAGTTTAGTCATAAGTGTTGTTTTTCTCCGATGATGGATCATTGAAAACGGTTAGAAACTGGCTTTTTCCGCATATATTTCAATGAAAATTTGCCGTTTGAGGGCTTATATTGAATTTCATTTAAAAAAATGTCAAATTCACAAAATATTGAAAAAAAATTATATATTCCCAGTCAGTATGTTATACTGGAAGGGTAAAATACATGTTTGACCAAATTATTTTTTTTTAGTTGAACAGTCCTGCCTGGTGCTCTCCTCTGGCATTGCCTCTTAAATTGTATGGACATTGAAATATCAGGGGGGGGGGGGGGTCTCACCCTCATTTATGCGGTCTCAGGTAGGTTTTCGCTATATATTTTGAATATCCAACTGGCACTTTGGGCGCTCCATAAACATGCAAGACAGGAAGTGTACCCAAATATCTTTTAGTCACGTTTGTATCTACCTATTGACTAAATGTCTGCTTAATATTAGACAGATTGGGAGATCAGGGGGCTATCACCATTGCCTTGTGCCCTTTGTCCTAAAATTTTGATAATTTATACCTGAAAAGTAACAATATAAGCCCTCCATAGATAAAGAATATGACATTATTCTGGGAAATCCTTCTACTACAACCTTTATATATACAGAGTCTATGACTTACTTAAATTGTATGGACATTGAAAGACCAGGGGGGGGGGGGGTTCACCCTCATTTAAGCTGTCTCAGGTAGGTTTTCACTATATATTTTGAATATCCAACTGGCATTTTGGGCGCTCCATAAACATGCAAGACAGGAAGTGTACCCAAATATCTTTTAGTCACGTTTGTATCTACCTATTGACTAAATGTCTGCTTAATATTAGACAGATTGGGAGATCAGGGGGCTATCACCATTGTCTTGTGCCCTTTGTCCTAAAATTTTGATAATTTATACCTGAAAAGTAACAATAAAAGCCCTACATAGATAACGAATATGACATTATTCTGGGAAATCCTTCTAATACAACCTTTATATTTACAGAGTCTATGACTTACCTAAATTGTATGGATATTGAAAGACCAGGAGGGTCTCACCTACATTTAAGCGGTCTCAGGTAGGTTTTCACTATATATTTTGAATATCCAACTGGCAATTTGGGCGTTCCATTAACTAAAAAGACAGGAAGTGTACCCAAATATCTTTTAGTCACTTTTGCATCTACCTATTGACTAAATGGCTGCTTAATATTAGACAGATTGGGAGATCAGGGGATATCAACATTGCCTTGTGCCCTTTGTCCTAAAATTTTGATAATTTATACCTGAAAAGTAACAATATAAGCCCTCCATAGATAACGAAGATGACATTATTCCGGGAAATCCTTCTAATACAACCTTTATATATACAGAGTCTATGACTTACTTAAATTATATGGACATTGAAAGACCAGGGGGGTGTCACCCTCATTTAAGCGGTCTCAGGTAGGTTTTCACTATATATTTTGAATATCCAACTGGCACTTTGGGCGCTCCATAAACATGCAATACAGGAAGTGTACCCAAATATCTTTTAGTCACGTTTGTATATACCTATTGACTAAATGTCTGCTTAATATTAGACAGATTGGGAGATCAGGGGGCTATCACCATTGCCTTGTGCTCTTTGTCCTAAAATTTTGATAATTTATACCTGAAAAGTAACAATACAAGCCCTCCATAGATAACGAATATGACATCATTCTGGGAAATCCTTCTAATACAACCTTTATATATACAGAGTCTATGACTTACTCAAATTGTATTGACATTGAAAGACCATGGGTGTTTCACCCTCATTTAAGCGGTCTCAGGTAGGTTTTCACTATATATTTTGAATATCCAACTGGCAATTTGGGCGTTCCATTAACTAAAAAGACAGGAAGTGTACCCAAATATCTTTTAGTCACTTTTGCATCTACCTATTGACTAAATGGCTGCTTAATATTAGACAGATTGGGAGATCAGGGGATATCAACATTGCCTTGTGCCCTTTGTCCTAAAATTTTGATAATTTATACCTGAAAAGTAACAATATAAGCCCTCCATAGATAACGAAGATGACATTATTCTGGGAAATCCTTCTAATACAACCTTTATATATACAGAGTTTATGACTTACTTAAATTATATGGACATTGAAAGACCAGGGGGGTGTCACCCTCATTTAAGCGGTCTCAGGTAGGTTTTCACTATATATTTTGAATATCCAACTGGCACTTTGGGCGCTCCATAAACATGCAAGACAGGAAGTGTACCCAAATATCTTTTAGTCACGTTTGTATATACCTATTGACTAAATGTCTGCTTAATATTAGACAGATTGGGAGATCAGGGGGCTATCACCATTGCCTTGTGCTCTTTGTCCTAAAATTTTGATAATTTATGCCTGAAAAGTAACAATATAAGCCCTCCATAGATAACGAATATGACATTATTCTGGGAAATCCTTCTAATACAACCTTTATATTTACAGAGTCTATGACTTACCTAAATTGTATGGATATTGAAAGACCAGGAGGGTCTCACCCTCATTTAAGCGGTCTCAGGTAGGTTTTCACTATATATTTTGAATATCCAACTGGCAATTTGGGCGTTCCATTAACTAAAAAGACAGGAAGTGTACCCAAATATCTTTTAGTCACTTTTGCATCTACCTATTGACTAAATGGCTGCTTAATATTAGACAGATTGGGAGATCAGGGGATATCAACATTGCCTTGTGCCCTTTGTCCTAAAATTTTGATAATTTATACCTGAAAAGTAACAATATAAGCCCTCCATAGATAACGAAGATGACATTATTCTGGGAAATCCTTCTAATACAACCTTTATATATACAGAGTCTATGACTTACTTAAATTATATGGACATTGAAAGACCAGGGGGTGTCACCCTCATTTAAGCGGTCTCAGGTAGGTTTTCACTATATATTTTGAATATCCAACTGGCACTTTGGGCGCTCCATAAACATGCAAGACAGGAAGTGTACCCAAATATCTTTTAGTCACGTTTGTATATACCTATTGACTAAATGTCTGCTTAATATTAGACAGATTGGGAGATCAGGGGGCTATCACCATTGCCTTGTGCTCTTTGTCCTAAAATTTTGATAATTTATACCTGAAAAGTAACAATACAAGCCCTCTATAGATAACGAATATGACATCATTCTGGGAAATCCTTCTAATACAACCTTTATATATACAGAGTCTATGACTTACTCAAATTGTATTGACATTGAAAGACCATGGGTGTTTCACCCTCATTTAAGCGGTCTCAGGTAGGTTTTCACTATATATTTTGAATATCCAACTGGCAATTTGGGCGTTCCATTAACATGCAAGACAGGAAGTGTACCCAAATATCTTTTAGTCACGTTTGTATATACCTATTGACTAAATGTCTGCTTAATATTAGACAGATTGGGAGATCAGGGGGCTATCACCATTGCCTTGTGCTCTTTGTCCTAAAATTTTGATAATTTATACCTGAAAAGTAACAATACAAGCCCTCCATAGATAACGAATATGACATCATTCTGGGAAATCCTTCTAATACAACCTTTATATATACAGAGTCTATGACTTACTCAAATTGTATTGACATTGAAAGACCAGGAGGGTCTCACCCTCATTTAAGAGGTCTCAGGTAGGTTTTCACTATATATTTTGAATATCCAACTGGCAATTTGGGCGTTCCATTAACTAAAAAGACAGGAAGTGTACCCAAATATCTTTTAGTCACTTTTGCATCTACCTATTGACTAAATGGCTGCTTAATATTAGACAGATTGGGAGATCAGGGGATATCAACATTGCCTTGTGCCCTTTGTCCTAAAATTTTGATAATTTATACCTGAAAAGTAACAATATAAGCCCTCCTTAGATAACGAAGATGACATTATTCTGGGAAATCCTTCTAATACAACCTTTATATATACAGAGTCTATGACTTACTTAAATTATATGGACATTGAAAGACCAGGGGGGTGTCACCCTCATTTAAGCGGTCTCAGGTAGGTTTTCACTATATATTTTGAATATCCAACTGGCACTTTGGGCGCTCCATAAACATGCAAGACAGGAAGTGTACCCAAATATCTTTTAGTCACGTTTGTATATACCTATTGACTAAATGTCTGCTTAATATTAGACAGATTGGGAGATCAGGGGGCTATCACCATTGCCTTGTGCTCTTTGTCCTAAAATTTTGATAATTTATACCTGAAAAGTAACAATACAAGCCCTCCATAGATAACGAATATGACATCATTCTCGGAAATCCTTCTAATACAACCTTTATATATACAGAGTCTATGACTTACTCAAATTGTATTGACATTGAAAGACCATGGGTGTTTCACCCTCATTTAAGCGGTCTCAGGTAGGTTTTCACTATATATTTTGAATATCCAACTGGCACTTTGGGCGCTCCATTACCATCAAAGACAGGAAGTGTACCGAAATATCTTTTAGTCACGTTTGTATCTACCTATTGACTAAATGTCTGCTTCATATTAGACAGATTGGGGGATCATGGGGCTATCACCATTGCCTTGTGCCCTTTGTCTTAAAATTTTGATAATTTATACCTGAAAAGTAACAATATTGTATGGACATTGAAAGACCAGGGGGGTCTCACCCTCATTTAAGCGGTCTCAGGTAGGTTTTCACTATATATTTTGAATATCCAACTGGCATTTTGGGCGCTCCATAAACATGCAAGACAGGAAGTGTACCCAAATATCTTTTAGTCACGTTTGTATCGACCTATTGACTAAATGTCTGCTTAATATTAGACAGATTGGGACATCAGGGGGCTATCGTCATTGCCTTGTGCCCTTTGTCCTAAAATTTTGATAATTTATACCTGAAAAGTAACAATACAAGCCCTCCATAGGTAACGAATATGACATCATTCTGGGAAATCCTTCCATAACAACCTTTATATATACAGAGTTTATCACTTACTCAAATTGTATTGACATTGAAATATCATGGGTGTCTCACCCTCATTTAAGCGGTCTCAGGTAGGTTTTCACTATATGTTTTGAATATACAACTGGCACTTTGGGCGCTCCATAAACATGCAAGACAGGAAGTGTACCCAAATATCTTTTAGTCACGTTTGTATCTACCTATTGACTAAATGTCTGCTTAATATTAGACAGATTGGGACATCAGGGGGCTATTGTCATTGCCTTGTGCCCTTTGTCCTAAAATTTTGATAATTTATGCCTGAAAAGTAACAATATAAGCCCTCCATAGATAACGAATATGACATTATTCTGGGAAATCCTTCTAATACAACCTTTATATTAACAGAGTCTATGACTTACTTAAATTGTATGGACATTGAAAGACCAGGGGGGGGGGGGGGGGGGGGGGGGTCTCACACTCATTTAAGCGTCTCAGGTAGGTTTTCACTATATATTTTGAATATCCAACTGGCACTTTGGGCGCTCCATAAACATGCAAGACAGGAAGTGTACCCAAATATCTTTTAGTCACGTTTGTATCTACCTATTGACTAAATGTCTGCTTAATATTAGACAGATTGAGAGATCAGGGGGCTGTCGTCATTGCCTTGTGCCCTTTGTCCTAAAATTTTGATAATTTATACCTGAAAAGTAACAATATAAGCCCTCCATAGATAACGAATATGACATTATTCTGGAAAATCCTTCTAATACAACCTTTATATAAACAGAGTCTATGACTTACTTAAATTGTATGGACAATGAAAGACCAGGGTGGGTCTCACCCTCATTTAAGAGGTCTCAGGTAGGTTTTCACTATATATTTTGAATATCAAACTGGCACTTCGGGTGCTCCATAACCATGCAAGACAGGAAGTGTACTCAAATATCTTTTAGTCACGTTTGTATCGACCTATTGACTAAATGTCTGCTTATTATTATGCAGATTGGGAGATCAGGGGCTGTCGTCATTGCCTTGTGCCCTTTGTCCTAAAATTTTGATAATTTATACCTGAAAAGTAACAATATAAGACCTCCATAGATAACGAATATGACATTATTCTGGGAAATCTTTCTAATACAACCTTTATATATACAGAGTCTATGACTTCCTTAAATTGTATGGACATTGAAAGACCAGGGGGTCTCACCCTCATTTAAACGGTCTCAGGTAGGTTTTCACTATATATTTTGAATATCCAACTGCATTTTGGGCGCTCCATAAACATGCAAGACAGGAAGTGTACCCAAATATCTTTTAGTCACGTTTACATCTACCTATTGACTAAATGTCTGCTTAATATTAGACAGATTGGGAGATCAGGGGGCTATCATTATTGCCTTGTTCCCTTTGTCCTAAAATTTTGATAATTTATACCTGAAAAATAACAATATAAGCCCTCCATAGATAACAATATGACATTATTCTGGGAAATCCTTCTAATACAACCTTTATATATACAGAGTCTATGACTTACTTAAATTGTATGGACATTGAAAGACCAGGGAGTCTAACCCTCATTTAAGCGGTCTCAGGTAGGTTTTCACTATATATTTTATATATCCATTTGTCACTTTGGGCGCTCCATAAACATGCAAAACAGGAAGTGTACCCAAATATCTTTTAGTGACGTTTGTATCTACCTATTGACTAAATGTCTGCTTAATATTAGACAGATTGGGAGATCAGGGGGCTATCAACATTGCCTTGTGCCCTTTGTCCTAAAATTTTGATAATTTATACCTGAAAGTAACAATATAAGCCCTCCATAGATAATGAATATGACATTATTCTGGGAAATCCTTCTAATACAACCTTTATATATAGACAGTCTATGACTTACTTAAATTGTATGGACATTGAAAGACCAGGGGGGTCTCACCCTCATTTAAGCGGTCTCAGGTAGGTTTTCACTATATATTTTGAATATCGACCTGGCACTTTGGGCGCTCCATAAACATGTAAGACAGGAAGTGTACCCAAATATCTATTAGTCACGTTTGTATCGACCTATTGACTAAATGTTTGCTTAATATAAGACAGATTGGAAGATCAGGGGGCTATCACCATTGCCTTGTGCTCTTTGTCCTAAAATTTTGATAATTTATACCTGAAAAGTAACAATATAAGCCCTCCATAGATAACGAAGATGACATTATTCTGGGAAATCCTTCTAATACAACCTTTATATACACAGAGTCTATGTCTTACTTAAATTGTATGGACATTGAAAGACCAGGGGGTCTCACCCTCATTTCAGCGGTCTCAGGTAGGTTTTCACTATATATTTTGAATATCCAACTGGCACTTTGGGCGCTCCATAAACATGCAAGACAGGAAGTGTACCCAAATATCTTTTAGTCACGTTTGTATCTACCTATTGACTAAATGTCTGCTTCATATTAGACAGATTGGGGGATCATGGGGCTATCACCATTGCCTTGTGCCCTTTGTTCTAAAATTTTGATAATTTATACCTGAAAAGTAACAATATTGTATGGACATTGAAAGACCAGGGGGGGGGGTCTCACCCTCATTTAAGCGCTCTCAGGTAGGTTTTCACTATATATTTTGAATATCCAACTGGCATTTTAGGCGCTCCATAAACATGCAAGACAGGAAGTGTACCCAAATATCTTTTAGTCACGTTTGTATCGACCTATTGACTAAATGTCTGCTTAATATTAGACAGATTGGGAGATCAGGGGGCTATCGTCATTGCCTTGTGCCCTTTGTCCTAAAATTTTGACAATTTATACCTGAAAAGTAACAATACAAGCCCTCCATAGATAACGAATATGACATCATTCTGGGAAATCCTTCCATAACAACCTTTATATATACAGAGTTTATCACTTACTCAAATTGTATTGACATTGAAAGACCATGGGTGTCTCACCCTCATTTAAGCGGTCTCAGGTAGGTTTTCACTATATATTTTGAATATACAACTGGCACTTTGGGCGCTCCATAAACATGCAAGACAGGAAGTGTACCCAAATATCTTTTAGTCACGTTTGTATCTACCTATAGACTAAATGTCTGCTTAATATTAGACAGATTGGGACATCAGGGGGCTATCGTCATTGCCTTGTGCCCTTTGTCCTAAAATTTTGATAATTTATGCCTGAAAAGTAACAATATAAGCCCTCCATAGATAACGAATATGACATTATTCTGGAAAATCCTTCTAATACAACCTTTATATTAACAGAGTCTATGACTTACTGAAATTGTATGGACATTGAAAGACCAGGAGGGGGGGGGGGTCTCACACTCATTTAAGCGTCTCAGGTAGGTTTTCACTATATATTTTGAATATCCAACTGGCACTTTGGGCGCTCCATAAACATGCAAGACAGGAAGTGTACCCAAATATCTATTAGTCACGTTTGTATCGACCTATTGACTAAATGTTTGCTTAATATAAGACAGATTGGAAGATCAGGGGGCTATCACCATTGCCTTGTGCTCTTTGTCCTAAAATTTTGATAATTTATACCTGAAAAGTAACAATATAAGCCCTCCATAGATAACGAAGATGACATTATTCTGGGAAATCCTTCTAATACAACCTTTATATACACAGAGTCTATGTCTTACTTAAATTGTATGGACATTGAAAGACCAGGGGGTCTCACCCTCATTTCAGCGGTCTCAGGTAGGTTTTCACTATATATTTTGAATATCCAACTGGCACTTTGGGCGCTCCATAAACATGCAAGACAGGAAGTGTACCCAAATATCTTTTAGTCACGTTTGTATCTACCTATTGACTAAATGTCTGCTTCATATTAGACAGATTGGGGGTTCATGGGGCTATCACCATTGCCTTGTGCCCTTTGTTCTAAAATTTTGATAATTTATACCTGAAAAGTAACAATATTGTATGGACATTGAAAGACCAGGGGGGGGGGGGGGGTCTCACCCTCATTTAAGCACTCTCAGGTAGGTTTTCACTATATATTTTGAATATCCAACTGGCATTTTGGGCGCTCCATAAACATGCAAGACAGGAAGTGTACCCAAATATCTTTTAGTCACGTTTGTATCGACCTATTGACTAAATGTCTGCTTAATATTAGACAGATTGGGAGATCAGGGGGCTATCGTCATTGCCTTGTGCCCTTTGTCCTAAAATTTTGATAATTTATACCTGAAAAGTAACAATACAAGCCCTCCATAGATAACGAATATGACATCATTCTGGGAAATCCTTCCATAACAACCTTTATATATACAGAGTTTATCACTTACTCAAATTGTATTGACATTGAAAGACCATGGGTGTCTCACCCTCATTTAAGCGGTCTCAGGTAGGTTTTCACTATATATTTTGAATATACAACTGGCACTTTGGGCGCTCCATAAACATGCAAGACAGGAAGTGTACCCAAATATCTTTTAGTCACGTTTGTATCTACCTATAGACTAAATGTCTGCTTAATATTAGACAGATTGGGACATCAGGGGGCTATCGTCATTGCCTTGTGCCCTTTGTCCTAAAATTTTGATAATTTATGCCTGAAAAGTAACAATATAAGCCCTCCATAGATAACGAATATGACATTATTCTGGGAAATCCTTCTAATACAACCTTTATATTAACAGAGTCTATGACTTACTGAAATTGTATGGACATTGAAAGACCAGGAGGGGGGGTCTCACACTCATTTAAGCGTCTCAGGTAGGTTTTCACTATATATTTTGAATATCCAACTGGCACTTTGGGCGCTCCATAAACATGCAAGACAGGAAGTGTACCCAAATATCTTTTAGTCACGTTTGTATCTACCTATTGACTAAATGTCTGCTTAATATTAGACAGATTGGGAGATCAGGGGGCTGTCGTCATTGCCTTGTGCCCTTTGTCCTAAAATTTTGTTAATTTATACCTGAAAAGTAACAATATAAGCCCTCCATAGATAACGAATATGACATTATTCTGGAAAATCCTTCTAATACAACCTTTATATAAACAGAGTCTATGACTTACTTAAATTTTATGGACAATGAAAGACCGGGGGGGGGGGGGTCTCACCCTCATTTAAGAGGTCTCAGGTAGGTTTTCACTATATATTTTGAATATCAAACTGGCACTTCGGGTGCTCCATAACCATGCAAGACAGGAAGTGTACTCAAATATCTTTTAGTCACGTTTGTATCTACCTATTGACTAAATGTCTGCTTAATATTAGACAGATTGGGAGATCAGGGGGCTATCATTATTGCCTTGTGCCCTTTGTCCTAAAAGTTTGATAATTTATACCTGAAAAATAACAATATAAGCCCTCCATAAATAACAATATGACATTATTCTGGGAAATCCTTCTAATACAACCTTTATATATACAGAGTCTATGACTTACTTAAATTGTATGGACATTGAAAGACCAGGGAGTCTCACCATCATTTAAGCGGTCTCAGGTAGGTTTTCACTATATATTTTATATATCCATTTGTCACTTTGGGCGCTCCATAAACATGCAAGACAGGAAGTATACCCAAATATCTTTTAGTGACGTTTGTATCTACCTATTGACTAAATGTCTGCTTAATATTAGACAGATTGGGAGATCAGGGGGCTATCACCATTGCCTTGTGCCCTTTGTCCTAAAATTTTGATAATTTATACCTGAAAGTAACAATATAAGCCCTCCATAGATAATGAATATGACATTATTCTGAAAAATCCTTCTAATACAACTTTTATATATAGAGAGTCTATGACTTACTTAAATTGTATGGACATTGAAAGACCAGGGGGGTCTCACCCTCATTTAAGCGGTCTCAGGTAGGTTTTCACTATATATTTTGAATATCGACCTGGCACTTTGGGCGCTCCATAAACATGTAAGACAGGAAGTGTACCCAAATATCTATTAGTCACGTTTGTATCGACCTATTGAATAAATGTTTGCTTAATATAAGACAGATTGGAAGATCAGGGGGCTATCACCATTGCCTTGTGCTCTTTGTCCTAAAATTTTGATAATTTATACCTGAAAAGTAACAATATAAGCCCTCCATAGATAACGAAGATGACATTATTCTGGGAAATCCTTCTAATACAACCTTTATATACACAGAGTCTATGTCTCACTTAAATTGTATGGACATTGAAAGACCAGGAGGGTCTCACCCTCATTTCAGCGGTCTCAGGTAGGTTTTCACTATATATTTTGAATATGCAACTGGCACTTTGGGCGCTCCATAAACATGCAAGACAGGAAGTGTACCCAAATATCTTTTAGTCACGTTTGTATCTACCTATTGACTAAATGTCTGCTTAATATTAGACAGATTTGGAGATCAGGGGGATATCGTCATTGCCTTGTGCCCTTTGTCCTAAAATTTTGATAATTTATACCTGCAAAGTAACAATATAAGCCCTCCATAGGTAACGAATATGACATTATTCTGGGAAATTCCTCTTATACAACCTTTATATATACAGAGTCTTTGACTTACTTAAATTGTATGGACATTGAAGACCAGGGGGGTCTCATCCTCATTTAAGCGGTCTCGGGTAGGTTTTCACTATATATTTTGAATATCCAACTGGCACTTTGGGCGCTCCATAAACATGCAAGACAGGAAGTGTACCCAAATATCTTTTAGTCACGTTTGTATCTACCTATTGACTAAATGTCTGCTTAATATTAGACAGATTGGGACATCAGGGGGCTATCGTCATTGCCTTGTGCCCTTTGTCCTAAAATTTTGATAATTTATGCCTGAAAAGTAACAATATAAGCCCTCCATAGATAACGAATATGACATTATTCTGGGAAATCCTTCTAATACAACCTTTATATTAACAAAGTCTATGACTTACTTAAATTGTATGGACATTGAAAGACCAGGGGGGTCTCACACTTATTTAAGCGGTCTCAGGTAGGTTTTCACTATATATTTTGAATATCCAACTGGCACTTTAGCGCTCCATAAACATGCAAGACAGGAAGTGTACCCAAATATCTTTTAGTCACGTTTGTATCTACCAATTGACTAAATGTCTGCTTAATATTAGACAGATTGGGAGATCAGGGGCTATCACCATTGCCTTGTGCCCTTTGTCCTAAAATTTTGATAATTTATACCTGAAAGTAACAATATAAGCCCTCCATAGATAACGAATATGACATTATTCTGGGAAATCCTTCTAATACAACCTTTATATATACAGAGTCTATGACTTACTTAAATTGTATGGACATTGAAAGACCAGGGGGGTCTCACCGTCATTTAAGCGGTCTCAGGTAGGTTTTCACTATATATTTTGAATATCGACCTGGCACTTTGGGCGCTCCATAAACATGTAAGACAGGAAGTGTACCCAAATATCTATTAGTCACGTTTGTATCGACCTATTGACTAAATGTCTGCTTAATATAAGACAGATTGGGAGATCAGGGGGCTATCACCATTGCCTTGTGCTCTTTGTCCTAAAATTTTGATAATTTATACCTGAAAAGTAACAACATAAGCCCTCCATAGATAACGAAGATGACATTATTCTGGGAAATCCTTCTAATACAACCTTTATATACACAGAGTCTATGTCTTACCTAAATTGTATGGATATTGAAAGACCAGGGGGGTCTCACCCTCATTTAAGCGGTCTCAGGTAGGTTTTCACTATATATTTTGAATATCCAACTGGCACTTTAGGCGCTCCATTAACATGAAAGACAGGAAGTGTACCCAAATATCTTTTAGTCACGTTTGTATCTACCTATTGACTAAATGTCTGCTTAATATTAGACAGATTGGGAGATCAGGGGGCTATCACCATTGCCTTGTGCCCTTTGTCCTAAAATTTTGATAATTTATACCTGAAAAATAACAATATAAGCCCTCCATAGATAACAAAATTGACATTATTCTGGGAAATCCTTCTAATACAACCTTTATATATACAGAATCTATGACTTACCTAAATTGTATGGACATTGAAAGACCAGGGGGGTCTCACCCTCATTTAAGCGGTCTCAGGTAGGTTTTCACTATATATTTTGAATATCCAACTGGCACTTTGGGCGCTCCATAAACGTGAAAGACAGGAAGTGTACCCAAATATCTTTTAGTCCCGTTTGTATCTACCTATTGACTAAATGTTTGCTTAATATTAGACTGATTGGGAGATCAGGGGGCTATCGTCATTGCCTTGTGCCCTTTGTCCTAAAATTTTGATAATTTATACCTGAAAAGTAACAATATAAGCCCTCCATAGATAACGAATATGACATTATTCTGGGAAATCCTTCTAATACAACCTTTCTATATACATAGTCTATGACTTACTTAAATTGTATGGCCATTGAAAGACAGGGGGGTCTCACCCTCATTTAAGCAGTCTCAGGTTGGTTTTCACTATATATTTTGAATATCCAACTGGCACTTTGGGCGCTCCATCAACATGCAAGACAGGAAGTGTATCCAAATATTTTTTAGTCATGTTTGTTTCTACCTAATGACTGAATGTCTGCTTAATATTAGACAGATTGGGAGATCAGGGGGCTATCGTCATTGCCTTGTGCCCTTTGTCCTCAAATTTTGATAATTTATACCTGAAAAGTAACAATATAAGCCCTCCATAGATATCGAATGTGATATTATTCTTGAAAATCCTTCTAATACAACCTTTATATATACAAATTCTATGACTTACTTAAATTGTATGGACATTGAAAGAACAGGCGGTCTCACCCTCATTTAAGCGGTCTCAGGTAGGTTTTCACTATATATTTTGAATATCCAACTGGCACTTTCGGCGCTCCATAAACGTGAAAGACAGGAAGTGTACCCAAATATCTTTTAGTCCCGTTTGCATCTACCTATTGACTAAATGTTTGCTTAATATTAGACTGATTGGGAGATCAGGGGGCTATCGTCATTGCCTTGTGCCCTTTGTCCTAAAATTTTGATAATTTATACCTGAAAAATAACAATATAAGCCCTCCATAGATAACAAAATTGACATTATTCTGGGAAATCCTTCTAATACAACCTTTATATATACAGAATCTATGACTTACCTAAATTGTATGGACATTGAAAGACCAGGGGGGTCTCACACTCATTTAAGCGGTCTCAGGTAGGTTTTCACTATATATTTTGAATATCCAACTGGCACTTTGGGCGCTCCATAAACGTGAAAGACAGGAAGTGTACCCAAATATCTTTTAGTCCCGTTTGTATCTACCTATTGACTAAATGTTTGCTTAATATTAGACTGATTGGGAGATCAGGGGGCTATCGTCATTGCCTTGTGCCCTTTGTCCTAAAATTTTGATAATTTATACCTGAAAAGTAACAATATAAGCCCTCCATAGATAACGAATATGACATTATTCTGGGAAATCCTTCTAATACAACCTTTCTATATACATAGCCTATGACTTACTTAAATTGTATGGCCATTGAAAGACAGGGGGGTCTCACCCTCATTTAAGCAGTCTCAGGTTGGTTTTCACTATATATTTTGAATATCCAACTGGCACTTTGGGCGCTCCATCAACATGCAAGACAGGAAGTGTATCCAAATATTTTTTAGTCATGTTTGTTTCTACCTAATGACTAAATGTCTGCTTAATATTAGACAGATTGGGAGATCAGGGGGCTATCGTCATTGCCTTGTGCCCTTTGTCCTCAAATTTTGATAATTTATACCTGAAAAGTAACAATATAAGCCCTCCATAGATATCGAATGTGATATTATTCTTGAAAATCCTTCTAATACAACCTTTATATATACAAATTCTATGACTTACTTAAATTGTATGGACATTGAAAGAACAGGCGGTCTCACCCTCATTTAAGCGGTCTCAGGTAGGTTTTCACTATATATTTTGAATATCCGACTGGCACTTTGGGCGCTCCATAAACATGCAAGACAGGAAGTGTACCCAAACATCTTTTAGTCACGTTTGTATCTACCTATTGACTAAATGTCTGCTTAATTTTAGACAGATTGTGAGATCAGGGGGCTATCATCATTGCCTTGTGCCCTTTGTCCTTAAATTTTGATAATTTATACCTGAAAAGTAACAATATAAGCCCTCCATAGGTAACGAATATGACATTATTCTGGGAAATCCTTCTGATACAACCTTTATATATACAGAGTCTATAACTTACTTAAATTCTATGGACATTGAAAGACCTGGGGGTCTCACCCTCATTTAAGCGGTCTCAGCTAGGTTTTCACTATATATTTTGAATATCCAACTGGCACTTTGGACGCTCCATAAACATGAAAGACAGGAAGTGTACCCAAATATCTTTACGTCACGTTTGTATCTACCTATTGACTAAATGTCCGCTTAATAATAAACATATTGGGAGATCATGGAACTATCACCATTGCCTTGTGCCCTTTGTCTTAAAATTTTGATAATTTATACCTTAAAAGTAACAATATAAGCCGTCCAGGGATAACGAATATGACATAATTTTGGGAAATCCTTCTTATACAACCTTTATATATACAGAGTCTATGACTTACTTAAATTGTATGGACATTGAAAGACCTGGGGGTCTCACCCTCATTTAAGCGGTCTCAGGTAGGTTTTCACTATATATTTTGAATATCCAACTGGCACTTTGGGCGCTCCATAAACATGCAAGACAGGAAGTGTACCCAAACATCTTTTAGTCACGTTTGTATCTACCTATTGACTAAATGTCTGCTTAATATTAGACAGATTGGGAGATCAGGGGGCTATCATCATTGCCTTGTGCTCTTTGTCCTAAAATTTTGATAATTTATACCTGAAAAGTAACAATATAAGCCCTCCATAGATAACGAATATGACATTATTCTGGGAAATCCTTCTTATACAACCTTTATATATACAGAGTCTATGACTTACTTAAATTGTATGGACATTGAAAGACCAGAGGGTCTCACCCTCAATTAAGCGGTCTCTGGTAGGTTTTCACTATATATTTTGATTTTCCAACTGGCACTTTGGACGCTCCATAAACATGAAAAACAGGAAATCTACCCAAATATCTTTTAGTTACGTTTGTATCTACCTATTGACTAAATGTCTGCTTAATATTAGACAGATTGGGAGATCAGGGGGCTATCGTCATTGCCTTGTGCCCTTTGTCCTAAAATTTTCATAATTTATACCTGAAAAGTAACCATATAAGCCCTCGATAGATAACGAATATGACATAATTTTGGAAAATCCTTCTAATACAACCTTTATATATACAGAGTCTATGACTTACTTAAATTGTATGGACATTGAAAGACCAGGAGGGTCTCACCCTCATTTAAGCGGTCTCAGGTAGGTTTTCACTATATATTTTGAATATCCAACTGGCATTTTGGGCGCACCATAAACATGCAAGACAGGAAGTGTACCCAAATATCTTTTAGTCACGTTTGAATCTACCTATTGAATAAATGTCTGCTTAATATTAGACAGATTGGGAGATCAGGGGCTATCACCATTGTCTTGTGCCCTTTATCCTAAAATTTTGATAATTTATACCTGAAAAGTAACAATATAAGCCCTCCATAGATAACGAATATGACATTATTCTGGGAAATCCTTCTAATACAACCTTTATATATACAGAGTTTATGACTTAATTAATGTGTATTGACATTGAAAGACCAGGAGGGTCTCACCCTCATTTAAGCGCTCTCAGGTAGGTTTTCACTATATATTTTGAATATTCAACTGGCACTTTGGGCGCTCCATAAACATGCAAGACAGGAAGTTTACCCAAATATCTTTTAGTCACGTTTGTATCTACTTATTGACTAAATGTCTGCTTAATATTAGACAGATTGGGAGATCAGGGGGCTATCGTCATTGCCTTGTGCCCTTTGTCCTAAAATTTTGATAATTTATACCTGAAAAGTAACAATATAAGCCCTCCATAGATAACGAATATGACATTATTCTGGAAAATCCTTCTGATACAACCTTTAAATATACAGAGTCTATGACTTACTTAAATTGTATGGACATTGAAACACCCGGGGGTCTCATCCTCATTTAAGCGGTCTCAGGTAGGTTTTCACTATATATTTTGAATATCCAACTGGCACTTTGCGCGCTTCATAAACATGCAAGACAGGAAGTGTACCCAAATATCTTTTAGTCACGTTTGTATCTACCTATTGACTAAATTTCTGCTTATTATTATGCAGATTGGGAGATCAGGGGCTGTCGTCATTGCCTTGTGCCCTTTGTCCTAAAATTTTGATAATTTATACCTGAAAAGTAACAATATAAGACCTCCATAGATAACGAATATGACATTATTCTGGGAAATCTTTCTAATACAACCTTTATATATACAGAGTCTATGACTTCCTTAAATTGTATGGACATTGAAAGACCAGGGGGGTCTCAACCTCATTTAAACGGTCTCAGGTAGGTTTTCACTATATATTTTGAATATCCAACTGCATTTTGGGCGCTCCATAAACATGCAAGACAGGAAGTGTACCCAAATATCTTTTAGTCACGTTTGTATCTACATATTGACTAAATGTCTGCTTAATATTAGACAAATTGGGAGATCAGGGGGCTATCGTCATTGCCTTGTGCCCTTTGTCCTAAAATTTTGATAATTTATACCATAAAAGTAACAATATAAGCCCTCCATAGATAACGAATATGACATTATTCTGGGAAATCCTTCTAATACAACCTTTTTATATATAGAGTCTATGACTTCCTTAAATTGTATGGACATTGAAAGACCAGGGGGGTCTCACCCTCATTTAAGCGGTCTCAGGTAGGTTTTCACTATATATTTTGAATATCCAACTGGCACTTTGGGCGCTCCATAAACATGCAAGACAGGAAGTGTACCCAAATATCTTTTAGTCATGTTTGTATCTACCTATTGACTAAATGTCTGCTTGATATTAGACAGATTGGGAGATCAGGGGCTATCATCATTGTCTTGTGCCCTTTGTCCTAAAATTTTGATAATTTATATCTGAAAAGTAACAATATAAGCCCTACATAGATAACGAATATGACATTATTCTGAAAAATCCTTCTAATACAACCTTTATTTATACAGAGTCTATGACTTACTTAAATTGTATGGACATTGAAAGACCAGGGGGGGGGGGGGGGTCTCACCCTCATTTAAGCGGTCTCAGGTAGGTTTTCACTATACATTTTGAATATCTAACTGGCACTTTGGGCGCTCCATAAACATGCAAGACAGGAAGTGTACCCAAACATCTTTTAGTCACGTTTGTATCTACTATTGACTAAATGTCTGCTTAATATTAGACAGATTGGGAGATCAGGGGGCTATCATCATTGCATTGTGCTCTTTGTCCTAAAATTTTGATAATTTATACCTGAAAAGTAACAATATAAGCCCTCCATAGATAACGAATATGACATTATTCTGGGAAATCCTTCTAATACAACCTTTATATATACAGAGTCTATGACTTACTTAAATTGTATGGACATTGAAAGACCAGAGGGTCTCACCCTCAATTAAGCGGTCTCTGGTAGGTTTTCACTATATATTTTGATTTTCCAACTGGCACTTTGGACGCTCCATAAACATGAAAAACAGGAAATGTACCCAAATATCTTTTAGTTACGTTTGTATCTACCTATTGACTAAATGTCTGCTTAATATTAGACAGATTGGGAGATCAGGGGGCTATCACCATTGTCTTGTGCCCTTTATCCTAAAATTTTGATAATTTATACCTGAAAAGTAACAATATAAGCCCTCCATAGATAACGAATATCACATTATTCTGGGAAATCCTTCTAATACAACCTTTATATATACAGAGTTTATGACTTAATTAATGTGTATTGACATTGAAAGACCAGGAGGGTCTCACCCTCATTTAAGCGCTCTCAGGTAGGTTTTCACTATATATTTTGAATATTCAACTGGCACTTTGGGCGCTCCATAAACATGCAAGACAGGAAGTTTACCCAAATATCTTTTAGTCACGTTTGTATCTACCTATTGACTAAATGTCTGCTTAATATTAGACAGATTGGGAGATTAGGGGGCTATCGTCATTGCCTTGTGCCCTTTGTCCTAAAATTTTGATAATTTATACCTGAAAAGTAACAATATAAGCCCTCCATAGATAACGAATATGACATTATTCTGGAAAATCCTTCTGATACAACCTTTAAATATACAGAGTCTTTGACTTACTTAAATTGTATGGACATTGAAACACCCGGGGGTCTCATCCTCATTTAAGCGGTCTCAGGTAGGTTTTCACTATATATTTTGAATATCCAACTGGCACTTTGCGCGCTTCATAAACATGCAAGACAGGAAGTGTACCCAAATATCTTTTAGTCACGTTTGTATCTACCTATTGACTAAATTTCTGCTTATTATTATGCAGATTGGGAGATCAGGGTCTGTCGTCATTGCCTTGTGCCCTTTGTCCTAAAATTTTGATAATTTATACCTGAAAAGTAACAATATAAGACCTCCATAGATAACGAATATGACATTATTCTGGGAAATCCTTCTAATACAACCTTTATATATACAGAGTCTATGACTTCCTTAAATTGTATAGACATTGAAAGACCAGGGGTGTCTCACCCTCATTTAAACGGTCTCAGGTAGGTTTTCACTATATATTTTGAATATCCAACTGCATTTTGGGCGCTCCATAAACATGCAAGACAGGAAGTGTACCCAAATATCTTTTAGTCACGTTTGTATCTACATATTGACTAAATGTCTGCTTAATATTAGACAAATTGGGAGATCAGGGGGCTATCGTCATTGCCTTGTGCCCTTTGTCCTAAAATTTTGATAATTTATACCATAAAAGTAACAATATAAGACCTCCATAGATAACGAATATGACATTATTCTGGGAAATCCTTCTAATACAACCTTTTTATATATAGAGTCTATGACTTCCTTAAATTGTATGGACATTGAAAGACCAGGGGGGTCTCACCCTCATTTAAGCGGTCTCAGGTAGGTTTTCACTATATATTTTGAATATCCAACTGGCACTTTGGGCGCTCCATAAACATGCAAGACAGGAAGTGTACCCAAATATCTTTTAGTCATGTTTGTATCTACCTATTGACTAAATGTCTGCTTGATATTAGACAGATTGGGAGATCAGGCGCTATCATCATTGTCTTGTGCCCTTTGTCCTAAAATTTTGATAATTTATACCTGGAAAGTAACAATATAAGCCCTACATAGATAACGAATATGACATTATTCTGAAAAATCCTTCTAACACAACCTTTATTTATACAGAGTCTATGACTTACTTAAATTGTATGGACATTGAAAGACCAGGGGGGGGGGGGGTCTCACCCTCATTTAAGCGGTCTCAGGTAGGTTTTCACTATACATTTTGAATATCTAACTGGCACTTTGGGCGCTCCATAAACATGCAAGACAGGAAGTGTACCCAAATATCTTTTAGTCACGTTTGTATCTACCTATTGACTAAATGTCTGCGTAATATTAGACAGATTGGGAGATCAGGGGGCTATCGTCATTGCCTTGTGCCCTTTGTCCTAAAATTTTGATAATTTATACCTGAAAAGTAACAATATAAGGCCTCCATAGATAACGAATATGACATTATTCTGTAAAATCCTTCTAATACAACCTTTATATATACAGAGTCTATGACTTACTTAAATTGTATGGACATTGAAACACCAGGGGGTCTCATCCTCATTTAAGCGCTCTCAGGTAGGTTTTCACTATATATTTTGGATATCCAACTGGCACTTTCGGCGATCCATAAACATGCAAGACAGGAAGTGTACCCAAATATCTTTTAGTCACGTTTGTATCTACCTATTGACTAAATGTCTACTTAATATTAGACAGATTGGGAGATCAGGGGCTATCGTCATTGCCTTGTGCCCTTTGTCCTAAAATTTTGATAATTTATACCTGAAAAGTAACAATATAAGCCCTCCATAGATAACGAATATGACATTATTCTGGGAAATCCTTCTAATACAACCTTTATATATACAGAGTCTATGACTTACTTAAATTGTATGGACATTGAAAGACCAGGATGGTCTCACCCTCATTAAAGCGGTCTCAGGTAGGTTTTCACTATATATTTTGAATATCCAACTGGCACTTTGGGCGCTCCATAAACATGCAAGACAGGAAGTGTACCCAAATATATTTTAGTCACGTTTGTATCTACCTACTGAGCAAATGTCTGCTTAATATTAGACAGATTGGGAGATCAGGGGGCTATCGTCATTGCCTTGTGTTCTTTGTCCAAAAATTTTGATAATTTATACCTGAAAAGTAACAATACAAGCCCTCCATAGATAACGAATATGACACTATTCTGGGAAATCCTTCTAATATAACCTTTTTATATACAGAGTCTATGACTTCCTTAAATTGTATGGACATTGCAAGACCAGGGGGGTCTCACCCTCATTTAAGCGGTCTCAGGTAGGTTTTCACTATATATTTTGAATATCCAACTGGCACTTTGGGCGCTCCATAAACATGCAAGACAGAAAGTGTACCCAAATATCTTTTAGTCACGTTTGTATCTACCTATTGACTAAATGTCTGCTTAATATTAGACAAATTGGGATATCAGGGGGCTATCGTCGTTGCCTTGTGCCCTTTGTCCTAAAATTTTGATAATTTATACCTGAAAAGTAACAATATAAGCCCTCCATAGATAACAAATATGACATTATTCTGGAAAATCCTTCTAATACAACATGTATATGTACAGAGTCTATGACTTAATTTAATTGTATGAACATTGAAAGACCAGGGGGGTCTCACCCTCATTTAAGCGGTCTCAGGTAGGTTTTCACTATATATTTTGAATATCCAACTGGCACTTTGGGCGCTCCATAAACATGCAAGACAGGAAGTGTACCCAAATATCTTTTAGTCACGTTTGTATTTACCTATTGACTAAATGTCTGCTTAATATTAGACAGATTGGG
Organism: Mytilus galloprovincialis; assembly: GCA_037788925.1. Lineage (NCBI taxonomy): Eukaryota > Metazoa > Mollusca > Bivalvia > Mytilida > Mytilidae > Mytilus > Mytilus galloprovincialis. Next base: position 40,056,151 of record CM075338.1, read on the forward strand.
AGATCAGGGGGCTATCGTCATTGCCTTGTGCCCTTTGTCCTAAAATTTTGATAATTTATACCTGAAAAGTAACAATATAAGCCCTCCATAGATAACGAATATGACATTATTCTGGAAAATCCTTCTAATACAACCTTTTTATATACAGAGTCTATGACTTCCTTAAATTGTATGGACATTGAAAGACCAGGGGGGGTCTCACCCTCATTTAAGCGGTCTCAGGTAGGTTTTCACTATATATTTTGAATATCCAACTGACACTTTGGGCGCTCCATAAACATGCAAGACAGGAAGTGTACCCAAATATCTTTTAGTCACGTTTGTATCTACCTATTGACTAAATGTCTGCTTGATATTAGACAGATTGGGAGATCAGGGGGCTATCACCATTGTCTTGTGCCCTTTGTCCTAGAAAATAAGGAGACACCTATGTTCAGTGGATCGTGAAATTGTGGTAAAAACTCTTATTTGGCATTGAAATTAGAAAGATCATATCATAGGGAACATGTGTACTAAGTTTCAAGTTGATCGGACTTCAACTTCATCAAAAACTACCTTGAACAAACACTTTAACCTGAAGCGGGACGAACGAACGAACGGACCCACATACCAGAAAACATAATGCCCCTCTACTATCGTAGGTGGGGCATAAAAATGCAAAAATTAGGAAAAGTCCAAATATAGAACTTGACCTTGACCTTTGACCTTAACCTCATTTTCTAAGTTGGGACCTATAGGCCTCAATAAAAACATTTCAAGGTTTAACGGTTTACCGTTTAAGAGTGAAAAAAAAAACACAGAAATTTATTTGGTAAAGGTAGACAACTCCTATAAAATTTCATCCAATCGCTTCGATCCATATAAGCAAAAAAATTCCTGAGGATGTAACAAAAAATTTAGAAAATAATTTTGTCGTTATCTTTTATTGTTATGAAGGAGATGCACACAAATGATAAACAGTGAATAGGGAGATAACTCTTACTAATAAAATTGTTTGGCTTAGAATGGGTGGAAATAAAAAGCGCATAAACAATATGATACTGAAAAAGAAATATCTTAGCGACATATTGTAATTGAGAACAAAATTTGGCAGAAGAAAAAGAAAGAAAATAATCAGAACAAATACAATAGGTCTTTCTACAGAAGAGAGGAAGGACTTAATAACCAAAGAAGATGTGTTATGAGTGCTAATGGGACAACTCTCCATCAAATTGAACTGCGGAATATCATTAATAAAAATGACCAGATGATTTCGTGTAATAACGACCAAACAATAATCAACAAAACATTTTACAAGGAATATAAAATAGTGGCATAATTCTTATCTAACAATGTAATAGTGGCATACTTCTTATCTAACACTGTCGACTCAGTCTGAGTTTTTTTTATATCATGAACGTTAAACACATTATGCTTACATTTATTAAATTGAATTTCAATGTACTTCACATCTACCTATTCTGTCATACATTACTGCCAGTAACCTTGAAAAATGTTTTCAGCCATACTTTTATAAAAGTGAGGTCACTTTTTTCAATAAAATTTCTACTATAAAGATTTTCATAAACGGAAACAAGATTATCATCTTTCATGTTCATTATAAGATTTAAAAGAGCACCCACTTTTTCGTAAATATCAAGCTCTGCATTAAAATCTGCAGAAATTGAATGAATATTTCTCTCTTGTACAACATATGGCACAGAAAAGGCTAGTCTTAAGTCATACCGATAAAAAAAATATTGTGCTATATAACTTCTCCATATGTCGCTAACACGTCCATTTATACTTATCGGTAACGCCATGTATTTGAATGCTGACGACGTCCACAAAGTGGCTTGCGCATTGAAGGGGGAAAATGTTTGTTTTGGAACAACAAATGACTTATGTGTTTCTTTTGTTGCTGAAAAGTCAAATGGCACATTTCGGGTAAATCTATAAATAGCATCAACATCCGGTTGTTCGTTAGCAAGACACTGTATTGCACCAACTTTAACGGAAACCTTTGTGTCGCATATCTGTGGTATCGTTTTATTATCTTTGATGGACTCCAAGGGGAAACCTCTTGGCCATACACGTGTTTCAGATACTCCAAAATAAGGATATGGATTGAATAATTTACTTCCTTTGTCATTACAAACTGTGACGGATTCTCCTTTGGTTAATCTTTCAATCTCGATTAAATCAAATACTCCATTATTGTCGTCGTCAAAGTCCCAAATATACTTTGCTTTATGGTGAATAGCGTACATGTATCCGATATTTTTCCTCCCAAAATGTTTTACTGGGATAACCTCTGATAATAACGGGTATAAAGTTTTTTGTCTGTTAATCGATAAGTATATTACTCTACTTTTATTCTCGTCATTTACAACACTTTTCAAATAAGCGTCTTCCGATGGCGTCGTCACATCTGCTACAATTACGACACACCAGGAGTGGTGTTTTGCTATATTTTGTACCGAGTTAGATGGCTGGTGAATGGTAGTTACCACAGCCCAATTATCACAGACTTTAGAGTCACTTGCGTTTGAAAATAGTGTGGTCTTCATCTCGATACTAATTTGGGGGACTTTTCTTACCACGTCTCCAGAAAATATAGACCCAGACACACCACTTATAATGGTTCGTTCAGAAACATCACTTCTAATTGATTGTTTTACTTTGCTTTTCTCCATAAATGCAAAATCGTTGTATGATTGTAGAAGTTCCATCATTTCATATGTCGATTTGTGAAAAACCAACTGTTTGCGACAAAAACCAGGTTTTAAATATTTTTTGTTAATAGCATGAGAAATTTCACCGAAATGTACTATTCTGTTGTTATCCGAAATAAAATTAACCTTATCACTGTATATAGACAGCCATTCTGCAAGGGAAGTATCCCCAAAGTCTATGTCAATTAAGTCATCTTTATTTTTGCATTTAGCCAGACCACAGTAATTTCTTTTAGAAATACGAGACATGAGATCACGTCCTAAAAACAGAAACATTTCGTCTACTCTGTTATCCCTATTTATTTGTCTTGATGTTCCATGCCTCCAGCCATAGTACAGATTACTCGACTTTATGCTATCTAGCCTATGGAATACCTGAGGAACACACAAAAATGCATCGTCGTCTATTCTAGCCCCAAGGAGAGCATCAGGATATACTGTATGAACATATTTCCACCATATGTACATCTTTTCTCCAAATTTTACCGCTCGTCCATGATTAGTTACATTCAAATATACAATGTCATAATTTAATGCATTTTCAGCAATTGACTCAGAAGATGGCTCGTCTAGTAAAAATTTATAAGTTATTTTAAATGGCAATTTATGTTGCATACGAAGCATTGCTTTTATCCAAGTTTTTCTTTGAGTGTCTCGAAAACGTTGTTTTCCATTTGCACTTAATATACCCATCACGATATGATCACGTGCTTCGTCGACTAGAATTTTGGTTTGTGTAACAACTCCATTGTCTAATTTAGTTTCTTGACGCTGAAATATCTGTATATAATTTCTAGGAGAATATGTTACATAGAGCAAGAGAAATCCACACATACATGTAATATACGAAATCCATAATGTTTTCGCAATTTTCCCACATGTACTTGAAGAACACCTCACTGGAATCATTTTTCCTGTTGCATGTACATCTGAAAATAAATTTAGAAATATATTTTCTATATACAGGAAATGTTGCTAAAACTGGAACACTATCCTTCTTTATCAACAAAAATCAAAATGTCGTTTAAGGATGTTCGCTACTCTGTTTCATAATAACAAGCTTTTTAAAAGACTTATACATGTGTTTACCGGCTAAACAATACAGTATTCTAAACTGTGATCGACCTTATTTGTTTACCGGCTAAACAATACATTATTCTGAACTGTGAACGACCTAAGAGGTAGGGCCAATTTGCCGGGAATTTTTTTCACTGAAGGGCCAATTTCAAAAAGTGTCGACAGAATACAATTTACTATAAAAACAAAAAATAAAAATGTTTTTGATCAATATCTCGATTTACATATACTGTGATATGTGTTATCATTAGTTAATTTAACTCTCAAAAAGGATGAACGTCCAATATGCGGAATTTCGGGTGATTTTAGGTGGACATGAACATGGTATTGTATGTATTAACAATTGCAGTCAACAGCAATTTTGTCGCCAAATCACAAACTGTAGATACTAGTACTGAATTTTTTTACCACCGTCCCTACACAGGTACCTAAGTTATCAGAAAATAAAACAAAACAAGAGAACACAACAAATCGTGATTGTATACTAGGTAAAACATCAAGAAGCTGTTGCATCTGTATCACAACGAAGGGCCGATTTGTTAAAATGCCAGAAAAGGCAATATAGCATGTGTTAGTAACACAGGGTGATGATCTAAGACCAACTGATGTAAGATGTTCTCCGATTAAAATATATACATGTATTATCTTATCTTATAGACGATAAAACCTTAAAATACCAGGACAAATACAGAAATACATATATTCAGAATGAAAAAACACGATTCGAATTTGTTCGATATTATTTGGCTCCTTAACAAGTTACGTGGTATGGTATCTTGCATAAAGGATGTTAATAATAAAATAAAATCAAAATTAAAAACTCAATAGTCTTGGCCTTGTTTTTGTCGGAATACCTGTTCAAGGTATGAAAATAGATGATGTAACGTATTTTCTTGTACTTAATAAGCATCTATCGGGCTATTTAAAAAATGATTTACCTATCTTATCGAATGAAAACAATTCCCGGCAAATTGGCCCTACCTCTTTGTTTACCGGCTAAACAATACATTATTCTAAACTGCATTCTGATTGTTATTAATTGCTACGTATTACTGTTTTTTTAAATCAATGTTTGTTTATGTTCCGGACCATATGAGTATTTGGACCATACGGGTATGGTCATGACCATATGCGTATACTCATATGGTCCGACCGTACGCGTATGGTCGGACCATACGAGTAAATACTCGTTTTGGTCATTAACAGGCCGGACCATATGAGTATTTGAACCATACGGGTATTTTTTTCAAATATGCATTTGAAACGTTTCGATAAAACAATAAACTTTATCTTAAAGAACAATGATATTTACATAGAAATGTATTAATTTTATAATCCAAAGGCCAGTTAGTTGATCTTAGTTTTCATCGCTAACTGTATTCCTGCAATGCATCGTACCATTGACTGCTTTTTTAAGAAGTCACATGTATTACGCCCAAGAACATTTCTAAGATTTCCTTCAATTGGTCGTTGCCATCAAATTTGCATAATCAGGGGATCACTGCATACAATCTATTTTAGGAAAAGTAAAGGGGCTCTTTATTTTCTAACAGAAATACAACCCTGAAACTTTCAGAGGATTCCGAATTACAAACTACAACATAGTCATGAATATTGTTTGAAACTTTCGCAAATATGGTGAAGGACCTAATAAAAGCAATTGAGAACACATCAAACTCTTTAATATTTTACTTGTGTTTGTACTATTTTTTCCAAACACATCTCACTTCCTCAGGACCCTCTCCTACAAGGGACTACTTGCTAACCCTGTTTTACATGTGATTGTTTACGTGTATCTTGTTGTGCGTCCGCAACTTTTTAGAATATCGGCTACCGTTTTATTCATTTACATTTGTTTTTAAAATTACACCCCAATCATTAAAAAAAGTATTAAATCTCAAACGTTTCAAACCGCCCTGGCCCTGCTCCAACTGCTTTATGATAAAATCAAATTGTTTAATTGGCTCGTGATATAAAATCAGTATCACTTCATAATAGATGTATATCAAGTGACATGTCTATGTGTGATTGACCGTTATGAGAATTGCACGTGTACTGTATCTATATTTCGCGGATTCATGTACCCGAACAATTTATCAAAAACACGGTAGCTGTCTTTGGAGAAGCCGGCGTTGCTCATCTTTGCGGTTGAAAGTGCTGCACCAAAGATGGCAACTCTGATCATGCTAATATGTATTTGGTAAATGGTGGCGGAACTCTAGTCCGAAACCCGCTCCGAAAAATTAATAAAAATGAAATTCCCGGACCCTTAAGCTTCAAACAAGAAATAGAGAATGTGTTCATGGGGGCACATTTGATGCCCCTGCTTGTCTACCTTACAAAGTCATAAAGGGACATTACTGAAGAACGATACAATTAACACTACCCAATGTGTACTTGGTTTGAGTTTTGTGGTAATAAGTTATGTTTTTATACGACCGCAAACATTTTTTTGCGTCGTATAATGGTATGATGTTGTCGTTGTCGTTGTCTGCGGCGTCGTCGTCGTCAGAAGACCATTTAGTTTCCGGACAATAACTTTAGTTTTATTTAATGGATCTCTATGAATTTTTATCAGAAGGTTCAATACCACTTTTGGAGCTGTCGTCCTAATAGTTTAGGAATTAGGGGCCAAAAAAGGGCCAAAATAAGCATTTTTCTTGGTTTTCCCACAATAACTGTATTAAGTGAATAGAAATACATGACACTTTACACAAGGTTAATAACCACAAAAGAAGGACAGTTAAGAATGATTTTTGGAGTTTTGGTCACAACAGTTTAGGAATTAGGGGCCAAAAGGGTCCAACATTAAACTTTGTTTGATTTCATCAAAAATTGAATTATCCAGATTCTTTGATATGCTGAATCTAACCATGTATTTTGATTTTGGATATTGGACCATAATAGGTAAAGTTTAAGTTCTTAGACCACATTCATTCTGTCTCAGAAACCTATGTTGTGTCAACTATATTTAATCACAATCCAAATTCAGAGCTGTATCGAGCTTGAATGTTGTGTCCATACTTGCCCCAACTGTTCAGGGTTCGATTTCTGCGGTCGTATTAAGCTGTGCCCTGCGGAGCACCTGGTTATATTTCATAGAATTTGGTTGAGAAGTTAGAGAACGAAAACGAAAAATGTAGCATTTTTTTTTTTCATTTATAAAGGGGCATAACTCTAGAACGAATACAGAGGCAAAAAAAATCAAACTTGATATGTGTTGTGTGGTAATTAGCATTGTGTATATGTTTCATAACATTTGATGTAGACAAACTAAAGTTGGAGAACCAAAACCAACCTTTGAACGGACGAACGGACGGACATGAGTAAAAATTTTGAGGCATTAAAAGGGTAACGAGGGTAAAGCTTTGCAATTAACATGTGTATTAACCCAAGGCACTGATACAAATATCCTGTAAGAGAAGAATAAACGAATCTAAACGGACAACCACCAATATTATCGAGAACGGAGTTGCTCTTTTAAAAAAAAATTAATCGACACAACTATTACCGATGCATTGTCGGAGTAACGGGCTGTCGGAATAATGGGCTGTCGGAATAATGAGCTGTCGGAGTATTGGGCTGTCGGAATAATGAGCTGTCGAGTATTGGGCTGTCGGAGTAATTGGCTGTCGGAGTAATGGGATGTCGGAGTAATGGGATGTCGGAATAATGGTTGTCGGACTAATGGGATGTCACCTAAATGAACAATCATTGCATTTTACTTCCAAGGCGTGTTGAATTGACGGTTTTGTCCTGAAAACACATATCAAATGTAAAACTGATATATCTGGCTTAAAATCGACTTTTTAAAAAGATATATATAAAAAGGCTACATGTTAATTTTATAATACTAAGACTAAGAATTCGCTGTATCAAAAAAATGAAATAAATGCGTGAAGTGAATTACCTCAGTAACGAGTCATTACTACAGAGAAGGTGTGTTTGGCACACAAAACTTAAAAGCCTCGTGATATTACCAATATTTAAATAAATGTATTTCTTAGTCTGGTATTTTTTTCCCGTCCACTCGTTTTTCATTCGTTTTCAATCACAATTAAGGCATATTCTTATTTTTAGTCATAAAATATATTTAGAAAATGCAAAACTTAAAAAATCTTAAGTTCTGTTAGTGTTATCTAGGTTATCTCGTCTTCATTCTCTGACAAATTCTAGTCCGGCCTTCCATAGAATAGTGAAATATTTTTTAAGTGTTCTATCGAACTTTCGAAAATAACTGACATAATTTAGACAAAAATATCAAGTTGAAAAAAAACTTTAAAATACATCAATTTTATAATTTCTAAACTAATCCAAGCTTAAAAAATTCAATGTGACCTCCCTCTCCCCCCAAAAAACACGTAACAAAACACAATACTATAGACTCATCATTGTTTTAGTCGGCACTAAATTGTTTACAAAGAAATCTAATTTTAGCTACTGAAACCACATGATTCTAACGCACAGAAACAAGGCTGATCTGAGTTTCATGTTGTCGAATAGAAAGAAAAGTATATACAGTATCGTACTTTGTCAGAGAAACAATATTCAGGATGCTTAGATTACACTTAATTCATTATCTAAACTCATCTAAGAAGTGTTCCGACTGACCTGAATCTGAGTGTTTGCCTTAATCAACTTTGTTTATATTGTATGTTTTGTTCAGTTCATTAATATATTGATAACCGATAACGGCTTTTTATATCATTTTAAAGGAGAAAACTACTCTTACTCTTATAGACATCTACCGTTTAGTTTAGTTTAAGTGTTTAAAACCTTGCGGGAGTTTCTCGCTACATTGAAGACCCATTGGTGGCCTTCGGCTGTTGTCTGCCCTATGTTCGGGTTTGTTGTCGCTTTGGCACATTCCCCATTTTCTTTCTCAATCTTATATGATCAAGGGTAACGAATTTTGTGATGTCTATAAGAGTAAGAGTAGAATCTACTGATCATCACTAAAGCAGGATATAGGGTGGTACAGGTGGCCATGGTTCTTCACATGAGCTTCATATATAATAAATGCATGGACACTTGATAAGAATCACGTCAAACTTTTGCAGATCTTTGCATGTATTCCTCCCTTTCTTAAAATTCCTAGATCCCTATTATAAGGCTGAATGTCAATGGTTCTGACGCAAATCTTTTCTACTTATATATATCACATTCTGGAACATCTTAGACTTACAATTATATGGTTTGAGTCCAGTATATTAGATTCTCCCATGTGTTTGTAATAGCCACTGTGGTCACTTAATGGTTTATGCACATGCAGTAGCTATAGATATTTTATTATACTTGTAATACACAGTGACGGATCCAGGGAGTGTTCCAGGTGTTGGAACCTCTCTTTTTTTGGAAGATCAATACATTTGAATGGGGACATATTGTTGAAACCCCCCTTTTTTAAATGGCTGGATCAGCCCCTGGTACATGTTATACTAGTAAGCATTGTGGACTGTCACACTTAAACCTTTACAACATAACATTACAATTATATGGTTTATGCAACTGAATTTTAATGTGCGTATCGTTATGCGTTTACTTTTCTACATTGGCTAGAGGTATAGGGGGAGGGTTGAAATCTCATAATCATGTTTAACCCCGCCGCATTTTTGCGCCTGTCCCAAGTCAGGAGCCTCTGGCCTTTGTTATTGTATTATTTCAATTTTAGTTTCTTGTGTACAATTTGGAAATAAGTGTGGCGTTCATTATCACTGAACCAATATATATTTGTTTAGGGGCCAGCTGAAGGACGCCTCCGGGTGCGGGAGTTTCTCGCTACATTGAAGACCTGTTGGTGACCTTCTGCTGTTGTTTATTCTATGGTCGAGTTGTTGTCTCTTTGACACATTTCCCATTTCGATTCTCAATTTTACATATTGCACAGTATATATATATATATAAACATCATGTTCTTAAATGTGTTTGTACTAGCTAGCTGCACACTTTAAACCATTACAACATAATTTACAATCATATGGTTTCTGTCCAGTATAATTATGTGTTCTCATGTGTTTGAAATATAAATGTTCGAGAGTTTGAAATATGCACTGCTTTATACAATATAACACGCGTGTATTATATTTACGTGTTGCTATGTCAGATTCTAAAAATGTGTAAGGTACACCAATCAGGCGAAGCTTTTGTACATTTACGTTAAATTTAAAGAGACACATCGTCAGTGTTATTTGTCAAAATGTTGTGCGTGTTGCTATGATTCTGTTACATTTTTTATAAGTACCAATCCGACAAAACCGTTGTACATACTCAAATCATTTTAGGATACCATAAAACCAATTAAGCTAGGGTATGCTAAAATGTAATTTAGTATATACTGAAATCATTTTCGGATATATACTAAAATCGATAGTTATGACCCTGATTCCGCGCCATACACAAACGTTAAATAAATGAGATTTATACCGCCCGTGTATTTCCCTTCAAATCCACATTACTCTCATGGTTGCAGTAAGGATTCTTCTTCGTCAAAATTATCTCCCCATTTCGCCAGTTCATTTTCACAATCGTAGAAATGGAAGCCATTGTAGGGATGACGCGCTACCAATTTTGCTCTTGGAAACCGATAAATTTATCTACATTGCACCATTACGATCCTTATATGTCAGTTTTATTTTAAAAGACAAATATATCAACTAGCTATTGAGCATCAGTTAATAATCTTGTCTGCATTGATTCAACTTAAAACTATTGTCTGATCGGTTGTCAGGTGGAATTTTCGAAAATTCATAAACATTTAAAAAAATTCTAATTAAATATTTCGTGGAAGGGCAGACTAGATTTTTTTAGTGTATGAAGAATATAAACCCTAGTTCTCACACACAAAAAAATAAAAATTTTCGAAGTTCATCATCCAACTTGAAAGACTGTCGTCAAGTACTTTCAGTAAAAAAATAGCTATTCAAACACACCTTCTCTGTTTTTGTGACTCATTAGTTGACCCATATATTTCATCTTTTACAATCTAATTAAAATATTGATCTCTGATTACGTTATACTACATATGAGATCTAACAACTATCAATAGAGGTTTCGCTTTTGTGACCTTTTTTTGACCCGAGAAAGTATTTATATTGACCAATCAAAATCGTCCTAATGAAAAGGGCTTCTAAAGAATGTTTGAAGATGGCGACGAAGGATGAAAGTTGATTTGGAAAACGAATTAACAGATATTTTGCCTCAGCACAAAGTTTAAGGGCTAAATTGTGAGCAAAGTCAAAGTTTGCAGGTATTTTGAAGCACAGAGATTGTATAGTCATGCTTCCTACGGGCAACGAAAAGAGTTTTTAAAGAACTAAAGGAACAAAATTATCTCACCAATAATTTCCTACATTACATTTTTAAAGTCACTTGCAACTGGAGAAACACCTATTACAGGAGTGGAAACATGCTAATGTAGCTCCTGACTTCAAAATGGTGGAAAAATACAAAACCGTAAACTACAGGCCAATATCTTTAACCTGCATACGTTGCAAGCTCATGGAGCACATCATTACAAGTAGCATCATGTCTTAGTCCAAATAATTATGACGTCTTGAAAGGCTAAAACATTTTTTTTTAAATATAATAGCCTTTCAAGACGTCATAATTATTTGGACTACATCATGTCTCATCTCGAAAACATCATATATTATAAAAGGGGGGGGGGGGTGGGGTGTAGGAGGGGTCCTGAAATCCCAGGCTGCTTTGAAACAGGAAATCCTGATGTCCTGAATCTATATAAAATTAAATCCCTACATCCCTAAATTCGAAAAAAAAAGAATTCCCCAGATCCCGAAATCCTGAGCTTAAAAATACCCTATTTAAAAGTCCTGATGAAGGTCCTATCCCCCCTCATTATACAATCTTCAGCATGGCTTCAGAAAATCAAGGTCGTGTGAGACACAATTAATAGACTTCATTCAAAAACTAGCACAATCAAATAATAGAAACACAAATTGACTTGATCATAATGAACTTCGCTAAAGCGTTGGACAAAGTCTCACATGGTCACCTTCTTTACAAACTCAAATTCTATGGTATTGAAAATAACACACTTAATTTGATTCAGGCATTTTTACAGGACAGAACACAAACAGTAAGTCATTAATGGTATTTCCTCCAACTCATTACCCGTAACATCTGGTGTACCACAAGGAACAGTAATATTGCACCCAATACTGTTTCTCATCTATATAAATGACTTACTGGAATACATTCAACACAGCAAGCTTAGACTCTTTGCTGCTGACAGCATAATTTAAGGGGATATTATAAAAACACAAGATGATTGTCATAAGGTACAACTTGACCTACACTCAGCAGCTCAGTGGAAGTCAGATTGGCTTATGGCATTTCACCCTGATAAATGTACCAACCTTCCCGTCTCACAAAAGAAAAATAATAACCAGCATAATTACATCCTCGAATAAGTTACATCTGCAAAATATCTAGGCATTACACTACAACATGTACAATCGAATCTGAAGTGGAACAAAAATATAGACAACATAGTCATGATAGTATCAAATGGGAAGAGATCATTTGGTTTTTTAAAAAGAATTTTAAAAGTTACAAACACAGAAACAAAATCAAGAACATACCATGTACTAGTAAGACCCAAAATGAAATATAGTTGTTGTAGTGTCTGGGACCCCCATATGAAAGAACAACAGATACAATTAGAAAAGGTACAGAGACAAGCTGCTCGTTATGTACACAACAACAACGATAAGAGTGATAAGACATTTTTTTTCCGAAGTGCTTTCATTGATTTTTTGTAAATTTTGAAATTTATGAACAATTTGTTTTACCAGTTGATTGTATTGTGAACTTTTACTTAATAATTTTTAATACTTGAGTCACTGTGGTTTAATGATAATCATTATTTTAAATTTATACAGAGGAAATTTTAAATTTTTCTTAACTCATTTTTATTTTTTTGAAACTTTTTACTTTTCTTTCATTTTGATTAATTTTAAATTTTTGATATTTTTTGTGTGAGTTGTACATTCTTTTATATTATTCTATTTAACCGACAATCAATGTTTTCATTTTACACGCCACTGCTCAGAAATTGTATTTATGTGATTGTATATTTTGCTTTTACCTTATGTATCTTATTTTTTGTTTATTCATGTTAAGCGCTTAGGGTAATTTTTCAAATTATATAATGCGCTATATAAATATTGTATAATAATAATAAATAATAACACGAGCAGTGTCACAAACATGCTTAATCATGAAAAGGCCACCACTAGCTGAGAGACGCCAGACTTATTTTATTTTATAAAGTAATACATTGTCTTGTAGCCATCCATCGCATATTCTTGAACAAACAGACAGCAGATCAAGACAAAATCATACTCAGACATACAGACAGTGAGACACATCCAAACTTCCAAGGACACATACAACATGTACAAATGGTCATACTTTCAGTGAACAATTATTCAATGGAATTTACTACCACAAACTGTAATTAAAACCACCACTGGCAGATAGAAAACTTTTCATTAGGAGGGGGGTGCGAATTATTCCAATGCCAATGTGCCAGTTTTCTCTTTGTTGAGTTTTCTTTGCATATCTCCTTCTCTGTGCTTTAAATTAGTATATACTGGCATAACTGGTTAAGATTTGGATTGAGGAACAGCAGTTTCAAATATGCCTGTTCTGTCAATGCATGTTTGTAGTTTGACTATTGTCTCTTTTTGTTTTCACCGTCTAGTCACAATAGCTTAGTAACTAAATTCAGGTTTGTGTGCAGGTCCTGCTGACTTAACTATGGGGGAGGGGGCCTCAGACATGCTTCAGTGATTCGCTATAAAAATATGATTGCCAATGAGACAACTCTCCACAAGAGCTAAAATTACATAGAAGTTAAAATCTCTCTCTATACTAGTATATATGTGTACATTGTAACTATATATACTCCATTCTGAAAACTCAAATCAAGACTAAGGTTGGTAAATTTAACAAAGGTGGATGCAGAGAAGATATAAGCAAAGGGAATGATAAACACTGTTGTGTCAGTGTGCCATTAATGGCTTGTTATTGCACATATACTTGTACATCATGTACATGTGAACTTACAAATTTTATTTATTTGTAAAAGGTTGAGTTGTCATGTTCCCATTAATATACCGTAGTTTTATCTTATGAAGAGGGACTAAAGATACAAGATGCATCATGGACCTTCAAACTTCTATATATGGAAAAAAAACCAACACAATGTCTAAAAAAGAAAAAGACCAATATAAAAATCAGCAATACACAAACATGGAAAAACTAAATACCGAGCAATACAAACCCCATCAAAAGCAGGGTTGTAGTTAGGACAGAACAAACATTTCGGTCATCATCTGTGAAAAGGATATTGCAAAACGGTCAACTTACTGATGATGTCAGATAGCATCAGTAAAACTTATAAAGGGATGACTTCTAACTCGCCACTTGTAGTACTTTGTTTAAAAGCTTACACAATTCATTTCAAAGCCTAGGAAATTATAAACCGCTTTTTAATCTATATAAATGCAAAGGATACATATATATTCCATGATTCCTCATGACATTTTGTCAGGTCTATATATTTATTTGAGAAAACAATATCATAGGTAAAAACCATAAACAGCTTATTGTACAACTTGTTATGGCCAGAAATTTTTGTCTGTCATACAAAGTCAACAATATAAAATAATAATAATAGTTTTATAATAAATATATAAATTACAAATTTTGGGATGATTATCAGCTTTTCAACAAATTATTTTTGGACATTTACATATATAAATAATTACATTAGATGTATGTTTCATTATAATACATTATTCTGATTGGCTAATTGCACATCACATGTTATTCCGTAAGCAGTTGCATGAGACAATAACATTTCATTCATGATGACACGAGGTTCCACAATAAAGTGCACAGGTGAATTTAAAAAATTAACTTCATGAAAATCGTGTTTTTATAATCCTAGCTAAAAAATGTAATTATAAGTATTGAATGCTTCTTTTTGTAACTTTATAGGGTTGTAAAAGCGTTGACCGTGCATACATTTTTAGAATGAAGCGCTTCCGCGCTTCATACAAAATGTACTTCGGTCAACGCTTTTACACCCCAATAAATTTACAAAAAGAAGCATTCAATTCTTAAATGTAACACAATTATATGGGATTAATGGAGACCAATTATAAAACTCTTTAATTTCAGGTTAGTGTCTGATCAAACAGTAGTTTGGACTCCAGTCTGAAAACCCCTAGATTCTGACAATGTTTCTTTCAAATTGTGACTGGGCCAAACAAATAACACGGTGGAGGGAACTCTTAAAACACACAGACAGTTACACAGAAAAAGCCACTACAAGCATCTGAAGATGAATCTGAGAATGGCACTACAGATCTAGGTTGTGAACCAGCTCCAGAGTTTCAACATGCAGATCTTAGCCTATGGTACATGTACATGTAATTATTATATTGTATGTATAATGTATGATATACTTTGTAATACTTTAAATTTATGATCATGATGATAAAGACAAAAAAAGTATCTGGATAGACTTTTAGTTTATTGTCTATTTATTTCATTTATATCTTAAGTTTGTTCTCAAATACATTTTTGATATATATACCAAAAATTATGTATCACAATATCAACTGTCAATTTCATTAATGATTGAATGAATTAAATTTTCTGTCTTCTTTTGTTTTACAGAATTCTGTCATAAATTATTATTAGTTTGATGTGCTGAAAACATGGAAAATAAACGTGACCATAAATCATTCTCAAGATGGTTATTCAGTTGTCAAACTGCTTCTAAATAAACAGTTTGCAATTGTAATTAATTATTTTGAATGAGTTTATTTACATCATGTACTGCTGCTGAAAGTTGCTGGATTGTCATAGTCCTGAGGTATGGAATGGAATAAAAATGTTATATTGCTGCTGGTCTGTTTTAGTCTTCAATAGGATCAAGGTATGTTATATAAAAAAGAAGATGTTGTATGATTGCCAATGAGACAACTCTTCACAAGGGACCAAAATGACACAGAAATTAACAACTTATGACTATAGGACTAAGGTCACAGTACCGCCTTCAAAAATTAGCAAAGCCCATGTATACATGGTATATATATATAATACTTTCCATTATTATGATTTCTAAAGAATGTTCCCAAACATGTAATTATTATTTTTTTTAAGTCATGTGTAATTACACAATGTTACATGGCCTTACATAACAAAATTTCCAATCGTACATGAGTATTTACTGCATTGAAGAATAGGTCCATCCATTGAAATGATCTGAAAAATAATTATTGTTATACTTTCATACATCATGACAAGGAGAAAGTACCTATGTTTATATATTCCAGACCATATAAGTATTTGGATTGTATGTGTACGGTCCAGTACGAGTATAATCATATGGTCTAGTACGAGCTTGACCATACATGTATTTGGAACATATGGGTTAATTTTAGACACATATTTATCAAAATACTTTTATTGAGTATTACTTATTAATATTAGACAGTTAAGGGAATAAAGTGGAAAACATTACATCAATTGAAATTGAATAATTCTGTATTTAATTGTCTGTTTCAATCTTATTTTAGCATTCTCCTCCCTGGTGACACTTTCTGGCGGAAGGAACATCAGATTTCTTACATTTACATGTTTTGTTCATGCCTGTTCCTTTGCATTTGCAGCCCATGCTCGTTTTGCAGCAGCATGCAATGAAATTCCTTTTGTTTTACAAATTGCATTTTCAATTTTGTATGTCAAAAGTTCTATTGCACTCATAACCTAACAATATGCCAAATAATAGTTTGTATAAAATTGCATCCATACCAATAATATTAGCAACCCTACATCCAGAGTTACTCTTCTCACAGTAACAGATTTTTATATAATTTATGTCCATTTTCTTCCGTGATATACTGTACAGGAGATGAACTTTTAAATAGTTAAAAAAGTTAAAACATTAATTTTTTATTTCAATTACAATTGAACTTTTTATATTAATTTAAGATTTAGGTTATGTTGAACTGTGATGTTTATACTTTTAATGATATACATGTATAGGTATCTAAAAAACTTGACCAACGTCTTATAATCTGGCAGACCGTAAGTGTACATTCAGACCATATGCATATTTTGAAAAAGTATGCATATATATATATATATATAATGGGCTATTTCAAAAAAAATGATGCCAAAGTGTGACAAACATGGTAAAAAATTAAGTCATTGCTAATCTTTTTTCTATCATTTTTCTTTAATCCAGAGACATTCAAGTTTACAAAACTACCAAGGGTTAATGCAAAATAATAAAAACAAAAATTTTAACAACATTTTACTCATAAGAATTCATCCACTTTTCAAAGGAAACAACAAAATAATAATATCAACTGACAAACATAAATAAGAATATAAATATCAATGTAATTTTTTTGTTTGTTGCAATAAAGGTACTAAATGATTTTCCTGCAATTTTTTTTATACTTATAAACAGTTTTTTTTTTTAAATATGTAAATTTCACCAATTTTTAGTGTATTCTTTAATATCTTATATTAAAAGTTTTTATATCTCTTTGCAAAAGCTTTAATTTTATATAAAAAGTATAAGGAAGCAAACATATATGATCTAATTACATCCTCTGAAAATTTCACAACAATTGCTTCAGTCAATTCTAAGTTTTCTTCAATAAAAATACAAACATGTGTTTTTTATCCTTTTGTTACACTCCTGACATATTTTTTCAGCAACTGTAAGCCTGTTTTTTAATGGAATGTTTAGAAAATCAGTAATGATATCTATTTTAAATTTACAATCTCACAAATAAATAAATTTATTAGATATTTGATTACATATTTTTTTAATTTCTGAGCAAAGAGCAAACTTTTAACATGTTTAATGAGAATTACACTTTAATTTTTAAGAATCTTTGGTGAATAGTGTGCAGAAAAATCACTTTTACAAGACAGATCGGCTTTCTCATTACATTGTAAAGATGTAACAATTATTTTAATAAAGAATCGTGTTGAATTTTGTTATAGATAAGCTACATCAGAAACTGGTCAGGAGTGTAACAAATGTAACACTCCTGACCATAATTTATTGCTACCATATTTTAACATGAAACTGACCTGAAATCATGTAGAGTCTTTATATTTCACATATTATTTTAGTGCAAATTAAGAACAGGTTAAAAAAAATTATATACTTCTTACATATTTACAAATTTTGCTAATTGTCTATTTAAAAAAAAAGATGGCTTTCCTTTAAACCTTGTTCAGTCTCTTGTTTGATATTATATATATGCTGTTTTTATGTCAGATAATGTATTATGATAAGTTTGTTCGTACTACCAAAAATGGTAGCAGTATGTGCTCTGTATATTAAAAATTGTCCAAAAATGTACCCAAAAATGTCAGGAGTGTAACGCTTTAAAAAGTTTAAGTGTAACATTCATGTTATTTTTATAGAAACAATGTTGTTATTATTGGTTTTCTTTTCTGGAATTTGAGTGTGAACACCATTTGTTGCATATTTTCAGTAACAAACATGCCATTATTATGGCCTTTATTGCTTGTTTAAGCTCAATACTTGTATGTCAGGACTGTAACACATTTAAACAAGCTAGTTCAATTGCAATTTTAGTTCAAAAATTTCAAAAGTAATGATGTAGACTTGTATTCTGTGTTAAGCTGAGGTGTAGTAATGTCATTTTATAATAATTGTCAGCTTGTTTTTCTTCCAATAACTTACCTTTGCTAATAAGATTGAAATCAGGCTTTTTTTTGTGTTACACTCCTGACATTGAAGTATTGAGCATACAAAAGCAATGAAGGCCATAATAATGGCATGTTTGTTACTGATAAACTGTAACAGGTAATGTTCACTGAAATTCAAGAAAAAACAACAACTATAACAACATTGTTTCTAAAAAAAAATACATCTTAACCCAGTTGTTACACTCCTGACAGACCTGGGTAGTCCTCTTATTGTAACCATAATATTCCAGTAGTAGAACTTCAAGGTCAACTGGATGCACCTGTGCCAAGCTATGATACTAAACAAAAAAAATAAACCGTGCAAGATGTACAGAAACATGTTATTTCACCTACAAAGACATTTTCTGGCAGCATATTGACTTTTACTAACATTTTTTTTTTTACACAAACTTATTTGACTTACCTTA
This sequence comes from Mytilus galloprovincialis, assembly GCA_037788925.1. Lineage (NCBI taxonomy): Eukaryota > Metazoa > Mollusca > Bivalvia > Mytilida > Mytilidae > Mytilus > Mytilus galloprovincialis. The sequence continues at coordinate 40,075,145 of CM075338.1, forward strand.
TGAGGCTCATAAAAATGTAAATATATGGAAGAATTGAACAAGAAATCATAGTCAAGATATAATAGTTGGATGAAAGATATTGTTTGGTATTGTATCTGCCCTTATTTATTCTATATCATCAATGAATGCACATGCTTTCTTCTAAATGTCACACTAAAAGCGTTACACTCCTGACATTTTGAGGTACAATTTTGGACAATATTTTTTAAACAGAGCACATACTGCTATTATCTTTGGTAGTTAGGACCAACTAATCATAATACATTATCTGACCTAAAAATATTACAGATATAGTATCATACAAGAGACTGACAAAGGTTTAAAGGAAAGGCATCATTTTTTTTGAAATAGCTATGGATCGGACCTAATTCTTTATTATTATTTAAATGATATATATTTATATGTAAGAGTGGTAAATTTAGATATTTGTGCGACAGATTAGTGGATAAGGAAAATCTAACATTTGATTTGCAAGAATTTTTGATCGTTTGTCAACAACAATTCATAGTAATGAGGGAAATTTTTGTTAATTTTATTTGACTTTTTAATATATTTTGTTGTTGTTATTTGTTTGAATCCTATTGAAGTGTCCTGAATTTTGGTCAATTCTATATGGTATAGAGGCGTTTACCGCATGCACATCTAGGTTGCCCAAATTTCAAAAGTGTCGTAGGTTTGATATATATTGGTTTCGAAACGGAACTTTTTGCATGTAGCTATATATAGGGGTGTGTGTCACCGGATATATGTATCTATTTTGTTTCATTATTGAACATATTGTGTTATTTGTGTTATCAGTGTTATATGTTTCACATTCACAATTTGACGCGCTTTGACTTCATGCACAACTCATGCCATTTGAATATATATAAATAAAATTTAAATAATAATAAAGAATTGCTTTAATTTTCTATTGTACTAATTTAAATATTCAGTACGTAAAACCAAACATAGCGTACAAAGCAATAAATTGTTTCAAAATATGCAGCGCAGAACTATTTGTCATCAATATTCATGTTTCTTGACGATTGATGACAAATAGTTCTGCGCTGCATATTTTGAAACAATTTATTGCTTTGTACGCTATGTTTGGTTTTACGTACTGAATATTTAAATTAGTACAATAGAAAATTAAAGCAATTCTTTATTATTATTTAAATTTTATTTATATATATTCAAATGGCATGAGTTGTGCATGAAGTCAAAGCGCGTCAAAATTAACCATATATATACATGTACACTAATATAAGCACTTTTCGAGATAGTCACTGGTCAATATTACACTCAGGAAGGTGGAAGACGAAAGTCACCGCTTCAGGTACTTGTAACTTTATATATTCTTTTTAGCCTTGTTTAAAATGTTTCAATTAAAGTAAAGTTACTTTCGGTTTTTCAAATGTATAGAATTCAGTATGGCTTGAAAGCCGCATTTTGGTATGCAAGTTAATGACAGAAAAGAGCTCTGTTGCATGCAAATATTTCAGTCAAATATATTGTTCATATTTATTGGAACACAATTGTAAACTTTATAGTTTACAATTTTTATACTTTCAGATTAATATAATAGGGTATCTTAAAATTGGACGACTCAGTTAATGCAGAAAATGGCCCACACTTATTACCACGCCTAAAGTCTTTGTGGTTTATGGTGACTTAATCTTCACCCTAGTCTGCGATATTGGTGTCCCATTTTTCCTGCGACAATAATTTGCCCTTAAGAAACTCCATTCTCCACCACAAAACATATGCATTAACTGAACTGCCCATCTTAATTCTATACTAAAATAAAATGCCGCACTGAGCAAACCCTGAACAGTTGATACTGTCTGATTTTGGATTCAAACAAATGTTGTTATAGTTCTTGAGAAAAAACAAATATAAACTCTTAAAGAAATTGGAGAGAAAAAACGCCACCCCCTTGGAATAATTTCCTCCAAACTTAATGTCTGCCTTTCATTTGTAGTATGGAACCTTGTTGTTTTTTTCGGGGTTCGTAAACTCGGTATATTGTAACAAAAGCCTGCGATTGAAAGTTGGCCACGGTTCTTTTTATCGAAAAAAGGGGGGACTGAGCGGAACAAATAAGATTTATTCATGTCTGTTTAAGCTTCCTACTTGGAGAAACATCTCAATTGAATGTTATTTTGTAATGTTAATTCGATGTCAATGTCTACAAAAATGATTTATTTATCGACATTGTTTTTGAACATGTTGAAGCGAGTAACAAAGGGTTGGGTTTTTTCTTTCGATGTTCTCAGGACATATCCTCATGATGTAGATAAGCCATATTATACATTTATGCGGTCTCACTAATTAGCGACAACAACAATTTTAGCGACAACAAGCGTCAACAAGCGACAAGAAGCGACAACAAGAATTATTTTAGCGACAACAAGCGACAAGAAACTATTTAGCGACAAGAAAACATTTTTTTTTAATTAAAATAAATTATTGCAATAAATATTAAAAGAATATGCAAAAGAAAATAATTTTAGCGACAAGAAAGTTAAAATTGATAGAAAAAAATGAAACATTATTTACATAATATTTTATCATCTATTATGAATAACAGCCAGTATTACATTTAATTATTGTATTATGAGATTACTTTTCCCAAGGATTTGTATAGTACTATACAAATCCTTGCTTTTCCTTTATTTAGAACATATTATTTATCTTATAATTTGTTTTTTAAAACAATGAATTATACTGTTAGAATCAAAATATTATATTCCATTATGCCCGCTCCATATATATCACCATTCGTTTATTCATACTTTGACTTTGATGAAAACAGATACATACATTATCTCACGGGGAAAGGGGGGGGGGGGGGGTAACTTCGATATTTTTTTTGGTAGGGGTGTGCCATTTTTGTCTCAAAAAACGTACCCATTTTAATATAACATTCACTGAAATTCAGTACCTATAGTTATATAAATATTTAAGAAAGAATGACATATACTTATATACAATATTTGACCCATGCTTATATAAGCACTAACTCATCGTCACTCATAATTCATAAATATACCAGCTACCCTTAAGTTTTTATATATGAATTGACATCGTTTGGTGCACATATCAATAGCATATTTATATATGATATGTAGATCATACCCCAAATCTTATACATATTCTTCATATTTAAAAATAAAAAAAAGAAGCTCAATCTCTTTCTTCTTCACAAATGTTAAATTTCTTCATCTACCAATATAATAAAACATTTTAATTAGACATATCTGCTCGTATATTTAAAAAAAAAACCATTAAATACAAATTTCTTTATATCTAATAAAAAAAATGTTTTCTTGTCGCTAAATAGTCTTCTTGTCTCTTGTTGTCGCTAAAATAATTCTTGTTGTCGCTTCTTGTCGCTTGTTGACGCTTGTTGTCGCTTCTTGACGCTTGTTGTCGCTAATTAGTGAGACCCTGGTCTTCATACTCATATAAACTTCAAGTTTCCATTTGTAACTTTTAATTACCCTGATGAAACTCTTTACCAAGTTTGTAACAGTGTGGTGTATAAACTCTGAGTAAAAATAAGTAGTAAACATCCATTCTCTGTGGGATAACACTATAAAAACAAGTCTGCTTTCTTCAGATGTTCAGTTGAATTTCTTCTGTGGTAATTTGTACGGAGCGGATACTTTCGGCCCAAAAGCTAATTTGAAATGAAATTTTACATCTCTGTGACGCAAACTTAGCTTTGGTTGTGTCTTTAGAGTAACATTAGTAAAGAACACACTAGAATTTCTTTGATGACAGCTGCATATTGTATGATAAACAACATCGTAAATTTGCCTCCACATGTAGTGCAGCATAACCGGAAGTGATAAATTGTTTACAAGACACGATGCACTGAACAAAAATCATCAGTAAAAATAATTTATCTAACAAATTGAACGTAGTAAACACTGAATCTTTACTAAATTATCAATTTCTTAACACTGTTAATTGCAGTTGTATAAAAACTGCAGAATAATCTATGAAATTATATTTTTTACTTGTTTTGAAGTTCAACAAGAGTTGTCTATCTTGAAATAGTAAGAAAAAGCGGTTAATTTAAAATGAATATAACTATTTACTGATAATATGCTACAAATATAATTTTTTGATATGTTGTTAGGGAGATTCCATATTTTCTGAAATGCTAAATGGTTTACTACAACTCGCCTGTTCACAGCAGATATATGTTATAGCATCCATCCTATTTCCAATAGTTATATAGTGAGAAAAACATGCCCATCTGAATTTTTATCAAGGTATAAATGACATCCATAAATAGTAGGCATTAACAATTATGGTTAAAAATATGTTATTTTTTACTCAAATTATGTCACATAACGAAATATCAAGCATATTGGTTACATAGGGTAAATCACTTTTTCTTCATATTGCATGATTCTTAGGTGGAATGGTACATAAAATGAATTGGTATGATTGTACGCGTGGTCAGTTATTCGTGAATAGTTCCGTTGTAGTTTGCTTCTGCAGTATTTGAGAACATAACGATGTGTAGTATGTTAAAAGAGTATAAATAACTTTAACTGAATCGGTTCTTATGGACTTAATTTACGCAATTAGCATGCGGAATATTGCTATCAGGAACCAGTCTACGATTGACAAAGGGAAGTAATTCAGTTAATATGTGTTTTATTTATAACATAATGGAATTGGTTATCGGCAAATAAATGAAGAGAAATAGGATTGCTGTTGTAAAAAATTGTTAAGCTGTTGTAATAAATGATGAAGCAGACTACACCAGAAAGGGAATATGAGGCTATTTTCTTTATCACGCGTTTTCAGACGGAAATAGCATTGCATTAAAAATGAAACTGACACATGTGTTCTTCTTCATACTTACTTCAAATAAATTCATTTGAATTCGCATCTTCCTTATTCTATTATAATTTACTGTCTTATACACAATACTTACCAAGAGGATCCATATAAACTATTCGTTTTTCAGTTGGCAATATTGACAGCATTACCCAATGTTGGTCATCTATATTCACAGGTATCAAAAGACAAGATTTCTCCATTACTTTATCGTACTGCTCCATCGTGTGATGTAAAGAAATCTTTTCTTTAAACCAGGCAGCCGGAAGAACTTTAATGTCTTTCCTTTGGTATTGTTCCATAATTGAAGCTACATAGATGTCAATATGTTTGTCCGTCAACCATCCATTCAGAAATCGCTTCATTTCAAGTTTATCCAACTTTAATCCTTTGAACTCCACTTCCCCGGGAAACATTGTTAGTTTGTCAAATTCTCGAGGAGATAATACGGGAGAAAAGGTTTGTTCAATATTTTCCAACAAAAACATTTGGAAAAAAGATTTATTTTCGTGCTTGTTGACTTGTTCGGTTGGGATTGTCTTTTCTTTATCGCAGTAAATGATTACTCTCTTTCCTTTGATGTACTGTTTAATATCTGTGTTTGGCAACTCTTGTACGACTCTTGAGTCCTCTACAAATAAAAGGTTTCCTTTTGCACATATAATTGCATTCATGTTTGTTGGGAAGTAGCAAGCAATTATCTTGTATATAACTGATTCATAAGAATGAATAACGTTTAAAGAACTGCTAATTTCAATCTGGTTGTTATTAAATGTCCATTTGTCTTCCTCGTTGATTTCAATCATCAGTAAATTACCAACGGACGTGATGGTCTCCTTGGCTTCCACGGATTTCTGACAATTCTGACAAAATGTTTGAATTGCAACTCCCTCATTTGCTAATAATAGAGCTAGACCAATCATAGGTTCATGCGCCTGAATTTGGGTAGATATGTCACAATTATTACAACAGGCAACACGGATAGTACCTACTCCGTATATACGTCTTTGCTCACTGGGAAATTGTTTGAGTAAGTACTGTAGTAATTCACCAACAAACAGTTTACCACCAGATGTGGGGACATTGCGCAGTAGATACACCAACTCGTCCTCATTGTTGTCACTAACTTTCACAATTTCATATGCTTGCAGTCGTTCAATGATATTTCTCTTTTGTGGTGACATGAAATTTGAGTTTTCTGCTATTAGGGCCAGTGTGTCAAGGCAGGATGAATTCGCCAGACATAAACATGGTATTCTGGTTTCTACACTCTGTAAGGTAGTAGATAAACTAATACATATCCCTCTGTATTCAATTTGGTTGGTATATTTGGTTTAATTGTAGTGTCATCAACAGATATGAATCTATTTCCAACTTTGATGACAGATGTGTAATGCCCAGAATGAGGTGAATGGCCATGATGCAGTATGGCAGATCTAAATGTATATTCTTCAGCTTTGGACTTTTCTGGGTGGAAGTGTATTGGGTTATCCGTGTTGATATGTGTTCCGTTTTTTACAATACGCTGAAATTGGTTGAGATGGTATCTTTTTATTGAGATGACTAATGTTGTTGGAAGTGTAATTGGAATATTCTTCTTGTATTTCTTTGTTGTGCCGCAGTATTCACATAGAGCATCCTCCAGTTCCTCGTCCTCATAAAAGCAGTCAGTTAAGTCCTGCGGAATGTAAATGTTAAGTTTGTAAATTTGTTATACATGTATGCCTGAACGATACTTTTTTGTGAAATTAAACTTTACTATGATATGTTTTATATTGATACCTTTAAGGAAGCTGGGTTGTCATGTTTTGTTTTTTTTGTCAGATTTTCGGAATCCTCTGGTTTCATCCATTTAAATGCCTTGAAAAAAATTGCCCGGTGACCCCCATTTTTCTTTTTGTAAATCTTTTACATGTACAATGATAAGCCATCTGTAAAAGTTTGATAAAATTTTAATTATTTTTTAGCAGTTTTTGAGAACTTCAACTTGTCAATGATAAAGCTATGAAAAGTCAAGAGAGAATATTTTCCCGCCAAAATTTAAATGGCTAATTTCTCGAAAACAAGCACGGTGACCTATGGATTCTTTTAGTAATTCCCTATCAATATAAACCAGTGTTTTGAAACGTTGATTACTTTGAAACTGAGAAGCCAACTCCCTTAAGGGTCCTGTTGATTTACTTTAAAAAAAAAATGATATTCAAATAATTAATTTGATATAGCATATTATCAAATTGATAAAACAGGTTACATATTAAAAAAGCCAGGCATGTTGCTTTATTAATATATATATATATATATATATATATATATATATATATATATATATATATATATATATATATATATATATATATATATATATATATATATATATATATGAACATAACAGGACTTATTTAAAATCCTTCAATTCATCACTGCGTTGGTCTTAAATAAATTTGTTCAAATTTATATTTTTGTTTTGGAAATTTTTTATTAAAAATAAAGAAACAGGTGGTGTGATATTTTGAATTATTGTGAACTTTTAATTACTGTTGAACAGATCACCTGTGTATAATCTAAGCAGCTTAAATAAATTAGGATTTCAGAGCACAAGTAATGCATAACACATTCAGGTCGATATCTTAAAAAAATGAGAATGGAAATGGGGAATGTGACAATTTTGTTCGTTCTTTTTATTAATGACTTGCCAAACAATGTTATATCCGATGTATTCATGTTTGCAGACGATACCAAACTATTTAGAGAAATAGTCGATCAGAGCGATCAAAACCTTATTCAGGAAGACCTCGACATCCTATTTGATTGGAGCAAAACTTGGCTACTGAAATTCCACCCAGACAAGTGTAAAGTTCTACCGATTAGTGGAAGGAATACAATACACGAACACCCAAACTACACTATGAAAAAGTATGAAGGCGGACGCACTAACCTTGAAAATGTGGAATCAGAAAAGGATATTGGTGTAACTATTGACACAAATCTGACATTTGCAAAACATATCCAAAACCAAGTCAATAAAGCTAACCAGATCGTAGGCCTTACTCGCCGTTCCTTTGTCCACCTAGACAATCGTACATTTACCTTATTATTCAAGGCACTAGTAAGACCGAATCTGGAGTACGCAAACAGTATATGGTCACCCTACAGGAAGGCTGACATTACTAGTATTGAGAATGTGCAAAAGAGAGCGACCAAAATGCTGCCTACAATGAGAGACTTACCATACGAAGACCGCTTACGAAAACTCAAGCTTCCAACCCTCCGTTTCCGCCGCTTGCGAGGTGACATGATAGAGACGTACAAATTATTGACCGGGTTATATGACACTAGAGTCACAAGTGGTCTGCTAGAGATGCACAACACAACAAACACAACAAGAGGCCACTCGAAGAAACTTATGAAACAACGAAGTCGTCTGGATCTCAGGAAGTACTTTTTCACCAACAGAGTAGTAGATATATGGAACAGCCTCCCTGAAGAAGTTATTTCAGCAAAAACTTTAAACACTTTCAAAAACAGATTAGATAAATTTTGGGCCAACCAACCATTAATGTATGCTTTCGAAGCAGAATACGAAATTCTATCCGGAAGTGAGAAACGAACAATTAAATATAACGATGAAGTAGAGCAGAATATATTGGTGCAACAGTGCCAGCGTTCTGAAGATCCATAGGTATCCATAGGTAAAGGGGCAAGAACCCGACCATAGAATAGACAACAGCAGAACCTTAAGATCACAAATAGTTCAAGCGTTTCACTTAAGTCTAATATATCCTTTATGTCAAAAAGAGACAGATGAAACTCATAAATCTTCATGCATAAGCTTCAAATTCAATACATTTATCTCTAAATTCGATATATATGAAATTTCCATTCTTACACGTATTACCTCCCTTTACACAATGGCTGTGCATTTTTCACGCGGCTGAAAACTGAATGATAATCCTGAATATATATGGTAGAGGGCGAGCAAACACATACAATTAATAGACTTAAATACTTTTATAGCAGCCTACACACTTTTAAAGTCAAGATACAAGACAGTACGTGTACTTATCGAAACCATAAACTCTTGAACACGTTGTAAATTTGGATTTCCAAAATGGCGTCCTGGGACGGCAACGAAGTCTTAAAAAACATTAAAATTGACACGGATATGTCAAAGATAGATACAGAATACCCATCTAATTGTTTACCAATAAAACTGAACAGGCGTACCGGTAAAGCAAAGAAATGTCAATTTGAGGCTATTGATGTAAATATGTACGAAGAAAGTGCCCATATGATTACATTTCACACTTCTGTAAATAGAATACAACCCTGGATAAAGGCTCTCAGCCTGCTTTACTTTGACAATATGGGTAATCAAAAAGATAATGTAATAAAATGGTCAGATGTACCAGAAAGATGGTCTGACAGACATGATGTTGCTAACTCCATATTAATAGAAATCAGAGATCCAAGTGAACATATCTTGAAATATAATGTCACCTTTTTTGTAACAACAGGTACTATTAGAGTACAAGGAAGTAACTACCTCTCCTTTGTTGAAAAAGATTTCCCAATTCTGATTGAAATAATGAAGCTGTTAGATACATGTGAAAATGACGAGACCCCCTTGAAAACAATCGAAGGTCGTGAACCTAATGAAGTGGTCACACAGCAAACAATAAATGATCAAGTAATGACGGTTTCAGAAAAACAAACCAAGACTGATGCTAACAATATAAATGAAGAAAAATCTGAAGTTTCACAAAACCTAAAACCAACCAACCCAAAAATTGATAATAATAACAATGCAGCAGATACCCCTTCACAAACTGAAGTCAATTTGTCTCGTCTTCAACAATGCTTCCTTGACACTATATGCAAACTTCAAATTAGTCAGGAAAAAGACACTACAACTATAGTAGAAGCTGTTAATGGGTGCAAAATACTTCTTTTGCAAGGTCAGTCTCAACTTGACCAAAAGAGCACTGATAAGGATACTCTGTCTAAAGAATTACAATCAGTACAACAAAAAATCAAAACATTACAAGAAGAAAAAGATTCTCTGAAGTCACAACTACAAATTGAAAAGGGGAATGTTACGCTTCTAAAATGTCAGTATGACGATTTGAATATTCATAGTAGAAATCTGCTAGTAGAGACTAGAAAGGAATTAGAAAAACTTGTCTCATCAACAAACTCCGAGCTTGACTTTAATGCAAATAGGCTTATTATAAAAAACCAAGAACTACAAACACTTCATGAATCTGAGCACAATTTAAGGTTACAGTTGGATAAAGCGATGGATGAAATACTCAACCTGAAAAGTCAAATTTCATCATCAATGGATATTTCTGGTCAACATGCTGGAACTGCAACATCCAAGTCACAACACCAGACTAAAGAACAAGTTGACCAACAACCAATTTGTAAACCTAGTGTCCTTCTAATAGGAACGTCAAATATTCGTGGGATCAATGAAAGTAAATTATCGCCAAGTATAGATGCTATTAAGGAAATATGCTTTACTCTGGATAAAACAAATGAATATATCCTTGGTTATAATCCTCAAACTCCACCAGCTGTTGTTGTTTTACACATACTTACCACTGATCTAAAGACAAAAACCCCACAGAATTGTGCATGTGAGCTGTTTGCACTTATATCCACTATTCAAGAGAAATGGTGTGAAGTTAAATGTATAATATCACTTGCTACACCAAGAAAGGATGACATGATGCACCACACTAATGGGCAGATTGTTAATGCTCTCATCAAACAGAATTTCTATGGAAGGCATTACACAGAGCTTAAGAAATTCCAACTAATAGAACATAATAACATGTACTATGAAGGTCAAGCGAACGAGGATTTATTACAAAATGACTTGTATCACTTAAACGATAAAGGTGTGTCATTTCTTGCATCAAACATAAAACAAGCAGTACACCAAATTCTCAATATTCCGCTCCCACCCACTCGTCGACCTAGGAGCCAATCGCGCAACAGACGAGGAAGAGGTAGAGGTCGTGGCCGTGGCCGTGGAGATTCAGATTAACTTTGTATAATAATACTAATGTCAATTTTATTCTACACATATATAATGTATATTGTTCATATTCATATCACATAATTCTCTTTTTATTACAAATACATGTATATGCAGCAGGGGCGTAGCAGCCGGTACGTCAGGTACGGCACTCGCCGTACCAATAATGTTCGTTGGTACGGCATGCCGTACCTAAAATTTATATAAAAAATATAAAAAAATAAGGGTTTTCAACGGAAATAAAGAAAATAAAGATTTTACAGAAAAAAATCATGATAGAAAGGTCCATGTAGAAGTCATAGCAATATACGGTATACATTCGTAAGCAAAGTTCGAAAACTCGTATACGATACGATAACGAATAATTGCCTTGTATTAATCAAAGTATGGATTTTTTTTACTTACAAAAGATTTTAATTGACCATGCATATGGTCATGAACAGTCATAGTACTATCAATAGCATGTTACTGCCTTCTACAATTGTTCTGGTTTAAACACAAATGGCATGGAAGAATCAAAGTTAGAACTCTCAAATGGAGAAACAAACGTTGTGCGGCAAACATGGAATTTTGTGCGACTGGCATACAAGATTAAAGTTTAGCAAGCTATAAAACCAGTTTTAGTCCAGTATTTTCTACTTTAGAAAATACCTGTACCAAGTCAGGAATATGAAAGTTGTTAATCATTCGTTTGATGTGTTTGAGCTTTTGACTTTACCATTTGATAACGGTATTTTCGTTTTGAATGTTCCTGGGCGGGGTTTGGTATTTTTGCTATTTTATTTTTTGCAACAAAAATATTGTCAGTTACTCTGTATGCATACACCATAAAGTTTAAGTAATCATGACTAAAATATAAACGAGTTGTCCCAATTTTATTGCGTGCTGATCTATCCGCTACAGAGACAAATAAACGATCTGCACATTGTTAAAATGCACATTCTGCTTCTAGGCACCAAGACGATCGGAATATAATCCAACTTCAACAACACCATATACAGTAACACATTTTTACTGTTTTATCAATAGTCATGTTTTGGTGATATCTATTTGACGTGGCTCGGTACTTATACATCACGCCATTGTGAATGTGTGATATCATTTGTGCTATGGTAAATTTTTGTGATCGCGTCTTTCATTTTTGCTAATGTGCGTTGTATATATATGGCGTTTTGTTTTCCTTCAAGATTTTAAGAAGTGTTTGCAAAGAATGTTGCATTTTGAACAAAACATACGAAAAAAACTGAATGCGATTTTTACTTGTAATTTAACACATTTTTATTGGAAAATAACAATTTTTTTTCTTCATTTAACAGTTATAGTGTGAATTTTATATATAATAAACTAAATGTTCAAAAGTTCCGTGCGACACTTGGTTGTATATTATTTCTCGTAATTTTGGAGTTATACACTCTACAAATCTGCAATCTACTGTGTGATATCGAAAAAAAACTAAAAGTATTTAGCGTTCCGTGACGCTAAAATCTGAAAGCAAGTGTTACGAATATTCGCCGTGGATATAAATCTAGCATTCACATAGTAGACGTGCCAACCTTTGCATGATCCTTAGAAATAAAGTACATAATGATAGACCAGTCCTAGTCACAGTGAATTTTTTTAATTTTAGTTACTGAAGCCCCAAGTCTGATCTTCGACGGTTTACAAACACGTTTAATGCTATTAGAAAATGCTATTCCATTATATTCCTTGAACTTTCTGCATCTAACTGTTATGTATTTTTTTTCCCGGTTACCAACCTTTCCCTCTTAAATACCTGTTTTTTTTTCTTTAAAACATATCATATAAAAAAAACATGTACATGTATACATGTCATATGCATATAATCACAGAAATACATTACTTAGGGATTCGAATCAGTATTTATCTTCATATATCAATCAGTCTCCCTGTAAACAAAAAGGCAAATAACTGCAAATAAAAGTTGATTTTTTTGTCTGATCTTTCCTATATGATATGTACCGGGTTGGTGTGTGTCCAGGACTTTGTCTCACCCAATTACGATCCTAACCATGAAATACTATATATTCCAAATGGCTTTGAATCTACTTAAAATTGTTAAACTTGTTTAAACACAAGTAGATTTTCCTCTTGACTGAGGTTATTTTGCCAAACAGGAGTGTTTTATATAGTTTAGCTAAGATGTTCAACGGCCTTCAACTTTTTTGATAAAGTTTAATTGCTGCCTTTTCGACACGATTCATGTTTCAAATTCTGTTTTCTATATTTTGAAATTGATTTTAACACAAAATAGTAATATAATTGCACATAAAACAAATTTTTTAGGAACTAAATTTATGTGTCAGGAGATTGTCAGAATGCAGGATTCAAGTTGCACTTTTTATCATAATTTTTTATATTTTGATTTTAAAAAAAAAGAGTCATATTTTAAATTGTTGCCCATAAAACTAGGGTTTTAGAGAACCAAATTTAAGTGTCTGGAGGTTGTCAGAATGCAGGATTTTGCTCTATTTATTAAAATTTTCTCGGGGGCCTTCAGCGGCCCCCGAACCCCTTGCCGCATAACCGCCTCTACGAGGCGGGATGCGTCGCTTCGCGACCCATCATGATTTTCTGCCGTACCAATATAAATTAGGATGCTACGCCTCTGTGCAGTAGAACTTGCATGTTCTATTTTTTTTTTCCATATAAAATTCAGGATGTCATAAATGAACAAAAATTATATTGTAAACTTTTAATATTGTTCATTATTATTTGAAAAGTTAAAAGTCATATATAAATTCAACTTAGTTCTAAATAACATAGTGAATATCAAATAACGCAAGGTTGCCTTAATTTTATTCCCTTTATTACAATTGAATGTGTGAATTGCACACAAGAGAATTTTGGTACACTACTAACTAAGTTTATAAAAAGAAAGATAAAAAAAAAGGAATCAAAATCAAGTCAAGGACAAAAACAACTGATTTAACTTGACGGCCATTTAATTCTAATTCTTTAATTGGCACCTTATAAAAAGGTTTATCTTTTGCATATATTCTTTATCATATTGTTTATAAAATATTTATATACTTGGAAAGTATTTAAATAATTCTTTTTCATTTTGTTTTTAAATTTCTTAAAATAAATACAAGAATAGAAGGGACTATGTCACCAAGAACAGTCACATCATTAAAAATGTGCTTTCTTAATTTAGGGGGCCTTATGAACAAGGAGGGTAACAAAACGGATGATCCCCTTTTCTTAAACAAAATTGATAAATATGATTTGGCTTTTTTTGCTGAAACACACATTGGATATGAGTCCAATATTCATAGAATAGGTCCTTTTAATTGTTATAATGTATGTAGACCTAAAACTAAGGCAAACAACAGATTTTTTGGTGGGTTGGCAGTATTAGTTAAAAAAAATATCAAACCTTATGTAAAAATTCTCAAAAACACTTGTACTGACATTATGTGGATAAAGTTAGAAAAGGATTTTTTTGGTTTTCAAAAAGACTTGTATATGTGTGTAGTGTATAACCCACCCTCAATGTCATCATATACTCAGGGACTCGACCGGGACATTACTGAATGTTTAGAACAGGAAACTGCAAAATATATGAAAATGGGTAATGTTTTACTGTGTGGTGATTTTAATGCAAGAATTGCCAATTCCCCTGATTATATTTTAAATGATGATCAATCTTATTTACCTCTTTTTGATAACTATCCAATTGATAAGCAAATCTTAAAAAGACAAAGCAGTGATACAACAATTGATTCAAGGGGAAAGAGTCTATTAGATCTCTGTATTCTAAACCAGTTAAGGATACTAAATGGTCGAGTCCTAGGGGATGTTTTTGGAAAGTACACATGTTATACGCCAAACGGCAGTAGTGTGGTTGACTATGTGATGGTGTCGGAGAGTATTCTGGATCAAATTTTATATTTTTATGTTCACAACTTTATGCCTACTATTTCAGATTGTCATTGTATACTGGAATGGGAAATGTCAAGTAAATTTACTGTTGATGATAATGATTGTAATATTAATATGTTTGATAAATCTCCAAATTTCATATGGTCAGATGAATCACCTACAAACTTTCAGACAGCTCTATTATTACCAGATATACAAACACAAATTGATACATTTAATAAAAGTATAATCAAAGAGTCTCAATCCTCTGTCGATGAGGCTGCAGCAGAATTATCACATATTTTCCTGTCTGCTGCTACTAATTCTTTAAAAAGAAATAAACTAAGAAATAAGAAAATAAAGACAAAAAAATGGTTTGATGGAGATTTGTACCATCTTCGAAACAAATTAATAAGTTACGGTAAAATATATTCAAAATTTCCTTATGACCCATTAGTGAGAGGTCACTATTATAAGCTTAATAAGCAATATTCTAAATTTAGAAAATTTAAGTATAAAGAATATAAAAAATCACTTGTTGAGCAGTTACAGAATCTACATGATGATAATCCTAAATCTTATTGGAAGTTAATTAATGATTTAAAAAATAATGATAATAAGGACCATAGTTCTGCTGTGGCACCATCTGTGTGGGTTTCACATTTCAATGGATTATATCAATTACATGAGTCATTCAAAGAAAGAGTGGCTAAGTTGGAAAAAAAGCTAGATAATCTTGAAAAAAATGTTTGTTTTAATAATCTTGATAAACTTATAACAGAGAAAGAAATTTCTTTTGCCATTTCTAAACTGCGTTGTAACAAATCACCAGGCTTGGATAACATTTCAAACAATATGATTAAACACAGTCAAAATGTTTTACTATCGTCTCTTTCAAAAATATTTAATTCTTGTCTGTCTCATGGTTTATACCCAAGAAATTGGACCGAAGGTTATATTACAGTATTACATAAGTCAGGTGAAGTCACTGACCCAAATAATTATAGAGGACTAACAATCACTAATGCAATTGGTAAGCTTTTTAACAGTATACTTAATATAAGGTTGGATAGTTTTTTAGAAGAAAATAATGTAATTAATGATTGTCAAATAGGTTTCACAAGAAAGGCAAGAACATCTGACCATATGTTTGTTTTAAAATGTATTTTTGATAAATACTGTAATACTAAGGATGGGAGAGTGTTTGCTTGCTTTGTTGATTTTCATAAAGCTTTTGATAAAGTAATACATACAGGAATTAGAATTAAGCTGTTAGAGATTGGGGTTAGTTCAAGGTTTTATAGCGTTATAAAGAATATGTATCTTGAAACTAGATCTTGTATAAAAATACATGATAAAATAACTGAATTCTTTCAAACAAAGCTTGGTATTAAACAAGGAGATAACTTGAGTCCTAACTTGTTTAAAATATTTATAAATAGCCTTCCAGACTATTTTACACGAACCAGAGATCCAATCATGCTGGATGGCAAACTCATTCATTGCCTTATGTATGCTGATGACATTGTAATTTTATCTAACTCAGCTGAAGGACTACAAGAGAAATTAAATGAACTTCATAATTTTTGCAATGACTGGTGCTTAGATATAAATACTAAAAAAACTAAGGTGTTGGTATTCAACAAGGCAGGCAGACATATCTCTCAAAAATTTATTTTCAACAAAGATGAGCTGGAGTGTGTATCTAATTATAAATATTTGGGTATCCAATTTAATGCATCATGTTCTTTTTCATATGCTCAGAATGATTTATACCAAAGAGCCTTAAAAGCATACTTCAAACTATGTAATGATTTTTTAGTGCATAATCCTACTGTTAAAAATGCAATTCATGTTTTTGACCATACAATAAAGCCTATACTTTTATATGGGTGTGAAATTTGGGGATATTTCAATCCCTTTACTGCACGTTTAAAAAAAGAAAACATAACAGTGGATACAATTTACTCAAGGATACTTTGTGAAAAACTTCATATTAAATTCTGCAAATATATTTTAGGCGTTAATAGGAAGAGTACAAACTTTGCAGTTTTGTCTGAATTAGGCCGTTTTCCACTTCACTATGATATAGTCAAACATATTTTAGGATATTGGCATCGTTTAGAAAATATTGGCTCATCATTTCCCTTGTTAAAAGCTGCATATAATTGTTCTAAAAAGCTATTTGAAACAAAAAAAAACTCTTGGTATGGATCAATTAATATTTTAAGGGAAAAAATGTCAGGCATAGAAAAACATATTCTTGAAAAATACTCAACATTTAAACTACACTGTGGTCAGATAGTTAAGGGATACTATACTGCATTGTGGAAAAAACAGCTAGACATACATAAAGATGGTAAACTACGAACTTATGTAACATTCAAGTGCAACTATGGTTTTGAAAATTATTTGTCAATAATTCGACATTTTGAGCACAGGAAATGTATTACTAGATTAAGAATATCTGCTCACAAATTGCAAATTGAATCTGGTAGATACCAGGGTACTCTTCGACAAAACCGAATTTGTCTCAGGTGCACCTCAGGTGAGGTTGAGGATGAAGTTCATTTTTTA
Source organism: Mytilus galloprovincialis (assembly GCA_037788925.1). NCBI lineage: Eukaryota > Metazoa > Mollusca > Bivalvia > Mytilida > Mytilidae > Mytilus > Mytilus galloprovincialis. Next base: position 40,092,489 of record CM075338.1, read on the forward strand.
TTTAAATGTGACACTCATTTATTAAAAAGAGAGGAAATGATGCAAAATATATTAAAATCATGTCCAAACTTTCAAAATTTAAATATTGATAACAAATTAATTTGGATAATGAATAATGAGGATCCTAATGTACTATTTGCATTTTACAAATATATAGAAGATACTAAGAATTAAAGTACAACTTAATCTGCAATAACTAATTCATTATAACTCTTTAATATGAATTTGGATACCCTGTTAAGCCTGCACAGATCATAAGAAGAATTTCAAATTCTTTGGCACCGTCCCTTGATGATCTTTGCTGGCTGGACACAGAATCTATAATCTTAAAAATATGTTTTTAAAATATATTTTCAATAATTAAGGAGCTTGACTCATCTGCATTAAGTACAAGTAGGGACTCCCCTTTAAGCACCGACTCTTGGTACTTTCTGCAGATAAGTCATATTAAATATCCTTTATTAAATAAACTTTGTTATTTGCAGTATACCTCATAGTCAAATGTGGGAGTGCTTAATTGCTTTGTTTTTTATTGGGTTCTTTTTGTATTTTTTTGTATTTTTGTATTTTTTATTTTTTTTATATATATTGACATTTCTCCGCACAAACTACTAATGCCTCATGTTTGTCTTCTCAAAGTAAAGATACACTTACCGGGTGCACTTGAGTCATTTTCAACATAGTATTCATTGAATAATAATACATTGCTACTATTTTGTTGAGTGTATTTTCTGTGTTATATTATTTTATTTTATCATTTTTATAACACTTGTTACATATCTTTTACTGTGTGTGTATTGCATATGTCATTGTTTATAATAATATTGTCTGTATCATATGCCCTCCTGGGGCCCTAATTTGGTAATAAAAATATTCTATTCTATTCTATTCTATTCTATACGACCGCAAAAAGATGAAAAAAGTTTGGTGGTATATTGGTATCACGTTGGCGTCGTCGTCGTCGTTCGAATACTTTAAGTTTTCGCACTCTAATTTTAGTTTAAGTCAATAGAAATCTATGACATTTACACACAAGGTTAATGACCATAAAAGGAAGGTTGAAATTGATTTTTGAAGTTTTGTTCCCAACAATTAAGGAATTGGGGCCGAAAAGGGCCCAAATAAGCATTTTCTTGGTTTTCGCACTATAACTTTAGTTTAAGTCAAAAAAAAACAAAACGAAATTTTGACACCAGGTTTGCGAACACAAAAGGAAGGTTGGGATTGATTTTTGGAGTTTTGGTCCAAACAAGGTTTAGGAATAAGGGGCCTTAATGGTCCAAAATTCAACTTTATTGGATTTCATCAAAAGTTGAATTATTGTGGTTCTTTGATATGCCGAATCTAACTGTTTATGTAGATTCTGAATTATCGGTCCAGTTTTCAAATTGGTCTGCATTAACGTCCAAATGGTCAAAAATTAACTTAGTTTGATTTTATAAAAAAAAATGAATTCTAGGGGTTCTTTGATATGCTGAATCTAAAAATGTACTTAGATATTTTATTATTGGCCCAGTTTTCAAGTTGGTCCAAATCGGGGTCCTAAATTATTATATTAAGTATTGTGCAACAGCAAGAAATTTTCAATTGCACAGTATTCAGAAATATCAAAAAATCTTGAATTGCACAGTATTGTGCAATAGCAAGAAATCTTCAATTGCACAGTATTGACAGTATTGTGCAATAGCAAATATTTTTAATTGCACAATATTGCGCAATAGCAAGAAATTTGTAATTGCACAATATTGTGCAATAGCATGAAATTTTCAATTGGAGTTATCTTTCTTTGTTCAGAATAGTACTTGAATCAACTTAAAACATTGCTTTATACAATATACAACGTATAATACAACATTCACTTTTACTACCAACGGATAAATTAAAACAATCTTTACCATTCAATGATAACACTTTTTTTACATTTTAATATTTTATGATGTATTTAAATGAGTAGTTATTGTTGCAAACTCCATTAGAAATTTGAATTGAGATCAGTTTTGGAATAAGGGAAAGGGGATGTGAAAAAAATAAAGGGGGGAGAGTCCTTTTTTTCATTTCAGATTTTATAAATAAAAAGTAAATTTCTTCAAACATTTTTTGAGAGGATTAATATTCAACAGCATATAGTGAATTGCAACAACAAAATTCAGTTCATTCGACCACATTCATTCTGTGTCAGAAACCTATGCCTTGTCAACTATTTAATCACAACTCAAATTTAGAGCAGAATACAGCTTGAATGCTGTGTCCATACTTGCCCCAACCGTTCAGGGTTCAACCTCTGCGGTCGTATAAAGCTGCGCCCTGGGGAGAATCTGGTTGTTATATCAAATAAATATATTGTTATATATCAAAGCAACACTATCCTGTTGATATATAACATACTGGAAAGAAGTGCATGCTAAAGCAAAATAGTTCCTATTTGTAAAAAGAAAACTAAGTAGAACATATTTTACTTACCTATGAATCAGACATGTCTGCTGTAAGTTAGCTTACTGCATGCATAAAAGACATTTCTAAACAGTTCCAAACTTGAAAGGGTCATATTTAAAACTTTGTTTGCTTATGACAGCCATGTAAGATAAAGGTCAAATCATGACAGTTGACAACAAAAGGACAATTAATGTTGAAGTTTGCCTCAATTTTGATGACTTGTATCCGATGAGTAAGTTTTAAAAGATTTTACCTGTATGATACTAATATGATAAAACTATATCTGATACGAATTGTGAAAAGTGACCACCCAATACACTAAGGTAGAATGGGGGTCTTTCGCCATCTTGGATTGTAAATAACAGAGAACCTAGGTCCAGGTTTTCATTCAGATTAATACAAATTTACGATAAATGCAGATAATTAACGAGAATAAATATTTAAAAGGATTAATTTAGAACAATAAAGCATACGATTTTTAATATTTTTACAAGTTTTGACACATTTTGCTTGATTATGCATTTCTTTTCAGTTGCACTTTAAGGGGAGGTAACTATGAAATAGTGCATTTTCTGAAATATTGAAAGTGTTTTCTCAGTTATTTAAAGAAAATGGTCATTTGTCTTCTTTGCTGAGTATATATTAATACAATTTACAGCATACACGTTTGTGTTTTTTTGTTGTTGCTCAATAATATATCAAAATTAATACCTGAACACAGCCATTTGAGACATTGGGTATCGGTAGTTGTAAAATTGAATATTCTTCTTCCTGATTTCCAACATCTCCACAATTTACACAAGTAATAATCTGTTTAATCTGTTTCATCTGCATTAAAAATCAAATAAGTTTCAAACTAACATGAAATATACTGAGCAAGCAAGATCGCGCCAATACTGCCATGCTGTTTCATTTAATTAAATATGATATTTGGTCAGATTGTTTGGACAAATAAATCATTATGATATCATGCCTCAAATTGCACATTATTAAAAAGAAACTAGATCTCTGACATTAATCAATTTGTAGTTGTAATATGTTTGTACTGTACGGATAAATCTTACAAACTATTATTCATTGAAACTATTGCCATTCAGTGGTTGTCATTTGTTTTTCGTTCATTTCTTTTTTATATAAATAAGTGGGTAAGTTTTCTCATTGAATTGTTATACATTGTCATATCGGGGCCTTTTATATCGGACTATGCGATATGGGCTATGCTCATTGTTGAAGGCCGTACGGTGACGTATAGTTGTTAATGTCTGTATTATTTTGATCTCTTGTAGACAGTTGTCTCATTAGCAATCATATCACATCTTCTTTTTCAATTCTTTTCCATTTGAAAGAAGTTACCCTTATAAATTACTGACAACAAAAATACATTACAACTACATAAGCCGTTTAAACAAATTGATTAACTCGTTAAAACAACTTACCTAACTCGTAATAACGAATAAGGATATCCAACTCGTTATTAAAACTCATTTGTTAAACCGAGTTGGCGAAGTTTTGAAAACAAATTAGCCTTGTTGTTTAAACGAGATAGTTAAGTTGTTAAAAAGGTTAGCTAGGAGGTTATGAACGAGTTTGCTAAGTCGTTGTAACTAGTTAGCTTAGTTGTAATAATAAGTCAACTCGGTTGTTTGAACGAATAACATTAGCTAAGCTGTGTTAACGAGTTAGATAAACTAAATCGTAAATAAAATTCAACCCTAACAATAACCGGCTTTCTTATAATTTCGAGACCTTTTATAGATGACTATGCGGTATTGAATTTTCTCATGGTTGAAGGCCGTATAATTACATTAAGTTGTTAATTTCTGTGTCATTTTGATCTCTTTGGAGAGTGGTCTCATCTGCAATCATACCACATTTTCTTTTTTTGTATTCCGTAGTAGGGGGCTGGGAAGTCTTAATTTTAGATCTAAAAATTATTAAAAAGACATGGGTGCTAATTTTAATTTCAATTTCAATATAAAACATGGGACCAAAAACCTTTGTTTTTTGTTAGAGTACATTGAAATGAAAGAAATTACAGTTATTTCATATGGGTGACATTAGGACAATTTCATTGTTCATTTAATATTGTGAGAACATTATCCGATAGATTTTTTTACGACTCAGTGAACACATTTATTTTCATAAACAAATACAAAGTATGAATTACAAAAAGTGGATCACGGGGCTTATTGGTTTTAAAAAAATAGCAAGAATATGTCCACATTACACAGATGCCCCAATCGCACTATCATTTTATATGTTCTGGGGACTATGAAATTGAGATCAAAACTCTAAATTGGCATCATGATACGAAAGATCATACAAAAAGGATCATGAGTACTAAGTTTGATTAAACTTCAACTTCATCACAAATTACCTTGAACAAAAACTTTAACCTGAAGCGGGGTAGACGGACGGGCGGAGCACGGACAGAAGGACGAACGAACGTACGAACGGTCTCTGAAACTTGGGTTACATACATTTAAATTTTTCAACTCCAATACCTTTATCATGTGATCACCTCCTAAAGCATCGTTTAAGTCATGTAGTACAGCACAAAAATATTCTTCAGCATCGTTTTGTTTAAGTGGAACCATACCATAATTCTGTTTGCAGGCTATTACACAAGTTTCTATATCATAATCAAATATGTCCGCATCATATCTCTGCATTTTTTCTATTAATCGGAGCTTGGACAGAAGTTGAAATCACCACAGAACTTATCAAGTGTTAATTGCATGATGTCTGTAGTTGCTAAGGTCACAAGACATGCGTTAAACCAACATGTGTTGCCTAGATTTTGTAATCCTCTTAATCTTGATTTCAGAAAGTTTAGCTCTTTATCTTCCAGCGCAATGTCTCTGTCTCCAGATCTTATAAAGCTTTTCAGTCGGGCAGTTCCCTTCCCATGGTACGAAAAAACGTTGTGCACGATGTTCATACAACACGACGTTACACTAAAAATGCGGCGTCAAAGAGGGTTTTTGACTTTGATTAATTTTTGCAAGTTTTATTCGGTTTTTTTATATGTTGTTGGTTGATTCTGGTTCTGTTCTTTTTGTGATATCATTTTATCATAAATTACTTCAAGTTGTGGAAATCGATTTAATAATGTTTACCTTTTAAGTTATTTCACCTAAAAATGCAGTGCTTACTGTCGCAAGTAATGTAGGAAGGAAAAATTGGACGGAAGTACATGTATATATACGGTTTCCATAAATAATGTGCAAAACTTTTATCATAGGATGTTTAACTTTCATGGTGCATATAATCTGTTATTGTAAAATTTCTATATTTTAATTCAACTCCAATACAAATATATCTGACACTCTGCAAGTAAATCGAAACATTTTTAATCTTGATTAATTTGAATAGAATTGTATTTTTCTTGGTACATAATTTGTCGAAATACACCCCTTCAATTTCTTGAATCTTGGCTTGAGAATTATTTTCCAAGTCTTCTAAAGTTGCTTGCTTAAATTGTTTAACTTCTGATATACATTTTAAAATAAAGTAATCTACTCTTGAATTGTCCGTAAAAACGGCTAATATAATCCCGGGTTTTATTAATTCAATGAAACGGTTTTCGTCGCTGTTTTGTATTAGTCTTTCAATTACCTCAATTTCATGCACAAGTTAATATTGACGAAAAGTTCCGGCTTCGCTAGTACATGTAGTACAGGAATAACTTTCAGTTATAACATGAATAGCAGGACAAATTGCAAGGTAAAACATTCCGTGGACTTGTATTAAGTCTTTTAATATAATTGGTGAATGCACCTTACTGAAGAGACTACTTTAACAGATCTATTTCGAAGTCCTTCCGCAACATAAATTAAAATTCGCATTTTACATTTAGAGGATTGTCTTGGTGTTTCCAATTTGTCTTTGCAAAAGTTGAACGAAGTTCATGTAATGCGATTTAATTTCCCTTTTCACGATTCTTTTAAATAAATCGATAAAAGCTATAAACGATCAATAAAAATTGCAAAATTTAACCTGTGTCGAATCTATGTCCCGGTCGGAGTCTATACATGTAGCAACATGCACTATTCTTTTTTTTCGGCAGCCATCAACATCTTTTTCCAAATTTCACCAAACGATTTGTTTTAATTATCATGAACATTTAATTGAAACTTTAGGACATGTAACGTCGGAAATTAGCGTTTTTCGGATTTTTGACGTTTTTCGACGTTTGGACAAAATGGCTACCGTTTTGTAATGTGTTGAAAAAAATTATTCCTTAAAGACCCAAATATGTAGTTAATAAGAAAAGAATTTTGGCATTTTGTACTCTTCATGTATCTAACTTTTGTTTTGATCAGTTATAAATAACTTATTGAAATATCAGTTAAAAAATACGCGTTAACTGCTTTGAAAAATGAAATATCAACTTGGACAAAATGGCTACCGCTTGAAAAACGACTGTGTAGAGAAGATTTTATAAAATCTGCAATATTTGAACTCACGAACAATGAGGTACATATTTGTACTTTAGGTAGATGTTGTTATTGTCTTACTCTTTTTATTCGTTTTCCGCTATATCTACTTATAAAATTCACTTTCAGTCGTTAAGTTACCGAAAAACGTCGTTGGACATTTTTCTTATTCAAGCTTAATATGCGGCCACCGAGTCAAATGAAATTTGGCAAAATAACGACTTTAACGCCACAAAGAACCGACACATATCGTTGTTCCTGCCAAGTTTCCGGAAGATCAGAAAATAAGAAATATGATCACTATACATAAGAGTCAAAACAGTTTTTCATAAATGTAACGTTGGACATCCGTTTTTTTCACATAGCTTTGTTATTTTAATCCTCAGATATACTAGATATTACTTAATATATGATCAAGAGCTATAAAAACATAATTTAAAACATATATTGAATTTGTTTTATAGTGGTTCGTGTTTGCTAACATTTTTATTTTGTTTTGCGGAGGAAATTTCGAAGATTGTGTTACAAATCCTAGGGGTTGTAGGAACAGCGTGCGTAACGTTAAAGTCTTCCGAAGTATTCCCTGGTTTAATTTGATGTTCCTGTTCCGACTTGTCCCTTAATGTTATTTTTTGGGCTGCATTTTCTTGTTGTCTTTTTCTTTTATTCTCAAGTGGGGGATTCTGATATTTACCAAATGCTTTGTGTACTTGAGGATCTTTTGGTGGTTTTTGATATTTACCCAATGTTTGGTGTACTTGATCTTTCGGCGGCTTCTTATCCCAGTTTTCCTGCATAGTTTGTTTGCTTGGTCCAATGCGCATACTAGTAGTTACTTTTCTTCCTTTCTTTGCAATTTTTAAAACTGCGACATCCTGTACAGCAGTTATATGATCTTTCAACTTCGCTGATAACTCGTCCAGCCTAGATACAGTGGTTCCATCCAAAGCGATCTCTTTAAGTACTTGAAATCTCTTTTCTATTCTAGAATTTGTTCTCTGCACCATCCATTTCTTCTTTGCAACGATATAAGGATTGGTCTTTCCGTGCCTAGATAAATCTCCAAGCAACATGTTTGACCACAGTGCTATGGTTGGGATATACAATTTGTGCAGTTTGTCGGCAAGAGTTTTGGACTGTAGATTGTTCCCCGTAACCTCAACAAAGAAAGCCTTTTTGATTTCTACATTCACATCCTTTAAAAATTTTTCAGACCATGTGGAAAAATCATTATTGGTGGATCGGTTTTGGAAATCTTCCTCGGTATACTGATTTGGATTTAAAGTTTCAGTGAACAGCATTTGTATGTGATTTTCTTGGTAAACTTCCAGGTCCTCAGAATCATGTAGGCTAATAATATCTTTTGGCAATTTAGCGACTGCCAATTGTATCTGTTCCAGATGGAAAAGTGTTTTCTTATCTAACACTTTTGACAGCAGGACATGGTAATGCTCTTAGCATTGTGCTAGCCTCTGTTAGATCTGCTGAATTCAGTACCACACTGAAGAAATACATACCGAAATCAAAGTTGGATTTATAATGTTCCAGAGTTACTTTCTTAAACGACGACATTACATGCGCTAAACAGGCATGTGGAAACATACCCTCAAAGTCGCAATTAAAACCATTTCCGGATAAAATTCTCCAGGCTCGGCTTCGAAATCAGTTCAAATTTTCATTATTGAATTCAGACAACCCAGCCTGTATCAGTGCCATACTCCGGTCACTTGTCAATTGGTGAGAAACCAAAGCGTTTGGATGGCCAAATATTTTTTTTTCGGATCTGCGGAATTCTGCCAACCAGAAACGAATTAGCGGAGTGGAATGCAAGGTTGAAACCATACTTGATACGGGGATTATTGACTCTCCAGGAATCGGATTGTGACACGCCAATTCATAGTAATAAAATTTATAGCCATCGCCTCTTGGACTTACAACTGTCCCCGTGGCATCAAAGTAACCTACTCCTTCTTTTGCCATATCATGCCAGATTCGTACTCCTGCTTCTGTCCAATACATTAAATAAGGGGGTAAAATGGCGATGTGTCGTATAAAACCAGGCAGTATTTTTGCAACTGAGTCCTCCTTCATTTTTTCGGCTACTAATAGTAAACTTTCAAATTCCGCTTGATCCATTTTGTTGGGGTACTTTGTTTCACTTGAAATTTTCTGAAAGGTTCCTAATTTATTACCGAAATTTGAGAAATTGCCTGCTATCTTGACGTCATTTGGTGTTTCTTGAAATTTTGTCAAGTAGTGTTTGTATGGTTTTTGTCCATATTTAAACATTTCCTTCACCGTTTCCCTCTGTGTGCCTTTTATTGGACGTGCGTGGTTTTGGTGACAATCATGTTTTACGAAGGAACTAAATGTAAGGTTTATGCACAGACTTTCATCCATCGAAAATTCACATTGGTTTTTGCAGTCTTCAAACTTGCATATACACATTCCTCTAAATAATGGAGAGTTATTCAGCTTCCGTTTCCTTGCAATGGAAACCCTGTGCCATTTGAACATATAGACACAATAAGGATTTGTTTTGCCAATGCCAGCTGCCACTATATGTTTCCAGCATCCACTTTTCAGGCACCTGCCTTTTCTACCCTTTTGTATTTCCTCCCACTGGCTGACTGTCAAGTAGAATGAAGCATTTGTTGGAATTTCTGCAGAGAAATACTGATCTGGAAATGGCTGTCCAAGTGTCGTTTCTATTGTTGAGGCCGACCCTACCCCCATTTTTTGACATTTTTTTTTCAAATTTTGAGCTCTAGTTTCAGATTTTTGAAAAAGCGCCCTTCGATACCTGGCGCAAAAGAAGCGCCTGTTCCTCCTCTACAAGACCTATATAGTCATATCCCGTGACACCCCCCATTATTTTTCTCTAGAACTCCTGGAATAGGCCGACCCTACCCCCATTTTTTTGACATTTTTTTCGAATTTTGAGCTCTAGTTTCAGATTTTTGAACATAGCGCCCTTCGATACCTAGTGCAAAAGAAGCGCCTGTTTCTCTTCTACAAGACCTTTATAGTCATATCTCGTGACACCCCCCATTATTTTTCTCTAGAACTCCTGGAATAGGCCGACCCTACCCCCATTTTTTGACATTTTTTTCGAATTTTGAGCTCTAGTTTCAGATTTTTGAACATAGCACCCTTCGATACCTAGCACAAAAGAAGCGCCTGTTTCTCCTCTACGAGACCTATATAGTCATACCCCGTGACATCCCTCATTATTTTTCTCTAGAAGTCCTATCATAGGCCGACCCCCCTAATTTTTTGACATTTTTTTCAAATTTTGAGCTCTAGTTTCAGATTTTTGAACATAGCGCCCTTCGATACCTAGCGCAAACGAAGCGCCTGTTTCTCCTCTACAAGACCTATATAGTCATACCCCGTGACACTCCCCATTATTTTTCTCTAGAACTCCTGGAATAGGCCGACCCTACCCCCATTTTTTGGACATTTTTTTCAAATTTTGAGCTCTAGTTTCAGATTTTTGAACATAGCGCCCTTCGATACCTAGCGTAAAAGAAGTGCCTGTTTCTCCTCTACAAGACCTATATAGTCATATTCCGTGACACCCCTCATTATTTTTCTCTAGAAGTCCTAGAATAGGCCGACCCCCCTTATTTTTGGACATTTTTTTCAAATTTTTAGCTCTAGTTTCAGATTTTTGAACATAGCGCCCTTCGATACCTATCGCAAAAGAAGCGCCTGTTTCTCCTCTACAAGACCTATATAGTCATTCCCCGTGACACCCACATTATTTTTCTCTAGAAGTCCTGGAATAGGCCGACCCCCCTAATTTTTGACTTTTTTTTCGATTTTTGAGCTCTAGTTTCAGATTTTTGAACATAGCGCCCTTCGATACCTAGTGCAGAAGAAGCGCCTGTTTCTCTTCTACAAGACCTATATAGCCATATCCCGTGACACCCCCCATTTTTTTTTCTCTAGAACTCCTGGAATAGGCCGACCCTACCCCCATTTTTTTGACATTTTTTTCAAATTTTGAGCTCTAGTTTCAGATTTTTGAACATAGCGCCCTTCGATACCTAGCGCAAAAGAAGCGCCTGTTTCTCCTCTACAAGACCTATATAGTCATACCCCGTGACACCCCTCATTATTTTTCTCTAGAAGTCCTAGAATAGGCCGACCCCCCTAATTTTTTGACATTTTTTTCAAATTTTGAGCTCTAGTTTCAGATTTTTGAACATAGCGCCCTTCGATACCTAGTGCAGAAGAAGCGCCTGTTTCTCCTCTACAAGACCTATATAGCCATATCCCGTGACACCCCCATTATTTTTCTCTAGAACTCCTGGAATAGGCCGACCCTACCCCCATTTTTTTGACATTTTTTTCAAATTTTGAGCTCTAGTTTCAGATTTTTGAACATAGCGCCCTTTGATATCTAGCGCAAAAGAAGCGCCTGTTTCTCCTCTACAAGACCTATATAGTCATACCCCGTGACACCCCTCATTATTTTTCTCTAGAAGTCCTAGAATAGGCCGACCCCCCTAATTTTTTGACATTTTTTTCAAATTTTGAGCTCTAGTTTCAGATTTTTGAACATAGCACCCTTCGATACCTAGCGTAAAAAGAGCGCCTGTTCCTCCTCTACAAGACCTATATAGTCATATCCCGTGACACCCTCATTATTTTTCTCTAGAAGTCCTAGAATAGGCCGACCCCCCTAATTTTTGGACATTTTTTTCGAATTTTGAGCTCTAGTTTCAGATTTTTGAACATAGCGCCCTTCGATACCTAGCGCAAAAGAAGCGCCTGTTTCTCCTCTACAAGACCTATATAGTCATTCCCCGTGACACCCCTCATTATTTTTCTCTAGAAGTCCTGGAATAGGCCGACCCCCCTAATTTTTTGACTTTTTTTTTCGATTTTTGAGCTCTAGTTTCAGATTTTTGAACATAGCGCCCTTCGATACCTAGCGCAAAAGAAGCGCCTGTTTCTCCTCTACGAGACCTATATAGTCATACCCCGTGACACCCCCCCCCCCATTATTTTTCTCTAGAACTCCTGGAATAGGCCGACCCTACCCCCATTTTTGGGACATTTTTTTAAAATTTTGAGCTCTAGTTTCAGATGTTTGAACATAGCGCCCTTCGATACCTAGCGTAAAAAGAGCGCCTGTTTCTCCTCTTCAAGACCTATATAGTCATTCCCCTTGACACCCCTCATTATTTTTCTCTAGAAGTCCTAGAATAGGCCGACCCCCCTAATTTTTTGACATTTTTTTCAAATTTTGAGCTCTAGTTTCAGATTTTTGAACATAGCGCCCTTCGATACCTAGCGCAAAAGAAGCGCCTGTTTCTCCTCTACAAGACCTATATAGTCATTCCCCGTGACACCCCTCATTATTTTTCTCTAGAAGTCCTGGAATAGGCCGACCCCCCTAATTTTTTGACTTTTTTTTTCGATTTTTGAGCTCTAGTTTCAGATTTTTGAACATAGCGCCCTTCGATACCTAGCGCAAAAGAAGCGCCTGTTTCTCCTCTACGAGACCTATATAGTCATACCCCGTGACACCCCCCCCCCCCATTATTTTTCTCTAGAACTCCTGGAATAGGCCGACCCTACCCCCATTTTTGGGACATTTTTTTAAAATTTTGAGCTCTAGTTTCAGATGTTTGAACATAGCGCCCTTCGATACCTAGCGTAAAAAGAGCGCCTGTTTCTCCTCTTCAAGACCTATATAGTCATTCCCCTTGACACCCCTCATTATTTTTCTCTAGAAGTCCTAGAATAGGCCGACCCCCCTAATTTTTTGACATTTTTTTCAAATTTTGAGCTCTAGTTTCAGATTTTTGAACATAGCGCCCTTCGATACCTAGTGCAGAATAAGCGCCTGTTTCTCTTCTACAAGACCTATATAGCCATATCCCGCGACACCCCCCATTATTTTTCTCTAGAACTCCTGGAATAGGCCGACCCCCCTAATTTTTTGACTTTTTTTTTCGATTTTTGAGCTCTAGTTTCAGATTTTTGAACATAGCGCCCTTCGATACCTAGCGCAAAAGAAGCGCCTGTTTCTCCTCTACGAGACCTATATAGTCATACCCCGTGACACCCCCCCCCCCATTATTTTTCTCTAGAACTCCTGGAATAGGCCGACCCTACCCCCATTTTTGGGACATTTTTTTAAAATTTTGAGCTCTAGTTTCAGATGTTTGAACATAGCGCCCTTCGATACCTAGCGTAAAAAGAGCGCCTGTTTCTCCTCTTCAAGACCTATATAGTCATTCCCCTTGACACCCCTCATTATTTTTCTCTAGAAGTCCTAGAATAGGCCGACCCCACTAATTTTTTGACATTTTTTTCAAATTTTGAGCTCTAGTTTCAGATTTTTGAACATAGCGCCCTTCGATACCTAGTGCAGAATAAGCGCCTGTTTCTCTTCTACAAGACCTATATAGCCATATCCCGCGACACCCCCCATTATTTTTCTCTAGAACTCCTGGAATAGGCCGACCCTACCCCCATTTTTTTGACATTTTTTTCAAATTTTGAGCTCTAGTTTCAGATTTTTGAACATAGCGCCCTTTGATACCTAGCGCAAAAGAAGCGCCTGTTTCTCCTCTACAAGACCTATATAGTCATACCCCGTGACACCCCTCATAATTTTTCTCTAGAACTCCTGGAATAGGCCGACCCCCGTAATTTTTTGACATTTTTTTCGAATTTTGAGCTCTAGTTTCAGATTTTTGAACATAGCACCCTTCGATACCTAGCGCAAAAGAAGCGCCTGTTTCTCTTCTACAAGACCTATATAGTCATATCCCGTGACACCCCCCATTATTTTTCTCTAGAACTCCTGGAATAGCGCGACCCTACCCCTATTTTTTGACATTTTTTTCGAATTTTGAGCTCTAGTTTCAGATTTTTGAACATAGCGCCCTTCGATACCTAGCGCAAAAGAAGCGCCTGTTTCTCCTCTACGAGACCTATATAGTCATACTCCGTGACACCCCTCATTTTTTTTCTCTAGAAGTCCTAGAATAGGCCGACCCCCCTAATTTTTTGACATTTTTTCAAATTTTGAGCTCTAGTTTCAGATTTTTGAACATAGCGCCCTTCGATACCTAGCGCAAAAGAAGCGCCTGTTTCTCTTCTACAAGACCTATATAGTCATACCCCGTGACACTCCCATTATTTTTCTCTAGAACTCCTGGAATAGGCCGACCCTACCCCCATTTTTTGGACATTTTTTTCAAATTTTGAGCTTTAGTTTCAGATTTTTGAACATAGCGCCCTTCGATACCTAGCGTAAAAAGAGCGCCTGTTTCTCCTCTACAAGACCTTTATAGTCATTCCCCGTGACACTCCTCATTATTTTTCTCTAGAAGTCCTAGAATAGGCCGACCCCCCTAATTTTTTGACATTTTTTTCAAATTTTGAGCTCTAGTTTCAGATTTTTGAACATAGCGCCCTTCGATACCTAGCGCAAAAAAAGCGCCTGTTTCTCCTCTACAAGACCTATATAGTCATTCCCCGTGACACCCCTCATTACTTTTCTCTAGAAGCCCTGGAATAGGCCGACCCCCTAATTTTTTGACTTTTTTTTTCGATTTTTGAGCTCTAGTTTCAGATTTTTGAACATAGCGCCCTTCGATACCTAGTGCAGAAGAAGCGCCTGTTTCTGTTCTACAAGACCTATATAGCCATATCCCGTGACACCCCCCATTATTTTTCTCTAGAACTCCTGGAATAGCGCGACCCTACCCCCATTTTTTGACATTTTTTTCGAATTTTGAGCTCTAGTTTCAGATTTTTGAACATAGCGCCCTTCGATACCTAGTGCAGAAGAAGCGCCTGTTTCTCTTCTACAAGACCTATATAGCCATATCCCGTGACACCCCCCATTATTTTTCTCTAGAACTCCTGGAATAGGCCGACCCTACCCCCATTTTTTGACATTTTTTTCAAATTTTGAGCTCTAGTTTCAGATTTTTGAACATAGCGCCCTTCGATACCTAGTGCAGAATAAGCGCCTGTTTCTCTTCTACAAGACCTATATAGCCATATCCCGCGACACCCCCCATTATTTTTCTCTAGAACTCCTGGAATAGGCCGACCCTACCCCCATTTTTTTGACATTTTTTTCAAATTTTGAGCTCTAGTTTCAGATTTTTGAACATAGCGCCCTTTGATACCTAGCGCAAAAGAAGCGCCTGTTTCTCCTCTACAAGACCTATATAGTCATACCCCGTGACACCCCTCATTATTTTTCTCTAGACCTCCTGGAATAGGCCGACCCCCGTAATTTTTTGACATTTTTTTCGAATTTTGAGCTCTAGTTTCAGATTTTTGAACATAGCACCCTTCGATACCTAGCGCAAAAGAAGCGCCTGTTTCTCTTCTACAAGACCTATATAGTCATATCCCGTGACACCCCTCATTATTTTTCTCTAGAACTCCTGGAATAGGCCGACCCTACCCCCATTTTTTGACATTTTTTTCGAATTTTGAGCTCTAGTTTCAGATTTTTGAACATAGCGCCCTTCGATACCTAGTGCAGAAGAAACGCCTGTTTCTCTTCTACAAGACCTATATAGCCATATCCCGCGACACCCCCCATTATTTTTCTCTAGAACTCCTGGAATAGGCCGACCCTACCCCCATTTTTTTGACATTTTTTTCAAATTTTGAGCTCTAGTTTCAGATTTTTGAACATAGCGCCCTTCGATACCTAGCGCAAAAGAAGCGCCTGTTTCTCCTCTACAAGACCTATATAGTCATACCCCGTGACATCCCCATTATTTTTCTCTAGAACTCCTGGAATAGGCCGACCCTACCACCATTTTTTGGACATTTTTTTCAAATTTTGAGCTTTAGTTTCAGATTTTTGAACATAGCGCCCTTCGATACCTAGCGTAAAAAGAGCGCCTGTTTCTCCTCTACAAGACCTTTATAGTCATTCCCCGTGACACCCCTCATTATTTTTCTCTAGAAGTCCTAGAATAGGCCGACCCCCCTAATTTTTTGACATTTTTTTCGAATTTTGAGCTCTAGTTTCAGATTTTTGAACATAGCACCCTTCGATACCTAGCACAAAAGAAGCGCCTGTTTCTCCTCTACAAGACCTATATAGCCATATCCCTTGACACCCCCCATTAGTTTTCTCTAGAACTCCTGGAATAGGCCGACCCTACCCCAATTTTTTTGACATTTTTTTCAAATTTTGAGCTCTAGTTTCAGATTTTTGAAATAGTGCCCTTTGATATCTAGCGCAAAAGAAGCGCCTGTTTCTCCTCTACAAGACCTATATAGTCATACCCCGTGACACCCCTCATTATTTTTCTCTAGAACTCCTGGAATAGGCCGACCCTACCCCCATTTTTTGACATTTTTTTCGAATTTTGAGCTTTAGTTTCAGATTTTTGAACATAGCACCCTTCGATACCTAGTGCAAAAGAAGCGCCTGTTTCTCTTCTACAAGACGTATATAGTCATATCCCGTGACACCCCTCATTACTTTTCTCTAGAACTCCTGGAATAGCGCGACTCTACCCCCATTTTTTGACATTTTTTTCGAATTTTGAGCTCAAGTTTCAGATTTTTGAACATAGCGCCCTTCAATACCTAGCGCAAAAGAAGCGCCTGTTTCTCCTCTACGAGACCTATATAGTCATACCCCGTGACACCCCTCATTATTTTTCTCTAGAAGTCCGAGAATAGGCCGACCCCCCTAATTTTTTGACATTTTTTTCAAATTTTGAGCTCTAGTTTCAGATTTTTGAACATAGCGCCCTTCGATACCTAGCGCAAAAGAAACGCCTGTTTCTCCTCTACAAGACCTAAATAGTCATACCCCGTGACATCCCCCATTATTTTTCTCTAGAACTCCTGGAATAGGCCGACCCTACCTCTACAAGACCTATATAGTCATTCCCCGTGACACCCCTCATTACTTTTCTCTAGAAGCCCTGGAATAGGCCGACCCTACCCCCATTTTTTGGACATTTTTTCAAATTTTGAGCTCTAGTTTCAGATTTTTTAACATAGCGCCCTTCGATACCTAGTGCAAAAGAAGCGCCTGTTTCTCTTCTACAAGACCTATATAGCCATATCCCGTGACACCCCCATTATTTTTCTCTAGAACTCCTGGAATAGGCCGACCCTACCCCCATTTTTTTGACATTTTTTTCAAATTTTGAGCTCTAGTTTCAGATTTTTGAACATAGTGCCCTTTGATACCTAGCGCAAAAGAAGCGCCTGTTTCTCCTCTACAAGACCTATATAGTCATTCCCCGTGACACCCCTCATTATTTTTCTCTAGAAGCCCTGGAATAGGCCGACCCCCCTAATTTTTTGACTTTTTTTTCGATTTTTGAGCTCTAGTTTCAGATTTTTGAACATAGCGCCCTTCGATACCTAGTGCAGAAGAAGCGCCTGTTTCTCTTCTACAAGACCTATATAGCCATATCCCGTGACACCCCCCATTATTTTTCTCTAGAACTCCTGGAATAGGCCGACCCTACCCCCATTTTTTTGACATTTTTTTCAAATTTTGAGCTCTAGTTTCAGATTTTTGAACATAGCGCCCTTTGATACCTAGCGCAAAAGAAGCGCCTGTTTCTCCTCTACAAGACCTATATAGTCATACCCCGTGACACCCCTCATTATTTTTCTCTAGAACTCCTGGAATAGGCCGACCCTACCCCCATTTTTTGACATTTTTTTCGAATTTTGAGCTTTAGTTTCAGATTTTTGAACATAGCGCCCTTCGATACCTAGTGCAAAAGAAGCGCCTGTTTCTCTTCTACAAGACCTATATAGTCATATCCCGTGACACCCTCAATTATTTTTCTCTAGAACTCCTGGAATAGCGCGACCCTACCCCTATTTTTTGACATTTTTTTCGAATTTTGAGCTCTAGTTTCAGATTTTTGAACATAGCGCCCTTCGATACCTAGCGCAAAAGAAGCGCCTGTTTCTCTTCTACGAGACCTATATAGTCATACTCCGTGACACCCCTCATTTTTTTTCTCTAGAAGTCCTAGAATAGGCCGACCCCCCTAATTTTTTGACATTTTTTCAAATTTTGAGCTCTAGTTTCAGATTTTTGAACATAGCGCCCTTCGATACCTAGCGCAAAAGAAGCGCCTGTTTCTCTTCTACAAGACCTATATAGTCATACCTCGTGACACCCCCATTATTTTTCTCTAGAACTCCTGGAATAGGCCGACCCTACCCCCATTTTTTGGACATTTTTTTCAAATTTTGAGCTCTAGTTTCAGATTTTTGAACATAGCGCCCTTCGATACCTAGTGCAGAAGAAGCGCCTGTTTCTCTTCTACAAGACCTATATAGCCATATCCCGTGACACCCCCCATTATTTTTCTCTAGAACTCCTGGAATAGCGCGACCCTACCCCCATTTTTTGACATTTTTTTCGAATTTTGAGCTCTAGTTTCAGATTTTTGAACATAGCGCCCTTCGATACCTAGTGCAGAAGAAGCGCCTGTTTCTCTTCTACAAGACCTATATAGCCATATCCCGTGACACCCCCCATTATTTTTCTCTAGAACTCCTGGAATAGGCCGACCCTTCCCCCATTTTTTTGACATTTTTTTCAAATTTTGAGCTCTAGTTTCAGATTTTTGAACATAGCGCCCTTCGATACCTAGCGCAAAAGAAGCGCCTGTTTCTCCTCTACAAGACCTATATAGTCATACCCCATGACACCCCTCATTATTTTTCTCTAGACCTCCTGGAATAGGCCGACCCTACCCCCATTTTTTGACATTTTTTTCAAATTTTGAGCTCTAGTTTCAGATTTTTGAACATAGCGCCCTTCGATACCTAGTGCAAAAGAAGCGCCTGTTTCTCTTCTACAAGACCTATATAGTCATATCCCGTGACACCCATCATTATTTTTCTCTAGAAGCCCTGGAATAGGCCGACCCCCCTAATTTTTTGACATTTTTTTCAAATTTTGAGCTCTAGTTTCAGATTTTTGAACATAGCGCCCTTCGATACCTAGCGCAAAAAAAGCGCCTGTTTCTCCTCTACAAGACCTATATAGTCATTCCCCGTGACACCCCTCATTACTTTTCTCTAGAAGCCCTGGAATAGGCCGACCCCCTAATTTTTTGACTTTTTTTTTCGATTTTTGAGCTCTAGTTTCAGATTTTTGAACATAGCGCCCTTCGATACCTAGTGCAGAAGAAGCGCCTGTTTCTCTTCTACAAGACCTATATAGCCATATCCCGTGACACCCCCCATTATTTTTCTCTAGAACTCCTGGAATAGCGCGACCCTACCCCCATTTTTTGACATTTTTTTCGAATTTTGAGCTCTAGTTTCAGATTTTTGAACATAGCGCCCTTCGATACCTAGTGCAGAAGAAGCGCCTGTTTCTCTTCTACAAGACCTATATAGCCATATCCCGTGACACCCCCCATTATTTTTCTCTAGAACTCCTGGAATAGGCCGACCCTACCCCCATTTTTTTGACATTTTTTTCAAATTTTGAGCTCTAGTTTCAGATTTTTGAACATAGCGCCCTTCGATACCTAGCGCAAAAGAAGCGCCTGTTTCTCCTCTACAAGACCTATATAGTCATACCCCGTGACACCCCTCATTATTTTTCTCTAGACCTCCTGGAATAGGCCGACCCTACCCCCATTTTTTGACATTTTTTTCAAATTTTGAGCTCTAGTTTCAGATTTTTGAACATAGCGCCCTTCGATACCTAGTGCAAAAGAAGCGCCTGTTTCTCTTCTACAAGACCTATATAGTCATATCCCGTGACACCCATCATTATTTTTCTCTAGAAGCCCTGGAATAGGCCGACCCCCCTAATTTTTTGACATTTTTTTCAAATTTTGAGCTCTAGTTTCAGATTTTTGAACATAGCGCCCTTCGATACCTAGCGCAAAAAAAGCGCCTGTTTCTCCTCTACAAGACCTATATAGTCATTCCCCGTGACACCCCTCATTACTTTTCTCTAGAAGCCCTGGAATAGGCCGACCCCCTAATTTTTTGACTTTTTTTTTCGATTTTTGAGCTCTAGTTTCAGATTTTTGAACATAGCGCCCTTCGATACCTAGTGCAGAAGAAGCGCCTGTTTCTGTTCTACAAGACCTATATAGCCATATCCCGTGACACCCCCCATTATTTTTCTCTAGAACTCCTGGAATAGCGCGACCCTACCCCCATTTTTTGACATTTTTTTCGAATTTTGAGCTCTAGTTTCAGATTTTTGAACATAGCGCCCTTCGATACCTAGTGCAGAAGAAGCGCCTGTTTCTCTTCTACAAGACCTATATAGCCATATCCCGTGACACCCCGCATTATTTTTCTCTAGAACTCCTGGAATAGGCCGACCCTACCCCCATTTTTTTTACATTTTTTTCAAATTTTGAGCTCTAGTTTCAGATTTTTGAACATAGCGCCCTTCGATACCTAGCGCAAAAGAAGCGCCTGTTTCTCCTCTACAAGACCTATATAGTCATACCCCGTGACACCCCTCATTATTTTTCTCTAGACCTCCTGGAATAGGCCGACCCTACCCCCATTTTTTGACATTTTTTTCAAATTTTGAGCTCTAGTTTCAGATTTTTGAACATAGCGCCCTTCGATACCTAGTGCAAAAGAAGCGCCTGTTTCTCTTCTACAAGACCTATATAGTCATATCCCGTGACACCCATCATTATTTTTCTCTAGAAGCCCTGGAATAGGCCGACCCCCCTAATTTTTTGACATTTTTTTCAAATTTTGAGCTGTAGATTAAACAATGACATAAAAGGTGCTGTATTTTACAGGGTAGGACTACTTTTACATACGTTCTAAATTAAAGAAGGTGCATAGGTGGCCCTACACCTACAAATAATCCGTTGATAGATGCAGAGTTATTGTGGTACTGAATATTAGCCGAAAAAGTTATGCGACTTGTTAAATCAATGGATTGGATAAAAATCATTTCAAAATTAAGTTAAAATTGCTATATTTTAACTGATTTTCTGTCTTTTTGAATATTTTTTTTATTTAACGGCCGTTGTTGTCTTATTCTGTTTTTTGGTTTCTCGATATATCGCCTTATTGTTCGCTGGCTTATTGTTCGCTAGCTATTGTTCGCTAGCTTCTGACGGGTCCTGGAACAGTGGTGTAACAGTACAGCATATGAAGAAACTATAAAAATCAGTTGAAAAGGCTTTACTTGTCAGCTGGAAAAAAATAAAAATACCTCTAACAAAAAAAACATGCTCAGAAGACATGGACGATTATTCATACATCCCTTTAGCCTACGTACAGATCTGAGAATACTCACAGTTGCTGACAGCTATAATTCAAGGCCAATAACAACATCAAAGATGAAAATATCAATTGTTCCAATTTATTAAGTGTAAGGACGCCATAAACACCAAGAGACCTTGTATATAATGTCATGTTACAGGTATCGACAGATTGAAGAGCCAAGAATGTGCTTATGTATAACAATAATATTTAGTTTAATTTTAATTTACTGACAACAAATCAATATCATTGATAGCTTTTCTTCGCTTCAAAAACCGCCACCCCGTGTCAATCAAAACCGCCACCCGAGTCAATCAAAACCGCCACCCGAGTCAATCAAAACCGCCACACCGTGTCAATCAAAACCGCCGACCCGTGTCAAGCATACCCGTCTCCCCTCATGTGGCTTTAGATACACTGTGTATTCTGTTTGATATAAGTTTTCTACAGGTACAATCACGACTTTCTTAAATATCTATAAAATAGACAAATAAAGGTAGCAAACAAAATCAAGAGAGTCACACGAACTCCAAAAGGAGACATCGTTTTCATGGTTCATTGGTTAATGCATTGCTTTGATAGATTGGTCTGTCTATAGCTATCAGACACTATATATGCCAATAATATTTGATGTGTGGATGTGCATGATTGTCTGGTAGTCATAATCTGATTTTAAAGGTATATTGGTCAGTTGTATAAAGTTTTCATGGTCTATGCTATAAGCATATGTTATTCATGTATTGATTGTACTCGTGTTTACATGTCTGTCTGTAGGGTTCATCTAACTTTGACCTTGTTTACATGGATCATTGATAATGTAAGGGTTACAATGTATATCATTCTTGGTTTAAAGCCTTAATATGTTGCTGCTATATAAAAAAAAGAAGATGTGGTATGATTTCCAATGAGACAACTCTCCACAAGTGACAAAATGACACAGAAATTAACAACTATAGGTCACCATATGGTCTTCAACAATTAGCAAAGCCAATACCGCAAAGTTAGCTATAAGAGATCCCGACGTGATAAATTTAAAACAATTCAAACGAGAAAGCTAACGGCCTAATGTATGTACAAAAATGAACGAAAAACAAATATGTAACATACCAACAAACGACAACTACTGTATTACAGGCATCTGACTTGGGACAGGCACATACATAAATAATGTGGCGGGGTTAAACATGTTAGTTTCCTTTAATTCTCCTTCGGGGTCCACCGACTGAAAAACAATCAGTGAATTGGGTATACACGTACATACTTTACTTGCTGGTTCAAAGTTAATTTATTAGGGCATGTGAATCCTTTTTTTTTTCGGAAGATTTATCAATCTTGCATGAAGGGTCCAAAGTCTGCCGATATTTGCCGATTGACCTACATGTAGGATATCAAAAACCTCTTGTACGTTTGTGCACGTATTGGTCATTTGTATCAATATGCTGGTTGGTACACTATCTTGATAAATTATTGTGTTGTTCTGTTATACTACTGCTCTATGTTAAGGGAAGATGGAAGGCTCACAAACATGGTTTAACCCTGCCACTTTCTGTATGTGTCTGTCCCAAGTCAGGAGCCTGTACTTCGATGACTGTCGTGTTGGTTCATGTCTGTCATATCTGTTTTTCTTAACTTGTTTGTTATAAATTAGGCTGTTAGTTTTCTTTTTTTAATTCTAGGCATTGCAAGCTTACTATACGGAATTGTGTTTTTCTCATTGTAAATGCCGTATATATACGATAGCCTATACTAACAGTAATTGCTTACATCCACATCAAATGTTTAATGGATATTTATCTTATTGACAATTCTATCATATCTTCTGGGTTTTTTTTTTATTTATAAGGAAGGTACAGAAAGGTAAGTAAACGCTTTATTCAGAAATAAAATTATAGACCATGTACACCTTGGAAGTCTCTTGGCTACACATGGTACAGACGAATAAACTAGAACATTTCAGTATCATTTAAAATGGCGTCTGTGGAAACGAATCCGTTTCTGTACTTAAACCTGAAAATAGAAATAAAAAAAAAATATTATTGTTACACGAAAAAAAAATAAGCTGATTTATAAGGACATTGTACGATTAAACTCTATGCATAACGTCGATACTGCGAAACGCTTAAGGATGTTCGCTACTCTGTTTAAAAATAACAAGCTTTTTAAAAGACTGTTATAAATTGAAAGTATATAAATAAAGAAACTAAAAAAGCAGGAAAAAATGGAGGGTCCGTGTGCTTGTTTTCGAGATATAAGCTGTTGAAAATTTGGCGGGAAATAATTCTCTCTAGATCTTTCTTTCACTTAACATTGACACCTTTTTGTTTAAAAAACTATGAAAAAATAACATGGATTTCATAAGGTTTTGAAATATGGCTTTTTCAATGATATGTAATAAAAATATGAAAAGAAAAGTAGGGGTTAGTTGGCTAATTTTTTAAATGCTAATACATGGATAAAACCAGAGGATTCTGAAAATCTGGCAAAAAATCAAAAAGTAGAGGAGCAAACATCCTTAACACAACGGTATTGGCGTGCAAATTGAGTAAATACAATGTAGATGTGTATTTACATACTATTGTGTCATAGATCAAATTTATTCCTTCAGTGTATGTTCACTTGTTTGTGTTAAAATGTCTTTTGGTCGAGTTAAACCATTTCAATTGATATGTCATCATGGGTCCTTCTATGCTGTGATGTTATACTATTGTTTTAGGTAAGGGGGAAGGTGGGTACCTATTAAAACGTTTAAACCGGCTGCATTTATTTGCACCTGTACTAAGGTTTGAACCTGATGTTCAGTGGTTGTCGTTTGTTGATGAGGTTCATAAGTGTTTCTATTTTTAATTATATAAATTAGACCGTTGGTTTTCCTGTTTTCACGTTTTTTCATGAACGTGTATCGTGATAATAGATTTAACTATAATTCAAAATAATACAGTAGTTGAAATACATTTTTTTCTGAATAAACTATTCTTCATTACAATACAGAAACTGCATGATTGAAAAATTGAAGAATCTATAGTCGAGATTCACGTTAATAGTAAACATGCATATTTAGAGTAAAAATATGGTATATTTAATAGTATATATATGGTACAAATAAGTGGTATATATTAAAAAATCTGAGATTTATGATAATAATGGGGAGGGACTATGGCGGGTGCTTATAACAGGATCCTATGCATCATTTGAGAGTTTGAAAGTGTTTTAAGTTAATGAAATATACCAAATGCATTCCAATTTGATAAAAAATATTTTTCTGCAGTAGTCAATATACGCATGTGCGAACAAATTTTATTGGATTTCGAGCATAGGTTTATTTCCTAAGCGAAAGAAGCACGTCATATTAAAAAAAAAGAATAGAAAATAATGGGCAAAAATAAAAATAAAAATACGGAACACTGACCTAAAACTTTAATAGAATACAGAAATGGAGGACCCCTAATCCAGACCCTCGATCAAATAATAGTCTGAAGCAGTATAAAGCAAACGTGTAATTACCCTTTCACAGATATATCCTGCTCGATTCCAGCACTGATCATCATTCCATCGGTAGGAAAAACTACTGTACATATGTGCACAGTCTTCTGATCCAGAACCATCGTCGGGTTGATGTGGGTACCAGTCACTGAAGGTCAAGGACGATTGGTCTGATTCCCAACGCCATCTGCCTTCCCTTGATCTATCGTTTGCGCCAATCCACAAATTATTAAGTCTTAGTTCTGAATGTTAAGATTTAGGAGAATGTATTCAAATTAAGTATACAGCTTCAATCAACGTATCTTATTAACAGTTTTACTTACGCTCAAAATGTTGAAATATTAAATGATATTTATTAAAATGATAGAACACCAAAACAAAGTTTAATACTGTATAGTTTTCATAGAAACGGGCTAGCCGGAAGAATAGCTACTGCTTAATTGAAAACAAAACTAATAAGTAAACGCGCCTGTAACCGGCATACCACATTTCCTCACTTCTATCCGTGTTACGGTAATATATACGGCTTCACTTTTGTCGTTTTCCTAATCACAATGTTATCTTGGGCAACAATCTGCACTATCACCCTCTTAGAAATGTATCATTTATATATAAGGAGTTTCATTATTCCATTAGACATGGGTATTTACCTCTAGACTCTATTAACTTCAACTGGAAAACATTCTGCTTGCTCATTCATTCGTGAATCAAAAGAATTTTCCTTTAATATATACCTACTCCCTGGAACATATTGTTAGAAAGGCATTCGTTAACTTAAGAACGGTAAGGATAATACAGATACAAACCTTTCATGACTTTTTGCAGCCATCGATTTTCTGCCGAATTTTCAATCTTAACCAAGTAACCATCCTTTCTATTGCACACCGTCTGAAATAACAAAGATACTTTTAACATGTTTAAGTATAGATAAAATTATCTTTTTAAGATTGGTTTGGAAATAGAGTAACTAAATTACTTTTTTCTTTCCCTTTTTTTCGGGGGGTGGGGGGAGATTTTTTTTATAATATTAGCTCTAAATAGGTCATTGTTTAAGAATGAAGCAGAACATCGCAATTGCGTTAGGATAATATTCAATTTCCTTGGGCCGTACAAATAAAAAGTTTCAATTAAACATAATGGACTATCGTTTTTTTAATTCTTTCTTAAATTTAGAAATAGAGTCGACACTGAGAATTTTCGGATCAAGTTTATTCCATTCACGTATTGTAGAGGGAATAAACGATTCAGAAGTGAGGGAAAGTCTACAAAATGGAACAATAATATCATGACCATTTCGCAACGGATAGTTAGCCTATTGCTTACAGTACTTGAAGAACAGACCAAAACAAAACAAAACTGAACATTGACCAATCATAGAACCATGAAAATAAGGTCAAAGTCAGGGTCAGATGAAACCTGCCAAACTGACATGTACCCATAACAATCATTACATATCATTCTATATGTAACCAAATATAGTTGGCAAACTTCTTATACTATTTGAGAAACGTACCTATCGCGTGACGTAACTTTAACCTTGATCACTGATCCATTAAATGAGGTCAAGATCGGGTGAACTCTGTCTGACGGACATGTAGACATTGCAAGAAACTTTTTTTCAAATATATTGATCATAAAACTCATAATAAGTGAGAAATTCACATGACAAACCAAAACCATTTTTTTCTTCTAGCAGGTCGGAAACTTCGTAACGTAAGGTATGTGCATACAAAATATGAAGCATCCAGGTCTTCTATCTTCTGAAAAATATAGTTTTATACAAATAGTTTACGCCGCCGCGTCGCTGCTGCCGGAAGTTAAAACCTAAATGTCGCACATACTGCGATTTTCGTTGCGAGACAACAATTATACAAGTCATACAATGGCCAGAGGCTACTGTCTTGGTACAGACGCAAATATGCGGCGGGATTACACATATTTTGTGAGATATCAGTCCTTTACCTCTAGCAAATGTAGAATAAACAAACACACAACAATACGCACAGTTAAGCTCAGTTTAAAAGAAGTCCGATGTCAGAGTAGGTAACAGAAGAAACTAAGCAAAATGACAATGATACATAAATTAACAAAGGACTACCAGCAGCTACTGACTCGCCAACTCCCGGTATCAATTACATTGATTAAAAAATTATGTCTTCATAATATGAAATTAAACACTATACCTCCCGTTTGGGGTTTAGTATCATACATTCATAAAATATACCAGAAGAACATAACCGTGACCTGCCAAAAACTGTTTTGTAGAAGAAAAAAATGTTTAATTCCGATGCAGAGACCCTATAATGAATCAATATTAATTTACAATATGCCATCTTTAATGACTATTTCACAATGAAGATGTATGGCTTTTCTGGTATTCAATAATCACATTAAAAAGAAGTAGGCAACACATTTAATTTGAACTTTGTTTTATATCATGAGTGTAACATAAAAAGAACCCCACGTTCAAAAGTACCATTGAAAGTTCATTTGCTAACAAATCCGAGTGTGTGGTTGAATATATGTGCGTCTAAAGTAAGCTATTATTATTCCAGTTCTAAGATAACTTATATATATAGTTTAAAAGATATCTTATAAATTAATTGAGGTATCTTATAAATAAAATTATATAGTTATTAAAAAAAAAAATACTATACATTTATTTTAGATAAGATATCGTATAAAGTATATAAGATATCTTATAAAATAAACAGGGTATCTTATAACCTAGTTTTTACTACAGCTGTACTATGCCTTACGTCGTTCGCTCCAAATATAAATGAGTTATCCCCTATATTCTACATTTCTGTTTCTGAACCTTGTGCAAATAAAATTTATATTTCGAGACAATGAATGGTTATTTTATATTATAAACTAATTATGATAACTTGAATATAAAGTTTATAAGATAAAGAATAAAATATATCTTAAACACGTTGTAATTTAAAGAAATATAAAAATGGCTTCGTATGGTTACTTATAAATTAAATATTGTATTGTCACAAGTTCAGTCTAAGTCTTACTTAGAATACGTTCTTTTTGTGTCGATTTCTATCAGATATTATAACGGTATTTTTAAATGCGTTCTATGCTTACTTTTGCGCTTGTCCAAGATCGTCTATCGCTGCCGAAGTAATAGCAATGTCCGCTATAGCGCTTCCAACCACTTGGACAATCCACCGGGCAAATTTCATGTGCAGGTTTTTCTATAAAGAAAAAATCAAAAGGTTGTTATTAATACGAACAGCTTAATTTAATAAACCATTGCTTTAGTAGAGGATCTGGATTTTTTTTTTTGGGAGGGGGGGGGGGGGGGGTTGATTTGGGAAGCCATGATTTATTCCTACATTCTTTTATTTTTTAGGCCATGTTGTTTCATCTCTTTAGAAATAACACTAATTCTGTGTATTTTCCATGAAAATCTTTATTCTGTTGCACTCCATTATTCCCTAGTCTTTATTTTTGTGCTCGTGTTTCTTTATTCATTGTTTCGATGTTTTTCTTCTCTTATAGCTGATGTGTTTCCGACGGTTTAAGTTTACAACCCGGATTTGATTTATCTCAATCGATTTATGACTTTTAAACAGTGGTACAATACTGTTGCCTTTATTTATCAAACCCTCATAGTAATATATTGAATCAAACTGATAAAATAACTTATCAGAAAAAGCATACTTTTAAAGTTTTTTTTCCAGAACTTGCATCTTCCAAGTCAATGTTTGCAGCATCTGCTTCATGCTCGTTATTAGAGCTTCATCATTATTGTTGAGGCACTGTTCTTTGTCTCGTCCATATATAGCATGAACAAATGTAAAAAGTAAACAAACAAATTTCATCTGCAGCATCTACAAAAATATCAAGCAATATACTATTTGATTGTTTAATCACAAAATATCGCCATTGAAGTTGAAACAAACAAATGTGTAAATGAAAACGATCGAAAATATTCGAGGTCGCCGTTTCCTTGCATTGGCGGATCCAGGGGGAAAGGGGGGTCCGGGGGTTGGAGGCCCCCTTTTTTTGGGCCGATCAATACATTTGAATGGGGACATATAGTTGGAACCCCCGTTTGTCCTGGGTTGGGAACGCCCCTTTTTAAAATGGCTGGATCCGCCCCTGCCTTGGTTACAGCATATAAAAAACTATGAGTAATTCAAATAATCGCATAGTAATAATTATAATACTGATAATAAAAATAATAATAATGAATTCTTTATCTATGAAGTGTAACTGAATTAGAATTTGTATAATTTTAAAACAAAATACATGTATGATATACAGTTAACATACATGCATCAATACAATCACTACAACCAAGTGTGATGTTGACGCTAAAACGCGATGGTCACGGTAAAGTGCAATGGACAACGCTAAAGTGCGATGGTTTGATACGTTAAAGTGCGATGGTGTGTGTGCTATACATTTGAACACGCTAAATTGTGTAACATACAACAGCAGTACGACGAGAATGTTAGTCCAGATTAAAGGTCTTTGTTACACAAAAAAGGAAGAAGAGAGAAACAAATGATCACGTGCACAATCTGTGACATTTTTGGTTGTTGCTGGAAGAGGTCAACTTTCTTTGTAAAACTGAAGTTAAGATATTCAATCAAAACAGTTGGGGTGCCACCAAAGTCGTCTTTTTCTTTACAATATGTTTTTTTTTAAATTTCAGTTAAATGATGAATATACATATGAAAAAGAAGATGTGGTATGATTGCCAATGAGACAACTGTCCACAAGAGACCAACATGACACAAAAATTAACAATTATAGGTCACCGTTCGGCCTTCAACAATGAGCAAAGCCCATACCGCTTAGTCCGCTATAAAAGGCCCCGAAATGACAATGTATACAATTCAAACGAGAAAATTAACGGCCTTATTTATATGAAAAAAATGAACGAAAAACAAATATGTAACACATAAACAAACGACAACCACTGAATTAAACAAAGAGTTCCAAATGGTGAAGTTGAAATCACCCCTTCGTAAAGTTTACGGACGCCATCACGAGTAGGTTGACCGTTACGGAATAACCGTTTCAGTCTATTTTCGATTTATGAGTTTGACTGTCCCTCTGGTATCTTTCGTCCCCTCTTTTACAGGCTCCTGACTTGGGACAGGCACATACATACATAATGTGGCGGGGTTAAACATGTAAGCGGGATCCAAACCCTCCCCCTAACCTGGGACTGTGGTATAACAGTACAACATAAGAACGAACTATAATAATCAGTTGAAAAAAGCTTAACTCATCAGATGAATAAAAATACAAGTTGACGTGGCCGGGTACTTGTACATCTCAACAACAAAATGACACTAGGAACAGATCTGAGAGTACTCGCAGTTATCTGACAGCTAGTATAAAACCACTAACAACTAATGAAAAAAAAAAATCATGCATCTAAGACTAAATACGTCAGCAACTTTACGAACAGATGTGTCTCAGCATCATATGATTACCAATAAGACAACTCTCTAGCCACGACCCGTTATGTCATTAATGTATGCAACTTTAGGTTATGTATTATGAGCTTTAACTCGTGGAGCATTGCCTTGCACTGCATAGTATTCTATCAAGACCAAAGGGCCTCAAAACAATCAATGTAAAACAATTCAAATGACAAGACCAACACGATTTAAATACAAAACAGTAGACGAACAGCAAAAAAATAAAATATACCAATATTCCGGATACTAGTATACTAAATACTGCAACGTTACCATTACACTTTTTGGACAATTATCGAACTTTAAATAAAACATAAGATGTAGTATCATGGCGGATCCAGCCAATTTTAAAAGGAACTTCCCAACCCAGGATAAAAAGGGGATGGGGTTCCAACCATATGTCCCAATTCAATTGCATTGATCGCCCAAAAAGGAAGGGGTTCAAACCCTAGGAACCCCCTCTGGATCCGCCACTGAGTATGGACTATCCATCCAAATGTCAGACGGCTTTCAACGTAAAGTCTTAGCCCATATCGTATAATAAGCTAATCTATATATTGTTATCATGACGATGACCAGTGTAAAACAATTCAAAAGAGAAACTACGGCTTAAAATATAAATAAAACAATAAACGGAAAAGTAATAGTAACTCAACAACAAACGAAGAATGTTGGGTGAACAACATTCCTGTTACACCATCGGACTTTTTAGCGTGTCATACCAGCAGCAACCATTTGATTTTCTGGGGGGGGGGCTATGGTTTTTTTTTCTGTGCAAACTTTTTTTTTCGCCTTACGCGAAGAACAATCTATTTTTTTAGCGACAAACCGAAAACAATTTTTTTCTTTCAATTTTAGCATTACATATAGTGGCAGCTGAGGGTGAAACAAACAATTTTTTTTCTCAGGGTCCAAAACAAATTATTTTTTTCACCAAAACCTGGAAACAAACTTTTTTTTCCAAAAAAAAACCATAGCCCCCCCCAGAAAATCAAATGGTTGCTGCCTAACATCGCACTTTATAGTGTTATATCTGATCACTTTTAAAACAAACAACCAGTGTCTAGCATCATCGCACTTTAGTTAAGACCATTGTACTTTAGAGTACCTTCGGACGAGTCCTATATATACCCAAAGACATGGAGGAAACCAATTTCTGTATATAAAAATAAGATGTGGTATGCTTATCAATGAGACAACTGTCTGTTCAGGACTACCTGACGTTAATGTAAGCAACTATTATAGGTCACAGAACGGCCTTCAACAATGCACAAAACGCAAACTGTTAAGTGTGCTGTAAAGGTGCTTACAAAATGTATAACAATTGAAACGAGAAAACTACTAGCGATACATGTATGAGGATCCAGAAGTGTACCACCAAAAGTTCGCTAGGTTATTTTAAAGCAAATTAAACGCCCTTTTAAAGTTGCATATATTTTTAAATAACTCGCAAGGTTGCCCACCAAAACAAAAGGTCGATGGTCAAATTTGACCATGTTGGAGCCATATCTATATGACACAGAGTATAAAATCGAGAATGGAAATGGGGAATTTGTCAATGTAACAAACTATGACACCTGAATTACAGACTCTTTGTTTTTTTCGTTTAGCTTTGTCAAAAACATATAATACAGTTGTAATCATTTAATATATGTCTCTGACTTTGTATATACTGCATTAGCTGTTTGCAGAAATTATCAATATTTTAATATCGATATATTCCATTCAGATTTAAAGAAATGGAAGGATACAAGCTACAAATTAAAAAGATAAACGTAGAAATTAATGTAAAAATGTAGAAACGCACACTTACGATTAAAGCTTTTACTGTGTAAGGTTTGACTGAAAGGAAAGTAAAAATTTAAATGAATTAATTGCGTGCCGTTATTCACGTAAAACAACTGAACGTTCGATCTTTGGTTTACTATTTCAATGTCAGATACCTATATCTATTGATATTTAGAAATATACATCCAATTTCTTGGAATATGAAGCCGTGTGTTTTTTTAGATAACATGTTGACGTATTGATGTCAAGTTTTTTTGATGTTATTAAAAAACAGGAAGATGTGGTATGATTGACAATGAGACAACTCTTTACAAGAGACCAAATAACACAGAAATTACCAACTATGGGTCACTGTAAGGCTTTCGACGATGAGCAAAACTCATACCGCATAATCAGCTATAATACTATATATAGTTTAATTTTAACGAGAAAACTAACGGCCTAATCAATGTACAAATATGAAACATATCTTCAAACGACAACCACTGAATTACTTGCTCCTGACTTAAATTGAAGATTTCTGTTTTCTATGAATGCTAGTGTGTGGCTGAGACTACTATGCCACATGTGTTATAGCAGTCTCAGCTTTAGATATTAGTCCCGTGTAATATTATTTATTCCAAAAAGTACTGATATAAGCTTTGAGAAGAAGAGAGGCAATATTTGTGTATAGAATACAATGACTTGGCATTAAACGTCCAGTGGCAAATATGACATGCATATCAGGACTTGTATACATTTGTGTTATTAAACCTACTTTGTACTAGTATGCAAGTAAACAATTTATAAGAAGACATATCACCTATTTAAAAACAGAATTCTTACTTTGAATCATAGTCTTTACTCTCAATCCTTTAAGTTGTTTACTTTGCAGAGAAGCAGCAAATATTTAGTCAACATTTAGTCTTTGATTTAACCAAGACAGAATCATTAAACATTTGTGGGCAGCAATAGGGTTATAACTGAATAAAAAACAAGACTGTGAGTCCTTGGCTCTTACTTAACAAACCTTGTGAGTGCAATGATGCATTAAGGTTGTGATATAATGTATCACATGAGCAATTGCTCATCATTTTATTTTTAAAAAATAATCTAAATTTTATGCCATTTCCATGCTATAATTTTTCTTGGAGACTGAAATAATACATTATACATGTATAGCTATAAAATTTAATCTTCTCATTTGAAACAGGTCATGGCCATAATGAGAAGTCCCTTGACTCACTTTAAAAAAGCCTTACCAAAAACCCTGCTGAAAATCATTTTCTGAATAATCTTGCTTCTCTCCTATTTACAACTATAACTCATGCCAGGGTCATCTGTCATAAAACTTAGCTCAATAATTCAATCATTTTTTTTTGGGGAGGGGGGGTTAAATACCAAATCCAATAATTTGATTAACAGATTTCTGGTTTTGAGAATAATAAACTTGCTCAAAACAGTGGCGGATCCAGAACTTTTCATAAGGGGGGGCGGGGCCTCTGACTTACCCAAAAGGGGGGGCTCCAGTCATGTTTCAATGATTCCCTATATAATCAACAAATTTTTTCCCACGAAAGGGGAGGGCCCCTCCCCCCCTGGATCCGCATATGCAATTTTTTTATCAC
Organism: Mytilus galloprovincialis; assembly: GCA_037788925.1. Classification (NCBI taxonomy): domain Eukaryota; kingdom Metazoa; phylum Mollusca; class Bivalvia; order Mytilida; family Mytilidae; genus Mytilus; species Mytilus galloprovincialis. Next base: position 40,125,942 of record CM075338.1, read on the forward strand.
AGTACCAGATGTTTTGGAATGAATAACTAAAATTTAGGTTTGATTTTTTTTTATTTGGAAAGATGGCATGTACATTATATGTAAACATCCCTTCATCAAAATGTTCAATAACAAATGCATAAGAAAACAAAACAAGTGTAAAAGTTCACAAAAAATTTAAATACATGTAAAAAATATAGAAATATCAAAACAACACAAAAAGAGTACACTCACAAAACAAATTAAATACATTTTTAATTCTATGAATACAATAAATTACATTTGTAATTCTATGAATACAATAAATTACATTTTGTAATTCTATGAATACAATAAATTACATTTTGTAATTCTATGAATACAATAAATGACATATTGTAATTCTATGAATAGAATAAATTACATTTTGTAATTCTATGAATATAATAAATTACATATTGTAATTCTATGAATAGAATAAACTACATATTGTAATTCTATGAATAGAATAAATTACATATTGTAATTCTAAGAATAGAATAATTAACACATTGGATTCCATGAATAGAATAATTAACACATTGGATTCCATGAATAGAATAAATTACAAATTGTAATTCCATGATTAAGATAAATTAGTATTGTTATTCTAAGAATAGAATAAAATACACATTTAATTCTACAATAAGAAAAACCAGGTAATGAAACAACAGAATTCCTGCATTCATGAATTAAGAAAGTTATGAAAAATTTGGGACGGAATAGCACAACTTATCTTAACAAAGTTTTTTTCTTATCAAAATAACTAGCACTAACTAAAAATCAAATACATGTAAAGTAATAGGCTATTCATACCCATTTCATTGAGTTCTGACACGAGTAAATACAATTAATTTCCAGTTGATAGGCACTTTAACATATACATTTCTACAAGAGGTCCAGAAATAAGAATAGAACTCTGACAACAATATATTTTTGGAAAAGGCCTTATTGTATGATGTAAATTTTTGTCATGGTTTTATTTTTTAGTAAATTGCTGTTGGATGTTTTTGCAAATTAAAATTGTTTGTATGGAGCATTTTATTTAATGTGATAAATAATTTTGCACCTTTTTAAACAACTGCAAAAAATGTATGTAAAAATTTCTGAGTTGACATTATTACAAAAAAACTGTTTCAAGTACTAAAACCATCGAGGATTTTATAACGTCACAGTTACAAGTATTAATAATCAATTGTTCTATGATTTTTTTACACTGATTTACTGGGGGTCAACTAATTCACCAAAAAATAAACCCATCAAGATTGGTAAATATTGGGCACTGACTTATCAATATAGATCAAATCCACCAGATTTTACTTTATAACTATTTTTTTTTATATAAATTAGCAGGTTATTTACAATGTGGCGATGACATTTATACTTCAAATAATCTGTGATAGCATCTTTTTACTACAATGGTGTGCTTCAAATCTTCTTAACTTCAAAGTTGGATCTTTTCATTGTATATTTTAATACTTTGCAAAAGTATATATGTTTTTACATTTCAGGTATTTAGCTGAATTTGCTCTATATTACACTAGATCTAGCTAAAAATAGTCTTTTGAAGTCACAATATAGATCAAATCCACCAGATTTTACTTTATAACTATTTTTTTTTTATATGAATTAGTAGGTTATTTACAATATGGCGATGACATTTATACTTCAAATAATCTGTGATAGCATCTTTTTACTACAATGGTGTGCTTCAAATCTTCTTAACTTCAAAGTTGGATCTTTTCATTATATATTTAAATACTTTGCTAAAGTATATATGTTTTTAAATTTCAGGTATTTAGCTGAATTTGCTCTATATTACTCTAGATCTGGCTAAAAATAATCATTTGAAGTCACAATCAACAATCAATCTAGAAAGAAGATTATGAAGTAAAATTATGATGTCACATGTTTTTTTTTTCTGATGAATTTTTTTTTCCAAAGCTTGTACCAAGTAAGAACTGACAAATTTGCATACAAATGTAAATATGTCCATTTAGACGATGAGCAGACTCAATATTACATAATATAGAACAACATATACTCTAACAGCCAGGATGTAAAAGCAAACCAGGTGCTCCGCAGGGCGCAGCTTTATACGACCGCAGAGGTCGAACCCTGAACAGTTGGGGCAAGTATGGACAAAACATTCAAGCGTGATACAGCTCTGAATTTGGATTGTGATCAAATTTTTGACATTACATGATTTTTTTTTACACAAAACAAATGTCAAGATTTTACAAATCAATTAAAGAATTCTTCTTCAAACTTTTTAAATCTAAAATTAAATAGTTGATCATGACAGAGCATAGGTTTCTGACACAGAACGAATGTGGTCTAATGAACTTAAAAGTTTTTTTTTGCCTTTGAGCAATTCACTATGCTGTTGAATATTAATCCTCTCAAAAAATGTTTGAAGAAATTTTCTTTTTATTTATGAAATCTGAAATGAGAAAAATTCAAACCCCCCCCCTTTTTTTCACATCCCTGTTTCCCTTTTTCCAAAACTGATATCAATTCAAATTTCTAATGGAGTTTGCAACAATAACTACTCTTTTAGATACATCATAAAATATTAAAATGTAAAATAAAGTGCTTGTTATCACTGAATGGTAAAGATTGGTTGGTAGTAAAAGTGAATATACATTGTTTAATGTATAAAACAATAAAAAAAACTTCATCAGCAACATTTTATATTGGCAAATTTCCAATGAAGTTATTTACATAAAGTTATTGGCAAATAAAAATAGAAAATGACATCATAGTCATGTCTGGCAAATTTCCAACATATATTATCAACTACTATTCTATACAAAGAAAGATAACTCCAATTAAAAATTAATTGCTATTGCACAATATTGTGCAATTAGATATTTCTTGATATTGTGCAATACTGTGCAATTGAAAATTAATTGCTATTGCACAATACTTGATATGGAATCCTGATTTGGACCAACTTGAAAACTGGGCCCATAATCAAAAATCAAAGTACATATTTAGATATTTTTGTTAAAATCAAACTTAGTTTAATTTTGGACCCTTTGGACCTTAAAGTAGACCAATTTGAAAACTGGACCAAAAATTAAGAATCTACATACACAGTTAGATTTGGCATATCAAAGAACCCATTTATTCAATTTTTGATGAAATCAAACAAAGTTTAATTTTGGACCCCCATTTGGACCAACTTGAAAACTAGGCCAATATTTAAAAATCTAAGTACATTTTTAAATTCAGCATATCAAAGAACCCCAAGGATTCAATTTTTGTTAAAATCAAACTAAGTTTAATTTTGGACCCTTTGGACCTTAATGTAGACCAATTTGAAAACGGGACTAAAAATTAAGAATCTACATACATAGTTAGATTCGGCATATCAAAGAACCCCAATTATTCAATTTTTGATGAAATCACACAAAGTTCAATTTGGGACCCTTTGGGCCCCTTATTCCTAAACTGTTAGGACCAAAACTCCCAAGATCAAACCCAACCTTCCTTTTATGGTCATAAACCTTGTGTTTAAATTTCATAGATTTCTATTTACTTGTACTAAAGTTATGGTGCAAAAACCAAAAATAATACTTATTTGGGCCCCTTTTTGGCCCCTAATTCATAAACTGTTGTGACCTCAACTCCAAAAATCAATCCCAACCTTCCTTTTGTGGTCATAAACCTTGTGTTAAAATTTCATTGATTTCTATTTACTTATACTAAAGTTATTGTGCAAAAACCAAGAATAATGCTTATTTTGGCCCTTTTTTGGCCCTTATTTCCTAAACTGTTGGAACCAAAACTCCCAAAATCAATCCCAACCTTCCTTTTGTGGTCATAAACCTTGTGTCAAAATTTCATAGATTTCTATTCACTTAAACTAAAGTTATAGTGCGAAAACCAAGAAAATGCTTATTTGGGCCCTTTTTGGCCCCTAATTCCTAAAATGTTGGGACCAAAACTCCCAAAATCAACCCCAACCTTCCTTTTGTGGTCATAAACCTTGTGAAAAAATTTCATTGATTTCTATTCACTTTTACTAAAGTTAGAGTGCGAAAACTAAAAGTATTCGGACGACGACGACGACGACGCAGACGACGACACCAACGTGATAGCAATATACGACCAAAAAATTAAAATTTTTGCGGTCGTATAAAAATAACATAATATTGGTTAGGGTCATGATTTTCTAGGGTTAAGGTGGACCAAATTTGGGGCAAAAATCTTAATGTTTATTTTTTTTAATTATAAATTTCATATAGACTTGAATGCATGATTTATACATAAAACCAATAAATCACATATCAACAAAAACACATTTTTTTCTCAATCCAAGAAGGTTGGTTACCAATCATGAATGTTAAGATTTACAATTCTCATCAATCTACTTAGGGCAGCAGTTACTATGTAATGAATGGTATCCACTATTTTAAGCTTCATAATATATCATAAGGACGAGAAATTTAAACTGAAGTATATGACAAGGTTGCTCACTTTATTATGAGAATCTAAGATGATTAGTATTTTTTAAGATTCAATTAAAAGCACAGCCTTCCATAAATCAGGTAATAAAAAAAATATATTTTAGCTGTCTAAGAAAAGAGAAGGACACTGAATGTCTCAGATTATGACCCCTTCAACAAACTACTGTGAATTCATTTAAATTATGTTTTTGTGGGTATCAATTTTTCCAGGGATATTGAAAAAAATCATAGTTTTGACTAATATAAAAAAGAAGATGTGCATACAAGCCTATAGAACAGTTGTTATTCTTTAAACATATAAATTTGTGGTACTAGTTTATACACAAATTCCAAGAAAATTGGTATCCTGTAAATTGAAGTGTTAGGGAGCTACCATTTGATTTTTATGGGGGGGCTAGGATGAAATTTGAAAAAAATAGGCAGGACAGGAGTTTTGAGTAAAAAAAAAGGCAGGATGTGACACTTGCAAAAAAAAAGTCAGGACGACAATTTAGGTTAAAAAAAGTCAGGATAAACTAAAAAAAAAAGGCAGGACCGATTAGAGTGAAAAATAAAAAGGCAGGACAGAGTTTACAGCTAAAAAAAAATGCAGGACAAAATTTTTCATCCTAGCCCCCCCCTAAAAATCAAATGGTAGCTCCCTTAGTCTAAAGGATTTGAACTTGGTTCACTGTAGATTACAGACTTTGCTATCTCTACCAGATCTCTCCTTCACTTTCTTCAAATCATTCTATAAAAAAAAAAAAAAAAATAAGATTTTTTAAACAATGACATCAACAAACAATTTGGGATAATGAATTTCAAATAAGTATGATATATTACTTGAACTGTTGAATTTTCTAATAATTTAGACATTCGTCCAAAACTATGTGTTATCTATTTTTCAAAATTCTGAACTTTAATTTGTCAGTGCATCCATCGTAAGCCTATCTGGCTGGCTGTAATGTAATATTGTATTGATATGTATCTATTGTATATATACAGGTTGCACTATAATAAATCATTCATTCATTCATATATGATATGATGATTTTGACGATCAATCTGAGCATAGAAATTTTGATTCCAAATTAAATTTTTGATACTTTTTTTTTTTATATTTTTATAGGTTAATGGTGGCCTAACAGGTTTTTTTGCTAACTGCAAGTTGGTACAATTCTGATAGGGTATTTATTTTCAATAATTTTTAGATTATGATAAAAATAAATTGTATCTTTGGAAGATCAGAATAAGATTAAAACAAAGTGAAAGTAAAACCTTGTGATCAGGTTTGACTTTATACAAAATAATGAACTTTACACTCCACAAAAAACACTTAAGGATGTTTGCTTGTCATGCTTTCCTCTTGTTTTATCCATTTGAATGCCTAAAAAAAAAATGCCCATTAATCCCCATTTTTCTTTTTATAAATCTTATACATATATAATTATAAGCCATCTGTATAAGTCTTGTTATTTTTTAAAAGTTTTTGAGAACTTAACTTGTCAATGATAAAGCTATGAAAAATCAAGAAAGAATGTTTTCTGCCAAAATTTCAATGGCTAATATCTCGAAAACAAGTACATGGACCTATATTTTTTTTAGCTCTTTTGGTTCCTCTATTAATCCCCTATCAATATATAATAATGTTATGAAAAGTTTGTTATTCTTAAACTGAGTAACAAACTTCCTTAACATATAAAGGTGATCTCTATAGCAGGTATGACTGTTTTACCTGAAGTGCCATGACAGCTTTCTGATGATCTTGCATCTGTGATTTCTGGTCGGTTATCTGTTTCCGTAGGTCAGATATTTCTCCCTCTAATGCTGCTTCTCTCTCCTATAAAGATTTATGTCATATAAATTTAATTTTTACTTTCTACCTCATATTCTCAAAAGATGGAAATGTTATCCTAAATTCAAAATCAAATGATTAAAAATACATTGGTAGAACTAGGAGCTTATTTTTTTAAGATAACACACATTTTGTTGTTGTTAAGGTTTCTTTCTCCTTTAATCATTGTAATTTTTTTCCATTATTTGTGGATGTTTTCTTTTTTACATTTTTAAACAAAAATATACCTTTGCCTTCTTTTCTACCTCTCTCTTCAACAGTTCTGTCTGAAACTTATGTTCCTCTTCTAAGATTTTTATCTTTTCTTGAGCTCTTCTCTTCTCTCCTCTTGTTAGTTCCAATTCATTCTGAAAGGACATAATTATGTTTTATACAGAAAAATAGCAATAGTATAAAATGATTTAGGTTATTTCCTTTTAACTGAATAAATATTTACACACTATTTACTGTAATATGATTTCGACCAAACATCTAGACGTCAGCATGCAGTCTCTCTAATAAAAATAAACATGTGTCTACAGTACTTTTTTATATTTTACCTTAAGAGCCTCTTGTTTCCTTTTCACCGTGACATCAGACACAAATCCCCTGGCTGCTAGTTGTTCCTTCCAATCTTGCCTATAACAAAAAATGTTATGTTTGCAAATATGTTTAAGAGTAATTGTTGTATATATATATATTTATTTTACTTCAATTGCTCTCAAATTGTCTGCTTACTTTATCAATTAACCTGGTGCACCACAGGGCGCAGTTTTATACGACCGCAGAGATCGAACCCTGAACAATTATGGACACAACATTCAAGCTTGATACAGCTCTGAATTTTGATTGTGATTAATTAGTTGACACAGCATAGGTTTCTGACACAGAATGAATGTGGTCTAATGAACTTAAAAAAATCTTATTGCTTTTGAGCAATACACTATGCTGTTGGATATTAATCCCCTAAAAAAAAATTAATGAAGGAATTTTCTGAAATCTGAAATCAGAAAAATTGTACCACGCCCCCCCCCCCCCACCCCAAAATTTTTTTTCACCTCCCCTTTCCCTCATTCCAAAAATAATTTCAATTTAAATTTCTAATGGAGTTTGCAACAATAACTAGTCATTTAAATGCATCATAAATTATTAAAATATAAAATGACAAACAGTCATGGTTAAAATTAATTATTATTAATAGTAACTTCTAAGATTTTTTTTACAGCTAATCATCTCAAGACAATCATCATTTCTTAATACATAATTTTCAAGCAGTATAAGGGAGGTAATCAAACATATAAATAACAGTATTCTTTAAATGGAATTGAATTACCTCCCTTACACTGCTTTTAAATTGTCTAAATTGTCCTTTAACCAGAAAACCCCTTGTTTTCCCCCTTTTTTGACCCAATTGCTAAATGATTTGAGCCATAACCCCTCATAACCATCCATTTGTAGTATGGAGCTTTGTGGTATAATTTCAGAGAGATTTATACACTTGAACACAAGTTATTGACTGGAAACTACAAAAATGCTTATTTGGGCCCCTTTTTGGCCCCTTATTCTTAAATCTTTGGGACCATAAACCCCAAAATCAATCCCAACCTTCCTTTTGTGGTTAAAAACATTGTGTTAAAATTTTATAGATTTCTATTTAATTATACTAAAGTTATTATCCGGAAACCATGCATCTTCGGACAACGACGCAGATGACGCTGACGACAACATGAGGCTGCTGAGTAAATTTAAGCTACCAGAATAAACACAGAATACAGAAAAAAATAAAACATGGGTGTCATTAATCAAAAAAACATTAGTTTTCTTTTTTATAGTTGTTGGTAATTAGAGGTACATTTTCCTATAATAGTTATTTTTCCTCGATGTTATGTATCTCTTAAAATAAATACCCTCGTTCTTTGAATTGACTTTCCCTTTGTTTTGAAATGGGACAGGCAAAGAGACAAAATATGGAAGGACAGAAATACAGAAAGAAGGAAGAACATAAAAACCATAGGACAGAAAGACAGCCGGTCAAGGATAACACTTAATGCCTCTGTAGCCTACGATGGGGGCAAAAAAACCAATAAACAAACAATAACTTACCCTTGGCCTCTATCCCTAGATTGGACCTTATTTCTATTGGCCCCTGATGGTCCTGGTGGTAATCTGTTCCTGATGGTCTGTGGGGATACCTTTCTTACCCTAGCCACATCCATCTTAAGTCTGTTGTCTTTTGTTGGTTTAGAACTGAATCAAAAATGAAAATTTAATACATATTATTTTGATTTCCCCCCCCCCCCCCCCCCTAATTAATAGAAACTTCCCATTAATTCTAAATTTTCAATAATCAATTAAAATGACAAAGACAGGAACGACAATTTATGACTTTTAAAGCTCAAGAAAAATGATAGTTAAATTTTCAATCTGAAACTCAATTAAAAGGTTACTTCTCTAGAGGGGTCACTTTTGATACTTCCCAAGAGTGACTGTCTAATACAGGTTTACCTGTAATTTAGATTTATTTAAATATACAGATTCAGTTACAATGACTTGACTGGGTCTGAGATATCTTATTTAAAAGGGGCCAGACTTACTCATTATTATCCTTAGAACTTCCGTCAGATTGTAGATCTAACTCACTCTCTGTACTGTTGTATGACAGGCTTTTAACCTGGTGGACCTCAACCTTTCCAAAAGCCTAAAAAGAAACAAATCAAAGACTCTAACATACAAATGATAATTACAACATTATAAATCCAACAAAAATACATAATAAACAAATAAGAATTAATTATAAAACTATGAGTAACTTGGAATTTTAAATAAGATGTTTATTTAGTGTCTTGTGTTGGTTTTTGGTACTTAAGCCAGTTAAGGTGGTACCCAACACCTTCATTAAAATTAATTTTGCTCGTTTAATTTTCATAAAATTTTGACAAAGTATTTACTTTGACACTTTGACAAAAATATAAAAATTTCAAAAAAAATGAACCAACCATTTTATCAGAAAAATTACACTGGTTATATAGCAATATTTAATTTGACACACACTTATTTTGATCAATATTCCCTAAACATCACAATGTAATTAAAACGTTAAGCTGATTTTACAGAGTTATCTCCCTGTAGTGTTAGGTACCACCTTAAAGAAGATGTGATGAGACTTCCCTTATCTACTGATTTTTACAGTTCTTTAGTCATACCTTTTTACCACTGACCTAATTGACTTGTTCATAATCTGTGTGCTTAAAATTAAGTAAAGTTATAATCTTAATATATTTTGCTACATATTTTTATTTCTTATTTTATAATTTAATAAATGATCATGAATTGAAACTATTTTTTATATTCAAACAGTGCTTTATCACAAATAGTTATATATTTGTACTAGTGTCATACCTGTACTGTAAACTTTGCTGAGTTACTGAAATCTTTGGACAGTTTCCCTTCAGGATTAGACGAATCATCACAATTCTTTCCTATAAAATATTAAAAGCATAGTAAGTAGGTCAGCATCTTACAAACTATGAATCTATTGGTTGAAAAACATACAACATGTAATTGGATGTTAGAAGGATGCATTTTGGGAAAGCATCATTTCTTCATATATGAAAGGACATTTTAATATAGCCAAAATAATTGTTTCAATATTCCAGCAAAAAACAATTTTGAGTAAAGATAAACCTTGCTAAAGTACAATGTGCACAAATATGCAATTTAATTCTGTCCAGTTCAGTGATTAAAATTGTCACATGGATACTATTTTTCCCGGCCTTACCAATCCGAATATGAGATTGGGCCAGATCCCAAGATATTGTATCATAAATAAGGGAGATAATCTTATCAGTTTATTCTCATTTCAGGTTTTGTTTGCAGTTTCTGCCGAAGTTGGGGCAGTAAAATATTTGCTGTTTTCTTTAGTCATAATAATTGACCTTGATTTTCATATGAAGAAGATATAACCTTTCAATCAATTTGATTTAGATCTGGTGCGGACATGTCAGTAACTACTAGTAGTCCTTTGTTCATTTATGTATAATTGTAATTTTGTTTAGTTTCTTTTGTTACCTATTCTGACATAGGACTTTGACTTCTTTTAAACTGAGTTTTACTGTGCGAATTGCAAGTGTTTCTTAATTAAACATTGGCTAGAGTTATAGGGGGAGAATTAAGACCTCACAAAACATGTTTAACACTTCCACATTTTTGCGCCTGTCCCAAGTCAGGAGCCTCTGGCCTTTGTAAGTCTTGTATGTGTTTTTAATTTTAGTTCATTTATATGTTTTAGAGTGTAGTGTCACTTCAATTTTCACTGAACTAGTACACAATTTTATTTAGGGGTCAGCTGAGGACCACCTACAGGTGGAGGATTTTCTCGCTGTGTTGAAGTTTCACAGAATAGAAGTTCCTTCATAATATAAGTTCCAAGAGAAAAAAATATCAGGGATGATTCCACTATATAGTTTAGGGCCGCTTAGCGGCCCTTAAATCAGCTAGCGGCCCCAAAAAAATGTACATGAAAATGAATTCCCAATATAAAAAAAAAAATATCAATAAAATAAAAGTCGATATTTCCGGAAAAGTTTCTGTCACTGATTAAGGCAACTATAACTTTTCAAAGTTTGTTGTCAAAACGTTTTAAAATCCGGATAAGAATGCTGTTTACGACCCCATTTTATTAACAACGATTTAATTATGTCAAAATGTGGCAAATAATTTTATCAGCCGAATTCAATTGATTAATATCTTATAGGAGTATTCGATCTTGTAAAAGCAGATCGCCCAGCAGGTTGATAAAAATGTGTGTCAAAGCAGACCTCGACAGAGAGAAAATTCAAATTTTGATATAACATTGATGGATAAAGTTTAATGGGCACCTATCTCGTAAAAGCAGATCGCCCAGCAGAGCCGGTTATATAATATGATGAACACTTGTTTTGCAAAAGAAATTATTTCCTCAAAAGACAAAGTTTGAGCGTTTTTTTGAAAATAATATTGATGATAGACCATTCATGAAATACGATGTCATCATTATGGAACTATTTCAAAAGTTTTGAAGATGATTCAAATAATTTTAAGGAACACTGGTTCAATGCTTTAAATATCTTATCAATTAAGTACATGTATATGAACTTTTGTAATTGCTTTTCTGAAGTCGACAATTGACCAGTTCAATTTAAAATCCATTTGAATCAAGGTTAATTTATAGAGATGACATGCTGTTGAAAAAAAAATACCCGACGAATGATTATTTTTAGTGGTTTATGTTAGCTGAAATATATATTTTTGTAATAGGCCTAGGTAGCTATCATGTTAAATGATATTCATGCAATAACAGTAGCCCATCCAGAATTATTCAAAATGGTACAACTTACATGAACATCAGTTTACAAGTTAATCTTAATAATATACATTTTCCGTTTTTACAGGAAAATAATGTTATTTCGTCTTAGATTTTATGCTTAAAAAATTCCCAATTAGAATAAAAATTCCCAATTTGATGTTCAAGGGACCCATTTGAAAACACCTGGAATCATCCCTGAATATTGACAGAAGACCCATTGGGGGCCTTTGGCTGTTGTCTGCTCTTTGGTGGGGTTGCTGTCTCTTTGACACATTCCCCATTTCCATTCTCAATTTTATTGTTCAATGTCCTTCAAATGGGCAGTTGATAACCTCATGTAGGGTGAACTTTACAATACATGGTCATTTATCTCATTTGTTTGATCACAAAAGGAGACACATTGTCTATTTTTTTCAATTGATAATTTTCCTTTGTTATATTAGTTTTGTAGATCTATAACTCCTATCATTTCCACTCACCAACAAGGAATGTAATACCTACTATTTGTTAATTCTTTATTTATCTGTATACTGGACATTAACCCGAATAATTCAGTCGTTATATTCCGCTCATCTACGAAGGCTACATTAACGCCTGAACGTCTTCCTCGATAAAGACCGTCAACTGGAAAATTCACACCGCTATGCAATATGGGAATTTTATTTAAGTTGGCAGCTAAAGAAGGAGGAGTTCCGGATGTTAATCGATGTTAAATGATGTTAAATGATGTAAACTGATGTTAATTGGTGTTAATTAATTATTATCGGATTTGTGTTAATTGAACACACGTGTTTGGTAAGACAGTTGTGCAGACTCATTATCCTGATCGCCACCGATTGGCTCTCTCTCTCAGAGAGCAGGCGACCCGGCCAATGATCATAAGGAGTTCAAGCCCTCGTGTGGGAGAAAATCGAACACGGGAGGGCTTGAATTATTCGAGTTAACTGGACATAGAGGCATCAACAAGTCCACTTCTTATTTGTCAGTAGGGGAGATAACTCCTATCCTCACAACAAGGGAGATAATACCTACTGTTTGTTAATTCTTTATTTATCTGTATACTGGACATAGAGGCATCAACAAGTCCACTTCTAATTTCATCATCAGAATGGTCACTGGTATCATCTGGTTCATTACCATCATTTAATTCATCTTCAGAGAGAGCTAACTCCTGCTTGATCCAGTTTGGTACCTTAAACATGAAAAGGGTAAAAAGTCGCAACTTATTAACTACACTTTTATAAAAACAATATAAAATCTAGCAGATACTTCTTTTCTCTAACAATTAACTTTTACAATAAATAATGAAGAGAAAAAATTAGTCTAGCCTTTGTTTAGCTGCCCCAAAATGATAAAAAATAAGAAATTATTTAAAATGCTTGAAATGTATAGTATCAGTTAACTTGCTTTTATAATGCCAGTAGTGATATTTTCCTTCACATATTTTGTATAAATAAAATTAATTATGTCTCACATTTTCAAGTAATCAGTGATTCTAAAAATAATCAGTGCATGCATTAATATCTAAATTTACAGTATTCAAATGGCTTAAAATACTAACAGGTCCATGTGTATCCATTTCTGATGCTTCTGATGAATATTCATCACCACCTTCATGACTAGATAAAGAGTACAGGGCCTTAGTTTCCTGTGGCACATTTAATGTGTTTCCACTGTAACGTTTTCTACAATAAATGAACAAAGATTATCATCAGTATATATACAGTAAACAGGGCCTTGGTTTCCTGTGGCACATTTAGAGTGTTTCCACTGTAACTTTTTCTACAATTGATTAATTATATCATTAGTATACATGGTAAAGAGACTTAATATCCTGGGTCCTAATTAAAATGTTTCCACTGTAACATTTTCTTCAAAAGAAACAGCCATATTATCTTCAATATACAGAGTATTTCTACCACACATAAAGGCAGGTTATCTAGAACAGGGCCTTGGTTGGCCATCTTAATATTGGTGTGATGTGTGAGCTGTTACTCCATGTTGGAAGCCTCCTGTTGATCTTCTGATGAAAACCAGCAATACAACTGTTGGCTTTGTAAAGTGTGTTTTAGTGTCATGAATAAATACCTTATTCCCCTTTTCTTTCTACTTTTACGTTTTGGAGGTGGCGCTGTTGTCTCCATCTGTATAAATAGATTCTCCCCATGACAGTAAAAACTACTGATTGTCAGCTGTTCAGCACTATTCTTCATTATTCTGAAAATGGAACATATGTAAGATTTAAATTGTGGTAAAGAGAGATAATTTCTTTTCTTATAATCATTTCTTTTTTTTTATTAAATTGTGGTAAAAGTATATATATGTTGTTTTTTTTTTTATCAAAACGGAGCTATCCTATGTTGCTATAGATGCAGAAAGAAAAAAGTATAAAGAAAAACATCAATGCAGTATTATGGTAAAGAAAGAGGAATAACCTATTTCAAACTATAATTTTAAAACCAAACTCCTGCATAAGAAGAAATATTGGGAATTACTTATAATATAATCATTGAACTACTTTCTCATTGACATTTACCACACATTTCCTTTTGATAATAAAATATGTAAGACATAAATAACTGTTTACTTGAGCAAATGTTTTGGCGGGTAGATAATTTCAGCGTCATCTGTCAGTGTCTCTTCTTTGTCTTTATTATCTTTACTACTTGCACTTGCTGTTCTCCTTCTAGAACTACCTATAAATATAAATAATCATTTAAACATTTATCATATATAATCTTTTTAGAATTCTTAGAAATTATATACTTTGTACTTCAAAATCAAACATATGAATCCATCTTCTAGCTTTTAATTTTCATGGCCAGACGGTCTTAAATCAGGCAATATAGGTTTAGACTTTTTTCTATACGCCCTCACATAATGAGCTGATGTTTAGTGTGTGAGTCAACTCTGACGAGATGCAGATCAACTTTACATTGGTGCCACTCAGCTGATATTTGCTGAAATTACAGGCTTTAGATGATAAGTTACAGATTGAGTATACGTTTTGTTCTGCTCTGCTCTGCTAATTTTTGCTAAATTTTCTGTCCTAGAAATGATTTCAGGCTTTTTTGTGAGTGGAGCCATTCTAGTTATTCCAAGTGTTAGTTTAAGATTTTTAAAGTTTTATACATAATCAATAAAAACAACATAATACACATGTCAAAGGTGGAATGTTTCTTTTTTTTTTTAATTCTTGCAGGGGACCTTTTTTCTGGTTTCTCAAAATACTTACTTAAAGGTCTGAATCCAGGTTTTGTTTCATTGCTTTGAGAAGGAAATCCACTGTCAGTCAGACTGGCTGATAATGCACTGTCTACACTTGTCTGTCTTTGATGGGAGGGGCTTTGTTTGACTCCTCCCCCACTTTCAACACCTGAAATAGGAATAAATTGATTCAAATTATATCTATGCTTGTCTGTTTTTGATGGTAGATGCTTTGTTTGGCTCCTCCGCTTCTTTCTACACACAAATTTAACAGTAATTGGTTAAGACTTCATATTATACTTTATATTTTGAGAGTGTAAACATTCAATTTTATATATTCTTGCAACTGGTATGATGTATTCTAAATTCATGTATGGAAAATTTAAACAACACTTTGTGTCCATTATAGGTTACTAGCACTATATTTCTATCTCAATTGAACCATTTACAGGGTCAAAACCCAAATGTTGCGTACAAATTAAATAGTTCACATCAAAATGAACATGTGCACTAAGTCTTAATTGATATGATAAGTTATAAAATTACCTTCTTCTTTACTGTGATTAAGTGAATCTTTGTTACTAACTATGCTAGAAACACTTGTTAAACTTGTTTGTCGGGAATGTGTCTTACTGGTTGCCAGTTTAGACTGAGAACCATAGTCCTTTCTTAAGTCCACTGAGCTAGCATGACGAGAACTATTTCCTGAATCTCTTTTTGCAGCACTGTTTTCACCTACACTAGGACTAGATTGTAATTTAGTCAGGGAACCAGATTCTCTCCGTAAATCAGTAGAACTGGCATGCCGAGAATGATTCCCAGAATCACGCCTCAACATAGTTTCTTTGTCCTTTTGAAGGAAACTATCCATACCACTTCCGTGGCTGAGTTGACGAGTATGCAAAGATTTACTTCCCTTGTCACTAGTTATTAATTCATTAACACTCGATGAACTATTTTGTCTGGAGTGACCTCCCGCAGCCTTACGAGGAGTAATACTCTCTAATCTACAATCCCCTGTATTTATAACACTGCCGTTGGTACTTGAATGGCTATCATTATCCTCTAAATAAAATGAAGTAGGATTTTTAAATCTAAGTCCCCAGTAATAAAGTTCATTGTCTTCTGTACTGGCAACTGTATAATGATGTCCACACTGCACTCTCTGAAAAAAAAATAATGTGTAATGTCAGTCTTCACAAATACTGTGGATTCATTATTATACATTGGATACTAATTTTTTGTGGATTTCGTGGTAACACGAGAACCACGAATTCCAATGTACAACAAATAATAATTTTTCTTCAGAATGTATGCATAACCACAAAATCAAATATCCATGAAAATGCAAGGTTTCCTCAATCCATGAAATTGGTACCCACAAACATAAACGAATCTTTTGAACTCACAGGCCTAAATTTCAATTTCAAAATTTTTTTTAGTTAAATTCTTTTGTCCTGTAGACCTGTTTTTAACATGCCTGACAGCAATTTACAAGCACGGGTGCATTACTTTTTATTGATTATATGTTGCTGAACATTGGATCTGCATAAAATGTTTAAATTATCATAATCATAACAATTGAATTAAAATTAAGGAAACTCCACTCTCCTGAAATGAGCAGTTCTATTCATCGAGTCTAGGAGTATTTATTTAACATTAAACTCATCGCCATACCTTCATTTACCATCTAAAAGTTCCAAATGGTTTACTATGTTTATAATATTATGTATAGTCAATTACAAAACATGACATTCACAGCTCTTACATTAACAGTTTTATCCTTCATGGCCTTGACCTCTACATAACCACTGATTTGTTTGACATTACTAGCTCCAAGCTGACCTTCTGTGTTCCTACCAAAGGTATAGATCTGACCTGGCTTCACCATTACAGCTGTATGGGTTGATCCCATGGAGATATCCAGTACACCTTTGATGGCCTTGACTGGTGTAGGGACCTTCTGACCTTCTACTTCTGTCTGTTAGAATATAAAACATATGTTTAAATATGAAAAGTTCCAAGGCTTTCTGTTCCAATATTTTAGACATTATAAATAAGTGTTAAATCAAATAAAGGATGTATAATACATGCATATGTATTTCTTTTCGTACAAATCTATTTTGTAAGAATTGATAAATGGACAAACATTATGATATATGACATGAAACTACCATGGTTGTGTTCCTATTAAAGGAGAAAGATACAGAGAGCATACATACATACCTTAGTGAAGATATTTTTCATGGCCATGATGAAGCCAAATCTGTTGTTGAGCCCTAGTTTGTTGTCTAAGTTGTTCCCACAAGCGAAGACACTGCCCACATCTGTGATGAACATGGTCCCATCCACACCACATCTTACGTCTCTTATCAAAACCTTATCATCTACCAGGATCTGAGTCGGTATACACCTTCAAATTAAAAATACAACAAGTAATTAGAATGAATTCATATGCAATGATAAGTAATTTGGTACAAATGATTTTCAAGACAAATCCCCCAGCTCTTCTTTTGTCCTTTTTATCACGTTTTGAGGTGCAACTGTGGATTCATTTATTTTCTTGGGTACCAATTTTTGTTAATTAAGGAAAACTAACATGTTCGTGGATATTTAATTCTGTGGTTATGCTGAAATCTGCATACAAGCCTGAAGAGAAAATTTGGTTCAATGGTTCCCATGAAATCCACGAAAATTGGTATATAAAGAATAATAATGAATCCACAGTAGTTTTTATCGACTTATGATGTTTGTCTCTTTGATGTTTCCTGATACTTAATTTCCCCCCAAACTCTATTGTGTCTATTGGCACCACAGACCCATGAGAAGGCCCTGCCTTCAGTCCCTATATACAAAGAAATTATTTTGTCATGGAAAACAAAACATTGAATGCTGTTCCCTTTTTTCTGAATATCACCTAACAAATTTAAATTATCACCAGGAGTTTACATAAGCAAAAATAGTTGCAACATGTGGAGCAGGATCTGCTTGTACTCTTGCAGTGAACCTAATATCAAACTCTGTTATGGTGGGGTTTGAGGTGGGTCTCACTGGGGTCTAAGCGTGATGCGGGATTGCCGATTTTTCGTAAGCGTGAAACGTGAAAGTCAAATTATTGTGTCGTGAAAACGGGAAATGAGGTCTTGTGGGACCCGGGAAATGACAAAAAAATGAGAATTGCTTACGCACATAGTGTAAGCGGGATACTGGAATCTAACAAAACAGTAAGCAGGATCCGGGATCGGAACCCCCCAATGAGACCCCCTTTGAGTTGCTCAGTCTTAGACTTAAGTTTTCTTTGTTGTGTTTCTGCCTTCTGTTGTTTGTTTGATGGAATGTTTTCTTTAATAGGAATGCATTGTCAATTTATTTTCCATTTCTGAAATTGAATGTCCCTTTTGTATAACATATATTTCAACTCTCTTTTGATGTACCAGAGGTCAATTTCTATGTATAATAATGGAATCATAACTAAATAAACAAACTAGAGGCTCTAAAGAGCCTGTGTCGCTCACCTTGGTATATGTGAATTAAACAAACGAAGCAGACAGTTCATGACAAAATTGTGTTTAGGTGATTGTGATGTGTTTGTACATCTTACTTTACTGAACATTCTTGCTGCTTACAATTATCTCTATCTATAATGAACTTGTCCGTGTAGTTTCAGTGGAAAATGTTAGTAAAAATTTACAAATTTTATGAAAATTGTTAAAAATTGATTATAAAGGACAATAACTTCTGAGGGGGTCAATTGACCATTTTGGTCATTTTGACTTATTTTTGAGTCGTAAATTGCTGTACATTATTGCTGTTTACAGTTTATCTCTATCTATAATAATATTCAAGATAATAACCCAAAACAGCAAAATTTCCTGAAAATTACCAAGTTAGGGGCAGCAACCTAACAACGAGTTGTCTGATTCATCTAAAAATTTCAGGGCAGATAGATCTTGACCAGATAAACAATTTTACCCCTGTCAGATTTGTTCTAAATGCTTTGGTTTTTGAGTTATAAGCCAAAAACTGATTTTACCCCATATGTTCTATTTTTAGCCGTAGCGGCCATCTTGGTTGGTTTGCCCGGTCACAAAACACAATTTTTAAACTAGATAGCCTAATAATGATTCTGGCTATGTTTGGTGAATTTGGCCCAGTAGTTTCAGAGGAGAAGATTTTTGTAAAAGTTAACTAAGATTTACGAAAAATAGTTAAAAATTGACTATAAAGGGCAATAACTCCTAAAGGGGTCAACTGACAATTTTGGTCATGTTGACTTATTTGTAAATCTTACTTTGCTGAACATTATTGCTGTTTACAGTTTATCTCTATCCATAATAATATTCAAGATAATATCCAAAAACAGCAAAATTTCCTTTAAATTACCAATTCAGGGGCAGCAACCCAACAACGGGTTGTCCCATTCATCTTTAAATTTCAGGGCAGATAGATCTTGACCAGATAAACAATTTTACCTCTTGTCAGATTTGCTCTAAATGCTTTGGTTTTTGAGTAATAACCAAAAACTGCATTTAACCTCCATGTTCTATTTTTAGCCGTGGCGGCCATCTTGGTTGGTTGGCCGGGTCAAAAAACACATGTTTTAAACTAGATACATCAATGATGATTGTGGCCAAGTTTGGATTAATTTGGCCCGGTAGTCTCAGAGGAGAAGATTTTTGTAAAAGATCATGGAGATTTACGAAAAATGGTTAAAAATTGACTATAAAGGGCAATAACTTCTAAAGGGGTCAACTGACCATTTTGGTCATGTTGACTTATTTGTAAATCTTACTTTGCTGAACATTATTGCTGTTTACAGTTTATCTCCATCTATAATAATATTCAAATAATAACCAAAAACAGAAAAATTTCCTTAAAATTACTAATTTAGGGGCAGCAACCCAACAATGGGTTGTCTGATGCATCTGAAAATTTCAGGGCAGATAGATCTTGACCTGATAAACAATTTTACCCTTGTGAGATTTGCTCTAAATGCTTTGGTTTTTGAGTAATAAGCCAAAAACTGCATTTTACCCCTATGTTCTATTTTTAACCATGGTGGCCATCTTGGTTGGTTGGCCGGGTCAAAAAACACAAATTTTAAACTAGATACATAAATGATGATTGTGGCCAAGTTTGGTTTAATTTGGCCCAGTAGTTTCAGAGGAGAAGATTTTTGTAAAAGATCATGGAGATATACGAAAAATGGTTAAAAATTGACTATAAAGGGCAATAACTCCTAAAGGGGTCAACTGACCATTTTGGTCATGTTGACTTATTTGTAAATCTTACTTTGCTGAACATTATTGCTGTTTACATTTTATCTCCATCTATAATAATATTCAAGATAATAACCAAAAACAGTAAAATTTCCTTAAAATTACCAATTTAGGGGCAGCAACCCAACAACGGGTTGTCCCATTCATCTGAAAATTTCAGGGCAGATAGATCTTGACCTGATAAACAATTTTACCCCTGTCAGATTTGCTCTAAATGCTTTGGTTTTTGAGTTATAAGCCAAAAACTGCATTTTACCCCTATGTTCTATTTCTAGCCATGGCGGCCATCTTGATTGGTTGGCCGGGTCAAAAAACACAAATTTTAAACTAGATACATCAATGATGATTGTGGCCAAGTTTGATTTAAGTTGGCCCAGTAGTTTCAGAGGAGAAGATTTTTGTAAAAGTTAACGACGACGGACGCAGGACGACGACGACGACGGACGCCAAGTGATGGGAAAAGCTCACTTGGCCTTTTAGGCCAGGTGAGCTAAAAAGGCAAATATGTCAAAAAGGGTAGAATAATTTCTGCTGCCTTTTAAACTTACTGATCGTCATCATTCCCTAGTCCAAGACGACCATCAGCACCACAGCCCCAAGAAAACACTTCTCCCTCACTCCCAACTACCACAACATGCTTCTTCCCACAGGCTACAGCAATTACGTCAATACTATATTGAATAAACATAAAATTTAACATCAATACTATAATGTATACAAATAAAATTTAACATCAATACTATAATGTATAAAATTAAATTTAACATCAATACTATAATGTATAAAATTAAATTTAACATCAATACTATAATGTACAAAAGTTAAATTTAACATCAATACTTTAATGTACAAAATTTAATTTGACATCAATACTATAATATACAAAAGTTTAATTTAACATCAATACTATATATGTACAAAAGTTTAATTTAACATCAATACTATAATGTACAAAAATAAAATTTAACATCAATACTATAATGTATAAAATTAAATTTAACATCAATACTATAATGTATAAAATTAAATTTAACATCAAAACTATAATGTACAAAAGTTAAATTTAACATCAATACTTTAATGTACAAAAGTTAAATTTAACATCAATACTATAAAAATAAAATTTAACATCAATACTATAATGTATAAAAATAAAATTTAACATCAATACTATAATGTATAAAATAAAATTTAACATCATTACTATAATGTATAAAATTTAATTTAACATCATTACTATAATGTATAAAATTGAATTTAACATCAGTACTATAATGTACAAAAGTTAAATTTAACATCAATACTTTAATGTACAAAAGTTAAATTTAACATCAATACTTTATGTACAAAAGTTAAATTTAACATCAATACTATAATGTATAAAATTTAATTTAACATCAATACTATAATGTGCAAAAGTTAAACTTAATTTGTATTCAATTCAGAAGAACTATCGTGCAGAACAAATTTGATACATGTGAGATCTCTGTCATGAGATAAATAACATAACAAAGAAGATTAGTTTACTTTCTTAAACAAATAAGGTTGAAAAAGGTGAAAGTACATAAATTGTAACAAAAAATATTTAATACAGAGAGTTAATTTTAAAATTAAAATTGATAACCTTTTAGTACAGCTTTATCTTTTGTGATATGCAGATTTTTTGTGAGATTACAATGATTAATCTAACAGTTTGTTAAAAATTGTAATTATAAATCCACCCAATATTACTTCTAAATTTATAGTTATATGCAATTACCTGAGCAATGTCTCTATAAGTCTTGGTCTGTTTGTATTTTTCCAGTCCCCATGTCCTAGACATCCAGAGCTACCATCACCACAAGTCAACACTATACCGTTGTCACTGGCAAAAACACTAAACCCATCTCCACAGTAAGCTCTGTTAAATCATGAAAATTATGTTGTACAGCAGAAATATATAGATTACCACTTCTTTATTAAAAAAATAACACTGGTACCTATTGTTAATTGTAACCATAATCCAGTCTGGATGATTGTTCGGTCCTATTCATTTTCAACTGGGTATTATACTTATACATATATTTATAATAGACATACGTTAAATTTTTGAAGAATAAGTTTCAACTTATTTTAAATTCCAAAATATTGCACAATAGACAACTTTCAAGGTTCATTGTGTTTCTGTCAATAATTTTGGTTTTAGTGAAGATCATTCGTGCGCTTAGGGGCAACATCACTTCCGTTTCCAATGTTCATATTAACAATCACAAAGACAATTGATGAACTTTAATAGAGCAGGGATACAGGCGATCCCCTCTATCTGTCTGGTAAATGACATCACAAAGGCGAACAAAATTGATTAATTTTTCAGGTGATGGACATAACTTTAAAGTGGCCTATTACTTATAACCTTAATACCTACTGTGGAGTCAATATTATTCAATAGATACTAATTCAATTTTCTTGGATTTTATGGGAACAGGGGAACCCCAAATATAATATAAATGTACAACGAATTACTAATTTTCTAAAGGCATGTATGCAGACTTTGCCAAAACCATGGAATTAAAAATCCAAGAAAATGCAAGTTTTCTTCAATCCACAAAAAATTTGTAATCACAAAAATAAATGAATCTACAGTAGCCTGTGCTCATCATAAATATGAAGCTGCCATCAACAATAATTTTACCTTGATATTGATTTGCCAGTAAGACCTTCAATTAGAGCAGGCTTCTCTCTATCTTCTGTATCATCATGACCTAGTTGACCTCTACGACCTTTGCCCCAGGAGAATACTCTTTTTTCAGTGGATATAACAATCACATGATCTTCTCCAGTTGCTGCCTAAAAAAAGGGGAATAAACTTTTATGATAGTATACATTTTAAATCTTTTAACTTATAAAAAGAATAAATTTACCAGTACCAAAATGAATTACTTTTTATCTGAAAGGCAAATGATACCATACATTCTTATGTTGTACTGTTATACCACTGTCCCAGGTTAGGGGGAGGGTTGGGATCCCGCTAACATGTTTAACCCGCCACATTATTTATGTATGTGCCTGTCCCAAGTCAGGAGCCTGTAATTCAGTGGTTGTCGTTTGTTTATGTGTTACATATTTGTTTTTCGTTCATTTTTTTTACATAAATAAGGCCGTTAGTTTTCTTGTTTGAATTGTTTTACAGTGTCTTATCGGGGCCTTTTATAGCCCACAGTATGGGCTTTGCTCATTGTTGAAGGCCGTACGGTGACCTATAGTTGTTAATGTCTGTGTCATTTTTGTCTTTTGTGGATAGTTGTCTCATTGGCAATCATACCACATCTTCTTTTTTATATGTAGCTTTATTTTACCCAAAATTTTTGTTTTTAGTATAATAATATACTGTGTGTATTGCTATGTGTTTCTTTATTTTACATTGGCTAGAGGTATAGGGAAGGGTTGAGATCTCACAAGACATGTTTAACACCACCTAATTTTTGAGCCAATCAGGAACCTCTGGCCTTTGTTAGTCTTGTATGTTTTTTTAATTATAGTTCATTTATATGTTTTGGAGTTTATGTGTGATGACCAATTTCGCTTAACTAGTAAACAATTTTATTAAGTGGTCAGCATAAGCACACCTCCAGGTGCAGGTTTTTTTCAGCTGTTTTGAAGACCCATTGGTGGACATACGCTGTTATCTTCTCTTTAATCGGGTTGTTATTTCTTTGACATATTCTCAATTTCATTTCTAAATTTTATTAGACCATTTAACCACACAGGCCCCCAGATATGATAAAAGTAACTTACATGTATAATTTTGATTTTTGAAGGTAAGTCCACAGGAGTAATGGAGGCTGTACAGCATTCAAAATAATACAACACTGACCTAAATAAAAATAAAATAATAAATTCAAAAACTATAATACATTTGTAGCTTATTTCATATTAGAACAAAATAAAAAAGAAGAATTTATATGCAAATGACAGAAAATATCTTATTACTTACAAAGTTTTGAAATTCCATACAATACTAATATTTCAGTCACACTATCATTTGTTTTTTTTAAATACTCTCTTTAATATAGAGATTAATACATGGCCTTTTCCATATCAGTCTGGGTATCATCCCAAGCCCCCCATATCAGCCCGAGACGGAGTGGAGGTGCTGATATGGGTCGAGGGATGATACCCAGGCTGATACGGAAAAGGCCATGTATTAATCGCTTTATCATATACTTCCGACAATAATTTTATGTAAGGCAAATAAACAAATGCAATAAACAAAACAGTCAAAAACTTTATAAAGAAGTTAAATTATGAATCAAATATACTATAATTGTCCAACAACAGCATCACTACCTACATATATATGTATGGTCACATTTGCTATAGAGGCATTTTGAAACATTGAAAATTTGGAAGAGTTTTATGATCATTATTACTCCATGTTTGTTGTACTATAAAATGATTCATAATTGTCAATGGCATTTGTTAGCAAGTCCTAAACTATCCCAACAAAAGTTCCTGTAAACAGCCAATACTGGAAACACCGGAAGTAACTTGCACGAGAGGCACAATTATGGGTTTTGTGCATGAGATGCACCTGATATGGGTTATTAGCCCGGGTGGGAAATTATGGCTTGTGTACTTCCGCTCATTACACATATACAAAAGCTATCATATCAATGCTAAATATATGATAAACATAATTATACTAGCCAAATCTTTACTTGCATTGAGTAATTACATAGTTTATAGTTTGGTTAGTTTAGCTCAATGTTTAGTTTTCTGTGAGTTTTTTGTAGATGGTTGTCTGTCTTTTTGTTGTTTTTCTTTTTTTATACATGGTGATATGTTTATATTGATAATCTTTTTTGTTTCCAGTTTTTCCTTGTCCCTTATAAAAATGATGTATGCAAGAAATTCTATACCATCAATGTTAAAAGTGTTACTTTATTCTATTGACCAATCAATCACTGCAATTTCAAAAGCTCCATCATCTTGTGATCGGACACTGAAACTTTGTTAGATATAATTGTACAATATTTCATGCAAGTAAACTACAGCACAATATCAAATAGATGTCAAACAAAGCAAAGTAACAAACTGAACAACAAATGTCCATTTGACATCCACAGCTTTAATATATGTTTCTAATTAAACTTGTTTATAAAGCAAATCATGCAGTTATTCTGTTAAAAAAGAAAAGTTGAAGTAGCTAGCTGTTCATGATCAGATATTGGTAGCAACTTCCAAATTTTAAGATATTCATAAAAAAATTAAAAAGTAAAATAAGGGGTCAATTTTTATTTTTTTGGGCCAAGAGTATTTTTTCCAGATGTAAAATTTTATGTTATTCCTGTTTAAAAATTTGACTATTATATATAACTGTGTTGATTAACTTAACATATTTGGGCGCATTGCATTTGCGCCAATTTTTAACAAATTCAATCTTTCATTTGCGCCACAAGGTTATATTTCATTTGCGCCACAAGGTTATATTTCATTTTCACTACAAGGTTATATTCCATTTGCGCCACAAGGTTATATTTCATTTGCGCCAAAAAAAAAATCATCATTTGCACCATTTCACAGGTACTACAGGTAAGATATAATATAACAGAAAAGTTGAATATTCATTACTCTAAAAGGTTTGTCGCTACAGTATTCTCCTTGGATAATTGAGTGAGTTTATACTCTTTACTGATACAAAACTGAGAGTTACAAAGGTTTTAAATTATGTGTAGTTTTCACATGTTTGAGCTGTCAATTTAGACATTGTCAATTCAGAGACTAACAGAGGAAATAAGTCTGTAATTTGTGATCATCACACATATAGATTATCATATGTTCTGAAAAATTGAGACAAGTCGTTTAGGTGTATCAAAAAAAATTATATTTGGAAAGCCAGAATAACAACTGATATGGACTGCATTACGACGATGGGAGAAAGAAAAAAATATACTATCTTTTGGATACATAGACTAATATGGTATGCACATAAGAAGGGAAATTTCCAGACATGAATACATGAGGACGAGGACTGTCGCTTAACCAGAACAGACTTATAACTTTACTATAATAGTGTATCATGCTTTGAACTATTTCAATATTTTACTCCAGTGTGAAGTGCTTTCTTTTAGGCTTTATATTACGTGCAATGATCATGTTAATTTATAACAGAACTGTGTTTTAACAAAGTTTTAACATGACTTGTTTAGTTTTATGATGACTGATACCCGAGGAATATGTTAAATTATGCCAACAAAAACTGTCTTTATTATTATATAAGTTAAAAAAAAAAAGGATTTTTTATACTTTTTACCTGTACTTACCTGTAATATTGGCGGAAATGAAATGTTTATGTTTTGACGCAAATGAAAGATTTTTTTTTAGGGCAAATGAAATGCCAATTGCAGCAAAGGCAAAGCACCGACATATTTTATTCTAAGTCTCTATTATTTTTTACTGATTTAACTTTGCCTGTATGAACAGCATTGTTAGATAATTAGATAATTAGATAACAACAAACATGCTGGATTAGACAACATTCAGATACCTAGTATCCAAGGCACTGCATGTCATAAAAATAGATAATTACTACACTATACATTTGTAAAAAGTATTTTCTCTGCTTTGCGATGTATCATATTTCTTGATCTGTGTGAGAAAATATATTCTCCTCACTAGTGAAAAATCTGTTCTTGGCAAATGATTGGTAGAAAGGTGTAGGTCCGATTTTGGCCTCAAATTTCAAGTTCATCTAACGAAAGATTTTGAACACTTTTTGAACACTTAAGTGTCTATTGCAGTTGATTCAATTAAGGTATGTGAAAGATTTTTTAAAACTGATTAAGTCAATACAAACTCCGATTCAAGCTTAAATATGAAAAATCTATCAGGCCTAAATTAAAATATTGTTTGTTTGCCCTTTTCCAACCCTCGGTACATTGTTTGTCATGGTTAGGCAGGTAGGTATACTATTTTATTTTATAGATACAAAATCTGCATGATATCATTTTGTCTGTATTTGCTTTCTTTTTTAAGTATGATTTTACTGATCTTTACTATTATTAAAGTTTCTGGGACTATTAGTATAATAGTCCCAGGAAGTTATGAAAAAAAAATATCATGTAAAATGTGAATTCATATGCACTACTATTTTGTTTTCAAATATCAAAATATTGGGCTGTGCAGCATATTTTCAACTTTTATATGCCTGGAACTTTTAAGAGTTTTAACTTGCACTGGTATTCTGTACTACGTACATGTACCTTGTACGCTTAACTCGACCGAAAGGTTTATTAATATCATATATCTCTCTAGCATGGTTTGTGAAACAGCTGTACAATGTGCAATCTATAGCATGTTTTATTCCGACATTCTACCAATTTTATCAAAATTTTGAACTTAAATTATCAGAGATGATATCTGTGAAATAAAAAAAAAATTGACTAGAATATAAAGCCACTGCCCGGCAGTGCATTTCCCACCATCATCGTCATGCAACCAGTTAAAAGAGCTAAAACTAAGTATTTGTCTTACTCTACTTACAACTCTAGAGACTGAGTGTTTAAATTTTCGTGTGTCCCGATGTTATCAATAAAAATCTAAAAGACTTGAAACTCAATTTCACGTATTTTTCATGCTTTTATAAATGGTCTGTAAGGAAAACTTGGCGATTTTACTGCCAATTATTCTCAAATTTACAGGACGTTGGTTCATGTCAGATATAAATAAAATGTCAAAGCTGGTTGAAGGCAGCGTTAACATAATCATTCTGAGCTACGGACCACCAAAGGCCATCCCTACATGGATACAACATCCGTTAACAAAATATTTTGTACACACGTTGATAATTTCATATTGGACGAACTTTTTTGAATGAACCCTGCAATTCAAGTATAAAGGGCAACGGTCGTCATACTTTCAACATCGACTTCAATCAAATGCTTTGAATCTCTAAATGCAAGTGTTCATGCCAAACGCTCATGTGATACCAAACGAACTTAACCTTATACAGGGAAGATAAAACCCGAGGATTCCTTTAAAAAAGTTTTGAGCGGGAAATACAAAATATAAGATGTTTGGTAGGAACGAAAAAAAAATAAAATAAAATATTGCTGGTAAATACATTTAAAAGATTTTCAGTCGGAACAAATTTATAGGGTCGGTCGGTAAAGGGCAAACAAACAATATTTTAATTTAAGCCTCAAATATGCCAAAATATGTCATTTTTCAGATGGTTTTTGTCAAAAATGAAAGTGGCCGCATCCGTGTTCATCCTCAAGCTTTATATATGTTATGTATTATCATCAAATACGACTTATATTTAAATATTTAGAATGAACATGAATGCGGCCACTTTCGTTTAAGACGGAAACCGTCTAAAATTTAACTAAATTGCTTAAATTGTGAAGATTTTAGTAATTTAGCATGACTTAATGATGCTAGTACCCGAAATATGTGCATTTTGTTGTCAAAAACAGCCCAGAAGCAGAAGCATTCTACTTTCCAATAAATAACTAACAGTTTACATTTTAACAATTTTGCAAAACTGCTATAAATTTTAGGGCCAAAAAGGAGCCTTACTGGACCTACTCCTTTTTCTTAGACGTTAAATTTTCTTGACTTCTTCTTAATTTTTCTATTATGACGTCATGAAAAAAGGCGATCATGCATATAAAAAGTCTGCTGGGATTATAGATAACTGTAAATTACAAGATGTTGTCCAGAATTATTATTTTTTAAGAATGGACAAACATGCCAGATAAATTATTAGTATAAACTTTCTCTAATTTTTGCGCTATTTTCACATTTCTAATCGGTGTGAGAAAAATATTTCTACTCACTAGTGAAAAATCTGTTCTCGGCAAATGATAAGTTGAAATTTGATTGACGTCAAAATGTTTTGTTTTCTTCTGAATTTTTCTATTGTGACGTCATGAAAAAAGGCGACCATGCCAGCTGATGACGTCACATATAAAGAACACAAGTTTCTGAAAATCTTTGAAACAGAAGGATAAATATCATCAGAGAAACAGATTCCAACACTTAAACTCGTGTATTACGATATTTCTCCACTCTCGACAGTTAAATTTTAATTATTAAAGAAGCTCGGCAAGCCTCACGCTTTAAATAATAAAATTTTACTGTCTCGAGTGGAGAAATATCATAATATACTTGTTGCAGTGTAGGAATCAATATGTACATTCAGAAATTATTGCATCCCCATTTATTATTGCGATTTCCTCATTTTAGACTTAAAAATGGGATTATAATTTTTACGATTTTTTTTTTTATGTTTAATCCATAAAAAATATTTCAAAATGCGAGTTTAAATTATTGCGTTTACAACTCTGTCGCATTATTTGCAATAATTAAAACCTCACAATAATTTCTGAATTTACAGTATTGCATGCAAATTTTGCTTCCAAAATTTTTATACCTTTTATGTCACAGCTTTTTGAATGAATAAAATAATAAAAAAAAAATGCTGAATTTACTGTATTTAAAACATTTTTCTTTTAGAATGTAAACATCATCCTGGGGTGTTAACCAAGTACCTTGAGTCGAGGGATGTTACTAGTTTTAAGCAAATATGCTGACCTTGTTTTCTTTTTTGAGCGACTCTCACTCAAACTGTTTTGGTGAGATGAATCTTCATCTGTTTGAGATTCTTCATATTTCTGCATCAACTGTAAATTAAAAATTTGTTGTTAAAAGTTCATTTAAGCCAATCTTAGGAGGCACTTATATAACAAAAGTAAAATAATAAGCATTTTGATTTGAATTAAAAAGGGCAAGGGTCATTACTTCCAACTTTAGCAAACAAAATTGAATTTTATGAGTGGAGTTGCACTTACTAACATCATTTGTCCTAAAATGTTGTATCTTTTTTTAACCTCCTTCATTCCAATGACTAAAATGTAATAAAATATTTCTCTATATATAAAATTCAGAAGAAAGTGGGAGATTGTTTTAAAATATCCATAATCAGTAAGATTCACAGCTTACCTCAGGAATCCTGATATTTAATATCTCACAAGCTGAAGGTCTCAGATCAGGGTCTTGTTTTAGCATATCCATTATAAGGTCTTTCAATTCTTGGCTATAGTTCCCCTTCACTGGTGCAAACTGTCCCTGTAAATTTTTAAAACATACAATTACCATTTATTGGCAAAAACATTTATTATCCTGTATAACAAAAGATACATGAGGGTATATATAATTTAAAAAAAAATTAATGGCCATCTCTTACTTCAAACTTTAATCCACAAATCAACTGTCTGCCAATATCTATTTGAATGGCAATGTTAAATTTTGCTCGCTAATTCAATAATATTTTCTTCTTTCCTATTTTTCATTATTTTTAATAACAGTTAAAAGGGTTCAAGTGTATATGAATATTAATTGAGAACTCAAACATTCTTTAATTCTTAGGGGTTATTTGTATCCTAAAATGTTAGTTTGATTAGAATTCCTGATGTAACTTACTTACCGTATTTATTCTAATAAACGCCCCGGGGCGAAGACAATTTCCGAAAGGGGGGGCGTCAATTAGAGAAACGAATTTCGTACCTTACTTCATTGACCTTTATCTGAATTTTGTTGAAACAGACTATAGTAACATACACGTGTTTCTTATTGTCTCCATAATCTATAAATAGCCTTTATCGGTAATGTGACCTCATCAAATAATTTGTTAAAATTTTCGAATGAACAAGCGTGCACATCAATGGAACATAATTTCAACAGCATACTGTGTAACTGACAGATCTATTTTTGGAACTTGTTCACACTGTGTTGGATTATCGGAGTGGATTAAAACATGGGCATTATTGATTTTTCGTTTCATGTTTCTGAGTGACCGGGTGGATGTCTTAGCAATATTGTAATGGGTAATTAATAAGTTTCAATTTTATTTTTTTAACTACAAAATGGGGGCGTTAATTAGAAGTCAAAAGTTCTGAACGCACGATTTTCGGTAGGGGGGCGTTAATTAGAAGGGGGGCTTTAAATAGAATAAATACGGTATGTTTTTCAAAAAGGAAGAATACTGTGGATTCATTATTATTCATTGGATACCAATTTTCGTGGATTTCGTTGATATAGGTGAACCATGAAATTAAATGTTCAACGAATGACAAATGTTCTAAAGGCTTGTATAAAGACTTCGGTGAAACCATGAAATTAAATGTCCATGAATATGCAAGTTTTCCTTCATCCACGAAAATTGATGCCCACCAAAAAATATGAATCCACAGTAGTATTTTTATAGCGGAGCCATATTGTTTTTCTCTTGTCAGTCATTTTGCTATGATAATTTTCATTCCTTTTCAACACATCTTGTTATATTTGCATCTCAACCACTTCCTGTTTGCTAATAGTTCGAAATTTAACTACTTATTGATCAAGGAATTTTTTCATCAAACTAGTATATTGGTCTGAAGAGCTGGATACTGTCCATGCTGATGATGATTTTTGTGTCTACATGTGTTGTTGAAATTAAGATTTTTCAACTTTTTGAGATGGGTTCATTATCTAGTTGATTACTGAAGTACCATATATATCAAACATAATTACAATAATCAACTTCATGAGGGGCCTCAAAAATAGAATTCTCATCTGTTCAGAGATGTCAATTTAATGTCTTTTTTCACTTCTTTACCTAAGTAGCAAAATATATCAAACCTTCATGATTTTGTTTACTAAGGCAGGGAGATTTGATCCTTCAAATGTTTTCTGTAAACATGCCATCTCATACAGTATACAACCAAGTGCCCAAATATCTGACTTGTCATAATACTGCTTTCCTTCACACTGTAAATAAACATATAAAAACTCATGTAAACATGCCATCTCATAAAGTATACAACCAAGTGCCCAAATATCTGACTTGTCATAATACTGCTTCCCTTCACATTGTAAATAAACATATAAAAACTCATGTAAACATGCCATCTCATACAGTATACAACCAAGTGCCCAAATATCTGACTTGTCATAATACTGCTTCCCTTCACACTGTAAATAAACATATAAAAACTCATGTAAACATGCCATCTCATACAGTATACAACCAAGTGCCCAAATATCTGACTTGTCATAATACTGCTTCCCTTCACACTGTAAATAAACATATAAAAACTCATGTAAACATGCCATCTCATACAGTATACAACCAAGTGCCCAAATATCTGACTTGTCATAATACTGCTTCCCTTCACACTGTAAATAAACATATAAAAACTCATGTAAACATGCCATCTCATACAGTATATAACCTAGGGCCCAAATATCTGACTTGTCATAATACTGCTTCCCTTCACACTGTAAATAAACATATAAAAACTCATGTAAACATGCCATCTCATACAGTATATAACCAAGTGCCCAAATATCTGACTTGTCATAATACTGCTTCCCTTCACACTGTAAATAAACATATAAAAACTCATGTAAACAAGCCATCTCATACAGTATACAACCAAGTGCCCAAATATCTGACTTGTCATAATACTGCTTCCCTTCACACTGTAAATAAACATATAAAAACTCATGTAAACATGCCATCTCATACAGTATACAACCAAGTGCCCAAATATCTGACTTGTCATAATACTGCTTCCCTTCACACTGTAAATAAACATATAAAAACTCATGTAAACATGCCAT
Source organism: Mytilus galloprovincialis (assembly GCA_037788925.1). Taxonomy (NCBI): domain Eukaryota; kingdom Metazoa; phylum Mollusca; class Bivalvia; order Mytilida; family Mytilidae; genus Mytilus; species Mytilus galloprovincialis. Next base: position 40,158,702 of record CM075338.1, read on the forward strand.
CTCATACAGTATACAACCAAGTGCCCAAATATCTGACTTGTCATAATACTGCTTCCCTTCACACTGTAAATAAACATATAAAAACTCATGTAAACATGCCATCTCATACAGTATATAACCAAGTGCCCAAATATCTGACTTGTCATAATACTGCTTCCCTTCACACTGTAAATAAACATATAAAAACTCATGTAAACATGCCATCTCATACAGTATATAACCAAGTGCCCAAATATCTGATTTGTCATAATACTGCTTCCCTTCACACTGTAAATAAACATATAAAAACTCATGTAAACAAGCCATTTCATACAGGATACAACCAAGTGCCCAGATGTCTGACTTGTCATAATACTGCTTCCCTTCACACTGTAAATAAACATATAAAAACTCATGTAAATATGTCATCTCATACAGTATACAACCAAGTGCCCAAATATCTGATTTGTCATAATACTGCTTCCCTTCACACTGTAAATAAACATATAAAAACTCATGTAAACATGCCATCTCATACAGTATATAACCTAGGGCCCAAATATCTGATTTGTCATAATACTGCTTCCCTTCACACTGTAAATAAATATATGTATTCACTTAAATTTTTATAATAATATTAACTGAATATAAATGTATTTCCTGTTACACTGGAATATGTCTAGGAATATTTGTACAATTATTATTGAGATTTTAAAGAATGGACAAAATTGCAAGATAAATTATTGTAATTTCAGAAAATATTGTGTACACATAAAATAATCAATGTTTGAAATGTTAGTTTTTATATTTCATTTAGCAAAACAATATTCTCCAGAACACATTTTTTAGAACAATGACCTTTGGACTCTAGTAGAATGTAGTTGTCTCAGTGGCATCTTACCACATTACCATATTTCATATTATCTGTGCACTAGTGCTAGCGTTAAACCAGAACTTACCATTTCAGGACTAATATAGTAAGGTGTTCCAAGCACAGTGTTAGCTCCCTTGTTAGCAGAACTCATCATTTTAGATATACCAAAATCACCAATCTTTATGATACCTTCTTTGGTGAGAAATATGTTCGCTGTTTTTAAGTCTCTGAAATTATAATATAGAAAATTTTGGTTGTGCTTAGAATATAGACTTACTTTACAGATGTTTTTGAGCTACCTTTTTGGATGTATAAATAGTTCTGAAACAATTTTTATATTAAAAAAAATCACATATTTACCTCTACTTTTGAAAAACCATAGAACTTATGTTAATACAATGTAATTCAAAAGTTGTATATAAAAGTATTAAGTTCTAATATACCTGTGTAGTATATTTTGCTCATGTATATGTTTAATAGCTGAGACAATCTGTTGGAACATAACAAGGATCTCTCTTTCTTCAAGTGGTTTATCTCTCTGTGACAGAAACTGGGACAAAGTTCTAAAAATAAAAAGAAAGTTAGCAACATTTGCTACCTATGCAAACACTGGGATATTTTTTTTAATTTATTTTGTCCTGTCCACTATGAGGCATTAAGGCTTGCCAATATCAGTATGTCTGAATATAAGTCCAAAAAATGGTTTCAGTTTTTGAACTTTATTTTGCCTTCACCAAATATTTTTTAAACCATCAAACACAAGATAAAATTTGAGTGGTGTCACTTTTAACATTTTTGAGTTACATCCCTTTACAAAAGGAAAAAAATGCTAAAATGGCCTTCTCCACTCAAGATTACTATACTTTACCACAATCGAATGTTTTAAGCATCAATTAATACCATATATGACATATAACAAATGTACAAAAATAAAACTTTCCTTCCTACCTTCCCTCATACATTTAAATGGAACAGCCCTTAATCAGACATTATCTCTAAACAAGTATAATGTACTCACCCTCCGTCTGCATATTCTATTTCAATCATTAATACACCATCTTCTTCAAAACTGTCATAATAACTTATTATGTTGGGGTGCATCAACATGGCTAAAATGCTGACCTTTTACAAAAACAATATGTGATATACAATTAGTAAATATCAAACAAAAATAGTGCAAATATATAAATATGCATTATTGTCAAGGGACTGTTGGAAGCCCACAACCATCTTTTATAAGAGCAACATTCTGTATATGCATGACCAAAGTCGTGATTCTGTAATTCAAGGATTGTGGTTTGTTGCTGTGTATCATTTTTTTCTTTCTTTTGCTTTGTACATAAATAAAGCTGTTAAGTTTCCTTTTATGAATTGTTCTACATTTGTCAGGTCAGGGCCTTTTATAGATCGTTGTGTGGTATTGGTGTTGCCCATTGTTGAAGAATGTATGGTTAAATTTCATGAATACTGTAGAAAGATTAATTTTTGTGGGGTTTAAATTTAGTGGTTTTTTCTCTATATGTTATTTCTTTGGGATTTAATTTCGTGGTTTTGTCTCTATATGTTATTTCATTGGGATTTAATTTCGTGGTTTTGTCTCTATATGTTATTTTATTGGGATTTAATTTTGTGGTTTTGTCTCTATATGTTATTTCATTGGGATTTAATTTCGTGGTTTTGTCTCTATATGTTATTTCATTGGGATTTAATTTCGTGGTTTTGTCTCTATATGTTATTTCATTGGGATTTAATTTCGTGGTTTTGTCTCTATATGCTAATTCATTGGGATTTAATTTTGTGGTTTTGTATCTATATGTTATTTTATTGGGATTTAATTTCGTGGTTTTGTATCTATATGTTATTTTATTGGGATTTAATTTCGTGGTTTTGTCTCTATATGTTATTTTATTGGGATTTAATTTCGTGGTTTTGTCTCTATATGTTATTTTATTGGGATTTAATTTCGTGGTTTTGTCTCTATATGTTAATTCATTGGGATTTAATTTTGTGGTTTTGTATCTATATGTTATTTCATTGGGATTTAATATTCAGGTTTCAAGTAAATGGAACTGATATCTTAAGGTTAAATTTTTTGTGGGTTTTTAAATTTCATAGATATATTCTTTCTACGAAATAAATGAAATTAAACCTTCCACGAAAATTTCTGCATTTGCAGTAATCATTTATTGTAGGATAATATTCTATTGTACCATATTTCTATAAAATATTCATATGTCGATTAACTTTACATTATAAATCATACCCCAGATCTAAAACTCCTTTTTTCCAATTTTAAAAGTTGCATAGTTTTACCTCATTCAAAGCCAGTTGTCTCTCAGCAGCATTTAAATCGTGCATGTTTATCTCCTTCAGTATAACCAGAGAGTCGTCATCTTTCTTCCTGTATAATACGGCTGCACCATAAGCCCCTGTAACATACAAGTCTTAGGTTATTTTAACATATTTATTTATAGTGGATTGGGAAACAAGTTATATTTATCCCTTTCCACTTTGCGGGTGGGAGTGCTGCCTTGTAGCGGCAATAGCTGCTTGTTTTCAAAATCTACAAGAGTGTCTTTTATGTGCAAGAGATATGACTCTCTCTTAACACTGGTCAGCCATTTATGGTCCTCTTCCAACCAACTATCATCATTTCTAAAGACCATACTCTCAAATGGTGTCAAGGGAGAACCCAAAAATCAGTCCCTAAACTTTTCTCTTCAGAATGGGGATCGAACTAGGAACCTTTGTGTTAGTAGTCTAATGCCTTAACCACTACACCATAGCTCTCCTGTTTATTGTTCTACAGAGATGAATCATTGACATGCTTCTTGTATGAGGGTCAGTGTTTTCTCAATATATTTATAATGTACAATATTTTACAGATTATTTCTTGTATACATACTTTTTTTCCTCAACTTATAAATTTTCATTGTGTACATGGTATATCTAACTTCTTTTTTATATAAAAATACTGATAATGTTTCCAGGTAGGGTTGAAATTTACTAATTTTCTATTTAATCAAAATTCAGAATTTATATCCTCATCTTCTACGAGAAAGTATGACTAGAAAAATAAACCTCATAACTAAACAGGTAACTTACATTACATAAAAAAAATAACCATATGTAATAGTATTTTCAGTCTAAATTTCTGTAAATGTGTTCAGATAAGCTCTTCCAGCTAAAAATCAAATTTTAATCCTCCTTTTTTAAAATAAGAAATTTGAATTGAATTTCCATGTCGATTACTGTCCTGATGTACACAGATTTATGAAATTGTTTGTCTTGGTTTTACATTTCTGGAAATGTCAGAATTTACACTATCCAATAGAGAATTATGATTTCTGGCTATGTCCTGTGACAGGGATGATACTACAATATAACTTAGGCCCATTAGCAGTCGTAAAATCATTAATGCAAACATGAATTCCCAAATCAGGAAAGAAAAAGACAATCTTTCTGTAGATTTGATGTTCAAGGGACCCATTTGAAAACACCTAGAATCATCCCTGTGAGTTTTTGCCTGCCAAATTATCTACCTTTGCCAACTGTTTGTATTTTCTCAAAACCAGCCATCGACTGTTGTTGTCTGGTCCAGCCCTTTAGTCTATCCAGCTTGAAGTACAGTTCTCCCACACTGGCACTAAAATATATAACATTTTATCTCATAAAAATACAACACTGAAAATGTGTGTTTATAGGTTTATAGTGTGTCTTTCTATGTTGTAATGTTACACTACTATTCCCGGTTAGAGTAAAGGTTGGCACCTGTTACAACATTTCAATCTGCTGCATTTGTTTGCACCTGTTCGAGGTCGGCAACTTGTTGTTCAGTAGTCATGGTGTGTTGATGAGGTTCATAAGTGTTTCCCTCTTTTTATATAGATTAGACTGTTGATTTTCCTGTTTGAATTGTTTTACATTGGTTATTTTGGAGGCTTTTTATAGCTTGCTGTTCAGTGTGAGCCAAGGCTCCTTTTTGAAGGCTGTACTTTGACCTATAATTGTGCCCTTTTTACAAATTGTGAACTGGATGTAGAGTTGTCTTATTGACACTCATACCACATCTTCTTATTTCTATGTACTATAAATTCAGAACTTTTTGTGATGTTTTTTATGTTGCTGAAAGATTTGGACAGCTTGAGCATGAATATAATCTAGCATTTTCAATTTTAATAGCATTATTTGTAAACAGTTTACTATTATATAAACTGTAAATATAATGATAATAACAAAAGTCCTGATTATAATTATTGGATTTTTGTTTTTTAAAATAAATTAGGCCGTTAGTTTTCTCGTTTGAATTGTTTTACGTTGTCATTTCAGGGTTTTTTATAGATGACCATGCAGTGTGGGATTTGCTCATTGTTGAAGGCTGTACCGTGACCTATAGTTGTTAATTTTTGTGTTATTTTGGTCTAATGTGGAGATTTGTCTCATTAGCAATCAAATCACATCTGCATGAATATTTTGTTACCTTAAGTTTTTAGTACTTCCATCCTTTTGTCCTGTATCTGTCCCCAAAATATCTCTGTACATTCCTACAGGAATCTGAGTAAGAAAAAGTCAGTGCAATTTACTCAAAACCTTAATGGAACATTCTGAAGTTTATGGAGTAGTTATCATGGTTATAGTGTTCGAAAATATTTAACTACTATACAAAATGTTCTATCTGCATACAATGCTTTTAAAATTTCATACACAACTATATGATTTCAATTGATATTGAATTTTATATTTTTTTCTCAGCTTATTGATTGTTTTCTGTTTGTAATTGAAAATGCAGACAAATACTTCTTATATCATGTATATAAAAAAGAAGATGTGGTATGATTGCCAATGAGACAACTGTCCACAAGAGACCAAAATGACACATACATTAAACAACAATAGTCACCGTACGGCCTTCAACAATGAGCAAAGGCCATACTGCATAGTCAGCTATAAAAAGCCCCGATATGACAATGTAAATCAATTCAAAGGAGAAAACTAACCGCCTTATTTATGTAAAAAAATGAACAAAAAACAATTATGTAACACATAAACAAAAGACAACCACTGAATTACAGACTCCTGACTTGGGACAGGCACAAACATAAATAATGTGGGGGTTAAACATGTTAGCGGGATCCCAACCCTCCCCTTACCTGGGACAGTGGTATAACACTACAACATACTTAGAACGAACTATAAGAATCTGTTGAAAAAGGCTTAACTCATGGACAAAAAAATATCTTATGTTGGTTAAGTTAAACATTAAATCAGTTGGTAGTGTGTTAGGTCAAATGTTAAACGTTTTTGTTCTCTATTTGACCTTTAACCTTTTTTATTCAAGTATCACTGATAAGTCTGATGTAGATTAAACACACGTCTGCTGTACAAAATAACAAGTCTGGAATCGTAATTTTTTTTTGCATACCCACTAGAAAAAAGGTTAGTAGATGCAAAATTCTAAGAATGGACACTGTAGAGGTCCACCAATAAAAAGAACTGTTTCAAGTGTTTGTTGTGTTTTTATTTTTTAACGCTCTCACATCAAAGAGATTCTGACATTGCCAGTTAATCATTAGACATCATTACTTACTGTAAAGTCAGAAATTATAGCATGCAATTATTATTGCGATTTTGCCATTTTTGACTAAATGCAATTTTAAATTTTGTGATATTGAGAAAAATCCAGTTCAATTCATATAAAAAAAATCAAAATGCAAATTAAAGTTATAAGAATTATTTAACCTGTTGCATTTTCCACAATAATAAAAACATTGCAATAATATCTGAATTTACAGTAAGTTATTGTACTAACCTGCAGCAGTTTCTCCAGTTCTTTGACTAATATCATACTGTCTGTGTAGATGTAACTCATAGCATGGCAGGCTAGGAAATCCAATTTTGAATTATCTCCCTCTACATAACTCTCCTTCAGTTTGGTGAAGAAATCTTGAATTTGTGTCTCAGCAAATGTATCTTTATTCAATATCTGTATACACATGATAATTAAGCATTTTAATTTGAACAACTGAATATATCTAAGATACATTTTGTAATTAATCTATGAATTTATGAACTTCAAGAGCTGTCAGTTCAAATTTACAGCTACTCATCAGAACAAAGAAACTTAGTTCTACTAGATCTAATTTAGACTTTTGACCTTATGACATAAAGTGTATCTTGCATTTAATGTTTTCTTTTTTATACTTAAATAAATGGAAAAATGTTTCTTAACTCCTTCCATGAGGAACAACCTTGGAGTTGTTGTGTCACATGCAAACATTGTCAAGACTGTATAAGATTTAATATATTTAGTACTAATTAGTAATTTATAATTAGCACATTTAAATTGACCTTCATAATTTAGAAGAATAATAAAACTTCTTTAGCAAAAGGGAATGGGAATGACAAAGGACAAGGTTCACTTATGGCCCAAAATGGCCTTAAATATCAACTTTATCATAAAACACCAAAAAATTCACAAATTGGTTCGTAAATGGGTCTATTTCAAAAGTCTTAACGCTTAATAAATCAGTTCTTTTCATAAAAGTACATAATACTCTCTAAATTAGGCCCATTTTGGACATTTTGTCAAATTATAATGATTTTGGGCAATTTTCAGACCTATTTTTTTAGGAAAAATTTGGCCGCCACCTACGATCCAAAATGTTTTGTAACCAAAAGATTCCAAATGTGATATAGAATTCATCAATATAAAAACTTTTTGGATCGTGGATGGCGGCCAAGGTTAATTATGCCAAAAACAATTAAAATTTTGGACAAAATTGACCAAAATCGACCTAAAATACAAATAGTGTATGTTTAAGGGGTCATAGCTTCAAAAACTTTAAAGGTGCCAAAAAAGTATATTTTAGTCTTAATAGTATTATCACAAGTATTTCTCCTTGAAATTTGTAATTTTGTGGCCCGACTTAAAAACATTAAAAATGTAGGGCCAATTTTAACCCCTCGTGAACCTTCTCCTTTATCCAAATTTTGAATCATGTAAAATCACAATATCGTTCCTATACTACCTGTTATTACAATGAAACCTAATGTTAAGATATTTTTCAAAATTGCAAAAAAGCACATTATTAGGGAATGACATCTGATGTTACTTAGTAACATAAGCTTCATCCATATTCACATAACAACAGCAGCTTATCAGTGTAGTCCTGACAACAATAGTTACTTACAGTTTCATCCTTTCCAGTAATCTGTATTGATGACCCCACACAACTCATCACCATGGCAATACTTTCTACTTTTCTCACTTTCAATGTGTTGATTATTAAATCTGTATAAAGACAAAAACATTAGGATCAAGAAAGTAATTGGATTAATTGTTGTTTGCTAAATATGCAGTGGCAAATAGTTCATGCATTATCAGATAGAGAACAATAAATAATAAATTCAATATATTGACAAGGATGAAGAGAATAAATTTACGGTATTTAAACAAATCATCAATTTAGTATACATAAAAAAATATCTCTTTAAAGTTTTGAGCTTGAATATTGTCGCTATGCATAGCACACCTTTATGTAGTAGGTACATACATGTATAATCATTTAAAATTAAGTGTTGTTTTCATATTATCTATGTTTAGTTTAGAGAAAAGAAATAATTTATAAATTATGAGCAAATTTATTTCTTTAAAAAACTTGTATTAAAAAGTAAGTCATGATACATATTGTAGCAAAACAGATGAGTGAAAGTATTAGTGTTGTATGTGAGTAAGTCAGAGAGAGAGAGAGAGAGGAGAGATAAATTAAATACAATTTATATGTAACCTAAAATATTTTTATTGTTAAAAATTAATTAGTCAGAGATTCTTTTTGTATATTGCTATTTTTTTTCTCTAATATATTCTGTATTTACCCCTTGATACCATTGTCAGGTGGTAGTGTAATGGGGTGTGTAAAATCCTGACTATTGAAAAACAAATAAAAGATAAAAAAAAAAATAAAAAAAAAAAAAAAATAATAATCATTTAAAATTTGTTTATGATTAATTGATTGATTGTTGCTTTACAGTAAAAGTGCCAAGTGCAAGGGGCTGGAAACGGTCATATATGCCAGACATGACCGATTTGGAAACTCAAAAGTCCTAAATCATTTATTGGGATTTAGGTCAAATTTTATTTTTCAACAGAAATAATTTCGGTCATTTCGTTAAGATTGAGTTTCAAATCGCCATTTTAAACATATTTTTTTTTTGTTATCGATTTTATGTAATTAAACTGCCACTCCAGTAAAGTATTATAATCCTGAGGGCCCTCCTAATAGCTATATTAATGCCTCGGGGAGCTATTGGCTAATGATCGCTAATCTCTTTACCTGTGTTTTTAATTCACACCTGGCTATTAATCACAAGCTCCGAACTAATATTATAAAGAAATTAAAATTCAATACCAACTGTCTTCATTATTTAATTACTTTTCAGCTAAGACAATTGTCAATTATGATTTAAAATTAAATTAAAACTTGATTTAATTTACGTAGAAAAAAGATTTTTTTCACTACTAACACACATGTTTTAATTTGTTTACTATGATACGCATGCCTAAAATTCTCTTCCGCAGATTTGACACTAAATCGTAAATTTAAAATGATTTCTTGCTAAATAAAGCAAGTGCAACTATTTTCATTAATATTCTTACACTATTAAAGGTAAAATATTAAAAAAACGATGTTTTCCTGTGATAATTTGATAAACAAAACTAATCCCGGGAATAAGTCAGGAATTGTTCGTTTTAGTTTTGTCGCATTACATCCGGTTTGAATTTCGACTTCAGAATTGAAAGAAACGTAAACGATGACTGAGAAAATTATGATTTTGAGTCATTAAAATCATTTTATTCTTAAACTGTTGCCTTCCCTTAATTGCTCTTGATCGATTTAAGGAAAATGGTAGGATAAATCACGAAGTAAACACGATGCAACAGTTAAACAAGTTCGTTGATGCTACGAGTAGGAGCATACTCATGCAGTAATGAGATAATTTTTGACAATCTGTTTTTGAAAAGGGGCACCAACTTTTAAGTTATATGAAAATGACCGAAATTAGGTGAAAAAATTTCCGGATCCTTGGCCAAGTGCTAAACATTTCCTGCATATAAAGATAAAAATAAATTGAATAAAACAAGAATGTGTCCACAGTACACGGATGCCCCACTCACACTATCATTTTCTATGTTTAAAGGACTGTGAAATTGGAATAAATTCTCTAATTTGGCATTAAAATTAGAATGATCTTATCAAAGGGAACATGTATACTAAGTTTCAAGTTGATTGGACTTCTACTTTATCAAAAACTACCTTGACCAAAAACTTTAACCTGAAATTTGCACTATCATTTTCTATGTTCAGTGAACCGTAAAATTGGGGTCAAAACTCTAATTTGGCATTTAAATTAGAAAGATCATATCATAGGGCACATGTATACTAAGTTTCAAGTTGATTGGACTTCAACTTCATCAAAAACTACCTTGACCAAAAACTTTAACCTGAAGCCAAAAACTTTAACCTGAAATTTGCACTATCATTTTCTATGTTCAGTGAACCGTAAAATTGGGGTCAAAACTCTAATTTGGCATTTAAATTAGAAAGATCATATCATAGGGCACATGGATACTAAGTTTCAAGTTGATTGGACTTCAACTTCATCAAAAACTACCTTGACCAAAAACTTTAACCTGAAATTTGCACTATCATTTTCTATGTTCAGTGAACCGTAAAATTGGGGTCAAAACTCTAATTTGGCATTTAAATTAGAAAGATCATATCATAGGGCACATGTATACTAAGTTTCAAGTTGATTGGACTTCAACTTCATCAAAAACTACCTTGACCAAAAACTTTAACCTGAAGCCAAAAACTTTAACCTGAAATTTGCACTATCATTTTCTATGTTCAGTGAACCGTAAAATTGGGGTCAAAACTCTAATTTGGCATTTAAATTAGAAAGATCATATCATAGGGCACATGTATACTAAGTTTCAAGTTGATTGGACTTCAACTTCATCAAAAACTACCTTGACCAAAAACTTTAACCTGAAGCCAAAAACTTTAACCTGAAATTTGCACTATCATTTTCTATCAGTGAACCGTAAAATTGGGGTAAAATCTCTAATTTGGCATTAAAATTAGAAAGATCATATCATAGGGAACATGTGTACCAAGTTTGAAGTCGATTGGACTTCAATTTCATCAAAAACTACCTTGACCAAAAACTTTAACCTGAAGCGGGACAGACGGACGAACGGACGAACGGACGAACGAACAGACGGACGAACGAACAGACGGACGAACGGACGCACAGACCAGAAAACATAATGCCCCTCTACTATCGTAGGTGGGGCATAAAAATCTAAAGTTTGTTATTTTTCAAATTGTTAACTGGGACAAGGAACTACATTTGGATAACTGTGGATTCATTATTATTCGTTGGATACCAATTTTTGTGGATTTTGTGGGTACAGGTAAACCACGAAATTAAATGTTGAACGAATGACAAATTTTCTATAGGCTTGTATTCAGACATCGCCAAAACCACAAAATTAAATATCCACAAAAATTGGTACCCACGAAAATAAATGAATTCACAGCAGTTTTAACAAATTAAGTCCATTTGATACTCCATATTTGTAGAAAAACATACTTTGCAGTGAGTCCAATGAAGCAGACTCATATTTATACTGTACAAAAACAACATTAGGCAGGATAGCTGTTCTGAATGCATTGCTGTTCCTGATTTTACTGGAGACGATGAGCAGTCGCAGAGGAGTACCAGGTGTAACACCACTACCCACATGTGCACCCCCATCTGTCTCTATCAAAATGGGTTCCTCCTGGTATCTAACAGTTGGTTCCTGGGCAGGGATAACTGGCAGTGGGGCTGCAGCTGGTTCCTGTTTATAGTTAGAAGTTCGAAATAATGTACATGAAGTAACAGTAGTCAAAGAACAGATAACTTTATTTACAATGTCATTAATAATACACAAAATTTAATGTTTCAATAGTTTAATTTTCATGGTTATAAAAATTATTTTAACTTTAAAATTGAGAATGGAAATGGGGATGTATCAAAGAGACAACAACCAGACCCTAGAGCAGACAACAGCAGAAGGTCACCAATCATGCCAATAGGTCTTCAATGCAGTGAGAAACTTTATCATGTTTCTCCTATTCATCAAGTCCTTGGTTGCTGTACTGTACATGTCTGCATTATTTTTTTTTAGCATAATTCAGGCTGTTGGTTTTTGTCCTTTCAATTGTTTCACATTTTTTCATGGTAAGGCATTTAATAGCTTGCAGTATTGGTTTTGTTTATTGTTGAAGGTCCAAATATGAAGTATAGTTGTTCATATCCTGAATTGTATTTTGGACAGTGGTGAATAGAAGACTCAATTGCAATTCATACCTCTTCATAGTAATTTTATTTTCAAAATTATAGCTTTCATGGCTTTTTTTAAAAACTTTTTTTAGTATTTGTCCATAGTACACGGATGCCCCATTCGCACTATCATTTTCTATGTTCAGGGAACCGTGGAATTGGGGTCAAAACACTAATTTGGCATTAAAATTAGAAAGATCACATCATAGGGCACTTGTGTACTGAGTTTCAAGTTGATTGGACTTTAACTTCATCAAAAAACTACCTTGACCAAAAACTTTAACCTGAACCGGGATGAACGGATGGAAGGGCAGACGGACGGATGAACAAACCAGAAAACATAATGCCCCTCTACTATAGTAGGTGGGGCATAAAAAAACAGGCACTTTTACAGTAACATGTATCCATCCTCGCTTCTCCTCAAATCTTGTAATTTAAATAATTTACCTGTGGAATAATTTTAGTTCCATTGTAATCCAGGGGAGGTAAGCGTTGTCTAGAGGTTGCATCTTCACAAGCTTTTACAGCTGCCTTAATATTATGTAAAGATTTACAACCATTATCATGTATAGAACTAGCTGTCCTGGTCGGTGAGGTACTGCTGACTAACTGGAAGTCATCCTTACTTGTATTCCATGACTCATTAGGTCCAATGTCCATGATTACTATGGCTTTGCACAACTACGGTTTCTTGGTTCCTCCATTTTCTCTTCAGGTTCCATAAATGTGTTTTTATCAATCAAATCATTATTAAGTAAGTTTCATAATTTTATAATATAGTGTTATACCGTGCAATTTAACTGAATCGTACGACACGTCCTTTGAATTACATGTAATAAAATAGATCAAATTTAATAAGTTATCCTAATTTGTTAAACTTTTACAGTTACTTCACTTTTAGTACTGAATGTCATATATCTTCATCTGTTTAAACTTTACTCATCATGTTTATGATTTAAGCCAGTGGATTGTACTCATGGTTTAAAAAAATTAGAATGAATAATCCATGAAACTTGTCCAGGCTGAAAGAAATTAGAATAGGCTTGTTCTCCATCCATGCCATCATTCATTCATTTAGATCTGTGAAAATAACAGTAAAAAATTTCAAATGTTACATCATGTACATATTATCATGATTATTGAACAACAAACATGACAATAGTTTTTTCAGATTTCAAATTTCAAAATCATTTCCTGCTAAAAAAAAATGCTCTTTCTTCTTTTATTACCAGTTTTCCAAAGAGACAAAAAAGAATGCTGTAAGAAACAATTGTTATTTCAAAATAGGCCTAAAATAAAATATTGTTTGTTTCCCCAATCCCGACCGACCCTGCAAAAATGGTGCTACTCATAAAATTTTATTGTCAAAACTAAGTCAAATATTTTTTTATTCATTTCTGATTTTCAGGCTTGCTGGATCGTCTGACAATGTTCAAGCTTTTTGGAAATATAAAATTATTTCCCAACCTACCTACCCACACCTGGCTCAGCAGGGTCGGGATTGGGGAAACAAACATTATATTAATCTAGGCCATATCCAACTTTTATATTACAAGCCAAATGTCATGAATGTATTTTTTAAATTGTTACAAGAGTATACCATGGTATACTACTACTTGGTTCAGACTTTGTTATTGTACTTATAAGTTATCACACAGGAAAACTCTGTATTGATGTCATTAAGCTAATACCAGCGTACAAAATTAATGCTGAATACGTTTTTTCTACTCTTCCATGTCTTCTAAATAAAAAAAAATTATATCTTTAAGATATGTTTTCATTGTTATTCTAATTTATTGTACAAAAATGCCAATTTTCAAAGCAATATCACACAAACAAATAATATAATTGCCTTAGTCTAAAAAAATCACCTTATTGCCAATAGTGCAATTTGATTGTAACAAAACGATTCAATGTGTCACCATGGTCACATGGTTTTGACGCCCATTGGAATTTTAATGTAAACAAACAGGGTCAGCAGCTTTAGAATGGAACAACATCGTACATTCAGTGACTAAGAAACAGTTGTGAGTAACCAAGCTGAACAATACACGGTAATAAAAATACAAAGCTAAATGTAAGTCTAACAAAAAAATAAGGAAAATAAAAGTCCTTCGGTGAACCACTTCCCACCATTGTGTGATACACATGAAATGTCAAGCAGAGGTGTCTGATTTACTGACCATTTATTTTAAAGTTTGAAAGTGTTCAAGAAAAAGATTTTGTGTCTGTCCCAAGTCAGGAGCCTCTGGCCTTTGACAGTCTTGTGTGATTTTTAATTTTAGTTACAAAAGCCTTTCTCAAAAAACAATTTTAGAATAGATTGGACTTAAAATGTTACAAAAATGTTCATGAGTTTAATATGTGATAATAATGTCATCTCCTGTAGGCAAAAATCTACGTATAAAAATCACTTTATCATAAATAGTGAATCAGCCCTCTGTTATGTATCTGTATTGTATGGTCGTATGTGTTTTGTAGTTTAGTCGTGAGAGTTGTGTCCCTTTGTATGATGATGATGCATATTTGTCATGTGATGTTATCAGTCTCTTTGAAATAAACGTGCTATGGAAATAGATGTGTTTTTATTGTTCTTAATCAAATGTAACTTTAACGGCATGGGGAAGCAAGTATATGTCCCCCCATGTACGTAATATGGTGGAGGACTTAAAAAACGACCCCTTTGAGTGTATTTTATGTGAGCTGTCCCCAAGATGAAGAACAAACTTTTTAAAGTCTAAACCGCGAGGCTGGCGGCGCCATTATTAAACTTTTGACCACGTTGAAATTGGGAATTTTCGTTCGGTGATGTATATATAGCAGTACCACGTAGTTGACATTGGAACCAATTTTTGGATTTTGTGTAAAATTAGGGTGTTTTTAATTTGGATTTAGTGTAGCCAATATTCAGAAGTCACAAATTTATGGGAGTTTTCGGCAACAAAAGAAAACGGTAAAATTCAAGGAACTGTTTTTAAACAACATTGTATACATGCATATATCGAAAGTATTTCGCAATTTATTATTATAATTTGAACTTTGATTTTCATTTGGACTGTTGGACGCGATCGAAATTTCTACACAAACAATTAAATTTTTAACCGCAATTTGGCGTTGGTCAGTCTGACATCAAGAAATGCAGCTGTGTATGTTTATGTGTGTAGAAAACCGTAGCATGTGTCATGTGACGTCCCGGCCTATCATCTTACAGTACTTCAAAAATTATTGCAAATAATCGGAATGACCTATTATCAAATTGACCATGTGTTTTAGCAAGGAAAATGTGTAACAGTTTTGAACTATTTAGATTCTACTACAAAGACGCCAGACGGTACGTGTGAGATTTGTCTCGTCGTACGCTACCCAGTTACAAGGAAAACACCGACTTTAATTATGAATTCATTTCAATTTTTGTCTGAAGGATTTTTTTTTTTATTATTATTAATATATATATTTCTGTTAATAGTTGGACTGATTTGATAGCGGATTGTCAGTAGCGATGGGATAATAGTCATAAATAAAACCTAGGTTGATATTGACATTTCTGGAGCTTTTCATTTGTTTCATCTTTATTTTATTTTTGTGAGCGTGATGTATAAGAGAATGGACATGTTAGAGAGAGAGAAATAGTCATATTTTTTTACTGACATATATGTTACTTATGAAGTGTTTCATTGATGTAATATTTACCATTTTTAAGAGTTAAAGGTCTCTGATGATTATCTATCATTTTGTTGCATACAGCTACATTTATGACAATATTCTAGTATTTTCCATTTAGTAGACTGAATAAATGTATTAAATGCATATTTTTTTTGTGTTGTTGAATGAACGTGATGCGTGCATAAGGTCCTAAGGGGGAGATCGAGATGCCAGACGTTCGGATTTTTCTGCATTGTTAATACTGGTGCATGTGCATGCCAATGGATGCTAGATGTGAGAACTGGTCAGTCACGAATATTTCAGTTATTATAAATGTATTTACAAAGATTATTTGGAAACTGATTTTAGTCTTATACGGAAGTGATTATATAGTTTGAATTTATAGTGCAATTTTTCTTCTTCTTGAATTTGTATATTGATAAAACACATACACCATTTATAAAATTTGAGAAATTTTCTTTTTGTGGGCGGGATGTTATGTATCTGTATTGTATGGTCGTATGTGTTTTGTAGTTTAGTCGTGAGAGTTGTGTCCCTTTGTATGATGATGATGCATATTTGTCATGTGATGTTATCAGTCTCTTTGAAATAAACGTGCTATGGAAATAGATGTGTTTTTATTGTTCTTAATCAAATGTAACTTTAACGGCATGGGGAAGCAAGTATATGTCCCCCCATGTACGTAATACCTCCCCCTTTTTTCAAAGATTTAATTTTAATAGTCAAAGATGCTAATATTCTGTATATATGACCCCTCCCACGTAAACTTTTGTAATAAAACTTACAGACTATAAAACGTATTATACCTAAATATCATATATCTGTGTATTTTCATTCTTTAATTCTTTAATTTGAACTTTTGGAAATTCCAAGGAAAACAAATGAGGAGACAACTCTGTCAAATTGTAATACACAAAACCGGTTCCGGACATCATGTGCAACGTTTTGGTTTTGGATTGTCAACACACACAACTTATTCAGCACCTTCCAATAAACCAGACTTCAGTGTGAGAAATCTTTACTAATTAACATGATTAGCGAATTTAAAAGGGCAAGACACAAATTTGAAAACGATACATAATGTCACACATTTTTATAACCTCCCTTTTCTGCAAATTTACAAATCGTTAACAACATGAACTAATCAAGGAGGATTCGTGTCTCGCGGTATCTCGTTAAAATATCGCATATCGTGAGACTTGTTTTGTATACAAGTAATAGCTTTTCTAGAAAGCTTGTCGTATTTTAGATGATTGTATTGAGACAAGGACGTATAACTAATATACGTCCTTGATTGAGATCAGTGTTTTCGAAGTTCAAAAATCAAAGAAACAAATATGAAAAAAAAATATTTTCTATCAAATATGTCTTACATGGCCGTTAAAATCGTATAGTATAAATTACAAAGTTTTTACATTTTTATTAAGGTAAATGTTTTCTAGAAACAATGATTAATTTGATTAAAACCTTATTTAGTTTGAGATTTTGCATTCCTAATTCTTGTGATGATTTATAATTAATTATAATAAAACAAAAAATTAGTCCTGATTGTATGTTATTCATTTAATATGAGCTTGTGCTGTTTCCTTTCTACTATTTTTACAGATGTAAATTGTTTATTTAATGAGCTTGTGTCATTTCCTTTCTACTATTCAATTAAGAAAAGCTATGACCCAAACTACACTAAAAAAGTCATTGTCTACTTTCAAAATGACCAAAGCTGATTTGAGAAAATTAATCTTGAGAAATATACACGAATATGTCATAAAAAGGAACGAATTGCAAAATATGCTATTGACTATTTGATTTGAACTCTATTAAAATGTCAGATTTTTTATCTTGGTACAATGATCTTTCAGTAACACCTTTTATACAGCACTGTCAACATCACTATGCAATATAGCAAATGACCCATTTGTTGTTACTCCTCACGAGATTAAAGATTTATGTCAAAAAGTACTTTCAATATTTCGACAATTGATTTTAGAAGACATTATTGGAGAAATTATGTCACAGATGACCAAGGTGCAAAAACACAACTCAGAAAAAGAGCAATCACAACTTAGTGGCAATGACCAATCTATTCTGTTCTACATACATGTAGCTGGATATATTGTGTACAAGTTCTCTTTGTAAAAGATTTTCTAGGTACAGTGTGCATAAACTTGGTGTAATTTCAAACTTTACAATCAAATCAGATAGTCAGAATTTTGTTACCAAATATAGCAAATGGTACAATATCCAAGACCGTGGTGGTCTCCAAAAGCCATGTGACACTTTGTTTCTGCCAGTACGTGAGATGGAACTGATTGTTCGCAAAACTACCAGCACAGTCTTAAGTGCAAATTCTCTCTTAACTGAACCCTTGATGGAAAATATTATGAAGTTTCATGATCAAATACTATTGTAACATTCTAATGGCAAATGAAGAGGGTTCAATTGTTTGAGCCGTAACAGAAGACATTATCAATTTATTTCTAAGGATATGTGGTGTTGCTGTTACCCGACTTCAGCGTATAATAAGACCAGCAAATCTACCCAAATGTCATCCTTAAGTTTGAGACAGGCATTGAAAGACATAACCAAAAACTAATAAGAAGTGGTTAACAATAAACTGTAGACTGTAGTGCTTTTTCATGGATTTATCTTGTTTTTTGTTTAAATGTGTCTTCCCTGATCATCATATTTTAGTGTTGATGTTCATGTAATTTTAAGAATCTTTTAAAGAACAACTTATTACTGCTAAATACTGGGTTTCACTGAATTGTTGATTTTGTGCTCATATCTACCTGATTATATGTATTAAAAGAAGTAAACATTCATGTGTTATTTTTTATAAAACTAAGTCAGCTAAGACCATGACTATCAATTGTTGAATTGAGCTATAAGGTGTTTCATCATTGGTAAACAATGCACTTTTGTTCATTGTGTATAGAATTATTATAGATAATGCTTTAGTTGTTGTTGTTGAGAACATTTGGTCAAATTGGATTTTGTTCATTGTTTTAGCCACATGATAAGGCTGGATTTTCATCTTTTCATTTTGTAAACTTTCGCAAGTTTGGTCTTTGACAGTAAGGTATATACAGTACATGTATTGATTTTGCTCATTGTTGACAGCCATACAGTAACCTTCAAATTTAATTATGTACTTTTACATTATCGCAATTACATGTCATCTCCTGTTTTTACTTGTATCATCTTTAGACTATTTTGTGAATAATATGATTAATATTGTCCATAGTTTTGCATGTACATGTGTACTAGAAACTTGTCATCAATGTTGTCACATAAAAGGCAGAAGTTGAAACTCAAACTAAAGCAATTTAGATTTAAATCTATTTATGTCAAACACAACATATATTACATATATACATGTATACACAAACAGTGTAACTCTTTAATTTAGACAATAGTCTGTCAATACTTGTTATGTTGTCATACACACTTGGCAATCCTAACCAGATATCATGTTCTCTACTAAGGTCGATGCCGTGAACATATAACTTTGCTGAAAAATCTTTGTTGATTAGGATAGTTAATTTAACATACACACTTTTAGATGATAGATGATGTTCTATAATTTGCAAGTGCTCACTGGAAGCAGAATTATATACATATGGAAAAGTTGGACTAGTACAAATTGTCTTTTTCAATGCCTTGTAAGGGTCTTCTAGATCTGAAGATATTACACATTCTTTTTTGCATTCAAGTTTAATATGTTGATTAACATCAATTTCTTCATCTAACGAAAGTTCTGACACTGTCTGGTTATCAGACAAATATGAATGATCCAAAGAGACTGAATCCACACTGGTGCATGTAAGCTCTTCTGTTTCAGATGACAGAAGATCTTCATCATGTGCGATGTCTGGCGTACGTGCATGTATTTCAGTTTGCCCTTTGTCTACTTTTGGTTTGCCAGTTCCATGTCTTTTCCTGTGATATGGCACATTCTTCCATTACTTCCTCTTAGGCATTCTATAAAGTAATGAGGACACAAATTAATAAACAGAAGAAACAAAAACCAAAACTAGGAAACATATAATATGAAATTTGTTAAAAAACCCAAAATGGAGCTCTAGTCAATTGATATAAACAATTCACCAAAGTATAATCTAAATATTGATTAAACTGTTTTTGAGCTAGTGTCTGACATGCTGACAACAGCAGGGATGATTCCAGTTGTTTTCAAATGGGTCCCTTGACCATCAAAATTGGGAATTTTCATCAAATTGGGAATTTTCTTAAAATTGGGATTTTTTTTCCACATAAGATCTATGATGAAATAATATCATTTTCCTGTAAAAACGGAAATTGTATCAAGTTTCACCTGTTTCATAGTGTGTGGATATCCTTTTTCATCATAAATGATCTGTCGTGTATTTTCAAAAATGTGCAGACAGTCGTTTTTTAAAGCAATTGCTTTTATGCCGTCGCGTATGGCCATCTTTGTGACCCAGATCAGAGACTCCGCCCAGATCAAGCCATAGTATTTTGTTAAACAGGCTCCTGGTCAGTCATTCTTTAACACCTATGTATGTTTTCTAATGCAATACATAGCTTGAAACTTTAAAAAAAGTTAGTGGATTTAAGAAGTTTCAGAATATGTTCTTGTAGATATATTTTTGTATTTAAAGGGTCAACCGTTTGACTATCAAATAACATAGAAGTCCGAGTGAAAAAAAGTACATTTTTATAAATGCGATTCCGTTTTCCGCCTTTCGTACGATGTTTCAACAAAATATGGATTCATTTCAGTTGTTGATCTAGTATTGAAAATTTAACTGAATTATCTCCTAATAAATACGGTTTTTTATGTTTAATTTGTGTTTCTTTAAGAGGTCAGGTGCTCTTGTTCATTCAAAAAATTATCGTTCATTCATACATTTATCGTAAAAAATCAAAATCACTACACAGGTTAATGCGTAGTGTCAAATTAATAAGGCGACTTGGGCGAAGAAGTCGCCTTCCCGACCGTCACTTCGCTTTCCCCGACCCCCAAAAGCGAAAACAAGTCGCCCTGTTCTTGACGATAGTCGCTTTCAGTCGCTTCCGTCATCGGACATTTTATGCAATTTTTACCAAGTTGATGAAACATCAATTTTTTATTGATAATTAAAGAAATTCAGACATAAACGATTCATTATCTTAAGAAAAGAGGTTGAAGCATTGTCTTCGTAGTGTGTAGCAGGTTATTTGATAAAAATACAACTTTTTATCACTTCGTGCATTTTCTGCAAGTTCCGGTGCTTGTTACTCGAAAACGTACATCAACCTCAAATTCGGCGGCAACATAAGTTTGTTACTTCATTTAAACGTGATAAAAGTTGCCTCCAGTAAATTTTTAATCCATTTATTGCATTAAAAACGTCATGTTCCTTTCCAAATAACTTGTCAAACATCGTTTATTTTTGTAAATTTTCTTGCATTCGTCCGCCATTAACCGATTTCTAAACTCCGGATCTGAACCGGACCAGCTATGACCGAAATCCGTACTTTTACAATAATTACTACGGACGCACGGATGGAACAGCTGACAGAAGAATATTGATCCCAAAGGGAAAAATTACGCATTTCACACGCATTAAGAGGCTTTTGGTAACATCTAATTGATTGGTGTATATAATTCCCTATATTTTTTATGGATTGTTTCAAACTATTGATTAAAGTTGCTTAACTCTGAGACTATTATACTAATATATAATATCAATATATTCTGGCCCAGCTTAATAACTTTTATATTTTTTTTTATGAGAAACACCGAATGTCATACACAAGATAATTTTTAATTAAATTGCAATTGATATATTATAATTTCTTTACATTTTTTAAAATATTTTTTTTTTTTAGTGCTAGATATTTAGTTGGTAGTTTTCACAAGAACCTTAGTAAAACTTAAACAACTTTTAATTTCAAATGTTACTTTAATTGTAATTTTTTTACTCAGATATGAATTGAACAATATAAAAAGAACATTATTTACATATGGCCCTTTATACTATTGTAAAATCCAAACATTGTATCGCACCGCGCGAATGAGCACTTCTCTTTCAAATCTCTTCACTTCTCCCTATCAGTTTCAAAAAGAGAAGTCACTTCTCCCTATAATTCTGAAGTAGTGTGAGCCCTGATTATTACCTGTAATCTAAAAATAGACAAACTTTATTTGCGCAAATAATTTAGCGGAACGAAACCCTTGTTGAAAACACATAACAATAAGTTCGTTTTCCTTTTCTGTCAAAACTCCGTAATATTTATCGATCACCTTACTAATGAAATGGACCCGTCCAAACGTAGTAGATGCCAAGTCGGTCCAGATGAAGAGATATTTACAATTTGGAATTTTCTAGTTTATTAATACATAGATTGAAAAAAGTACGTCTTTTTAAATATCATGATCAAAACTGGGTTTGCATAACAAATGTCAGATGAAACCATTATCCTCGTCTTTTCAGTGAACAAGTCTACTACGTTTGTTGACATTCGACGGTCCACCGTGTTAGCAATTTTATTTCACATGTTTTCGAAATATTGAAGATAATTTTTCGCAATGTTTCCTGAAAATTGATAAATATCAAAGCAACGTAGAGCTGTTTGTTCTTGTTCGTATAATAAAATTGAGAATGGAAATGGGGAATTTGTCAAAGAGACAACAACCCGACCATAGAAAAACATACAACAGCAGAATTAAGGTCACCAACAGGTCTTCAATGCAGCGAAAAATTCCTGCACCCGGAGGCGTCCTTCAGCTGACCCCTATACAATATATATACTAGTTCAGTGATAACGATTTAATGTCATGTTTGTCTGTGATGACCCCCCCCCCCCCCCCCCCTTTTCGGGATTGCATGAGAATTGTAGTTATCTCGTATCCACATGCACTTGTTTCTATCCATAGGAAGGTCGACTATCCATATAAAACTATTTATATGGATAATAGACCTTCCTATGGATAGAAACAAGTGCCTGTGCTCGTACCGCATCAGAAGGACACATATCAACTGAGCAATAATGTTTGGAACTTAGTTTTAAAAATGATGACAAAGTAACATTATGAAAATATTTTTATTAAGCTGAAATATACATTTATTCTTTACATGTTTATGTCTTGTAAGATATTTCATTTCTTTCCCGTTTTTTAACATTTGCGTCTGGAAAGTTGAAATGTTTTAACTTAATCATTTGTGTTAATGGTTAAATATAAATTAACAATGAAAATTGTTAAAATTAAATCAATAAAGGAAATTATATCAAGGAAGTTACAAACACTACCAGGGGATAATCCATGATGATTTCTTTTTGAGTTATATGTTTCAGCATATGTATATTTGACCCCAACTTTAGCCTGGTAAACGTGTTGTCTCCTTGTGAAATATAAAACATATTAAAAATGACTCTGCTAAAGTCTTTTATTTATATAAAGTTAAAACCTTCTTACTTTTAACTAGACAACACTCATGTCAGGTTTAATTCTTGTATATATGTGGATGAAAAATAAAAGTCCCCAAACATTAACATGGCAGCAATTGCTTTTACAGCCTTTAAGGCTTTGATTTTATTTGAGAGCCAGGCAGAACCTTTACTCAATCGGCGCCTATTGAATTTTGATAATTTATAAGTTTTTCTCCCTGTCGAGGTCTGCTTTTAATATGTGACCCATTTTGACAAAAAGCATCTATTATCTATATGCTTTTACGAAATAAAATACTCCCATAGCATTTTCTTCAATTTAATTGAAGAAAATGCTATGGGAGTATTTGATCTAGTAAAAGCATATTTCATTTAAAGGTCTGCTTTTACGAGAACTAAGGTATTGAGAAACGTCTCAGAAAAACACATAATAACAATATGATAACATATCTTATCTTAACAATCTTGTAATTGCCTAAATCGGTGCAGGAAACATTTCCGGAAAAATCAATTTTAAAATATTTTTTTTCTAAATTGGGAATTTATTTTCACACAATTTTTTGGGGCCGCTGGAGGAATTGAGGGCCGCTAAGCGGCCCTAAACTATATAGTGGAATCATCCCTGAACAGACAACGTTATACCAGAAATTAATATGGGCGTATAAAAAAACTGTTTATATTATTTAAATTGTAATTTTTGCAAGTTGTACATTGTGACCTGGCGTTAAGATTTATTGATTATTTCACTAAAATCATTCGATTAAAGCATACAAACACCAACAATGACCAAAACATGTACATGTATATGTCAACCTGGAATAATATATATTTCATACCAAGTCATGTTTTATAACAAATTCAGTGTGTCAAAGTGTGTTAACTTTGACAAGTAAACCAAATGCTTGTTTTAAATTGATTTTAGCAAGTGCTGTGGGGAAAAAATGTACATTGATACTTGGGAATTGATGTACTGATACTGTGATCACCTGTTTCTGAAGTGTGAGTATTGCATATGAATGTTGATTCTGTAGATGTTGTTTTAAACATTGATAATTCCAGTTCAGGACTGTATCACTTTATAACACTGGATGTTGACCTTGACAATCCAGAGAAGCTGCGTGCTAAAACCTATTATGCAACCCCGACCGCACTAATTATTGTTTCTTAACACAATTATTCTTTTTTTATCATTTTTGATATTGCATGAGCATGATGAGGGACCCCTGATAACTGAGACAGAAGAATATATAAAAAAATATAGATATAGGAAGATGTGGTGTGAAATCCAATTAACAATTTATAAAGGTAAACCATAATAGGTCAATGTACAGCCTTCAACATGGAGCCTTGGCTCACACTAAACAACAAGCTATAATAAAGGGCCCCAAATTTACCAGTGTAAAACCATTCAAATGGGAAAACCAACGGTCTATCTATGTTTTATGCCAGATAGGAGGCTTAATTTTGCCCAGTAAGCTCAAAAGCATGTAAGGAACAAAAGACCATTAAAGTACATTTTGTTTACTATTCCTATATTGACTCTGGAGCTGCTAATAAGCTGCATTGCCCCGGTTCAAATATTTTGAGAACGAAAAAAAAAATGAAAATTAATATTAGCAAAGAAAGGCTCAATATCTATTTCATTTTCCAAAATAGGAAGCTCATTTTTTCTCTGCAAGTCTAAATATATCTAATGTAAGGAACAAAATAACTTTTATGCATTTTTATGCAATGTGCATTGACCTTATACCTACAAACTAGCAGCTCTGCTCTGATATGTAGATATTATGAAACAAAACAGAGCTGTTAAACAATTGTTCATTTTGTAGCTCAATATTTAATCAAATACTCAACATAAGAAGCTGAAATTTGCTATGCAAGTGTAAAAAGGTCTAAGAAATGGGAAAAAATAATGCAATATGTGATTGTGTAGCCTATATTCAACAATATAGCTGCAAAATAGCATCCCTGCTCTGATTGGTAAATAATTGACAAAAAAGATGGAGGGGGTGAAATAACTTCAATATTTGACTAACCACTTAACAAATAGAGTTGAAACTTGCTATGCAAACGTAAATATAAAACAGGCAAGGAACTCATTCAACCTAGATCGTCTTTTAACACCAAAAATGCAACTTTAGCTGAAAAAAATACAAGCCCATTCTCCATGGAAGTCGCCATTTTGTTTACTGAAAAGGGCTGATTTATATGTTATATAACACGTGAAATACACAACAAAAGACGCTCTAATTTCATCTGCAAACGTAAATATTATCTAAAACTTGAAATTAAATAATTTTGTACAAGTAAATGCAATAAAAATGAATAATTTCAATGCAACATGACGGGTCATACCACCTCGGTCTCAACAGCATCTGGCATCCTTACTTATAATCACTTATTATAATGTTTATAAGCGTCTTATGATGTTTTTGTAGTGAAATATCATTTAATACCATAAATTTACATCTACTTAATATGTTTTTGTTTATTCATATAATGTTTTTATACTTACAAATTCATGAAGAAATCTCGAAGCGGCGGTTCCCGCTGAAGCTTTCTGCAGATCTCGTGTTTCCTCGCGATTCGCGGTACTTCTCGAATTTTATCAAGACGGTATCGGGAGTTTCCTATCCTTCTAATATACGTCCTTGAACTAATGTATATATAAATAATTCTAAATTTAGTTTATTTACATTGTAAAAAAAATACACTGTTTGAACAGTTTATGACTCTGACGGAGCACCTGCGATTTTGGTGGGGGTTTGTGCTGCTTAATCATTAGTTTCTATGTTGTGTCTTCTGTATTATTATTTGTCTGTTTGTCTTTTTATTTTTAGCCATGGTGTTGTCAGTCTATTTTCAATCTATAGCGTGATTCTTCTTGCAAAATCGCATGTCTCCACAAGGACTTGAACTCTGGACCTCTATGTTACAAGTCAGCGTGTTAACCGACTGAGCTATTAAAGAAGAACTTCCTTAAATAGCTCAACCGCTTATGGCAGACTATTAAAGTATCTACTGAATGTTATCCTCACTACTAAACATATACAGATGCACAGATATGAATCTATTGATACACTCCTTGACAGGAAGATAATTGATAGATATCTTTCAAAAGCAAATACAATTGGCCTTTTCAGAATCTAGAAATGCTAGACATGCTAGAGGACTATGGGTAATCTCATTGTTTGTACACCAAAATGAAAATCATTGGTTGAATTTCTATTGTTTATTATGTATTAAACCAATCACAACATTTTGGTGTATGCTTTTGGAAATATTACCCAGACTGTATATATATATTTTTCTATTGACAGATAAAATTATAACAATTCAAAATCAGGTAGCCATTCACACTCAAACATTCAAAAGAGGTATATATTTGCTCTTCTGTATTTTTAAGGTATGGTGTATTTACTTTAAGACTTGAAAAACTTCTCTTATGTGTTACACATCATTCTTTTGATTATAGGACAGCATTTAATAATCATGATAATACACCCACCTATCTTGAGGGCCTGATCCCAAAATCCATGGCTTAAAAAACATGAAATTCTTAGGTCCCCAATTTAAAGAAATTTAAATCCCGACATCACGAAATTTCGAAAGACTCAATTCCCATTTCGTGAAAGGATCATTCTGAAAATCCTGAGCTTAAAAACAACCAATCACAGAGTCCCTACAAAGGTCCGACCCCTCCCACTATCTTGATAATTATTAACCTGATTAACTTGTTCCCTACTAACTTAGAGCTGTCAGAAAAATGGAGTGTTGCAGGACATATAAATTATTGGTACAAAAAATTGTTTGTATAAATCATTGAGTCAAAACTGATTGTAGATTAATTCAGCTGTAAAAGGCCCAGAGATTTATATTCCTATTATTAATATGTATAATTATTATAATAGCAATATTTATTTAATGTCTTTACCATGTTTACATTTGATAACTATTTAATCAGAACAAGAACACAGAAGATGGAACAACAGTTGAATCAGATGGTAGATTTTTTGCATGAATTTGATTGGATATATAATTTCAAACTGACAGACTTTTTTATTGATGAGGTTTGGGAAAATATTCCAAGGGAGGTAAGTGAGTTACTTAAAAATAGCTAAATTGTCAAAACAAATATAATTTACCTTAAAAAGCTATTGTTCTTTGTTCTATTGTCTATCTATCAATCTGTATTGCCCCCTTCAAACAGTATTAAACAGTATACATGGTAAAATCCACATATGAATATGATGTAGTATAGTACTGTG
Source organism: Mytilus galloprovincialis (assembly GCA_037788925.1). Classification (NCBI taxonomy): domain Eukaryota; kingdom Metazoa; phylum Mollusca; class Bivalvia; order Mytilida; family Mytilidae; genus Mytilus; species Mytilus galloprovincialis. The sequence goes on from CM075338.1 coordinate 40,186,290, forward strand.
GAGCCATGCATTTTTATACGACCACAAAATAAAATTTTGCGTCGTATAATGGTATGTTGTCGTCGTTGTCTGCGTCCGAAGACGCATTTTGTTTCTGAACAATTACTTTTGTTTTAGTAAATGGATCTCTATAATTTTTACCAGAAGGTTCAATACCACTAAAGGAAGGTTGGGATTGATTTTGAGGGTTATGGTCCCAAATAGTTTAGGAATTAGGGGTCAAAAAGGGGGCCCGAAAGAAGCATTTTTGTAGTTTTCAAACAATAACTTGTGTTTAAGTGTATGAATCTCTTTGAAATTATACCACAAGTTTCCATATCATGAAGGGATGGTAAGTATTGACTTTGGGGGTTATCGGTTAATATTTATAAGAATTAGGGGCAAAAGGGCCAAAAAAGGGGAAAAACTAGTTTTTTCTGGTCAATGGACAATAAAGACAATTTAAAAGCAGTGTAAGGAATGATACTTAAACAAGTGATTTTTGGGAAGGGAATTGAGGTCTGATACTTAAACAAGTGATTTTTATGTCATTATCCTAGATTCAGTACAAGGTCATCACCTGAAATGACCTGGTCATCCTAGACAACACAGATGTTGGTTCTGATCAGTTTAGAAACATAATTAGTCCTTGGATCATTAGTATTCTATATTTAAAGCTACAATAGAATTAAATCACTTCTTCTAGTGATTAATTTGTACTACTTAAATAGGTGATTATTAAAGAAAGACAACTCTAACTTCCAACCTTTATGGAAATAATGTTACTTGAATCAGTGATTTAGAAAATCACTTATTTAAGTAAGTCCCCTGACTGTAACTAGGAAATTCAAATTTCAAATTTTAATATACAGACTTTGGCCAAACCATGAAATCGAATATCAATGAAAATGCAATTTTTATACCATCGCAAAAACATTTTTGGTGGTATGATGTTGTCGTCATCTGCATCGTCTGCGTCGTCATCATCCGAAGATGCATTTAGTTTCCAGACAATAAATTTAGTTTTAGTCTATGGATCTCTATAAATTCTTATCAGAAGGTCTAATACCACTGAAGGAAGGTTAAGATTGATTTTAAGGGGTTGTGGTCCTAATAGTTTACACATAGTTTAGGAATTAGAAGCCAAAAAAGGGCCCAAATAAGATTTTTTCTTGTTTTTCACACAATAACTTAAGTAAAAGTAAATAGAAATCTATGAAATTTAAACACAAGGTTAAATACCAAATTAGGAAGGTTAGGAGTGATTTTTGGAGTTTTGGTCCAAACAGTTAAGGAATTAGGGGCCCTAAAAGGGTCCAAATAAGCATTTTTCTTGTTTTTTTGCACAATTACTTTAGTATAAGTTAAAAGAAATTTATGAAATTTTAACACAAGGTTTTTGACCACAAAAGGGAGATTTGGATAGATTTTTGGAGTTTTATTTGGAACAGTTTAGGAATTAGGGGCTAAAAAGGGCCCAAATAAGCATTTTTCTTTGGTTTTCACACAATAACTTTCTATGAAATTTAAACACAAGGTTAATAACCACAAAAGGAAGGTTGGGTCGATTTTGGGAGTTTTGGTCCCAACAGTTTAGGAATTAAGGGCCAAAAGGGTCCAAAATTAAACTTTGTGTGATTTCATCAAAAATTTAATTATTGAGGTTCCTTAATATGCCCAAGGATTTGTATAGTTACTATACAAATCCTTGATATGCCGAATCTAAGCATGTATTTTGAATCTTAATATTTGGTCCTGTTTTCAAATTGGTCTACATTAGGGTCAAAAGGGTCCAAAATTAGATTTAGTTTGATTTTAACAAAAATTGAATTCTTAGGGTTTTTGATATGGTCCGAGACCACAATTATTTTGTAGTGCATTTCTTTTAGACAATAAATGCAAATTAAAAAAAATCCCACCTGCGCTTTCTCAATAAAATATTTACAGTGTGTTGTACTACTTTTGGGCCAAGTTATATCAAAATTATTGAAAACTTCATAGGCTCTACATGTAACTCAAAATATTGACAATATTATGTGAAGGGGGTCTTGAAATCTTTTGACAGCTTCTGAAGTGCTAATTTTAAAACTTTTTCAACTGGACTAAATCACAACTTTACTTTAAAATTCATTACCCAAATATTTTGACAGTGTCATTTCTCCAGTTTACTTACTATTTGAGGCATAAAACATGGAGAAATACATTTGAAAGGGGTATAAAAAAAATTGGCAAGAAACACACTGTCCACACTAAGGACTACATTCGTGGACAACCAATTGTGGTCTCAGACCATATACTGAATCTGAACATGTACTTAGATTTTTCATTATGAGCGCAGTTTTGGAGTTAGTCCAACAAATCGAGGTAAAAAATTAAACTTTGTTTGATTTCAACAAAAATTGAATATATGGGATCCCAAAAAAAAAAAAATCCACTATATCTAATTTACACTGATTGAAATACTATGAAAGTACTTTAATTCTTGGGTATCAATTTTCGTGGTTTGAGCAACATTTACATGTTCGTGGGTTTTTAAATTTGTGGATCTAAGTTTTCTTTAAAAAAATGAAAAAAAATGAAAAATTGAAGCCATTAGAAACGAAGGATATAATTGTCTAGATTGAAGGAAATTACAAAGTAAACATTGACCCGTACTAAGTGATCAAACTTATTAACTGAGATAGCGTGATCAACAGATTAAAGACCATCAAAGGTGTTAATTAGGCCATAAATATGTCACCTAAAGAAAACAGTTACATAAATCAAATACTATAAACATATCTTGAATTGTAAAATAATTTTATCAAAAGCAAGCCCAGCATGAAATTATTATTTCAAATACGTACATGAACTATGAGGACATAAAATGAAAAATTAATCATAGAATATCAATTCCGGGAATCTGACTTTCATTGATAAAAATATTTTGTTATGAGAATTAAAAGATCAAAAGTTGGGCAGTTTACGTTTTTAAAAATGTAATGGGTACAATCCTGCCCTGCAGTTGTAGTTTATAGTACATTTGCTCTGTGACTACTCCGTGTATTGTAGTATTCTCAGACAGCTCGGCGATATTCAATATCTTTCTTGATCATATCAGTAGTCAAACCTTCATGGGAATATTTCTATGTCTTGATTTGGACAAAGGTTGTTTTATTTCGTTGGACACTTAAATTCGTGGATAACGTCATCCACGAAAACCACGAAAATTGGTACCCCACGAATAAAAGTACTTTCACAGTATAGCATTTGTCAACTGTTTATTGTTTTCTTGATAATGTTTTAGCATTGATGTAAGAGTTTATGAACCAGTACATGATTTTTTCATTTTTTTAGTGGACTGAATGCTTACTATCATTATCTCATGAACATTTGAACCAACTGCCTTTTGGATATATGATGGTAAGTAAACAATCGTTTATAAGGTAACTAATATTTGTGACTTATGTATCAATTTTTTGTTAATTTAAACTTTCCTAGAAAACACCTGCGACATCACAGATCTGTGATTAAATTAAAGTACCTACGCCTTATTTTAAGCCTAGATTTTAGTATAATGTCATCTGATAAAGTTGTGCTGATTATAAAGTGCATAGTTTTCTCTGCTATCAAAATTTTTCTTTTGGAACCTGTCCTGGTTTTCTTACTCAACCAGAAAGTTCATGTGACAAAGATTGAATTTAGTCATGTTAGTAGTATTAATCCCTGTATAATGATAAAGTTCATAAATATCTCGCTATTTTAGTATTTTAAGTTTGGAGAGCAGATTGTCAACTGAGAATGCGAGAAATTGTATCATTTGTGTATTAGACACTGAGTGAGACCAAATTTGGATATTTAAAAAAAAGTACAAAACACTACATTTATACGTCATATCACAAATATTTTTGACATTGTATGGTTTCTGTGGAGTTGCAGCTCCAAAAAATTGGCCTCTTCTTTTAGTAGTATAGATTAAGAGATGTATGATGCAACACAATGATTTCTTCTGTCGTATCTTGTTTTGTCTTGTTTGACATTACAGTTGTCAAAATGATTATGTTATTTTCCATACAAACTTGACACAAACAACAATTGTTAAACAATGAATTCCATCAGCTAAAAATTACAATCAGCAAAAATACATGTAACACCAAATTTGATACTCCAAACAATTATATTTATTTTTGGTAAAATGTACAAAAATACTCTTGAAAAAAATCTTGATTGACATTTGCACTCTCCTTTTATAGGATGCATGGCCTGTGAGTTTCAGAGAGTTCCTACAGAAAGCAATTTATGTTTCCTCAAGCAGAAATTGTAAAACTTTGGATACAGCAGTGGAAATAGATCCTAATATTAAAAGGGGAATGAATCCAAAGAAACAACACGAAGTTTCCAAGATGGCAGCACTGGTACATGACCTTGTAAAGGATACAGGAAGTGATGTCATTGTTGATGTAGGCTCAGGATTGGTAGGATGTTTATTTATCATTAAAACAAATTGTTAAGAAAACACATACTTAGCCTTTTTTTGAGGGTGATAAAGGGTTATTTTTGTGCAACATGTTTTGCCATTTTTATTTCAAGTGCAGCCGTAAAAAAGGTTTGTTATTCACCGTGTTTTGTGAAATCAGGAAAAAGATCAACGTGCAAGAAATTTTTAATTTTTTGTTCATTGTGAAATGTCAATTTTATTTTGCGTTCTTCTGTGCAGATACCCCCTTTACGCACCTCCTTATTGTCCCCCTTGCCATGTGTTGCAAGGGACATAGAAATATGGGACTTCTGTCCGTCTAGTCCTTTAAGCACTCTTACGTGAACAAATTAATATCATGCAGCAATACACGTAGAGTTCTCTAACATGTGTGAATATCAGTGCCAATTAACAAATTTTCAAAGAGTCGATCATACCTATGGAAATTTGACCATAATGGAAAATTACAATGTTAGTGCTCTCATAGTGTACAATTCTTGCTTTGAAACTTATATCATAAGTTTATATCTGGCATGTGTCAAACAATTTCATAAATAGTGACAATCAATTAGTTTTAAAAGAGTTAAGCCCTTGTTATTATGAATGATATGGAAAATTGTATTGTAAATGCTCACATGTGTACAATTTTTGTCAGATTTTTATAAATATGATATGAAATGTTTTTATCAGCAATGTCTCAGACAAGTTCAAAAATCATTGCGAAATAACAAATTTAAAAGTGATATGCACCTTGGCAATATTAATTATATGCAAAATTACTTTGTTCATGAATATACTTAGATCAAGCATTCCTTTCTCTAAAGTTATTTATAAAAACTATATATTGTTTTTCATTTCAGGGTTACCTGGGACAGACATTAAATAAAACCTATGGTCACACAGTTGTTGGTATTGAAGGAAAACAGTCTCACACGACTGGTGCTGATAAAAGGGTTTGTTCAGAAGGTAAGTAGGATAATTATATCATTACATGCTCAAGGCAACTACTGATACCAGAGGGACAATCAAACTCATAGATTGAAAATAAACTGATAACGCCATGACTTGAAAAAAAAACAATAGACAAATAATAGTACAGTAGACACAACATAGAAAACATAAAAATAAACAACACGATTGTGACGAACCCCACCAAAAACTAGGGGTGATCTCAGGTGCTCCGAAAGGGTAAGCAGATCCTGCTTCACATGTGGCACCCGTCATGTTGCTTATGTTATTACAAATCCAGTAAATAGTCTAATTCAAAAAGTGTTTGACTTAATAGGAGAAAATAATACACAATTATGGCCCACTGGGGAGTTGAATATCCAAAGAGGTCAATCAGAGTAAGGGTTATTCCACCAGGGCTTTAGCCAGAGGGGCATAATGTTTACCCGGGTTTACCATTTTGGATATTCACAGACTCAATGGCCCATAATTGTTTTATTATACTGAACATACATATTAGACCCTACTATTAAAAAAAAAGAAAATTGTAACAGATTGTAAAAACACTTATGTTAGAAATTCTGTTGACATTCGTGTATGTACAACAAAGGTAGACTCTTACTGTAAATTATAGATGGTCCTGAAAAGGGCCGTTTACAAGAGATATCGTCTACACAAGATGAATTCCCAAGTCTTGTATGGTCTTGTATATTCGTCACTAGATGGACTTGCCGTTGCCATATTTGTTTTTGTTTCTCTGATGTTAAGTGACGTCCTACTTTAATGGGAGTCTACTCTTGATCATGGAAGATGACAAGGATTATTGACAGGTGAATAAAAGGGTTGTTTGATGGAGGCTTTGATTTGTCAGGGTTATTCATCACTCCTGTCAATATTTTTAAAAAAACATCCAGATTAAACTATGACATATGATTCCATATTAGCCAATCAAGTATTTACTATATAGTGTCAGGTATAATAACATTAATGGTACCAATTTTTTTCTGCACCAAATTTGCATTTCAACAACATATGCCTCTTCAGTGAAACTTGAGCCAAAAATATTTGAAAATTCATAACTTAATTATTGAAAAAATTAAGAACTTGTAAACTTAAATAGCTAAAACATAAAGCCAAAGCCTGAAAAACTTTGCAATATGCAAATATTTTTTAATATTCACCACAGAAGTATCTAGGATTTCACATGATTGATTTTGATTGGTTGTTAAATTAAGTAACATCAATTCAAAATTTATTTGATTTAAAATTTATAATAGTTTGATGATATTTTAGATGGAGTTATAAATGTCACTTGTGAGTTGGATAACTCAACAGAGAGTATGGACAATTTTAAACATATCATAAAAAATCTTTCTGACCAAGGAGTTATCCACAGCAACAAACAGTCAAAAGCAAGTGACATAACTTCTGCTGAGACCAGTGAACATATTGGGTCAGCAGACGGCACTGTTAAATCACATGACAATACATGTAATGATATAGGAACACTAAAGAGTGAATATCTCGGCAAATCTTCATCAAGTTATTTTACAGAAGGTTTAGCTGACAGAGTTGAACTTCCTGGCGCAGACGATGATTGTGGTTGCTATGGCAATAAACATTCTCAAATTGTACATGATTCTGTAGATGGTTGCCATACACGTCAAAGCAATAACTCAGATGCCATTTCTATATCGAGCCATAGCATAAGTTCAAACAATGACCAAAAACCATCAATCTGTGATAATTGTTGCCATGGTAATGGCCATACAGAAAAAAATGGCTGTTCTCATAGATTAAATAACGGAAGTACAGATTATTTAACAAATGACGAAAAGAAATATAATACATGTGATAAATGCGCTATCAGTGATGAAAAACATGATAACACTGATATTAAAAAGACATGTGATACTTGTACTGCTGAAAAATTTGCGCTCAGTGAGGAAACAAATGACCACATGAATGTCAACAATACATTTTCCAAAAGTTGGCGACTTAGTGATAACAAACAGACATGTGATACCTCAGCCCCCGGCCATGATTTACCAAGTATTTTGATGATAGGCCTCCATTGTTGTGGAGATCTGACACCGACCATGATGAAATTTTTCAGTTCATTAGATGACATCAAAGGACTGTGTTGTGTCAGCTGTTGTTACCATAGAATGAAGTTTGATGGTATGTACCTTAAACATGGTACTGTTAATTCAGAAATTATTATTAATGGGAGTAATGCGACTGGGTTGAGTATCACAATTATAAGAACTCCCATTCTGAAATCGAAAACGTGTTCCCTGAGATTGCAATAATTAAGTTTACATTTTTGTCCTGTCTTCAAAAATTGCAATAAAAAATTTATAAATGCATACAACTATTTCTGAATCTATTTTAGTATAAAATCTTAAATGCACTTTAACATAAAAGTAAGCTGTAAAGAATAAGTTGTTGGTAGTGAATTGAGAAAGCAATATTATTCTTGTTTTTTTAATTCTTTGAGATACTTAAGTTTTGATATTTTAAAACTTTTTGTAAAAATATTATCTCCCTTTAAATAAGATGTACTCGATCATTATGTTTACGGTAAATTTAACATAAGGTAATAATTCTGGTTAGCTTATACAATGTATGTTTTTTTTTATCAAAACAAAATGTTATATAGAGACACAGAAAAGATTTGATAATTTTCCTTTGAGCTCAACACTGAAGAATGTCTTGGAAAATAAGCAGACCTGGAGTCTTAATTCTTATGCTATGAGACTGGCTGCTCAAGAAACAAGGTAAGATACAGGAACCAATCAACAGGATCACAAAGGCGAATCCAATTAAATGAATTATTTAAAATCCTCTCCCTAAGTAACTCATATAATTAAGATTTTTGAATTGACGATAAAAAAGTACTTCTATTTATCTTTGACTAGTATATCTATTGGATTTCATGTTTTTCAGTCTCATAAAACAATGTGGGTAAAAAACCAATTCACTTTACATCAGCAACTCATCTCTTATGAATAAAAGGGGCTTACCAGTAGGTGCCATAATAATCCAAGTAATGAATCTACAGTCATCACTACACTGAGATTGTTAGTGAGAAATCTGCTTCTGGTGATACATTTTGAATTTGATCTCAACTGTTAATTCACATTGCTATTTTTTTGCACAAGGCCAGTGGTTTCTACCAGGTAAATAGGCTTCCTTTTCAAGGCCCTCTTCAAAAAACAGAACTTATGATGAAACAAAAGTTGTTTGAAGTGACTTAAACACTAAAGAGCAAAGAATAACCTATGGATAAAAGTTATGCAACACTATGCAAAAGAAAAAAAATGTATTTATTGTATATATATATATAAATATATATATATATATACACATGGAAAAAAAGGGGGGATACAAGGACAGTTGACTATCTGAGGTCACACCTGTTTCTTTTCTTTATATTGGAATTATGATGGTAAAAACAGAACCGGAGAAGATGCATCATGATTGCCAATGAGAACACTTTCTACCTGAGATCCAATATTTGTCCTGTTTTAAGAGGCAACTGTTTCCCTGTTTTTGTAATTCAGGTCTAGGTGGAGGAACCAGACTACACAAGACCATGAATATCACATAAAGAATGTCGCTTACAGAGGAATACTGGAAGTCTTTATCAAACAAGGTTAGTATGTACACAGTGGTTTATTACAATTTCAAATGACAAACAGGGTCTCAGGGTTATTTTGGGGGTTATTTTGCCCTTAATTGTTGCCTACCATAAAATTCAAATTTATATGAGGAGAAAATTTTGCACTTTTTTTTGTTAAATGCAGAAAATAACAAAAAAAATCCGCTGGCAAAATGGTCCTACTTTATAGAATCTCTTTGATGAGTGCTATGGAATACTGTGAATTCATTTATGTTCGTAGGTACCAATTTTCGAGAATAAAGGAAAACTTGCATATTCGTGGATATTTAATTTCGTTGTTTTGCGAAAGTCTGCATACAAGCCTATAGACAATTTGTCATTCGTTAAACATTTAACTTTGTGGTTCACCTTTTCCCTCGAAATCCATAAGAATTCGTATCTAACGAAAAATATTGAATCCACAGTATACCGGGTTTGTTTCAATTCTCCGTTTCAGAATCTAATGCATCCTGGGTAATATTTTCAAAAGTGTACACCAAAACGTCGTGATTGGTTTAAAACGTTATAAAGAATGGAAATTCAACCAAAGAAGTAACGTTATTTTCACTTTGGGGTATGAACAATGAAATTACCCATGATTCTTTAGATTCTGAAACGGCCAATTGTTGCAGCCCCAATCCTGTGTTCTTTGCCATCCTACATTGTGACATCATAGAATAAGACTTATTAGTTAATTATCCTTGCCATGAGCAGCAACAGGTGCTACTAATGGATTGCTTGATTGATTGACTGGTGTTTAAAACTACTTTCAACACTATTTCCTGGCAGTGAGTTTTTATTGGATAGTACTTACCCTTACCATGCTTATGAAGCACTAGAAATTACCCTTTTTTAATGCGGTTCATGTTGCTCTGTATTTAGTTCTGTGAAATGGTTTGTTGACTGTTGTTAATTTGAATGATTGAAAAATTATGAAGCAATTAGTTTATTTATAGATTTTCCACAATCATGTTACCATAGTTAATTTTTTTCAGAATCATGTGACCATAGCAAGCTGTTCCGTAAACTGACAAGGAAAGGAGATATGGCTAAGTTTTCAACTTATGTAGAGGCCATTGTTAAAAGGACTACACTGAATGGGTGTGAAGGTAAAGAAAATGCAGAAAAAAAACCAATATTTTAATAGTTGGGTGGCTTTCATATTGACCTTCACTCATCATCGCTTTTGTTCATAAAAATCATGTTATAGTTTTCTTTTCTTAAATGCAAATTCACTTGATTTAGGTTGATTCTAATAAAGTAAGTCACAGACTCCTTATGTCATGTATATCAGAGTTTTATAACTTTTAGGTGTCAGACCACCAATTACTCCCTCCAATTTAGAACATACATAACAGTAGCCCTACCCTGACACAAACTAGTGCTTTTGATGTCATTGTTTACTTAACAAATTTGCAGAAATGAATCTTTTGGTGAAAGAGAAATATTTTCAGACCATTTTGAGCCCAAATTTACATGTCTATGAGTTTGCACTAAAAATTCAGGATTAATGTGCTCCATAGTATACTAATTTAAAATTTCTAGAAAACCAGGGGTTACATTGGTAGTGCCTGTGTTCCCAAGGTCAGATTTTTCTTATAAGACTTTGAAGGTAGGTATATTCAGAATGTACAGTACCTGGTTTCTATGATGTTAAACTTAATGTAAAATATTTAGAAAGCTGTGAAAATTGTGCAAATTTTGGTTGAAGAGATAGGGATTTTTAATTGGTGGTCTGACACCTATAGGCTTAACAAATGTATAGGGTTTATCTATTTTTAGCAATAGCATAAATATTTTCAAACAGAACATTCATCAAAGTTATCAGATTTATAATTAAGTACATCACACACATGTATTATTTGTAGAAGACTCATTAGGGGCAATCAAAATAAAACAGTTTAAGTAATAAGAGATAATATTTCTTTTTAAGGTGAAATCGATGGAGAAATAATGAAAAGAAAACTGGAAAAGATATATTCTCAGTATGAAAAGTATTTCATGTATATAGAACCTTTTACGGTAAGTTTTACAAATGAGTATAATTTGTTGCTAAAATTTGAGTCCTATTAAAAAGATTTTTTAAACTTTTATAATTTTATTTTGGCCTTACCTTAAATACAATAATTAAATAAAACTTATTTTCTATGCATATGTTTGGCTAATGTCTAAGTAGCACACAGAATAGGTCAATAGTTACCAAAGCTACAAGGCTTATAATTTGATATGCCAGACGCATGTTTCGCCTTCATAAGACTCGTTAGTGACGCTCAAATTATAAAGCCAAACAAGTTTAAAGTTGAAGAGTATTGAGGACTCAAAATTTGAAAAAGTTGTGCCAAATACGGCTAAGGTTATCTAAGCCTCAAATGAGCTATTAGTCCTCATTCATTGATCATTCATTCATCAATTTTAAGTTACCTATGAATTAGCGATCAATCAAGGTCATGCCTATGTGTAACACTTCAGATTTAAAGTACTGTATAATAAATAATTGGATGTCCCAAAAAGGGTTAAAATTCCCTCCCCTTACCAATATATAGTCATAACTGCCTTAGTAAGAATTATCTAGTTCAACACAGGTTTTGTTCATGGGGAACATCCTGCATATCACCCACAGTTTTTGGTGGGGTTCGTGTTGCTTAGTCTTTATATTTCTACGTTGTGTTTTGTGTACTATTGTTTGTCTGTTTGTCTTTTTTTCTTTTTTAGCCATGGCGTTGTCAGTTTTTTTTTAACATTTATGAGATTGAATGTCCCTTTGGTATCTTTGGCCTCTCTTGATCAAATTCTATTAAACAGACATTATATTTTTTGAAGTATTTTATATCCGTCATATTCATGAGTTTAAATACCCCTCTGGTATCTTTCTCCCCTCTTCTATAGAAATAATCGTGAAATATGTGGAACAAGATCTGCTTACTCTTCCGGAGCACCTGAGATCACCCCAGTTTTTGGTGGGGTTCGTGTTGCTTATTCTTTATTTTTCTATGTTGTGTTTTGTGTACTATTATTTGTCATTTAGTCTTTTTCCTTTTTAAGCCATTGCGTTGTCAGTTTTTTTTTGATTTATGAGTTTGAATATCCCTCTGGTATCATTTGCCTCTCTTTTAAATATTTTGAAGACACCTTTTAATTTTGTTGAACCACGGATTGGAAAAAAAGAAGATTCTGGTATATTAATTCATGATACAAAATCCCTACACACACTTGACAAAACCCAGTGCAAAGTGCTTTTATAGTTGTGCTTCATTTTAAAGTCACAGTCGTTTTTATTATTTGTTTGTATCTATATAAACAGATTAAATTGTGACAAGGAATCCATATCATTCCTCAAACTTCAGTCTTTATTTGTAATTTTTCTTGTGTTTTATTCTTTTTATTGCCCACTAAGTGGGACATTATGTTTTTGGTATGTCTGTCTGTTTGTCCGTTTGTCCCGCTTCAGGTTAAACGTTTTTGGTTAAGGTAGTTTTTGATAAAGTTGAAGTCAAATCATCTTGAAACTTAGTACACATGTTCCTTATGACATAGTCTTTCTAATTTTAATGTCAAATTAAAGTTTTGACCCCAATTTCATGGTCCACTGAACATAGAAAATGATAGTGCCAGTGGGGCATCCCTGTACAATGGACACATTTTTGTTTACTGGATGTCATGTCATGTCTAGCCATACAATAAAATTGAGAATGGAAATGGGGAATGTGCCAAAGAGACAACAATCCGACCATAGAGCAGACAACAGCAAATTCATATTATTCCACTAAAATAAATGTAAAGCGAAAACTTTCATTCAATAATATATTTTATGGAAGATACCAAGAACTGTTGAAAAATATGCTGTATTAACGTCACAAATGTTTATAACTCAATGTTGACTGCTGTACCCCTATTTTTGACATTTTTACCTATTATGTCTGTTTGTTTTGTTCACACATCATTGTCAATATAATGGAATACTATACGACTGTCCTACAAGTGAGAGATTTAGGTAGCTATAAAACCAGATTTAATCAACCATTTTCGTTAGAGTTCGGTATTTTTGTTATTTTACTTTTCAATAGAACTGCAATATCTTGTTTATTTTACATTTTTATCATTTATCTTTTATTTCAGGCACTACAAGTCCTAATGCAACCAGTGTTAGAAACTTTAATTTATCTAGACAGACAAATGTGGTTAGAAGAACACACGCATAGGACGTCTGTTGTATCAGTATTTGATGACAGTATATCACCTAGAAATCTGGCACTCATAGCTGTCAAAACATAATAAATCTTTAAAATGATATTGCATTAGTCTTTTATGCCCCTGCCGTAGCAGAGAAGGAATTAAGTTTTACCCTTGTCCGTCTGCACATCCATAGTTCTGAAATTTGTTTCCGTTCTCTAACTATAGTTTGCCTAAACGAAATGTTTTGAAACTTATACACTATTCTTATTACCGCAGAACAAGGATCAAATTAAAATTTGAGTAGCATTACTTTTACCTGTCTAGAGTTATGCCCCTTTTCAAATAGAAAAAATGCTGAATTTTCTGTTTCTGTTCTCTAACTTAATTGAGCATAAACTAAGTATTATGAAACTTATACATAATAATAATTTCACAAAACTTGGATCTAGTACGAATTGAGGTAATGTCTTTGACTGTTCTTGAGTTATGTCCCCCCTTTATAACGTTATATGCAAGCAGGGGCATCATCTGTATCCCATGGACACATTCCCCATTTCAAGGGATATTTGTCAGAACAAATGATGTAGATGTGAGCAATAGTTGGTCAAGGTACAGCCTTCAACAATGAGCAATATCTAAACCACATAGCAATGACAAATGTATAACAATTCAAGCGAGAAAACCAACTGGTTAACAATAACTGTAAATTCATAATTTTTGCCATGTTTTTATCATTGGTAAAATTGCAATGTAATAGTTTAGCAAAATTTAAAACTGTCATTTTAAATATTGAAAGAACTATTTGAATGCAGCATTCTTGAAACAGCAATAGTTTATATCACATTTTTATCAATTTTTTACGAATTTTAGGAATAAGGACATGCAAAACAAATTCTGAACATACTGAACATGGGAGTGTAATTGTATGATAAGGTTGTTACTCGCTTAATTAAACTGTACCACAGTCAATGTTTATCAGTGTAAGCCCTGTAATTGTTTGATGCTCTCATTTAAATAAAGGCAATAGTAGTATATCGCTTTTCGAAAGTCATAAATTGATAAAGGGAAAACAAATCCAAAGTTAACACATCAACAATAATATGAAAACAACGAAATAACATTTAAACGCTGAACTGCTACAAAAACAAATGCCAACATACATAGAAACGGACTGATTGATAACAAATGCCATATTCCTGACTTGGTACAAGACATTTTAAGAAAAAAATGGTGAATTGAGCCTGTTTTATGGCTAGCCAAAACCTCCCGCTTATATGGCAATGTTGAAAATACCGCTAAAATGAAAACTTCGTGAAGGTTTACCTAGTTTTGGTTAGTCAAAACATGTGTAATGCACACTGAAATCAGTATTGATATACCTGTTACTGTTACCTTTACCGGTTTGACATTGTTACTGGTCATGGATTAGTCTTTCAGCATTTATTTATAAGTCTCTCTTAGACGTTCTTACAGCATGGAAGACAAACTGCGTGAATGTATTAGTGATTTACAATAATTCAAAATGTTTCTCTGTCTAGATGCCATGTATCTGCATTTTCTCTTTAAAAGTATTCAAATTATTTTGTGTTGTAATTTCAAACCCTTAAGAGCTAGAGACGAAAGATATACCAAAAGAGGGACATTCAAAATAAAAAAAAGGTCAAAAATAAATTGACAACGCAACACAAAGGCTAAAAAATAAACTACACAAAACACTGCATACAATATGAAAGACTTAGCAACACGAACCCCACCAAAAACTAGGGGTAATTGTAGTTTAACAGGCCTGTTTAAATATATATGGTATATTTTTTTACTCAGGTTTGGCAATCTTATTTGTGGTACTGGTACAATATGCATCTTTGACTTCATAACTCACAGTTGAACATCTTGTATCTTACGCTGCCGAGGACTACTATTATTTTAAATCAGATAATAAACTTTCCAAGAAAATATACTACGGTAATATATGCAATGACAATAAACGAACCGATTCCGAACATTAATAAGAGTTTTACAATGGTATGAATGTATATTTAGAAAATTGTCATTGTTTCCTGTTATTGATAAATTACAATATAATATCATTCACTGACAATCCAACGTGACAAATATTGCCATGGGATAGAATTTGTTTAATAATTCATAGAAATCTTTCATCTGCATGAATTCAATGTGAACAACTTTGTTTTAACTTTGAAAGCAAATGAGTTTCTATGTAGGTTTATTTGAAGACATTGTTTAAACAAACAAATGCTAACACAACACATTAAAATAACATATTAATTGATTTCTATGAAATGATATTGCAATTAAAAAAAAAATTACATTAAAAATCGGTCATTTGTTTTGATAATGTAGAAACAGCGGACTTCAATTCTAATGAAACTTAGAATTGAAGTCCGCTGTTTCTACATTATCAAAACAAATGACCGATCTAGAATACAGATTAGAACAAAAGATATCACAAAAACTGATGATTGCTGTTGATACAAAGATAGAAAATCAAATTGCAATATATTATCACAGACATAAGCGTATGAAATATCCCCTCATCGAGTCATGTCCTTTTTTTTTATTATAATCAATGTATTTTTGGGTTGCCATATTACACAACTTGATTTCATATGTACTTTGTTCATACTTTATACGAGAAAATCAAATACCAGATTAGAAATAGACACCAGAAACAATATCCAACACATTCAACTTAGGTTTTGTATGATCAATTTATATTCATTGTTATGCAATTGCTTGAAAATATAATAAATTGTTTGAAGTTGACGTTGAAGGTAGATCATCGGTATATTTTTCCTCAGATAGAATTTTCTTATACTTTGCCAAAAGGAAGATTTCACTATGCTTTTTTCAAAAATATAATAAAAAGTATGGGTCACCGTGCTATTTTTCAAGTTACGAGTCGTTCAAAATTTCCCAACTTTGCTTAGATTGTTCATGAAAAAAAAACACATTTTTGTGCATAAAAAAAATCTATGAGATAGAAGTTTGAAATAAAATACGAGAATATAGGTTTTATAATATGTTTTAAGAAAATAAAAAGAAAAAATGGTGTCACCGAACTTGTTTTCTTGCTACAAGTAAAAAATAGAAATTTCCCTATCTGTCCAGTATAAATTTTGTACTAAAAGAGTTATCTCCACTTAAATAGCTAATTTGAAAAATTGATTTTAAAAACTCTAATATTTGGTATTTGTTAAAACATTTTCGATAATGCAATGACTCACTAAGTTTCCCTGATATGAATAAACAGTTTAACCAGTAAATTGCAAATCTGTCTCCAAATTTGTAGATTTGGGCAAAGAACTATACCGAATATGTACTGCTATTGTACAATCCAAGGTGGCGGTATACCATGAATCTACCTTAAACACATATTTATGTTATAGTAATCTTGTGTGTTATAATGTAAAAATAAAGGAAAATTATTCACATGGACTGTATAGCCAATTGGATTAATATACAGACCAAGAACAGTTGTTTTAAAGTACAATAGATGAGCTATCTCAACTATGAATTTCCAATACTTCTTCCTTATTCCTCTATAACTCTCCCCAATCTCTTTAAGATAAACATTGGTTATCTTTCTAAAATATCTGTGATCTATATACTAGTAATGTGCTTTGTTTTGATGCCTTATTGGTTTTTTTTTGTTGACATATTTTTTTGTTTTATAGTAAATAAGATAATAACTCAATGTTGACTGCTGAACTCATATTTTTTTTACATATTTGCCTAGTATGTCTGTTTGTTTTGTTCACACAGCGTTGTCAATATAATGGAATTTTATGCGACTGTCATACAAGTGAGAGGTCCATTTCTACATACGGAAATGTCTGTAACAAGTTAGAAATATGACAGCTGTTTTTTCCTTTCGTTTGATGTGTTTGAACTTTTGAATTTGCCATTTGATACGGGACTGTCGGTTTAGAATTTGCCATTTGATACGGGACTGTTGGTTTAGAATTTGCCATTTGATACGGGACTGTCGATTTACAATTTGCCATTTGATACGGGACTGTCGGTTTAGAATTTGCCATTTGATACGGGATTGTCGGTTTACAATTTGCCATTTGATACGGGACTGTCGGTTTAGAATTTGCCATTTGATACGGGACTGTCGGTTTAGAATTTGCCATTTGATACGGGACTGTCGGTATAGCATTTGCCATTTGATACGGGACTGTCGGTTTAGAATTTGCCATTTGATACGGGACTGTCGGTTTACAATTTGCCATTTGATACGGGACTGTCGGTTTAGAATTTGCCATTTGATACGGGATTGTCGGTTTACAATTTGCCATTTGATACGGGACTGTCGGTTTAGAATTTGCCATTTGATACGGGACTGTCGGTTTAGAATTTGCCATTTGATACGGGACTGTCGGTATAGCATTTGCCATTTGATACGGGACTGTCGGTTTAGAATTTGCCATTTGATACGGGACTGTCGGTTTACAATTTGCCATTTGATACGGGACTGTCGGTTTACAATTTGCCATTTGATACGGGACTGTCGGTTTAGAATTTTCCTTTGAGTTTGGTATTTTTCAATTCTACTTTTTAAAAGGGAAGCATACATACGGTATTAATTCCAATGACAATAAATAAAACGAATCGTAAATAGACAAGACTTTTATAGTTGTATGAACATATGTGTTAAAAAGTTTCCTTGTTTTCTGTTTATTGATGATTTTTAATTATTTTGTTTGTATAGAATTGCTTGTGACAAATATCGCTAAAGAATCAAATTTGTTTAATATACTCATTTTCTGACATCTTTCATTTTCCGGATGCGATTGTTTAATTTTGTTCAATCAGTATGCAATTAAATGAGATAAGTATGTACTCTATTTCAAAACATTGTTAAAATGGATACTAAAAAGGTGTATTTAAATTAAATTATTAATTAATGAAAAATGAAATTGAAAATTGAAAAGTACCGAAACAGACGAAAAGCTTTACGATAAGAAAGACCTTTAAAAAAATATCCAAATCCATCTAGAAGTAATACCACCATTGATTTTCCCTATTAGTCTTTGTTAAATCTGCACTTTTCAATAAATTGTCCAGAATTTATCTTATCTTTGTATCAAATAAAAAATACGTACTATGAGTTGGTGGTATTACACCTAAAAGACCAACTTTGTCTGAGGGAGTTGAAACCTTAGTTTCAAAATAATTTCAAAATTTATAAACGGGCAGTTTTAGAAAGATTTGAGTTCCGAAGTACTGACTCATGGACTGATGATACCCTCGGGGAATGATAGTCCATCAGCAGAGGTATCGACTCAATGCTGTAAAAAAAATGAAAAGAACACGTTAAATAATTTCATGTGTTCGAAGCGATTTTCTAGATTTACCTGCATCAGGAACGCTCAAAGCCGAATATTTGAAAACCGATTATGTATAATTACCGATGAAAGTGTAGCATCACTGAAGAGACATTTATTGTCGAAATGCGCATCTGTTGCAGAAAAATGTGTGTTCAAATAAATATATTGTCGTTGAATTCGATGTTTGGACATAATTCTAGGAAGAAAAAACATTTATCGTGGCAAATAATCATTTCATCACATACTTTAAAATGACTAATTTTAGAGTACACTTTGATTGGGTGCTCAGGTTAACTTGATTAATTCATAATAATTCACACTGATATAACCAATTGTTCTGAACATGGCACGTGTTTCATGAATTGCATACCTTTCCAATCCTTTATCTCCTGTAACTTCTGCTATCAAATAAATCGTTATGAAATAAAGATTATAAATGGTCATTTCTTAAAGATTATAAATGGTCATTTCTTAAAGATTATAAATGGTCATTTCTTAAAGATTATAAATGGTTATTTCTTAAAGATTATAAATGGTCATTTCTTAAAGATTATAAATGGTCATTTCTTAAAGATTATAAATGGTCATTTCTTAAAGATTATAAATGGTAATTACTTTTGAAAGTTTTGTACCATACCTGCAAATAAGTATGTTTTGACACCCTGTTTATTATGTTTCCTGAATATTAAAATGTTTTTCTTCACCAGCCTGACACATCGGCTTTGAGCGTTCCTGATGAAGGTAAATTCAGAAAAGCGCTTCGGACACATCGGCTTTCAGCGTTCCTGAGATAGGTAAATTCAGAAAAGCGCTTCGGACGCATGAAATTTATAACGTGTTGTTTTGTGCTAGTTTCACAATTCTTGATCCATGTGTGAAAAATGATTGGTAGAAATTAAATTGTGACTTCAAATTTTCTTGGTTTCATTTGAATTAGCCATTTGTGACACATCGGCTTTGAGCGTTCCTGATGAAGGTAAATTCAGAAAAGCGCTTCGGACGCATGAAAAATATAACGTGTTGTTTTCATTTTTTTCAAACCGTTTTCAGGATGCGTCACTAGCACTTTTTAATATTATCATTAAACAGGAACAATAGCCTCAAACATTTGAAGGAAAAGATGTATAAAAACCTGAATACTCGAGGAACTTTGTCAAGGGACCTCGCAGAAGAATAGTCAAATTCATTAAATGCCAACTTTGCCTGAGGGAGTTGGAACCTTATTTTTTTGTAAAGCTCTACAAAGTCGCTCATGTACAAAAGTAGACTAACACTGAATTATTACATCCTTTGGATCTGACATCAGCTTAATTATCAAAAATGTGTACCGCCGTTTTGAGGTTATTTCGATTACACAGACAAAAATACAATCAGTCCATATTGATCTTATTATAAATCCCATTGTACGAATTTGATCATGAAAAAAGTTGCTATCGTCACAGTCACATGACAAAATTACGTTGATGGGCTGAAAATTTAACAAAGCACCCAATTGGAATTGAAAATTACCTTTGTAATCATTTAAACACATTCGATCTAAATAGTAGAAGATAGTTATCTAAGTATATTGTTTGACTAGACAATCCAAAAGATTCCATATAGTGCCTTGGGTAATCAAAAGTACATTTACTCTTGATGCAAACATTATAATAACAAAAATATATTAGCTTCTTTCGGAATAATTTATACAGTTTAGTAGTATATTTCGACGACAGTTTTATACATTTATATGTGCTGAAGCTATTTCCATGAATTAGATATTTAAATAATCGTTTTAAAACAACCTACACTTGAAAAAATCTATAGCACGTTTTAACGTTATTTCAGTGTTTTTAGGTTCCCATCCGTAAAAAAGACGCAATCTAAATTCAAGTAATTAAACGACGATATGAATCGGTGTCACGATTATTTTAAATAAATTAAAATACGAAAGCGAGGTTCTGTCATCTTCATGAATTACAAGATATAGACAACACAGAGAAACACATAACATCAGTGATTGAAGTTCACTGTATAAGTATGGACAAATTAAATCTTTACTTACTTTTATTTATTTCTATTTTCAAACAATACGCGTGTGTATTAGAAGAATTTTGCGACAAAGACGATATTGAATGTCAACGTCCAAACGATGTAACCAAATTAGGAACCCTTCAACATGGTAAAAGTCAAGAACACAATATATTACGCCGTGTTCAACGTGTCGGTATGCATGAGTGTGTAACAGAATGCTTGGTGACGTCACAGTGCATCGCAATAAACTATCGAAAAGATTGGAAGCTATGTGATCTACTCGGAGAAATACCTAGAGGCAAAAAGCTGAGGGATGAGTCTGGAAGTACCTTTAGTAAAATATCAACATGGCCTAAGGTATGTACACATCGTAATTAAGAATCGCTGTTGCTACATATTGAGTAGGTTTGCCTCATTTTAAACAGCAAATGAGATCATCCCTGTTTTTGGTATAGTTCGTGTTGGTCAATTTATAGTTTTCTAAATTGTGTTGTGTGTACTGTTGTTTGCCTTTTGTCAGTTTTAATTTTTTTGCAATGGCATTGTCTTTTTGTTCTTGACTAATGAGTTTGTATATCCCTTTGGTAACAATACAAAAAGACACGAAACCAGTTGCATCAACATATAAACATCAACATTTCATTTACATCTAGATTATAAACATAAGCCATTGACATGCATAAATACTATATGAATAATTTTTTTCTGTTGATTTAACAGTGACAAGTTTCAAATTGCTAACTGATAAGGATTGATAAAAGCCACTCAAGGTTTTGGTAATCGTATCTCAAAAGGTTAATAAAAGCAACTTGAGGTTTTGGCAATTGTTTCTCAAAAGGTTGATAAAAGCCACTAAAGGTTTTGACAATTTCATCTATAGATGTAGCTAACATATTTCTATGCAATACTAATGCGTCGCAGAAATACGACGATATGCAAACATGAAAAGCAGGAAGTGTTAACCCTTCTGATGCACATATTTTAATTCCTGTCTTTTGGGTAGGTGTATCTTAAGTATTTCATATTACCCTATTTGGTCTGTTATGGTTGCTCACACAATATTGTCAATGTAATTGAACTCTATACAACTATTAAACAAGTTGGAAGTTCATCAAGTTAAAACCCGGGTAAAATCCCTTTACAAAGACATGTGGTTCTTCTCCACTTCTTCCGTTGGTTTATACGTTTTTGGTTTTGTAGGTTTTTATAGACCACCATGCCTTATAGTTCGTTTTCATGTTATATTTTTTTTTATAATACTGTACACTTTAAAGTTATTGGTGCTTCTATTATTGACATTTTTGAACAATCGATATATGCTAGATTAGTTTTTGCATACAGATGTATATATGAATCAAATGTCAGAATCCGAGTTCTTATAAATGCAGTAGTTACCCAGTCGCATTTTTGAATTATTTGAAACCTCGCAATTATTTCTGAAATTACAGTTCTCAATCTAATTTCTAGTGCAATTTTTTTTTATTATTGTTGTTGCTTATCACTCCGTTTACACTTTGTTTACAGGGACTTACGTCCTATAGTAAGGTCATGTTACGATGCATATCCAAAGTTGATACCATGCCATCTTAGTTCACCCTAGAAATCATAAGAAGTTTTGTGAAACGATAGGTAAAGAAGATCTGCAAATACCTGACATTAAACAATGAATGGTTCATTTTGAACCGGATATGAACTTCTTCACTTTGTAGATCGACGGATTATTTGCCGATTAACAATCTAAAAGACCACAGGATATTTCAATTGTGCGTAACTAAAAACAAACACAAAAAAAAACGTGACGTCATTGGTTGTATTTTTGTAGCCATTCTCAATGTTATGGTGCAGGCTTTTTGAAAATATAAAAAACCCCGCTTAAAACAAATTGAAAATGAAAATTATATAGGTCATATAAAAAATATTATTTTTAGTCCCTTGCCGGAAGATGTGCAGACCATACGTGTGATGTTGGAAACAAATGTGAGAAACAGCAAAATGGTGGTTTATCCTGTTTACCTGCGTGTAAGAAGATTATATTTTAGTTTGTTAGATGGACTTGCATAATAATGTATTGATTGATTGATATATGTCTTATCGATGTGTTGAATATATATTTATAGTTAACTTTAATAAAATTGAGGATGAAAATGCGGAATGTTTCAAACATACAACAACCCGCCCAAAGAGCAGAACAAAAACCGAAGTCCACCAATGGGAATAGAAAATCACTCAGCTGGAGGCGGGCTTCCGCTGACCCATGAACAAAAATGTGTACTAGTTCAGTGAAAATTGACGTCATACTTAACTCCAAAAAATATAAATGAATTAAAATAAAAAAAAAAAAATATAAAAAGACATACAATGACCAGAGGCTTCTGTCTATAGACAGGCGCAAAAATGGGATATCTAAAAGGAAAATGATTCATTGCATTGACAGGTTGAATTTTGAAATGAAAAAGGGTCAATATTGAATTATTTTGTTACTAGTATATTGAATTGAAGTCTTATATTGAAATGTCAAATGTTCTTTTAAAGTATTTTACTTCTGACATAGATGACACAAATGTAAATGCGTCATAGTAAAAAGAATAATAATATTGATAATAATAATAAAAATAATGATAATAATAATAATAATAATAATAATAATAATAATAATAATAATAATAATAATAGTAGTAGTAATAATAATGATAATAATAATAATAATAATAATAATAATAATAATAATAATAATAATAATAATAATAATTAAAAACCAATTGTTCAAAGAACAATTGAAGGTCTTTCCACAAGTAAAGATCTATTTTATTATAAAAATATTAAAAATCAATCTAGAATGTCAGTTCCTATGACTTTATAATGTATAAATATGAATTTAAAGCAAATATCAACATCTAGAACGTCCTATTAACCTTTGACCTTGACCTCGATTTCAAGGTCACCAACTAAGGACCTCAAATAAAAAGACCCTAGGTCTGTAATATGTATGGTTAAGGAGTTATATCACTTCAGGCATGATTTTAAACATAAGATGGGCGAAAACTCTCATTTATTGTTTACGCACCCTTCCAACCAAAATTGATAAGTTACAACATGTCGCAACTCACAATTTAGTAAAAATAATTTGTCAATATCTTTCACGGTTGTTGAAAATAAGAGAAAATAAGCCAAAATCAAAATTTAGAATATGACCTTGACCTTTGACCTTGACCTTATTTTCATTTTTTTGGACCAAGGAACTTTAATCCAAAGACCCTAGGCCTATATCATTGATGGTTTACCAGTTAGAAATGCATATCACTTATATCAAATGCATAAGGGGAAATAACTCTCATATGGAGTCTCCAGATAGCTTCGGTCCAAATGAATATCCTAATCCTGAAGAAGTAACGAGCAATTTGGTAAAATTAATTTGTCGTAATCTTTTACGGTTGCGAAGGAGTAGTGGCCACAAGAAAAACAGTGTTTGGGGAAATAACTCTTACAACGTAAAGTATTTTGTTACGCAGTTGTAAATTTTTAAAGCGTATAAACTATACGACATCATATTCCAAATATCTAAGCTACATCTTTTGAAACATCAATACTACGCAAGAAAAAAATTAGGCGGAAGAAAAAAAAAATAATAATCAGAACAAAACCTATAGGTCTTTCCACGGAAAAGTGGAAAGACCTAATAATCAGAACAAATTCAATAGGTCTTTCCACTGAAAAGTGGAAAGACCTAATAACAATGGTCACCCTCATGACCATTAACATGAAAAAGCCGTATCTTATAATCGGCCATAAAAGACATAAAAAACCTAACTCAAATACTTTTTTATCGGCTCAATTTGGTTCGTGGAATCTAATATTCTAATTCGAAAACCAGTCAGTTGTACTGAAAAAGGGAAACTTTTTTTCGCATCAGGATGACTGATCTGTAATTCTCCTTCAAATCACATGTTTTATTGAATTGCAATACTATGAATGATAAGAAACGTCTTAAATGTTCGTAAATGGTTGAGGCCAAATTTTAAATCTATAAAAAAGTATTGTGCTATTTAAATTTTGCTACCTTTAAGTATTCTTATATCCTAATTTGACTTGATAAACTAGTAAACCAAACAAAATCTAGAGGTTGATTATCTTATTAGTGTGATTGTATACTTTTTACCAGTTTATTTTCGATTTATGAGCTTGACTGTCTCTCTGGTATCTTCCGTCCCTCTTTTACCTTACTGTAAAAGTAGGATTCTTTTTATCGAACTTATTCAACATATATTTCATGTAAAAAAAATCTTGTTTCTTCATGTACATATTTAAATTAATTAAATAATAATAAAAATTATCAGTGTTTTTTGTTTATTTTACCTGGAAGAATACAAGATCATACAAGACGTTCTGTTGACACACTGCATTCGTCAAATTAAGTTTTACCATTTTCCCTTGTTTTGGAAGGTAATATTAAACCTCATTGGAGTATCTTTATAAAGACAGAGTGTTTTGCACTAAAAATGTCTAATTCAATTGAGTACATAATAAGGATGTTGATCGTTATGGCATATCTATTTTACACATGACAACGGGTGTTTTCAAATTGTCGTAAATATAACCCCGCTGCCCTTTCCGAATGTGACCTACCAAGTTAAAAATAAAACATATTTAGATTTCAAATGTGCAGAAGCCTGAATCATTCCAAAAAGAATAACAAAGGTGTAAATGATTTTGTTATATAAAGATAAATAAATATTTTCTTTTTAGATTGCGAGGAATCTGCTCCAGATATAAAAAATGCAGCCTGCATAGAACACTTTGGAATGTATAAAAATCTAGGAACAGCCAACCTTTTTAAATGCAATTCAGATTTTACCATGAGAGGGAATCCATTTCTAGTATGTAAAGACAATGGGGAATGGAAGAGTTTGTTTTGCTGCCTCCCAAATAACAAAGGTAAAGTAGTTATAAAACAAAATCAAAAAGATATATGTTATATCTGTTCATTTATTAACAGAAGCTGCTGGGGAATAAGCATTAATACATTACAAAAGATGTGCGAAAGATAACAGAGGGACAGTCACACTAATAGATAGAAAATAAACTGACAACGCCATGACTATAGAATAAAAAGGCAAACAGACAAATAATAGTACACAATACACATCATAGAAAACTAAAGACTTATCACTAGGAACCCCACCAAAAAACCCGGGGTGATCTCAGGTGCTCTAGTATGGTAGACAGATCATGCTCCACTTGTGGCACCCGTCGTGTTGCTCATGGTATTACAAACCTTGAAAATAGTCTTAATTCGGTAGGTGACATTTGTGGTGAAAAGGGATATGAAATTGGTATGAAAACGTTGTTATATCTTTATTCGAACTGTTATAATCTGAGCTAGTAAGTTAAGAATCTACATTTTGGATAAATATGAAGCCAGTCATATTCTGATCTATTTACCATGTAATTCGTTTGAAGACGAGCAGCAATTAAACAATCAGTTTAATAGATGTTTTATAGCTCGTTGCATATGTTCTTATGTTATCCTAACAATTAATATGTTGTTCAAAATGAAAAAAAAGAACCGTTACACACAAAAAAAGCCAACGATACACACTAAAGTCAAACGAATTTACAACGGTCCGCAAAAAATACACTCTAATATTAAATAAATAAACATGACCCTAAAAAATAATTTAAGGCCATTGCATAGGAACACGACGATGCCACAAGTGGTTCAGACTATGGCTTACCTTAGAAAGGAAGACCTGAGAACATCACCGGTTCTTGGTGGGATTCGTGTCTCTCAGTCTTTAGTTTTCTTTGTTGCGATTTATATACTGTTAATTGTTCTTCTTTTTCCATGTATGTCAGTTTATTTTTTACTTTTGAGTATGAATGTCCCTTTAGTTGATTTCGACTTTGTTAAACAACTAGCAGTACATGTCCCCTTAACACGCCCGTAATACAACACATGTAACATTGACCTTAAATTTATATTTTTAGTGCCACATGATTGTAGTGACATACCATCTGATTGTACTTCTGGGATATATACAATAAGTCCTAAAGGTACGAGTGAGTTTGATGTGTTCTGTGATATGGAGACAGCAGGAGGGGGATGGACTGTAAGTATCAGCTTAGCGATATCAGACTTCACAATACGAACATGATTAAAACCGAATGTAAGCTCAGGTACTCAAATACACCCTCTGTTAGTGAGATCCGCCGTGTTTCTTTGCTTAAAATCCGACAGGTTGTTATCATTACTAAAGTTTCAAAACATCGCACTTTACTAAATAATTCTTATATCATTTGCATATCTATAAATACTTGAATTGGATTGGTCAATTAGAATTTTTCTCTTGGTTTACACTTTGATAAACCATGTTTCCGAAACTACTTTTGTAATCTATTCATGCACGATTCACATTCTTGCAGGGATACTGGGATTTTCAGCAAGTTGAGATTATAAAACAATTGCATAACAGTTGTTTATATTCTAATGCATATATAACCAAAAAAAAAAAGAAATAAAATAAATGCACTACAGCTTCGAAAATGTATAAAAATCAAATTTAAATCAAATTCCGGGAAATTTCACGAATGATTTGGCGAATTTACGTCACGGCAAAACACGACGTCATACGATTGAAAACTTTCAGACGGAAGATTATTTCGTTACTTGTACGCTTCAAATTCGGATAGTATCGAATTAAAATGAAGTTTTTGAGGTAGGTGCTAGTTCATTTTAGATTCTGTTGCATTTATCGAACATTTAAGTTTTTTAGAAAGTCAAGATGGCGGCGTACTCCTTAGTTACGACATGCCATTGTGCTTCTGATGGTACATATAGTAGCCATCAAAGTAATAATGTAAATTAATAATCGGGTATGTTTGGCTGAAGAATTATAAGGATTAAACACATTTTTTCTAGAGGTTATTGATGTGTAAACCGGGTCTCTAACTCACAAACTTGACATAAAAGTCCTTCGGACTTTTATTCAGTTTGTGAGTTAATCGCCCCGGTTTACACATCAATAACCTCTAGAAAAAATGTGTTTAATCCTATAATGTTTGTTACAAACAGTAGTGAGACATCAAGTTTACACAATCATTACTTGCGAATTCTATAACCCTAAAAAGCAAATGTGAAGTTGGAAATGAAATAAAACACGTTTTTTTCTCGGAAGAATTCATCATATCCTTGTCCTGTTTAATTATCGATGTATGTTTTTAGCAAGTACTTCTAGGTAAAATATAAGTGAAAATGCGAATATTAAGATGCTATATGTAAAGAAATATTATCAAAAGCGTTTGAAAGTTTAAAGAGAAATATTTGCATAAGTATATAGGATGATGCAGGATTATTTGTTATTATCATTAAATCATCTTATTTGTCTGGTAATGATGATGTAACTATTTTTTCTGATTTGCTTAAATATTCAATATTATTGCATAGCAATATAATATTTCCCACAAAAAGTAACCAAAAGTAAGCGTGCAATAAATTCCATTGTTGCACTAGTGCAATAAATCTTCAAAATTCCTGATGTCAACAATGACAAAATCTTAGTTTAAACCAATTTTTTTACTTTCAAATATTATATTGCTTTACAATAAAAGGGTAATTTCATGAATATTGGGGAATATTGTCCCTCGTAGAACATATCTTGCACTCGCAAGCTCGTGCAATATCAAATTCTACTCGGGACAATATTCCCCAATATTCATGCAATAACCCGATATTATTTAAGATACCTCACATATTTAAGTTTTTCAAATAACAAAACTAAGTAAAATATTTCATTTATAACAGGTGTTTCAGAGGAGACTAGATAACTCTACGAATTTCTATAGGGGATGGTCTACCTATCAAAATGGATTTGGAAACCTGCAGCGGGAATTTTGGTTAGGTATGTACGCTGAAGAAACACAATTTCCAATTTTTTAATCTATAATGATTTTTTGAAACATTCAAATGCGAACAACAATACCATTTAATTTCTAACACTGATAATTCACTGTTTCAGAATCTAATGCATTCTGGGTAATATTTTCAAAAGCGTACTCCAAAGCATCGTGATTGGTTAAAAACGTCGTAAACAAGGGAAATTCAACCAATGACGTGACGTTATTTTAATTTTGGGTTACAAACAATTGAATTACCCACAGTACTTTAGTTTATGAAACGGCCAATTGGAAAACAGTCATTTTTTATTGATGAAATCAAACTATTTTAACAAAAGTATACAGAGTGTTGTTTGTTAAAGTAAATTGTAATTGGCAACCTTTATGATAAAAAAAAATTTGTCACACATGATCTGATAATGTTTAAACAACATAAACAATATCTTCATTAAATATTCATAAATATGGGGATATATGGAACAAGGCAAATTTATTATTCAAATTTTTCATTCAGCGCTTAACAGTCGTTGGCAATCGTGAACTGATGGCTTACTGTATTATTCAGTGTTCATGACAAATATATTGACAAAAGCCTACTGTTTAAACTTGTATTTTGAAATTAGACACTCAAAGGAATACATGGCAAATAACTGGCTCACACGATCTTATCAAAGAATATCAAAGAGGACAAGGTCTTCGATAAAAATAAATTCTTTTTAAAATGATCGAAGTCAACAACAAATGGCATATATCTTGTTAAACCCAGCAATAGCTTTAATCAGATTATTTAAATGTATAAATAGAGTTTTTAGGATACGACTGCTTTCAAGCAATCTGTAGACTTATACCATTGGCTCAGGGCCATACCCTCACGTCAACTGTTTTATTCTAAACATTAAGGAACATTTCAGATTCTTATGATTGTCATGCTTTAAAAGGTAAAAACAAACAAAGGGATTGAACTCAAACAACTTCCCAATAATGTTCTTTTTATAATCGTCATGTTTGATATTTCCCTTGACTTATATGCGTGTTTTTAACAACACGGAATAAGAATTAAGCAGTATTTATATTTAGTGTTTTTATAAATTTAGAAACACGTCAGAGGAAATTCCCCAGTTTTGTTTAAAATGCGAGAGTTCTCTGAATTCCGATACATCTATTTCGTTCATATAAGAACTGAAGTGGAGTTGTTCTTATATGTCACCGTAAATATGAAACAGGGACGAAAGATACCAAAGGTACAGTCAAACTCATAAATCGAAAATAAACTGACAACACCATGGCTAAAAATGAAAAAGACAAACAGACAAACAATAGTACACATGACACATCATAGAAAACTGAAGAATAAACAACACGAACCCCACCAAAACCTAGGGGTGATCTCAGGTGCTCCGGAAGGGTAAGTAGATTCTGCTCAACATGTGGCACCCGTTGTGTTGCTTATGTGATAACAAATCCGGTAAATAGTCTAATTCAGTAGGTCACATTCATGAAAGGGAAGGGGATTGTAGTTACGACGTAAGGAACATATCCGATATCATTTGTGAAACAGTTATACCTTAACGGTCAACCAACTGGTGATGGTTCCGTAAAATTTACGAAGGGATGATTTCAACTTCACCATTTGGAACTCTTGGTTTAATAGCTTCCTTGTGAGCAGCAACCCTCTATCAAGAAAATCATGATAGTAAATGCAAGCACGGGAATATCGTATCAATTGGGAGATATATACCCCGTATGTAGGTGCTGCTGGAATGTTGCTACTTAGAAATGGAAAGTTCACAATTGGAAAGCTGAAATCATCTCTTTTGTCGTAAAGTATTGTTTTCAACCGACCCTCATTGTCAATTTCTAGATGTAAGTCAAGAATGAGGCCGACTTAACTGTATCTGTAGTATCCTTTATCTCTAGTTCGATGGGATAGATGCGTTCCACAGAGTCACCAAATTTTTAATTATCTAGCGAAAGAACATCATCTATATAGCGGAAAGTAGAGTTAAAGGATATCGCTAACTTCTTATCTTTCTTCCTAAAAAGTTCCTGCATGAAGTCAGCCTCATAATAATAAAGAAACAAGTCGGCAAGTAGAGGGGCACAATTTGTTCCCATTGGAATGCCTATAGTCTGTTGAAAAACACGTCCTCCGAACGTAACAAATATGTTGTCAATCAAGAAATCAAGCATCTTGATAATATCAGTTTCAGATGAAACTAATAGTTGATATTGTACTTCCGGAAAGAAATAGAGAACCATCTAGGTCGTTTAATTAACATTTAATATACGTTCTCGCTCCAGGGTTTGTTTAGGTAATTATGCGCATGCGTATAGTTGTCTTGACTTTAAGGGGGGGGGGGGGGTATTATATTGAATGGTTGCTCTGGATTCCCCACTCAATTGATTAATTTAAAACTCAAAGGATCCTTTCTATGTATGTCGGCTATTGAGGGTTATTGTTGTTGCAAAATTTTAAATCATATGCATCATTTAAACTAAAATTAATGTAGTCCACATCTTAAAGGTGTAACTACAACACCCCTTCAGGCGAAATGAAGTCTTGCATATTATAGTTTCGAGTTGTCTCCCTTCCAGAAGTTACTTCCGTCAATTCTGAATAAAAAATTACGATACAACACGTCAAGAAAAATTAACTAGTTCTGTCGATAAATGTCGTATTATATTTAAAAACGATCGCTATTTAAACCGAAGAATGTGTACGAAAAGGAGTCATGCCCACTGACCCAAAGGAAATTAAATATTTAAAGAGTTAGGAATGGGGTTCCTCCTAGAATTAAGGTAGGAAAATAGGTGATAAGATACGAAGTGAAATACGTAAATTACATTTTACATGTGCAGTTGAATTAGTTTTGAAAATAATATTATCCAGCTACATGTATACATGTGTCAATGGGAACAATGGCAATCGTATCCCTCAGATCAATCTGCTTTTTGATTGAATATTGTTCTTAAATTTGACAGCAATTTTAAGCTATCCAACTTATATCTCTTTAAGTCTTTAATTATAACTAAGTGTCAGTTTGGAAGATTTTTTTGCAGCTTTTTATTACGCCATGTACTTACATGTAAACACAAAACGCACACAATTCCACAATAAAATCTGGTGTGATCCGGAAAGATTCGCCACCCGTTGTTTTGCTCATGTAAGTACAAACCCGGTAAATTCTAATACGGTCAACCAACTCGTAATGGCCTCCGTAAAAATTGTCGACGGTATGACTTCAACTTCACCACTTGGAACGATGGTTTTATAGTTTCCTTGTAAATAGTAACCTTGTTTCAAGAAAATCATGATAGGAACCGCAAGTCCTGTAATATCGTATCATCTTGAAGATATATACTTCACATGAAAACGCTGATGCAAGATGCTACATAGCACATGGAACCTTATCATTGAAACTTTTGTCGTCCAATTTTGTTCTCAACCGACCCTTATTGTCACATTCGAGATCCAAGTGAAGCTATGAGGTAAACCTAACTCTTTCAGTAGTATGTTTTATTTCAAATTCGATTGAAAAGATGCGTTCAACATGGTTACCAAACTTTGAAACAATTGTTGAGATAACATTATCTAGTTACCTGAACATAAAGTTAAAACCCTTTCTAAATTACCTGAAATACCCCCGATTTTTGGTGGGGTCCATGCTGGTTAGCCTTTAGTGTTCTATGGCGTGTTTTGTTTGTCTTTTCATCTTTTTTGGCAAAGGCATAGTTATATTTTTTTTTAACTTATGAATTTTAATATCTATTTGCTATATTTTGCATCTCTATCTCAAAACCATCTATCGCAAAACGTGTCTGTCACGCTTTATCGTGTCCATTTATCTCTAACGGTCCTCAAAACCACATTGTGCCAAATTTTTTCAAACTTCATTTTCATCAAACGTGTATTCGCCCAAAAGTATAAAAACATGAGATTTTGTTTAAATTGAACAACTGCTGTGCCTCTTTTTTTTTTTAACAATAATACGATAATAAGAGTACTGTCTCTGCGTGGCATTTTATAATACAATTGAAGATTTAACCACTTAAGACAAGGTTTAATGTCCTTATCATATTCTCAACTGGATAAGTTTTCAAACAAAATGTTTGATGAATCACTCTTACACGTTTTTTTAAAAATTAAGAACTGTATCCGCGTTTATGAAATTTACACTTTTTGGCGTCCTACAACACCTTTTCATGTTTCGGCGTACAGTGACTTTATCTGGATGTATCAGCGATTAAACACGTGCGATTTGGAATAACAAATTCCTGAATATTATGTATAAATATACATATAGCCCAGGTGGTCGTGTGGTCTAGCGGGACGGCTGCAGTGCAGGCGATTTGGTGTCACGATATCACAGTAGCCCAGGTGGTCGTGTGGTCTAGCGGAACGGCTGCAGTGCAGGCGATTTGGTGTCACGATATCACAGTAGCATGGGTTCGAATCCCGGCGAGGGAAGAACGAAAAATTTGCGAAAGCAAATTTACAGATCTAACATTGTTGGGTTGATGTTTAGACGAGTTGTATATATATATATATATATATATACAGTTGGTTATAACTTCACATGGAACATAATACTGATTATTATCTATTGTATGCAGATAACTGTATTGTAATTCTTATAAAAATGGTATTTGTTGTTCTTTAAGGAAACACATATATCAACGAGATATCTTCTAGCGGTAATTACAAACTTTACATTGAACTGGAGGACTTTGATGGAATTAAAAAGTACGCAGAGTATAATTTTTTTAGTGTTGGAGATGCGGCTTCTAACTACATTCTACGAGTCAGTGGATACAATGGATCTAGTACTGCAGGTATAGTATTAGTAATACCAATTAAATACATTTCTTTTTAAAATTATTGGCTCTGTTGAGTGAATTCAAAAATCTTCAATCAGTTAAGACTGCGTAATTTCATATATATTGTGTTTA
Organism: Mytilus galloprovincialis; assembly: GCA_037788925.1. Lineage (NCBI taxonomy): Eukaryota > Metazoa > Mollusca > Bivalvia > Mytilida > Mytilidae > Mytilus > Mytilus galloprovincialis. Next base: position 40,219,717 of record CM075338.1, read on the forward strand.
TTGATAGGATTATTCCACGAGTGGTGATATTTGGGAAGCATTACATTCAAAAGAGAAATATGCGGTCGGCTTTGATTTAGAATTAAGAATTAGAGAAGGTCAGAACTTCTCCATGATAATTCCTTGAATTGCGTTGATAGGTTTGCTTTGCCTCTAGTGGTAAATGTTTTATGAATATTCAGAACGAGAAACATGGAACAGTGAATATAATTTGTAGACATTGTTAATTTGGTTGGCCAGGATGAAAGGACAGGAATTAAAACTACTTTCCAAAGAAGGTTTCTTAAAAGTGTCAAAATTGTTTTTCTAACTGGCCACCTTCGGAACTCTAAAATATTTGTTTGGTTATTTTAAGCGCAGAAAACGTGCTTCTATCATTACTACATTTTTATGATTTAACATTCCTTGTCCAACTGGATTTGACTGCATATTTATACATTCTATACACCAACTGATTGCAATCTTTAGCATGAATTTAACTGCCAGATAGAGGTTGACCATGTGCTCATATCCATGAAAATCGTTGAAGTTAAAGTTTTATCGGTGTACTTGAAAATTAGGCGATACTGCGAACAGGTCATATTATAGCCTTCAATAAAAATTGACCATCAATGAATTGCCGAATTCTAGAACAGCCTTTTTTGATTGTATTATACTTATTTATGTATACACCACCGTATTTCCGATTTTTGTTTTTGAGGATTCGGGATGAATGTCAATCTAGACTATTCAGATTCCACCAAATTTATAAAGTATTATTTTCATACCTTATTAAACAAGAACATAACTTTGTATCCATTTGGTTCCAACGAAGCACTTGTCTGGCTTAACCAATATATATATGGTATATTCTACAAAATGAACACATATTTGAAAAGATAAAATACTTGGGTTTTAGTTCTTATTGATATCATTAACTAGGGCTGATAAAGGGTCTGAAATGAAAAATGCCATGTTATAATCTATATATATCAAATTATGCTTATTACAGTCATAAAATCTCTTTGTCCTCCGTGTCTTTAATTTTTGATAGACTACACTTGCTTGCTGAATGGTCTGACTTACACTTTTAAATACATTCGAATGTAAACCGGACAAAATATTATAACGCGTGCGTTACTGGTGTCAATATGTCAATATGTTTTAAAAATATGCAAACCAAAAAAAAAAAGATATGTAAACAGTTGCACTGAACCTTACACAGAGCGATACCAGTTGGTCAACTATTTAAATTCTTCTGCTATGCATGCATGAATCGTCATTAAAATTTAAGATCGATAATAATGGCATGATGTAAACGTATTTATACGGTTTTTATCAGTTGCATTATATTCAGACAAAATGTTTAAACTCAGGCGTTGCAAACGTAAACGCACAAGAAACATATTAAATATGCAAAACAATAAAAGGTACCGAAGCAAATGCAACGAACTTGAAACGGAGAGCGACCAGAACGGCAACAATGTTCCTTCTTGTATGCACAGAGCACGTCTACTGGACCATTTTATTTGATTTTATTTGCTATTTTTACCTTCTTTTTTTGTTGAACATATTTATATAGCAGTGTAAGTTCTTTAATTGTTATAGATGAAATACAATACGTCATATCTTTTGTAGACGACAGTTTTTCATATCATAACGGCATGGAGTTCAGTACCTTTGACAACGATAATGATAGATGGAAGGGTACGAGCTGTGCTATATTGCGAGATGGTGCTTGGTGGTATAATATATGTATAAAGTCAAATCTTAACGGGTTATATCTAGGAGGAAAGACGGATATATTTGGTGATGGAATTGTTTGGACATCATGGCACGGAAAAAAATATTCTCTTAAATCTACAAAAATGATGATAAATAGAAACTAAAGAGCACATTTTTTCCGCAATGGAAATATTTTATGTATATATGATTTATCAGAAAAACACAATACCCACAGTGCATATTAGATAAAGTAGGAAATGATAGTAGAACATTATAAATTTCTTGCGTCCAAAATGCTTTTGTATTTTTGATATGCTTATATATTGTTCATACAGTAACCATTTACCGCATTCAATATTTAGTTTGATATAAAACGAGTCAGCTATGTTTTTTTTTTTTCATTTTTATTTTTTTTTTTTCATTTTATATTCACTATTTTATTTTATTTTTATTATTTTATTTCATTTTTATAGTCAACTATGTAAACAACTAATTCCGAATTTCAGAGTTTGTATCTTTTGAAAACAAGCACACATACAGTGCACTTATTTGCCATTTACAAGTACTTTTCTATTTTGAGTTCTGAGGTGGATGATCAGTATAAATTTCCTCAGTCAGAATTTTCTTATATTTTTGCTAAAATGTCGATTTTATCATCAAAGTAATAATGGACGCGGGGTTTTTGTCAAAAGGACATAAAACATCTGAAAGCCACAAATGGTCATGTTTTTTTTAAATAACATAAAAATTATATAATGGGTCACCTTACTCTTTGTTAAGCTACTTGTCGTTCAGATTTGTCCAAACTTACAAAATAATGTTATTCATGAAAAAACAGATTATATATATTTTTGAAATGAAATTTGAGAAAAGTGGTTTGTAGGTTTGTATGCATTTAGAAAATAGAAGGAAAACATGGCGAGACTAAACATATTGTCTTGCTTAAAAAGAGAGCATAAAATTTCTTCAACATGCTTTTTTATTAGCTATTATGAATTTGTAATATCTTTTCTGAAGGGCTAGATAAAACATTGGTTCGAAAAATAATAAATTTATACATAATGCAACAAATCCATCATTTTCTATCAATCAATGATCTTACACATTATTTGCCAATCAGTCTAAAAATTTGCCGATTTGTGCAAAGAACTACATGTAGACCGATAATTGTGTTCTACCTTTTTTCAATCCAAGTCGGCGGTATGCAGTTTATTTGCCTTGAAATACATGTTTATAGGTTTTAGAAACTTTTTATTCTCTGTAATGTGTCTATAAACATGATACTTTTTTGCAAGTGATATATATATTTGTCATCATCCTAATCCCTTGTAAATGCAAAAAAAAAAAATGATAATGCAAATGAGGAATGTGCAAAAGAGACAACAACCCGACCATAGAGCAGACAACGGCCGAATACCACCAATGGGTCTTCAATTCATCATAGATACCACGGCTAAAATTGTACAATTGTGCCAGACGCCTTTTTCGTCTACAAGACTCATCAGTGACACTCGAATCAAAAAATGTTTAAAAGGCCAAAAAAAAAAATTAACGAAGTTGAAGAGCATTGAGGACCAAAAATTCCTAAAAGTTTTTGCAAATACAGCTAAGGTAATCTATATTTGAGGTAGAAAAGCCTCAGTATTTCAAAAATTCAAAGTTTTGTTAACAGATAGATTATTATTATGAACATATCAATGATTACTCAAGTCAACACAGAAGTGCTGACTACTGGGCTGGTGATACCCTCATGGAAATAAATCTCCACCAGCAGCAAAGCAGGTTAACAAAAAAAGGTATTGCCCGCCTCATATAAGGTAAAAAGAATCTTTCGTACACACAGCTTCTCTTGTTGGCTATTCTATAAGATGTTGACCTCTGTCCGCACATATGCCATCGCTGGAGATTTAAGAAATCATGAAAGGTTTAACATGTATATCTTTTTTTTTAGGTCACCAGATACCAGATTTCACTCGATTCATATAACGTATTAATCTCACATTGTTGTGGCCTACATCACGCAATGGGATTCTTCCAAAGTTAATTTTTGTAACATGTGGATAATATAAACTGTTATCAATAAAAATATTCAATATTTTTGCATTAAAACATCACCTATTTTGCACCAAAAAGTCATAATTTTCAATGGGCAGCTGATTTTTTTCAAACTTAGTTAGTTTAAGAATAGATATCCCGCCTTCTCCAACCATCACGTAACCTTCAAGCTTCACGACGCTCTTTCACTCTCCCAGCGATCCTCGATGCCATTATATTTGAAAATCTAAGGCTTATTACAAATACGGAAATATCTTATTTGACTGCAAAACGAACTTTTTGAACAGAACTGAATTTACAGACATTTTCTCAGAAAATGGTGAGTTAAACATGGTTTTATAGACAGCACTTATATGCTAGTTTCGATATATTGACAAAATTGGGTGAGAAACTCAAACACACATAATAAGTGAATGTGACAATAATTAGGATCTAGCTGCCAAAACCGTGTAAACAAACATCACAGATATACAACGCAACTTACTAAATAATTCAAACGAACATACAAATTATTCTCAACAAGACACCAACAAAAAAGAGGTAGATAATAGTAACTTTTAAATTTGAAAAAGATGTCAACAAAACAGTGGATAAATAAAGCCGTTAGTTTTCTTGTTTGAATTGTTTTACATTGCCATTTCAGGGCCTTTAATAGCTGACTATGCGGTATGGGCTTTGCTCATTGTTGAAGGCCGTACGGTGACCTATAGTTGTCAATTTCTGTGTCATTTTGGTCTATTGTGGAGAGTTGTCTCATTGGCAATCATACCATATCTTCTTTTTTTATATATACAAGATGGTTAAAATTGACAATCGTTTAAATTAATTTAAAATAAATAAATAGTGATTATCAGCATATGATAAGTTCAAAAGAAAATTAAAAGATATATTTTGAAATGAATATCAACAATGCATGCACAAGGTCTACAAATGTGTTAAAAAAAATGGTATATCAATAAACAATACATGTAAACAGTTACACTTTCCATTCTCAATTTTACAAGCATGCAAACATTACTAAGATTAAAATAATACAAATAATTGGTAAGTTAACATAATAAAGAGGTCAATAATATTGATAAATATTAATCAAATAAGAAGCATATTTATGGTAAAAGCTAAGGAAATATTCCAAAATATATTATGTACAAAGTAAGGATTTAAGAGAAGATTTTTTATATAAATGGTTTTACACTCGGTGAATAGGTGATATTTCTATACTGTAAAGTTCGTCATTGCGGCTTCAATCATTGTCGCTGCTACTTGAATCCTTTTCACTGCTGCTCGAATTATTGTCCTTAATGGTCGAATCATTTTTAGGTTCTACATTGCAGAAAGTATCAAAACGTAATTTCAATGTTTTAGTTTCTAGATCTTTGTCGTTGAATTTGCATGTACATGAAAAACAATTCTGGATAATTGAAAGAAAAACTAATAAGACCAGTGCATAAATTGACACAAGTAGAATACAAAAAAAGCTAACACCTAATAAACATTTACATGTATCATATTTTTTGCATAAATTCCATATGTGTTTGAAGCAGTTGTCTTCATTCTGGTTTACACCACTTGCATCATCTGGTTCGTCAGTTTTTTACATCATATCTTTTATAAAGACTTTACATTTTTTTCAACATCTTCTTTTGGATCACTACTATGTAATTTCATGGCAACTGCAGGTGTTACAGTGAACAAAATAAGGGGTAAGTATCGATCAATGAAGCTTTCATTACCCACATTATAGTTCATTATCTCAACGATAACAGTAATGATTAATGTCAGAAACAACATTTTGCCTAATAAAAACGCAATTTGCATACGAATAGGGAAAATAATGTTAGCCATTTTACAATATGTTCTAATCGGGACAATTTTCATTTTGTTCGTGTTATACACATTAGAATATGAAACGCACTGCTTTAATAGTTCGATGTACGGTGCATAGAAATCTTTATAGCAATTGTCCAAAACTTAAATGATAATTCATATATAGGGAAAATAATAAACACATTGTAAATCACAAATCGAATAAAAACAGACAATGCTGTTATAAAAAGAAAACTAAATACCATTCGACTGACAATATGACTAATATACCAGACAAAAGTGCTAACACTTGTTTAGATTTTTTTGTTTTAGTAGCGAAACATTTGAATAACGTTGGCGCAAAGGCAAAATACAGTACAGGGAATGCACACATATTTATATTAAGTATCACATTTAACAAAGTTAATGTTAAAAGACTTAAAAATTTCAAGAAACGTTTACATTTACTACCTTCAAAGTTTTGTACAAATTGTTTTGAACAAGGAAAGATAAAATTTACTTGAAAAAAGCAAAGCCACTCGATTAAGTATAACAATAACAAATATTTTATATCCATGTGGGTCGTACGCGATATGTTCATTGCTGTCCATTAATTTTTCAATGTCAACGTATTTAACTATATGTTTTGTCCATAAAAAGTATATGAAATAAAACCAAAGCATTTAGAGCAAATTTGACAGGGGTGAAATTTTCAGATGAATCGGACAACCCGTTGTTGGGTTGCTGCCCCTGAATTGGTAATTTTAAGGAAATTTTACTGTTTTGGTTTATTATCTTGAATATTATTATAGATAGAGATAAACTGTAAACAGCAATAATGTTCAGCAAAGTAAGATTTACAAATAAGTCAACATGATCAAAATGGTCAATTGACCCCTTTAGGAGTTATTGCCCTTTATAGTAAATTTTTAACAATTTTTCGTAAATCTTAGTAATCTTTCACAAAAATCTTCTCCTCTGAAACTACTGGGCCAAATTAATCCAAACTTAGCCACAATTATCATTGGGGTATCCAGTTTAAAAAATGTGTACGGTGACTCGGTCAACCAACCAAGATGGCCGCCATGGCTAAAAATAGAACATAGGGGTAAAATGCAGCTTTTGGCTTAAAACTCAAAAACCAAAGCATTTAGAGCAAATCTAAAATGAGTAAAATTGTTCATCAGGTCAACATCTATTTGCCCTTAAATGTTCAGATATATCGGACAACCCGTTGTTGGGTTGATGCCCCTGAATTGGTAATTTTAAGGAAATTTTACTGTTTTGGGTTATTATCTTGATTAATATTATAGATAGAGGTAAACTGTAAACAGCAAAAATGTTCCGCAAAGTAAGATTTACAAATAAGTCAACATGACTGAAATGGTCAATTGACCCCCTAAGGAGTTATTGTCCTTTATAGTCAATTTTTAACAATTTTCATAAAATTTGTAAATTTTTACTAACATTTTCCACTGAAACTACTGGGCCAAGTTCATTATAGATAGAGATAATTGTAAGCAGCAATAATGTTCAGTAAAGTAAGATGTACAAACACATCACCATCACCAAAACACAATTTTGTCATGAATCTATTTGCTTCTTTTGTTTAATATTCACATATACCAAGGTGAGCGACACAGGCTCTTTAGAGCCTCTAGTTTCATTTTTTAAAACTATATGTCGTCCGTCGTTTTACATTTGGCGATGGTAGTATTTGTTGATTTATAGTTTCGAAGACGAAATAGAGTTCATAAGAAATGATATACGTGCGCTTCGGGAATAACTTGAACGTTTAGACCGAAGAATTCATTTTTTGAAGTAAGAGATGAGAAATTGCACAATTATAAGCTTTCTGTTGTTTATCAAAATATCAACGCTATTGAAAGTAGACATGGTCAACGTAAATTTGCTTGTTGTCTGTGATAGATAATATCTAGATTACAGGTACATTATATCTAGAATTACTTAACGCATTTAAAACATAGGTCAACACATGTTATCTGTATAGCTTGTGCCTTGAACGGGAAAAGATGGAAGCGTCTTATTTTCTCAGATGTAAGTGGGATTATTAATAATAGAATTCGACGTTGAAAGTTTTATATTCAAAAGTTTAATGATATTTTGTATATCACAAAGTCAACACAACAGCACAACAGACATGCAGAAGTCGGTTTACGACCCTCAATAACACACTAGTGGTTGAAGGCTATTCTTAATCTTAATATCGTATTAAGTTTACAGAAGTCCGGTATAAATCTAACAAAGACTATACAACACATATAATAGCTATCAAATTCAATCAAACAGAACTATAAACAACTGTCATACCAGTGGAAGATTTAGGGAAATATAAAACCAGGTTCAATCAAGCATAAAATACCTATACCTATACATTTCTTTTCATCCATACATTTTATTGATAATGTTTGATTTTTTTACAGTTTTGTTAACTTTCTTTTCACCTTTGAAGTTCGGCACTTTTCTCCATAACGGACAAAAGAAACACTTAAGGTCGTATGGGTGTCTAAAATAAAAATGATAGAATTTGTTCATACTTTGCCAAAACGTGTTATATTCGGCTTAGTATATATCTAGGATTTTGATTGGTTAAGGCACGTCGTTACAAAACCCATAGACCCTGGCTGTTTCTAACCCATATCCCCGGACGTTGCTAACCATTATCCCGGAGAACTTCACGCAAGTTTTCATTAGTTCCATGATTTTTCCTTGTGAAACATTAAATTCTTTAGATTATCCATGATGTTTGTTATTAAATATTTAATTCATTAACGATTTTGTCCTATCTTGTCGATAATTTACACTCATTTCATTAAATGCATCACTTGACTGCCACATTTTCAAGGAATGGGACTACTGACCTAGCCATGCAAATGATCCACGTTGACGTCACACCATCTATGACGTAACTCTCACAACATTGAGCGCCAAATTTGACTCAATCCAGTTTCTCTGTCTCTGTATTAAAAACGTCTTATATTTGACTACCTACCCCGTAAAAATATGCAAATTTCCAAATTTCAATAAAACCTTTTGAGATAATGAAAAAAACGTTGTTTTCACGTTACACTTTGTACCCGAATTTCCATAAAACTCGCCCGATTCGGACTAAGACCGGGGATAAATTCGTTATCTACGTTCATATCCGTAGATATGGATATTTTAACACCCTTAAGTACCCTGTACACCCTTCGGGTACGCCTCATGGTGTACTTTGGTACTTCAGGGAGTTAAAATATCCATATCTACGGATATGAACGTAAATAACATATAGTATCTATTGATATATGTTCAAAAATATAATAAAAATGATAGGTCACCGTGCATTTTCGCAAGCTACAGCTTGTGGCAAAATGATACATTTCGTATGGATTATACAGGAAAAAACACGATTTTGTGATTAGAAACTAAACAAAATGATAGAATTGTACAATAAATTAGGAAAAGATAGCTTTCAGACAATGCTTTGAGAATATCAAAAGAAAAGATAGGATCACCGTACGTTTTTTTCCGGCCAAAATATAAAATAGGAAAATTCCATGTAGATTCTGTCAGAAAATGCACTGATTTAGAGTTACCTCCCCTTAAAATGCCAATTTAAAAAACATGTAAAAACAACCAGCAATAATCAACACTTGTAAAAATATTAATATTTATAAGTTATATTCTTAAAAATTGGTTCTTTTAAATGAAAATTTACATTAGATATCTACATTCCTGCATCAAATTTTGCTAACTTGATAGAAAATCTGGACCTTAGGTTCTCTGTTTTTTACAATCCAAGATGGTGGAAGACACCCATACTACCTTAACTAGAAGACAACGACTGACAATGATACTGTTATTAGCAAAGAACTTTACTATACTTTACTGTTTTGACAGACTCAGTGTTTGAAATGTATATAATTACATTAGATGTATGTGTCATTGTAGCACGTTATTCTGATTGGCTAACATTATTCTCGCGTCCATCTGAATTCAACCTTCATTTCAACATGAGATATAAAATTCATGATGATACGAGTTCGTACAATAAAGTGCACTGGTAAATAAACGAAAAACTTGACAGTAAAAGTGTTTTCATGATAGAAGAGAAAAAGTGCATTTTTATAAGTATTGAATGCTTCATTTGGTAATTTCAAAGGGTTGTTAAATCGTTGAAAGTTTGCACATTTTAAGCATGAATTGCTTCTGCGCTACATACAAAATGTATTTAGGACAACACCTCTAAATCCAATGAATTTACAAAAAGAATCATTCAATTCTTAAATACAACTTATATATTGCTAAGATATATCAAGATGGTCGAATACATCTACTTGAATAGAAAATCACATACCATCGTGTGTGGTTTAAAAGGTTCTGCCATTTTTTGTTATTCAAGGTTTTTCATGCTAGACTCTAATACATCGCTATATAGAGGCAATAGTAGTATACTGCTGTTCAAAATTCATAAATCGATAGAGAAAAAACTAATCCGGGTTACAAACTAAAACTGAGGGAAACGTATAAAAAATAAGATAACAACGACACAACAGAGACACAACACCGAAATGTAACACACACAAAAACGAACTATAATGTAACATGTGTAACAATGGCTATTTTCCCGACTTGGTACAGGGCATTTTATGAAAAATGGTGGGTTGAACCTGGTTTTGTGCCATGCCAAATTGTCAGCATTCATTCTGTTATAATTTGTTATCTTTTGGTTGTGCAAACAAAATATTTTTTTTCATAAATCCTTCATTGCTCATTACGATTACATTAGTTACCATTTAGTTTAAATAAAAAAAAAATCCCAAACTGTTTTGTGCATTTCAGGTTTCTGGCTATTATCAGTATTTATATCGCTCCAATCAGGTACATGCTATACATATTTTACGTTCATTATTTTATAAATAGATAAAGCGATAATTATGTTGTTTGAATTGGTTTAAATCTGTCATTTATGGTCCATTTATATCTGACTATGTGGTATGGGTTTTATTCATTGTTGAAGGCCGTACGATAACATGTAGTTGCTGATTTATGTGCCATTATGTCTCATTGGCATCATAAGTTTGAGAATTTAAATAGGGAATGTGTCAAAGAGACAACCACCCAGCCAAAGAACAGGAATTACAGCGAGAAAATACCGCACACGAAGGCGGGCTTCAACTTGTCCCCAAAGAAAAAGGTGTACTAGTGTTAAAGAAAAGAACATTTTTATCGTTTTGATTCCAGTATTATTCTTTATACAACATGTGGTAGCAATTTTTTTCGAATGTATTGAACAAAAATGTTTTATTTATTCGATTCAGTTGTAAATGGCGGGCAGCTTTGTATGAAGTGTTCACACGTTGTCAACCCTTGGGACTGTGGCGTTGTACTGACATGTGGCCCCCATGAAGTAAGTAATGATTTTTTTAAGTGGCAAGAAACTGTATAACTATAACTAATATTGGTATGCCTACTTCAGAAAAAGGTGATTTACTTACTCTAACTGGGTTTCATATTAAACGCCTCCTAGTTATATTTTGAACCGCTTCTGTAATTGGATTGCATTCCAACTTGATTTTGTGAAACAATTCCTTTTTTGGATTGAATTCTAACTTGACTTGGTGAAACAATACTTTGGTTAGATAGAATTCTTAGATCAATCTATTTATCATGATCTATTATACAAATGATGGTATGAAAATTGTAGTTTGGTATGCTCCCTTATGATTATACATTTTCTGTTATATCAACTAGAAAATGTACTTTTGTATCATAAAATCTATTAAAGGTCTTTGATAAAACATAAGGTATTGTCTATTCTAAGCGTTATAATATTTTATATACTGGTACATATACTTGAGCTAAAATGAAAAAAATACAATCATTGTTCTGCTGTATTAATATAAAGAGTACTGAAAAACTGGAGGAATGTTCATGCACAAACAGGAACTTAATTTGTCTTTTTTTAATGAAAGAAAATATTTAAATGCTTACTTGTTGTTTTTTCCTGATTAACACATATGTTGATTAATAATGAGCTTCAAATACAAAACCACGTGAATTAAAAGTCGCAAGCACGTAGCACGAAAGCTATCCTCTGCTACTAGACTGATTGTTACTTCTTGTTTTTTTCAAAAATATACATTGTTCATTGATATATCAAAATCATAATACAAACAAGTTTGCCTAATACAGCATTAATATATTCATATGATAATAGTAAAAACTTTTAAAGATGATGATGATGATGATGATGATGATGATGATGATGATGATGATGATGATGATGATGATGATGATGATGATGATGATGATGATGATGATGATGATGATGATGATGATGATGATGATGATGATGATGGATGATGATGATTTTAATTGTAGGAATGTTATATCAGACGATATATAACAGATGATGGAAAGATGTGGTATGATGCAGGCTGTACAGATCAAGATGTAAGCATTGATATTCTTATCAACCATATAGATTGCTGGTTTCAAAGTTCATAAATGTATTATTTTCATCATGAATATGTAAACCTACAATATAACTGAATATCAGACACAACTTCGGAAACTATGAAGGTTGGCAATGTAGAGACCTACATCAAAACATTCGACAACCATATTTTAAAAAAGCAAAAACATGTATGAGTTATGTGTGCAGTTTCTTTCGAAATTTCAGTTAAGAAAAAGTCCATTAATCCAAAACTTCACCAACACAGATACCAATAGAGTATTACAACAATGTTCGTATGGTCTGAAAACCTGACAAGTTGAACATGAATAACATTACGTTGAAGATTTTGAAATAAAGTTGATAATGGGATTGGGTCAATGAGACAACAACCCGAGCAAAGAGCAGACAGCAGCCGAGGGCCACCAATGGGTTTTCAATGCAGCGAAAGAGATGTTATCAAATTATACATAAGAAAAAAGACTATACCAAGTGTTGAATATGACAGTTGATTTCAATTCGTTTGATGTGTTTGAGCTTTTGAATTTGCCATCTGATCAGGGTTTACGTTTTGGATTTTTCTCAGAGCTCTTATTTTCATTTTTATTTTTTTATGTCAATATTTATGTTTTCAACATTAGTCAGTAAGTTATTTTTTGAGTGAATTAATCCTACCACATTATATCTACTCACTAACCTAATCGAAATTATTTGTAAGCAGTATGGAAATTATAAACACCATAAAATATCGTACTTTTTCATAATGAATAGTTCAAACAGTAAAGACACCACTTTATCAAATTTAAAAAAAATCTTACATTCAAAACTAGATTTCTGATATGTCTCATAATACTGCAATTATTAAAGAATTTAATTCTTTACGCTTTGATTTAAGAGATGTAAAGGAATAGCAAGTATTGGAATAGGAAAGCGACAAACCAGCGGAGAGACCACAATTTGTGAACAATGTTGTAATAATACAGCACTCTGTAATACAAAACCTATGTGTGGTTCCTCCGGTAAGTAATGTACAAATGTATGTAGATGCATTTTTTGATTATGTGAATACATATTTATTAAGAAGGAGGGTAAAAAAATACCAGAGTGACATTCCAATTCATAAATCAAAAATAATACAAAATAAAAAACGAAACAGAAAAATAAAAGTACCCAAAACGTAACATAGAAATGTAAAGACTAAGCAACACGGACCCAACCGAAAACTTTGGATGATTTCAGATGCTCCAGATGGGTAAGCAGATCCTACTCTAGTTATTGTTTCGAGTTTCTGGGATTTTATGAGTTTCATATTGAAAACGGATTTACGAATTTTAACAAACTTTTATTGGTTGATGTTTGAGATTTTACCATTTTCTTTTTACATTATAGGAATAAAAAAGAATGGCGGAACTATTTGTTTCAACTGTCCAGATGAAAAATCCCCAGAATCTTGCGATAGAATGACAACATGTTATTCGCATGAGGTAGTTACCACACTGTTACTAAACAAACATAGAAATTCAAACTTTCACAATTATTTATCACGTATGGTAAAATGTACTGAAAGCAGTATAAATTATGTGTTATTGCCCGCAAACCAGTAATCAATGTTAAAAGCAAAATAGTACATAAAAAGGAAATTCCTTAACCCTTACACAGTGAACATGTTACCAAGAGTATACCATGTTGATCAATCATATAAAGCGCATATAACAGCATTTTTAAGTACATTGTCCAAATATGTTTACATATTAATTGTAGATGGCTGCTTAAAACTGCACTTGCAACATTTAAACATATTAAAGCTAACGAAAAAATCTCTGATTTCACGTATTTTTTAATCTCCGAATGCGATAGCTCAAATCCTACAGCAGGAAACGTCGTAAGTTTTAGGCCTGAAGATATTACTTAGGATTGTATATGATTTTCAAATATGACAAATAAACTATATGTAATCAAATTAAGTATAGAAAAGTAGGGGTTAGTAGGCAAAATCTTTTATGACCCTACCCGGTTAAATAGTTATCAAAGGTACCAGGATTATAATTTAGTACGCCAGACGCGCGTTTCGTCTACATAAGACTCATCAGTGACGCTCATATCAAAATATTTATAAAGCCAAACAATTACAAGAATCTGGGAATTACAAGAGCATTGAGAATCCAAAATTCCAAAATGTTGTGCCAAATACGACTAAGGTAATCTATGCCTGGGATAAGAAAATCCTTAGTTTTTCGAAAAATTCAAAGTTATTCATTATTCATTTTTCAGGTTATTTTACAATAATTTTTTATTTTTTCAGTGAGTGCGCCAAAGTGACCCAGGCATTTTTTTTTATTCCAATGTCATGAGAACTGTTTTTGCTATCTAAATTGTCATATTTTTTTCTGGGTCACGCAGGCGCACGGTATTAAATTTTAAGAAGCAATAGCCAAAGATCGTCATTTTTCCTTCTTTTGACGTTTTTGATGCACTTTAACCCCCCTAAACTCACCCATTTTATGAAATTAATGGTTTTGAAGTTCATCCAAACAAACTTCAAACCTAAGGGAATGTTTTAACCTGATAAGTAGCTTTCATAAACAAAATTTAGAAAATGAGAAAATAGGGGGGGCCAAAAACTGGCCTTATCGTACCTTGTCTTTTAACCATCATATGTTTCTCTCTGAGACACAGCAATTTGACATGTTTCAAGGAGAAAATATTTTGAACTCTTCAGTTATTTGTGAACATACTTTTTATCAGAATAGTGCCAAAAATACTACTATTTACACTACAGCTGGCAGTAATGATGTTTGCTTGGTAAACAAAGATATATTAATCAAGTATCCACAAGGATTTCTCAGTAAAAGAGATCAATCCCAATAGCCTGCAACAGCAATACAAGAGAACAACTGATCAAAATATCGCTTTTGACGGAAATTCTGCATAGATACTTTTTCAGCAATTTTTTGTGTCATTTACAATTATTATATTTTACACCACATATATTTCAAATTCTAAAGTTCTGCCATTTTTTTTTAGAAATGCTTACTTCAACACTTGCAAAATTCTGTGTCGCATTCCTACTACTGGACTTCTTCCTGTGTATCCGAACAAAAGGTAACAATTTATAATTGATCATCCGATTTAAAAAAAATAACAAAACATGCCCTTTAAAATAAAGCTGTTGATTAAGATAACACTGATAAGATAACATTATAATTTGATTTCAAAATTCTGTGGTAAAGCATACCAAATATTATTCACAGACAAAATTTAAGAAACAAAAAATCTTGATCGATAACGTCTTTCTTACATAAGCAAAATATAAGATTGAAAATAAGGAGTTTGCACGCAATGTTAGAAAATAAAAATTTTATTCTAATATACTAGTCAACAAAAGATCCGATACAATAATTTCAACAACAAAAAAATCTTGATGTTAATTTGAAAACAATAACAAATAGATAAAACATGGTTTTTACTAAGACACAGTAAAAAATCATAATGTTCCAGACAGTTCCTATACCCAACACGGACGGATCAAAGTCATTATCTGGAATTTCATTTTGCGGAATTTAACATCGAGAAATGTCTCTCTCATCTACCACTTCAAACTTACGACAAATAGATTTAATAAAAGTAATTATGTTGGCTACGGAGGTAGTGTTCCACTTCTGAATGAGATCTCAAAGCCAAACTTGTAGCGTTGCAGGGGAATTTTGCTTTCTCGAACACGTCTGCAATGTTGTTCCCATAAATGTTCTATTGGGGCACGGTCCGATGATAATGTAGTAAACAAAGCACTCTGGTATGTGTCCCAGTTAGTTCATACACATCATTGCAATGTGACATCTACCGTTATAATTTGCAAAAAATGGTTAAAATCGCCTTGTCGAATAAAAGTAGAAAATAGGATGAATAATTTCATTGATATATCGCTAAGCGTTCAAGGTACCAACAACAATGTTTAGCTGGGTGTGTCCGTTGTGATATATTCAGCCTCATACCCTTACATTTTCGCTACTGACACAATACGTTTCTATGATACAAGGTTATGTACAACGATCATATTGCCTAAGATATATTCTAATGCGTCCATCACTTAATGGAGAGCAAATAGGGCCTTATCTGTAAACAGCATATGCTGCCAGGTGTGCAACCTCAAACGTCGTGCAGCCCTATGATGTTATTTAAAGAGTGGCCCTTGCAGGATCCATACAATGATGAAGACAGTCACAAAGTGTTGATCAAGAACATATGGATATTATCAATGAGACAGTCAACTAAATAGATTTGAAAATAATCTTACTGCCACTGTTGATTGATACCAACCAACAGAGACAAGGATAGATGTATTATCAATACTCCAATATATTAATGAAATCTTATTAATAATTTATCTAAATGTTTTCCTAAAGTTAAAAAATTCTGCTTAATTTTTTTGACAAGTAAAATAGACTCAATATATAGCTTGAATAATGAATCGTTTCATACCAGGTTTAATCTTCTATTTTCTACATAAGAAAATGCCTGTAGCAAGTCAGGAATATGACAGTTGATATTCATTTGTTTGATCTTTGAGTTTGCTATTTCATTAGGGACTTTCCGTTGTGAGTCTTCCTCGGAGTTCAGTATTTTTTAAGGTCTTTCCACCTTTCCGCGGAAAGACCTTTTGATTTTGTTCTGATTATTATTATTATTATTTTTTTTTTCCGCCTAATTTTTTTCTTGCGTAATTTTGTTTTTTCAAAAGATGTCGCTTAGATATTTGGAATATGATATCATATAGTTTATACGCTTTTAAATTGACAACCGCGTAACTAAATACTTTGCGGTGTAAGAGTTATCTCCCCAAACACTGTTTTTCTTGTGGCTACTGCTTCTTTGCAACCGTAAAAGATTACGACAAATTTATTTTACCAAATTGCTCGTTACATCTTCAGGATTAGGAGTTTAGCTTTGACCGAAGCTATCCGGAGACTCCACATGAGAGTTATCCCCCCTTATGTATTTGATACAAGTGATTTAAATTTCTAACTGGTAAACCATAGGTGATAGAGACCTAGGATCTTTTGATTTGAGATCCTTGGTCCAAAAAAATTAAAATTATGCCAAGGTCAAAGGTCAAGGTCATATTCTAAATTTTTAATTTGGCTTATTTTTACTTATTTTCAAAACCTTATAACATAACATCTTATTTTCACTAAATTGTTAGTTGTGACATGCCGTTACTTATAAATTTTGGTTGAAAGGGTGCGTAAACAATAGATACGAGTTTTCGCCCATTCTATATTTAGAATTATGCGTAAAGTGATATCACTCATTAACCATACATAATAAAGACCTAGGGTCTTTTGATTTGAGATCCTTGGTTTATGACCTATAAATTGAGGTCAAGGTCATTGGTAATTTGCACGTTCTAGATTTTGACCTTTGCTTTAAATTCATATTTATACATTATAAAGCCATAGGAACTGACATTTTACATTGATTTTATAATATTTTGATAATAAAATAGATCTTTACTTGTGGAAAGGCCTTCAATTGTTCTTTGAACAATTGGTTTTTAATTTTTTTTTTCCTAAATGCTTTTGTTCATGTTATCTGATTGAGATCTTCTAGGATGTGTTCTCGATTGTCTTTATTAAAATGTTTTCTCTAATATGTTTTCAACATAAATGTTTCCATTTAAATACAGTGTCAAGTTCTACAAATGGCACAAATCTTAGGAACTGTTTGCTGTGATACCGATTTATGTAACAATGGTATGTAGGTTTTCATTACAAAGATAAAACAACACAATTTTAGCGAACAAACATTGGCTATATATAAATTTGGAATATTTTGTAACATATTAATGTTTAGAAAAATACCAATAATTAGTCCTTACATCATGCAAATGATTGAGAGAATTTGATGCTGTAAAATTTAAAACTCAAAATTGGTACATAATATGTTAGACTGGTGAAGTTGAACAAAATGTTTGCGTCGGATGATATAATTTCTGATAACAGATGTCATCAATTCCTCACACAGCAAACTTACATGTATCTTTTTGAATAAGACTATTCTTAAAGTATTGATCAATGCTTGGATCAACATCTTAATCACCCACCAACAAGTTTTATGGAGGCCACTGAAGAATGCAATTTTCCGACTTTGTCCAACATTTTCCAGAAAATTTATTTAGACGAAATTTAAGGGGAGGGTTTATGACATTTGAATATGTTTTGCCTTTCAACAAGCAATTGTAGAATACAAGTTCTGCCTATACTATTGTCATATGTCACGTTCTAATCGTAGCAATTGAAAAACAAAAATTAGATACAAATCTAAAAGATAATAAAAAAATTGTGTCACCGATAAAGCTAAAGCCGTCTATGCGTAGCTTCAGGTAAACCTTAATGTTTTAAATTATTTTGGCGTTTTATTATCTAAAAAATTAGTTTCACTAGAGGTTTCCAGATTTGCTTCATATCAGATACGATTGGTACATAGCTTAAATATGTTATGCTTTATATATATATATACTAGTATACAAAGAAAAATAAAAAGAATAAAACAAAATATTTTATTTTATTAAAAGAATACATACCTGTGGAAATCAAATAGATTATTGATGTGGTTTATATTTAAGCTTTGTTTTGTCGTTACGATTGAGGAAATACATCTAGACTACGTAAAACTTAAAATAAATATTGCTCTGATAGGAGAGTTAGGAAATATCTTCATAAAATAACTATCTGTAATATAAAGTGTTGATATCTATTTTTCAGCGATAACTGGAACATCTACATCAATCGCCACATCTACAACAATCGCCCCATCTGTTGCATCACAAACTATACAATCCTGTGTAGATGATCCACGTATTATATGCGACCAATCTACCTGTAATACTGGTTTAAAGATATTTTGTAGAGCTACATGTCAATTATGTGGTAAGTATCTTGCTCCGAAAGACCAATGCTTTACGCTTCAGCTAATATGACAGCTCAAATTTGACACACAGCTGAATTCATTTCTACATTATTTTTTTTATGTATAGTTTGCAATGAAGTATAACAACTCTAAGATAAATTAAAATAGGAAATAGAGGTTCATAAAAATTGACAAAATTCACCTTCAAACTTACTTCTTACCTTTTGTTCGTGAACTAATCAAAACCATGATATTTATCCAGGATGATATTATTGATATTATCGATAAACTATCTATCTAAAGTAATTTTTGTTGACAATTGAAATCTATCTAATCTTTTGATGAGGCGGGTAGGTTAATGTGGTTTTAAATCGATTTTTGGTGATTGCATCGAAATCTCATCTATTACGTCATTTTCAAAACTATACGAATTTTGATTGGCTAAATCGGACGTTGGGAGAATTTGCTATGGAGTGGTGATTTTCTGACTACACTGCGGTCAAGGATTTATCAACTTGTTGTTTTCGACATTACCACTGTTCCCTTGAACACTAACAGTTTTAAGTAAGAAAATCGCCAAAAACGAAGATTCATCAACGTCAATATTTAGCTTGTCACGGCACACACATTATCATCAGCTGCCTAGCACCTTGTCATAGACGTCGGCAAATGGAAATCACAATGGAAAGGTGGATTTTGCATACATTTTGAGGTAAATACGTTGTAAATTGTAACTCTTTATCACCGGTACCCATTTCTACTTATTGAATTTGTTGAAGTGAATCAAAACATTCATAATTCGTCATTTATTTCAAAAAACGACGACGAATACCGTTGATCTTATCATAGGAATAAATAAAGTTAGCTAAATGGAAACAATGCTCGGAGAAAGATTGTTATAATATTAGTAAAATTAGACTTGTTTTTTTTCCAAGCTAACTGTTACATAATAACTACCCCCCTTTAATTCCCCCTTGGTTTAGTGTATGCAATAAATTAAAACTATTCATTTATGTATACATAGCTCCATAACTTGTAGTAAGGGGTGCACCCCTATATTATTATATCCACCCAGTCTACCTCTCTTTAGGCTTAGTAATGTTTTATTCTTTTATACACCACCCACACAAATAAGCAGTGTTGGTGTTTTTTTTTACATGTTAAACAGAGGATGACATTGTTTCAATTCAGAATTATTTTTTTTCATTGTGATTTGAGCATGAATTTTATGAATATAAAACTTGGATTCGTTTCACAAATTGTATTATATCCAAATGTCATTTTCTAAGTTTATGAGAAAATACCAGTCACGCAAAGACAAAGAATTTATAAATGCATGTACAAACAAATAAAATGTACTATTAAGGGGGCTTCTGGGTATAAATCTTTTTTTTAATATAGGATTTCGCTATATTTTTTATTACTGAAATTTATCATATTACCTAAAAGAATAATGAAATAAAAAATGGGGTCACCGTTTATTTAAGCTCACAATCTGCCTTCGGAAGAAGCATACATTTTTGTTGATGTCCTTTTTTTCTGTTGAGGTAATAGGAGAAATAGAGGTAATATCGAAATAAAAAAATAACCTAATTACAGAAATCGCTTAAATTTTACAATTATTTAGTTTACATGTATGTACAGCTGATTTGAAAACAATAATAAAAAATATAGGTCACCGATGAGTTAAAAAAGATATTTCAAATTTCATGCCAAAAAATATAATTTTTGCACCAAAGGGAGATAATTCGGAGTTTTTTTTCAATGATATACACATTTTAAAAGTCATCTGGGGCCAAACCGTATCGTTTTTGTGGATTGATTTTTGTACCATATCATAAAGAATAAACTAATAGTGTAAAAATAAAATTTGTAATGAAAAAAAAAAGGTTTAATTTGTTGCTAAAATTTTTGTACCCACGAGCCACCTTAAGTAATTTTTCAGTTAACAGGCTACTGAGATTTTACAAAATGAGAGAATTTGCTCATCTCAGTTAATATATTATCCAATTTAATTTTTAGTAATAGACATGAAAATTTTAAATTGATCACCACTTTCATTCAATTGACATAAAGACTATTGATTACTTGTAGAATTTGCTTGATAACTATTAAAATGTTATAATCCAAATAAGTGATTATTAAATTTACTTTAAAAGTTGTCAAACTACATTGATGTAAGTATTTCAATATCATACATATTAAATACCTAACAGGTGTTTTTAAAAACAGTATCTCCTTCATTGCCTATTTCCTACATGTTTTAAAAAACTTTTAGAGTGTTTATTGCTTTTAAAGTTTTGATTATGCAATTTTATATTTGTCTTTTGCAGAATTTTTATTCACTGGGGTTTTCTACTGCTTCCAAGTGACTTGACATGTAGGAAGTCTGCATTATCATGTAAGCATTCAAATATTATATTATTGGTACTGACACTTATTTTATAGTCACATAAAGTGATATGAAAGCTATTTAAAGATTAATTGCTTATGAGTTTAGATCAATCTATTTGGTACGGAAGTAAACAAACATGGCAATTATTTTATAACAAACATGTAAGTTTACTATTGGTTTTACCAACCACTGCTTATAGGCTATTAAGCTTACTCAAATTTGATTAGATTGAAGTTCTCTTTTTGTATCAGAATAAGAATAAGATAATTTTTATGTTCAAAATATTATCAACAGGGCGCATAAAGAGCATATAAATCAAGTACAATGATTGAAGTAATAGATATTATGCATATATATAGCAATGGGGCTTATAAATTAATTATATTGAATTTAATAATTTTATTTTTTTGCAGGATTTTAGATAAATGAGAAACAATGGCAACTTCAAATACAATAGCACATTTGATAAAATGAATAAGACACAAGGAGTGCACTTTTCATTCTAAGAAAGATCAACAAATGAAACCCAAACAAGGATATTATTTTCATATCAGATTCCTGTACATAAGATATAAAGAGAAATATTTTTTTTCTGAAAAGACAACTTTTTACTTATACATATGTGTGACAAAATGAATGGAAGCATGACTGTTTTAACTGTGCTAAACGGAATACAAATTAGAGGCTAATTGTATTAAAAAAAGTGAGAAAAAATTTACTGTATGAAAAAGCAGGATCAACAAAAGGAAATAATTGTTGAAATGAAAGAATAAATAACTGCAATGATTCTGGAACATGTGTTAGTTCATGATCAAACAAAGGAAAAATTTATAAGAAAGTGGAATACATATTATATGTGATATTGTGTTCTAATAGTGTCATCACTGAAAAGAGGATGTTTCACAGAACTTTTACTTCATAAATGTGTCACTGTGTACCAATTGTGATTTCATCAGTCTGATAAAGTATATTTAGCTGTGCTTCATGGAATATTAAATCAAAACTATTAATATTATTGTTTAATATAAATGTGAAACAAAAGCAAAAGTGTTGGGAATGATGAAATGTTTTCACATACAAATTAGCAAATAGATTCATCAATAGGATCACACATTCCCTAATTTCAATGATTGTGAAAAAAATGTTATAACAAAAACAAAAATGTCTATGTAATTTGGTTATAATTGTCAGTTGTGACACATATCAAAAATCATACCACATGAAGGAAATAAGTCAGTTTTTCTGTATTTAATACACAATTTCAAATCAATCAATCAGTGAATGTGTATTTTGAGATTGCCTAGTAGTGTTTTCTGTCAGACACTGATCATATATTCCTTTACTGATGTCTGCTAGTTTTATGCTGTTTATCCTTAAAAATAAACACATAAACACCTCGTTGATGGTTAGCATAATAATATATTGATATAAATAAAATATAGATAATCAAAATAGTTGTCCCAGTTCATGATTTTTCTAATTTATAAAGATTTAGGACACAGATACATAAATGGTGTTCTGAACCGGGGGGAAAGGGGGGGGGGGGGGGTTCAATTAGTTGTTTAGAGAATTTTTCTCGATTATTTTTATTCAAATAATCTCTGTTTATTTAATTAATCGTTTTATTTAAAGGAGGCGAGTAGCACTATTCTATTACTTGTTTCCTGTACCTTAAAAAGAAGACACATATTACAGCTTATTTCCTAATGCATGTAGAGCAAGACTTAATTTTGGTTACATTGCTTGCTTTGTTTTTATATTGTACAAAAATAGTTTAGATAACATCCAATTAAATTCAACTATAATTTTTACAGGTTTAAGTTTGCCTATATTTATTGTTTGAAGATGACAATCTTAAGTGCATTTAAGCTTAAGTAAATGTTTATACAAACAAAACAAGCAAGCAAACCAAAGTTTTACTCTACATGCTCTACAAGCTGTAGGAAGTTAGCTGTAAAAGAAAATATTCTGCAGTTTTAGAATCTTTTATTCTCATAAACTAAATACAAAGTTACAGAGAATGGTACATATACACATAAATAGAATAAACACATATTCTGGAGTTTAAGTGTGCTTGAATGTGACACAGAATGTTCATTGTTGTGAACATGGTGTAAGGGTAAGTGTGAAAAAAATATCGCAGGATTTGAAATATAATTAAATTTTCATTTGCTCTTGGACTATCATATTTGGTATAAATTGATTTAATAGTCCCATACTTACTGACCACCATAAGGTGTTTTTTTTTATGAAATCAGCATCTTTTTTTCTTAAAATATGTTTCCTATCAGTATGTGGTAATTAAATTTATTGAGAGAAAAAATTAGCAGGAAATTTAATATATATTTCAAGCTGTCATTATATATGGTGTGATTGCCACTGTGACCAACGACCGAATGATGTACAGTATATGGCTCTGTATGATTTATAAAGAATGAGCAAGATTCAAGATTTTATTGTACACTCTGACAGTTTACACTGTTACAAGAGGCAAAACCCACACATGAGAGGCACCTCATCTGACAAAATAGAAAAAACACTATTCAAAGAATTGTCTTATTGATTGAATGGTGTTTAGCAACACTTTCCGCACTGTTGTGCTAATACACGGAGGTCATGTTTTATTGGTAGATAAAGCTACAGTGTCTGTAGAAATATTCAATACATATTTTTTGGCAAAAAAGTACCAAACAGAAAGAAAAGGCAAGCCGATGTGTAATATTAAAATCATTCTGATCTATTCACCGAGTAAAATATATAGTTTGTTTCTTTTATTAAATCAATTGGTTATGGAGAAGATGCAGCAAAAAGTACATTTAGATAAAGATAACATAACAATTTCCACATGACTGAAATTTGTATTTCTGTTTACAGAATTACTTCCCTTTGAAAGTCACTTTTGCGTTTGTAGACTATGTCGGACTCAAAAACTTGTGAAACACGTTAACTTTGACTCAAAAGTGCTAGCGTGTAGAACTGATGAATTTTCGAGTCAAGTTAACGTACAGAAAGCTGAATATTAATATTTTACGAAAACTGCTACTCGGTTCATGTTGTTTGTACTGTTTAAGTATCAGACGTTATAATATCTGAAGGTCATAGTATTTTTGGTGCAATTCAGTCGAAAATCTCAGTTTATTTAATTAATCGTTTTATTCAAAGGAAGCGAGTAGCACTTTTCTATTACTTTTGTACATAAGCTATCCACAGATAACAATACTTAGAAAAACAAGACTGTCTACACGCTAGCACTTTTGAGTTTACTGTTTTCACGTTTATAAATAGATTTTGAGTGTCACGTGATAACCACATGATTATTTTAGAATGTTATTTTAAAAAACGAAAATTCATATTGTCACCTTACTTGAAGAACTAAAAGATATAACAAATTACACTATAAATGAGTCAAAAAGTCTTTTTATGAAAAGTTGAAATTTAAGTATCATTTTTTCATTTTTTTGAAAATACAGCTTTAACCTAAACGCGGATTACTTCTACACTAAGTTTGACGTGAGAGTTTGTTAAAAAAAAAGTAACAATCAACTGGCATATTTAAAAAGAATAATAATGGACCCAAGAGAATTGACAATTACACAACATATGACAGAAACAAAGGGATATTTTATTTATGTTTTTGTTGTTTTGTTAAGATACACCAAATCCTTGAAACAAAAAAGATAAGAAAAGGACAAATGTAACAATTTGAATTTAAGCTGTATTTCATTTCCCCATTGAAATAATTCAATTTATAATGTACAATAACTATCAGTTTAAAAGAAGAGCGAAGGTACCAGAGAGACATTCAAACTCATAAGTCGAAAATAAACTAACAACGCTATGGCTTTAAAAGAAAAAGACAACCAGACAAACAATAGTTCACAAAGCACACTTTAGAAAATATCACCAGCCAAGCAGTCATCATTTATTTGTTGACATGAACTATCATTAATATGGTGATAATTATGTATCACAATTTTTTTTAAATTGCTTAAGACTTTCGACATCAGGTATAAATTATTAAGTGTATATTTGCCGAACCAATCGGGAATTTAGTTTTCAATGCTAGTTTATTCTTTTGTAGACGAAACATGGACACAATTTTAAGCCAAGTAATTTTGAAGAAATTTCTTAATTAAATCTCTACATTGCGTACATTTAAAAGAATTAAGATAATGATAATATATCGCCAAATTTCTAGAAAATAAAATATTTTTGTCGTTATTCATCTTGGCAGTATATTCAATGTCTTAGCTGTTGAGATGCTATATATAAAGGCAACAGTTGTATACCGCTGTTTAAAATTCATAAATCGATAGAGAAAAAACAAATCCGGGTTACAAACTATACTGAGGGAAACGTATCAAGTGTGTAACTATAAAAATGATAAGGGAAAAATAGGTCCTTTTCGGGGTCAACCATGTGGACATTTCCAGCGCAATTATATTCATGAAATCACATTTCATATCATAACTTTGAATTAATTCCAACATCAACAACGTTATGTAAATTTAAATAATATTTTTAGTGTAAAGTACTGTGGATTCATTTATTTACGGGTCTACCAATTTTCCTGATCGAGGACCTTGCATTTTATTGGATATTTCACTTCGTGGTTTTACTTGTCTCTACATACAAAGCCTATAGAAAATGTGTAATTCTTTGAAAATTTGAATTCATAGAAACTCTGTACTCTCGAAATCTACTAAAATTGGTGTTCAACGAATAATAATAAGTCCACTATAATGTTATTAGTGTAAAGTTATGATGTATGATTTCAGTTGCTACCACGAATGTACCAACAACAGCTGTACAATCCTGTGTGGATGATTCACATGTTCAGTGTGATCAATCTGCATGTAGAACAGCATTAAAAATGTTTTGCAGACTTACATGTAAATTGTGTTGTAAGTATCCTGCCGATGACCGTTAATTTAATTTGATTTTGATTTTATGTGTTTTCCCGCCATTTTTAGCACCGTTTTTGAGCTATTTCGTGGCGGCCAATTTTTATTGATGGAGAAAGCCGGAATGCCCGGAGAAAACCACCAACCTCCGATAGGAAAACTGACAATCCTAGTCAATTAAGATTGGAGTCGAGTGCACCCGCATGAGCGTGGTTCCAACTAACAACCTCTGTTGACAGGCTAGTGATTACAATAGTAACTACTTGGACCACTCGACAACTAAGGCCCTTTGAACATTAATGTTTCATTGCCATTTATTTCTGAGCTCAAATAGCACATTATGTAGTAATCATAGGTAAAATTGTGAATGGAAATGGGGAATATATAAAAAAGACAACAACCCGACCAAAAACAAAAAAAATAACCGAAGGCCATCAATTGGTCTTCATCACATCGAGAAAAACCTGCACCCGACGGCGTGTCTTTTGCTGCCCCCAAAACAAAAATGTGTACGTGTTACGTAATAATGGAGGTCATACTAAACTCAAACATATAAATAAACTAAAATTAAAAATCATACAAAATAAACAAATGTCAGAAGCTCCTGCCTTGGGACAGGTGAAAACATGCAACGGAGTTCAACACATTCCGTCAGATCTCGACCTTCCACTATACATCTAGCCAATGTAGACAAAACACACAACAATACGTACAGTAAAACAACAGTCATGATATGTATTCGTTTACTCTAATGTTTAACATATCAACTATAAGAGGAAAATAACGGAACAATAGAAACACTGTAGTGCAACGACATCAATTGCCAACATATATACAAAGAAACGAGCTATTTGATAACAGCTGCCATATACTGACTCGGTACAGGATATTAATGAAAAATTGGTGGGTTTAACATGGTTTAATGGCTAGACAGACTTCCCGATTGTATGTCAGTATTAAGAAATATCGCTAAAATGACACCACTATGTGACAGAAATACAACACAAACAATAAAAGAACACTCAGCACAGAGAAACGCACAAATAAGTATTAGAATAGCCGTTACAACAATTAAATAATTACGAAAATTAAGTCTGTTTAACTGGTATTCCTCTACGTGTTATCTAAATGAAATTCATTTTGGTTTAATATAACAACACTTTGATTCAATAAGTTAACAACGAAAAAGTAGAATGATTAATGGTATTTGATATTTTCTGGTAAGAAAATTCACCAATAACCGTTCACGGATGCAATAAAAAAGTACAAAGTGTGGTCATAATAAGTAACTGTCAATTCATAGATTGTAAAGCGAGTCATTAATATTCCTTGTTTAACAACTATCCCTTTACCTCTAACCAATGTTCAATAGAAACCTACACTATTACGCAAAATAAACCTCAGTTTCAAAAGAACTCCGAGTCCGATGTTAGTATATGTAACAGAATAATCTATAGGCAAAAATGCTTTGCATTTGGTGCTTTTCATTCAGTTAAGTTTTGATTTTAAATACTGTATTGCTTTAGCTTTTTGATAGCATCCTAATTTAGAATATCAAAGTCCATTTGCAGTTCATATAAACTTATCCCTGTTTTATCTCATGTTGTAATTTAAGGCCATAGAAATTTCAAATGAAGTTTCCAATTCTAATTTCATATTTTGCATTTCCCTTCGGAATCCAAATGTTTGAAACTCCACTTGAACCAAACAATTCATATGCTATCATTTAAGTTTGATTTAGTGCACAAATATGCATACAAAACTGCATGTTGATTCTGTTGTTTTCATCATAATTATAACTCGCTTCTAAAGAATATGTTAAGAAAGAACAAACAATATACAAAATGTTTGCAAATAAAATATCGCCGTTCCTCGGGCTTTTTAATTATGTAATCAACATCTCTTCAGTCTTATTGCTCCTAATCGAAAAAAATAAACCAAAACCTTTCAATTTGCATATGAATATAATGAAATCTGTTTTAATATTTAGAATTTTTTATAGCAACAAAAAATGTTACATAGACCTAAGTTTTATCTGTCACTAACTGACATAGAGTTTATATTAATATCCTTGAAATACTCGTCGTTAATGGTAATATAAAAATAAAGATAACTATCTCATTAAAATAACTAAAGATAACTATTCTCATAGGATTTTGTCTAATGCTTAGTCCGTTTCTGTGTGTGTGTTACATTTTAATGTTGTGTCGTTGTTCTCCTCTTATATTTAATGTGTTTCCCTCAGTTTTAGTTTGTTACCCCGATTTTGATTTTTGTCCATGGATTTATGAATTTTGAACAGCGGTATACTACTGTTGTCTTTATTTATCTACCAATGTTCAAAATCATTTTTATGCCCAATATGTCCGTTTGTCCCACTTCAGGTTAAAGTTTTTGGTCGAGGTAGTTTTTGATGAAGTTGATGTCCAATCACTTGAAACTTAGTAAACATGTTCCCTATGATATGATTTTTTAAATTAAAGCCAAATTAGAAATTTTATCTCATTTGCACGGGCCACTGAACATAGAAAATGATAGTGCAAATGGAGCATTCGTGTACTGGGGATACATTCTTGTTTTTATGTTTTCAGCACAAATTCTCAACCATTTTTATGTCACAATTTTTCAGCAAATTTAAAACCCAAAGAATGTTCTGATCTCAACATCAGAGCAAGTGGAGTGCATACAATATATCCTTATACAGTCTCAAATCCTGTCGATGTTTACTGTCAAGTTGATTCTGGACACATATGGACTGTAAGTTGAATATTAGTTTTTTGATTTATTAAAAGTTGAGATAATATGTAAGTATGATAACGCTTTACAAGAGACCACATGACACTTAAATGAACAGCTATATATCACCGTACGGCCCACAACAAAACTTCCGGCCTAATTACTGTAAAACAAAATGAACAAAACCAAGGTATGTACCACAGCAACAAACACCAACTACTAAATTACAGGCTTCTGACTTGGGACAGGCACAAACATTTTAACGTTGGTTTTAACACGTTAGCGGAATCCAACCATAACTTGGGACATATGTGTAACAGTGTCTAATGTGTATGTTTGTTTTGCTTATACATTGTTGTTAATACAATGGTTAACTATAAGACCAAGTTTAATACACTAATTCCTTAATACCTATACCAAGTAAGGAATATGACTTATTCCATTTGTTTGATGTGTTTGAGCTTTTCATTTTGTAATTTGATAATTAACTTTCCGTTTTGAAATTTTCAACGGGCTCGTTATTTTAGTTATTGTACCTTTTAAACAGGTATATTTGAGTTTTATGCATTACAATGTTATGGGTTTCCTGTGATAGAATGTGTTTAAAAAAAGAATGATAAGTTTTGCATAGTTTAAAGATATACAAATTATAATTTATAATACCTTGAATGAATGTATCCTTTTGTTTTGATAACCTTCAAATACTAACAGGGTATAAAACTGCCTGTTGAGAATAACTTATAACCCAGGGCAATATAATGTAAATCAATCACTAAAACTAATTTGAAATTAAAACAAAGCCACGATGAACATTTAATAAGTAAAACAAGAAGGTTTTTGATAATTTTGTATTATCTATTCCGAATCATAAACTATATTTATATTTCTTCTTCCACGGGTACCACATTTTGTTTTACGGTGTTTGATGGTTTCGCAAGATTTCTCTTTGATTTTTTGGCATATGATATTGATCCGTTATTGCGCTTTTGAAACTGACCCTATTTAAACGAACACTTAGTACGAGCTATCTCCACAAACACTGTTTTTCTTGTGATTTTGTATCTCCTTCGCAACCGTTAAAAATTACAACTAAATTAATTCACCAATTTGTTTTCTCTATCCTGAGGATCTTCAGAATAATTTTGACTTAGATGACCATATGACAGTTTCCCCCTTCTGTATTTCAAATAGGAAAAATGTAATTGTTACTGGTAAACCGTAAGTGATAGATACCTAGGGTCTTTTGAATTAAGGTCATTGGTCCATCAATAAGAAATTGAGATTAAGGTCAAAGGTCAATGGCAGATTCTAATTTGTTATTTTGGCTAAATGTATTTTTTCTTTTCATCAACCGTATAAAATTTCAACCGAATGATTTTACTAAACTGATATTTGCGACGTGTCGTAACATATTTATTTTGGTTAAAAGGGTGCGTTGACATTTTACTCAAAATAAGCTGTATAAGGATAAAACTCATTTCCCTTACATAGTAGAGACTAAAGGTCATTTGATTTCAGATCCCGGTAATCAACGTTCAGGTCAACAGTAAAAATGAAGTCCTAGATTTTGACCTTTGCTGTAGATTAATATCTATACATGATAAAGCCTTGGGATCTTTTGCATTATGTTAGTAGACATATGACCTTGCACATGTCAACCAGAAGTAATCTTTTAAAACCAGAAGTAGAGATTTATCTCCCTAATTCAAAGCAAAAATGTATAGAAACTATATAATTTTAGAAACAGAGTAAATTAAAATATTATATGACACCGGAAGTAACTTAGATTTAACCGGAAGTAGCTTATTATCTTCCTTGATTGATGAAAAATTACCCGAAACATAATATCATTCTATAAATCAGTCTGTGATAAACTATCATTTAAGCCTGGACATTTTGTTTTCATAAACTTGTCTTATCCTTTTCTGAACAATTGGTTGTGGAGATCATCAACGATAATCTATAATTATTTCATTCTAAAGAATAACACGACGAAACGTATCATTTGTTATCACCTTGAAAATTTGAATGCCGATATAAGTTTGGTAGTTAATTGCAAAATGTGATTTATCAATTTCTAATAAATAACAGGTTATGCAGAAGAGATTTGATGGCTCTGTGGACTTTTACAGGAATTGGAATGCTTACAAGCATGGATTTGGTAGTCCAAGCTCCGAGTATTGGCTAGGTAATTAAACAAACTCTACAGATGGAAAAGAATTTTTAAATGAATTTTTATTTCAAAACCAGAAATCAATATGTATTTACATGCATTTCTTAACGGCTTTTTCTTTCATGTTTTCTCTTTGAAGCAAAAGAATTTTGCACACATTGAGTTTGAGGAATTGACAATCGAACAATTTCATGATAACACATTTAGCATTAAATACCGAACATTACATTAATTTGATTTTTTCCAAAAAGTGATAAAAATCGTTTTACTACTGATAGCTTTTGAGATATCAATATGAGAATTAAAACAACAAAACTGGTCAATTAAAGTCATATGAAACGAGTGAGTGATGAAAAAAATGTTTATCCAATTCTTGAACCAATGCATGTATATATCTTAAACTTAGTCCTCTGTGTACGAATTTGTCATTTTTTACGCAAATATATCGTTTAATCGTCAATTTTTTTTTCTCTTTGTCTGTTTATGATTTTACAAATATGGCTGCTCATTAAATGCCGTGTTTTGAAGCCGAAGTTTCCGATTGTCACCTTATAATAAACAAAAACATAGCTATTGAGCACGTGTTTAACATATACAATCAGATAATTGTTTATTTTAATGACAAATCCATACGTATTGCGATCACCGGATTTTTACGAGGAGGGTTACGCTCAGGTCACTATGCATACGGCAATTATGTCAGTGAATTGCTTCCAGGAAAGGAAGCAATTACAAATAAGAAAACTTCTTCTAAATGTGGACAAATTAAAGAATTTTCCTCAGAAAAAAATATATGTACATAAGTTAAATAAAGTTGTATAATGAAAACTATCTTTTTAGTTATAAAAAAACATATGCATATTTTTTTTAATTTGAGGTTTCTTATGGCTTTAAGTTAAGATGGCCGAATAATAATAAAAATACTACGATATACGATACACCGCATCGCTATTTGTCCGCAATAACTGCACGGGTGTCATTCGGTTTAACGAGAGAAATGATCGTGAAAGAATATCTAACGGCGGTCAAGTATTGAGAGACGATCGTGAAAGTTCTGATAACGGATTGTGAAAGACATTTAATCGAGAAGACATATGAAAGGTCAATACATATTCTAATTTAATTAATTACACAGACAAATTTACGACAAAATAAAACTGTCTGTAAAAATGGTTCAACATTATGATCAGTATGTGAGAATATCCAGTTTTAAAAGTACATAGTTATTACAAAACAACAAAAGGCCGATTGCTTCTCGAAATTTCAATGACATAACAAATGTAAACAAACATGATTTTTTTCACAAATTCGACTAGAAAAACTACTTTAAGGCGAAGTGTACGTAATTGCACGCCTCTAGCGGAATACGGGATTAAAAACGTTCGTCGTTAGTTACGCAAGTTATCTCCCTTACTCCAAGAAAGGACACACGAAAGAGAACCTACTTTCTGCGGTCTATAATGAATCCAACAAGCACGCCTGTGCTGTCTTAAACCTCATAGAAATTATCTAAATAACTCCAATTAGAAATCACAGCATTCTGTACGTTGTTCTGTGTGCAGCCTGACTTAAAAACACTGCTTTTTTTTTTTTGTTTTAGACGCGTAGGAGAAGGCATTTCATGTTTATGATATCAACAGAAAGAAAAAACGCCTCATAACAAAATTATAAACAAATAAACAAATAAACATGTAACAATTTTTATTCTATTGATATCAAATTAATTAAAATGGAACCTGAATTGACCCAACAATATCGTTTTAAAAAGCCGTAGTCTTGAACGAAAAACACAGTAATCAACGTAAAGTTTTATAATAGGTTACAAATAATTAATGAAAGACGTGTGAATTTAATTGTTTAATTAAAAAGACGTTGAAATGTTCGTATTTTGTGCAATTGAAAATTAAAGGACATGATTTA
The DNA here is from genome assembly GCA_037788925.1 of Mytilus galloprovincialis. Taxonomy (NCBI): domain Eukaryota; kingdom Metazoa; phylum Mollusca; class Bivalvia; order Mytilida; family Mytilidae; genus Mytilus; species Mytilus galloprovincialis. The sequence continues at coordinate 40,252,776 of CM075338.1, forward strand.
TATTCATATAAGAAATCAGACGATACCAAGAGAATAATTTGACCACTAGTGCAAAACTTACCAGTCGGAAGAACAAAGACGGAAAACAAACAAAAAATAAACAAATTATGCCTCAAAAATTTCTCAGTAACTTAAAAATTGTCTCACTCTAACATTTATCTTAAAATAAGTAAAAATTATGTCATTCAACTCCCAGTTTTCAACTTTTTCTACATGTGCAGAAAATAAACAGGTGTCTTCTATTCCGTCCGCAATTTATGGGAAAACTAAATCTAAATTTAGAACCATATTGAAATTGATAGTACACATGTAAGATAACATATAACATGTCATTTCTTCTTTCACAAATTCCAATTTCGAAGAGATATATAGCGAAATCTGTTTTCTTTTATTGTGCCTGTGTGCATCATTCAAAATTAGAGAATGTAATTTTGAAGTATCAAGTCTCAATTCAAGATTATGAATGAATATAATATAGAATTACGGGGGGGGGCGGGGGGGAGGAGGGGTAGGACCTGTATCGGAACTCCGGGATCGGGTGTTTTTAAGCTCGGGATTTCGGGATTGACCCTTTCGGGATCCGGGAATTCTATTTCCGAATTTCGGGTAGTCGGGATTTATTTTTTTTTAATTCGGGACCTCGCCAGATTTCGTGTTTTTAAGCCCGGGATTTCGGGATCTGGATCCCTCCTTCCCTCCTCCCTCTATTATGGTTAAAGAAAAGAGGTCAGGGAAGTTTTGTGATACTTGTAACTGCAATTTAATATTTAGTGGAATGAGAGGTGAAATGTGTTCAGACTATTACATTTCGATTTTTTAAAAATTTAACCAAAGTTTACTGCAAGGGGTGTTTAACGACCTCGATGATTATCCATGAGGATCTCGCACTCGGTCAGCTCTAGGTTTTTTTCACCTAGTTTATGATAATACAAGAATTGAGAAGCCTGTGGTTTACTAGTCTTATAATATGAGACTTTGGAGTTCATATAATTTACATTCAACGTTTTTTATCGAATATTTCAAGGCTTTTTGACTATCAATGTTGACCCCCCCCTTCCAATTGATTGCGGATAAAATGAATGGATTACCGCCCCTATTTCAAACTGAAGTCCTATAAACTGACTGGTATTCGAATTTGTTAAAAGAAATAATTGGTATCTCTATTGATTCAATACCGTAATGCCGAAAAACAATCATGCATTTGTTTCCGCGAATTTCGAACAGCTAGAAATATATTCCCGAGTTTCAATTTGAGTAACTCGAATAATTAAAGCCCTTTCCATGTCCGATTTTCTCCCACACGAGAAATGTAGCACATCAGCTGAATAATACGACTGAATTATTCGGGTTACAATTTGTGTAAATCCCGAATGCACATAAAAGTAAAGGTCCAGCCCGACTTTCGGAAATGGACTGTTGTAGATTTCAGAATTATTTCCAGAAATAAAAATCATACAAAAATGTTGCACGCAAATATTCGTCTTCAGACGTGTAAAGTTATACAGACGTTACGCGCGATGTTCGTACATGTAAGCGTAACACAACGTCGCGAATATTTCGTAACGTTCAAACCGAAAATTCGACTGAAACGTTGTTTTTAAGCAAGTGCGACATTCTTGTAAGACTCCGCAAAATCGACGGTGCTTTTTAACTACTTATCGAAAATTAATGTATTTTACCTTTTAAAAATTTTAGAAAAATAACATTTTAAAAAATCATAAAATTCTTCCATTATAAGAGCAGTGATAAGCAAACAATTGACGTAAATTTGAGTTGAGCTCGTTTTTACGTCAAAAAATGGCGGTGCGACAAACTTGTAAGCCTTTGAAAAATCGCTCACAAAATACCATATATCATTTTTCAGGATATTTGTCTTTAAATTCATAAAATTAAGCAAATTAACATTGATTTAGTAAAAATACAAATACTAAACTTTTTTCATTAGATAAATGTTTTTTGATTCTCAAATCTGGAATCCCAATTTTTTTTCCCCGCGGGACAGATTTGCCCTTGTAGTATGGAACTCGGTTTTTTTCTATGACGTCATCATAACGTCATAAAAAATGCATCAAAGACTGAAGGAACCATTCTGTTTAATAATGGAAAAAACCGTTTTTCAAAATATTACATAGTTTTGACGAAAATCATAGTTTAGTGGTTACAATAAATGAAATATGTTACGCGGGACAACCTAAAAATCGCCGTTTTTTTAAAATGAAGCTTGTCACATGCGGCATAAAACATAGTTTCAACAATTATTTTTTTCGTTTTTATTTTAAAAATCGTTATTTTTTTTAAATACGTACAATAGCAATGAATATGATATCACAAAATTATATGTTTTGGACTTGCATCTTGCCAACTACACCGAATTTCCAATGAGGTACGAACATCGCGCGTAACGTCACAACGATTACTAGCTGGTCTGGATTGTGATAAAAAGAAGCGCATGCAATGCATAAAATATATAATGTCGTGGCTCAGGGATGTGTTGAATTATAGGGATGCTTATGCGGCACAAAGATAAGATTAATTTACCCAAATGTACTAAGAATTACCACACAACTTAAATTTACTTAAATATTGATTTGTTATCCTGTGCCAGATAGATGGCTGATATTCTGAGAAGAGACCTTGATGAAATGAAGTTTTATGGGAACAAAGATTTTGAAAACACGTCGCAGTGTTTAGATTTTAACAAAAAATAAGGCACCAAGGTCGAAAATAGTTCTAGTTCATAATGAAGAAAATGTCAACCGTTTTCTAGCTTGGCGATCTCCGCAAGCACCCGAATATAATAGACAAATACAATACAATAGTATACAAAACGTAACATAAAGAACTAAAAACCGAGCAACACGAACTCCAACAAAACAGTATATATTTCATACAAGTATAGGACTATATGAAGCGTCGTTACTGTTGCGGCGACGTCAATAACGTTGTCGTTGTTTTTTGTTTTTCAACACTCAAGATTCAACTTTAACAGGGTATAGCTTGAAAAGTAGCACGGTTGTTAAGGACTTTCTTTTCACCAATCGATTCCTCAGACATTTTAGAATCGTCTCATAAATTTAAAAAAAAATCGATTGTCTAATATAATAGAAAGTCTTGGAAATGTAACAATTCCTGCCGAATTTCACGATTTTCCCTATATATCCTTTGTAATTTTGGTGTATGATGCTGTTAACTTAAACAGCTCGTATCTCAAAAACGAAAACGGTTACCCCCTTTTTTTATTTTATTTTCCGATTTATTTTTACAAGCAGAATCTACATGTAAAATTTTTAAAAAATCCATTGTGTAGTATAATTACGTACACTTCGCCTTAATACAAATAAGGGCATTTTATTTGAATTAATAAAATGGTTCTCATAGTTATTTTATTTAAACATAATCTGAAACTTGTTAAATAAAGAACTATTTACACAAAAATTGATTTTTCGGATCGTGAAAGATCACTTACGGCATTTTTGAAGATCGTGAAAAGGATCGTGAAAGATCTGATGCTACGAAGACGTTCAAATTATTCTTCAATTATATCATAATTAATATTTGTTATTGATATTGAGAAAATCTATTTAGGTCAACATCCTCAACAGCTTTAAGCTTTTCAAAGTATAAATATTTTCAGAAAATGCAATGTGAAATAGTTGGATGATTGTAGGATGAAGCTTTGTATTGTCATGTGAAGTACACACTTATCACGAGTTATAGGATACCCACATTTTGTTTATTGGATCCTATAAACAACATGTCCGTCAGACAGGATTCACCTGACCCCGAACTTGCCTTATTTCATGGATGAAGATTCATTTTTGTGGTCAAGTCGTATCGCGGATTCGTTAAGCTTTAGGATAACTGTCTGTTGTTATGATTGTGAGGTGTACATTTTCGACTACTGCAAGGTTTCAAATAACATCGAACTCATTATCATGCATCAGTCGGCAATGCTCGTTTTATGTTGTCTAGCCTTTTGTATATATACCTGTATGCTATAGCGCCGTGGTATTTCGTGTATGGTGTACATGTCTGTCTGCATGTTTCATATATGACCATGATGACGTCAATTGTATTTGATATATTGAATGATAATAAGATGTCTATGTCTGGCTGTTGGTCAGGGTTCATATACTATTGACCTTATGTTTCGAATTAATTGGCCAAGCATAACTTTTTCATTTCTCAGTTTATAAGGCACTGTAAGGATCGGAACACATTTATTTGGTCTACGGGATATTTGTAGACAACTGTATGTCATGGTTCATCTGACCTTGCACTCTTCTTATGAACCATTGACAATCATAACTTTAAAAAAAGAAGATGTGGTATGATTGCCGAAGAGACAACTATCCACAAGAGACCAAAATGACACAGACATTAACAACTATAGGTCACCGTACGGCCTTCAGCAATGAGTAAATCCCATACCGCATAGTCAGCTATGACAATGTAAAACAATTCAAACGAGAAAACTAACGGCCTTATTCATATATAAAAAAAAATGAAAATTGTCTCTAACTACTATTTAGTCATGGATCGGTTTTGAGCTAATTATTCTGTATTTATACGCATTTTTCTATATAAAAAAAGACTTATACAAAAAAAGAAGATGAGGTACGAGTGCCAATGAGACAACGCTCCACCAGAGACCAAAATTCCACTTAGCAAACCCCATTGGCATAAAACCCCGATTGCAAACCCATAATTTCACATTGTCCAAATATAGAATGTAGCTTACCCCCCACTTCGTTACAATTTTGAAGTTGTGCTAGCTATTAACCCAGTTTTAAGCCACAGTTGTCTTTGGCAAATTCATGTTCAAAGTCATGAATGTGGCATAAGTATTTATATTCACTTATTCGGTTGATTAATAGCAATTGATTGTGTACGCTTTTATTAACTTTGCTTATTTTGATGCATGTATTATGAAATATTGCACCATATTCTTGTTAACCATTTAAATATATTTTTTTATATACATAAGGCCGTTAGTTTTCTCGTTTGAATTGTTTTACATTGTCTTATCGGGGCCTTTTATAGCTGACTATGCGGTTTGGGCTTTGCTCATTGTTGAAGGCCGTACGGTGACCTATAGTTGTTAATTTCAGTGGAATTTTGGTCTCTGGTGGAGCGTTGTCTCATTGGCAGTCGTACCTCATCTTCTTTTTTTGTATAAGTCTTTTTTTATATAGAAAAATGCGTATAAATACAGAATAATTAGCTCAAAACCGATCCATGACTAAATAATAGTTATACGGAGTAAATTCATTAATATTTACCGTCAAATATTATACATCCAAAAAGGCACATTTGATTTAATATTATTTACCGTCAAAGATTTCCCAACTGTTTGGTTGAAAAATTTCACCCCACCCCCTATTTTAATTTTAGATCGGTGAAAATTTAAGAAGCTGTAATATAAACCAGTAAAAGAAAAACACTTCACTGTATAATATAACGGTAAAATAAATGATGATAATGGATGACAACCAGTGGCAAATAAAATCAATATTCAGGACGATAACATGTAAATATAAGTTTTTTACTACACTAACCTCCGAGTCGTTTTTTTAACGTGTAAGTTCACAAGATATTTAATTTAGTTCGTAGGAAGAAAAGTCACCCGACCCGGATACATTTCCGACTCTGAGCCGGTCAGTCTGTGCTCTTACTCTATGGTGCCACGTGTTTATCGTTGAAATAGAATACCAATTCAATTAACGTATTTGTTTGACCCGTTAGGAATTCTAACAAATGACCCCCCCCCTCTCGAGGCGAACAGCCCCATACGAGACCAACCAGGAGAGCGATAGTGATCGGTAGTACAGAATATTATATCAAAAAACTGAAGTACAATACACAATACAGATTCACAGAATTCTCAAAGTTACTAAAGCGAGCTAAAAGTGTCTAACCTAAATTGGATGCGTGAAATGATATTATAAACTACACGTAAACATCGATGATCGACTTCAGGGTAGATTTTATGGATAAACGCTTTCGGCAAATTAAAAAGTCTTGCACCTATTATTTGAGTGGTCCGAATGTAGCCAGCTGTTCTAAGTCTAAATTTCTGTCCTTATTCAATATATCCTCATTTTCCAGTGGTGTTTTAAAGCTTCACGTCCAACCTCACTGTCGATCTCCTATTGCACGACCTACCTATTGTATTTAAAATTTATGTGTTTTAGTCTTGTTGAAACATGCATGAAATATTTGCTACTGGACTTAAAGCAAACAAGAATCAATCAACTGAATTAATTTCCCTGTACTAGTACTTAGCACACAAAGACAAGATCTTGTAAAATGCTATAATGTACAATTTCTATTTAAATTTTTATGGGTTTTGAGTTTTTTTTTTTTCTCTCTTCAATATATTACATAACTGACTGATTACTAAAAAGTTTTATATATTTTTTTCTATGGTTTCTATCTTCTGTTTTAATACGATTCTTAACATATGATTTTTTTGTCAGGCAAGGATAAAACTAAGAAAGATAAAAGTTTTTTTTTCAGATGTGTTTGCTTCATGTAGACATGAAAAGGGAATAAATTAAATTAAAGAGTTTGTTTCCATATAATACATTGAACTTGCGAAAATATCTCACCTAACACGTTTTGATCGGGCAAGTGAAACCTAGTTTAATACAGTTTTATTCATTGAAGTTTGCATGCATAGTTTTTATTTTACAGTAAACAAATAATGAAAGATCTATTAATTAATTGGACTTAATAGACAAAACTAATTATTTTGCATTCGCATGTAAAGTTATGTAAGAAAATTATCGAATCAGAAACTTAATGAACATTTACCGGATGAATACTGTGAAAGACCTTATGCTTTTATGTCTGTTCGATCAGAAGTTCTAAAACAAGCTTTTTAAAAAGCTAATTGTTCATGTTCTTTGAAGAGTTTACTTACTGTTTTCTAAGGTCTGATCTTTACGAATCTATTTCAAGATTATACTGACAGATAAAAAAAAAAAACCATCAAGTATATATATATCATGAAGTTGTTGGGGAGAATATTCATTGGTCAGTTATAAATGAGGTCTGTATAGGATTTTGAATGCCTCATTGATTAAATAAGAAATCGATATTTGAAAAGTTGGCTAAAAAATATAAATTTAACCCCATAATTTTTAAAACTATCATTTGGTGATATTTTAATGATACAACAAATTATGATAAATACATAATTATATGAAGTAATGCCATTAAATCGGTCCGTTTTCATTGCAATTTGGTAACTGTTAATTGTATATATCAGTCTGACGGTACTGTTTAACTATCATTTAAGTTGAACATATTTATACTCGTCCAATTCAGGGGAATTAGGTTTCTGCAGGGCCTTTTTATGTACTTTTCTTATATTTTTTACGGTTTGTAAGTCAGTAAAAGTTCAATGATTGAGGTTAATATTGACATTAAATGACCTCCTCACAGATAATAAATGATGCTTAACGAAAAATTTACGTCGAAAGAAATGATAAATACAAATATACAAGTTCTATTTTTAAAAGTTATCATGTTTTTTTTAATATGTGAAAAATTCGGATAATTTTAAACAGTTTTGTCATTGTACTATGTTTTACAATTTGTATTTGTTAAATAGATAAATAGATATATATTTGTATATATAGTGTCTCATAAGCCTATCTAACATGTCTAAGCTGGGCTATTGTCTTATTTTAATATTGTGCAATGTATAATATACAATCTGTATAAAAATCTGTAGATCAAATATGTGACATTTTTATAAAATAAATTATTATTATTAATATATACAAATTACAGGTAATGACAACATTCATAGAATTTCAACCAATGGTCCTCATGAACTAAAGATCTTGTTAACCGATTGGCAAGGTGTTACCAAGTACATTGTGCGCCACGGATTTTACATGGACGATGAACAGAAACAATATCGTATATATTCGTCTCATTATTCGGGAAATGCAGGTAAACTTATTCACTGCTGATAGATTTAGATTTTCCATGCATAATCTATACAAAATCTGAGAATTTTGCAAAACCTGTAGCGTGATAAAAAGTCCGATGACCTATACTTTCTATTATATTTTTGAAAAAAAGCGTCTGATAATATTGCTCACACATTGTTGTTAATATAATTGATTTTACACGACTTTCAAACAAGTGATAGGTTAAGCTAGCTATAAAGCCAGATTTCAGCCATTTTCTTTTACATAAGAACAAGCCTGTACCAAGTCAGGAAAATGACAGTTGAAATCCATTCGTTCGAAGTACATGTATTTGGGCTTTTGATTTTGTAATTTACTTAAACACTTTCTATATAGAATTATCCTCGAAATTCGATACTTCTGTTAATTTACTTTTTCCACATCTGGGACAAATAACCAATAGGCTTGACATTAAAACGTTTTATTGATCAAAACGCCGTTGAATATAACATAAATATAAAACAAATAGTTTTATTTCGTTTTGATTTTAATCGTAAACTCTTTATTATTAAATGACATGGGTGTTGCTCATCGATTAAGGACGTATGATGACATATCGATGTTGTCTCTATTGCGTAAGCACATAAGGATGCATTTTTTATTTGCCTACCGTATACTGTACGAATATTGTTCACAGAGACTTCAACGAGTCAACAAAGGTTTATCTTTCTTAGAAAAGCAAGTAATCCTACCCGTACAATGTACAATTAAGGTACTTCCAATATATCATGCTCTTTTTTCTCCAACGTATTAGTATCAAATTATATTGATATTGGGTGATCGTGTTGTAACTTTCAAACCATATTATCAAAAATTTAAATTCATATATGTAAGTTCCATAATACCGACGCTGTTTCAGGATACCATAATGTGCCTTTTTTCCAGGAGTAACGATACCCTTTAATATTCCTTTTTCAACCTTTGATGTCAACAACAGTACTTGCGCTGACCATTTGAACTGTGCCGTAAGCCATCATGGCGCATGGTGGTACACTTGCTGTTATTATTCAAACTTAAACGGGAAATATTATCATGGAAATCATAGTTCGTATGCAGATGGTGTTGCTTGGTTACCTTTTCATGGCAATAGTTACTCTCTTAAGAAAACAACGATGATGATTCGAAAAGTATAAACTATAAATATGTTGGACAAACATTTTTCATACCACTTGCTTTTTAAAATGAAATTTGTATGATATGCCAAATAAAATTTCTGTATATCACCTATTAGTTAATCGCTATGATTTGAATATTTTTTATGTAACTTGATAACGTATAACATATTGTTTCTTTATAAAAAGGTTCATTTTTTAATTGAGATACCATTCGAAAATGAAGTGTGCTAAGCAAATTCAGTACGATTCAGCAATCTCATTGTTCATACACGAAAATGAAAATAAATTTACGTCACAAGTAAAATTCGGATTGTTCAGTGCGTTTTAAACTAATCACATCGTGTTGGTATACAATATTAAGAATATTACTCGAATGCATTACATTGCTGATGAATATGTCCAATGTAAGGAAGAACTAAACAAAACGTATATGCGCAGAAAATACATTATGGAACACCGTGAATTAATTTTTTTCTTTTTTCTTTTAAATATTTAGTAAAGTATAATAGAAAACATTTTGCTTTGTTTTACATTTCATGTATACATTATCAGTAGAAGTAGTGTATTCGTTTGTAGATGAAACGCGCGTCTAGCGTACTAAATTCCAATCCTTACGTCTATGGTGAGTTAATTAAAAATAATATCTATTCTCGACATTTTTTTTTCTTTTCTGCATTTTGAAAAATGTACATTTTGCAAAACTGGTGCATGCACAAGGTCAGTTTAACGATATTTTCTTTCTTATAGAGGAGGGGAGAAAGATATCAGAGGGGCACTTAAATTCATAAATATGAGGGATATAAAATACTTCCAAAAATATAATGTCTGTTTAATAGAATTTGATCAAGAGAGGCGAAAAAATAACAATAGTACACAAAACATGCCATAGAAAATTAGACTAAGCAAAACGAATCCCACCAAAAACTGATAATGATATCAGGTGCTCCGGAAGGGTAGCCAGATCCTGCTGTTGTAGATAATAGGTAAAAGGAGATGTGGTATCAGTGCCAACTAGTCAATTCTCTATCAAAATCATAATTCTAAAAAGAAATTCATTAAAGGTCACTACATTGTGTTAAAGAATGCAGATTAACCCCATTCGTTTTCAATATTTTCCTGTTGGTCCATGTATGAGTTTCTAATGATAATCATTTCATTTTTAAAAAGGTTAACTCAAGAATAATTCTAGCAGTAAACTATGTATGAAAAAAAATCTATTGGACACAGATTAAACACGTAAAATATTCTAACTTTTACAAAAGTGTGTATTGTTCGTAGCGACGTGAGATGATTTTAAAGGCTTGTATTGTATTTTTTCTGCATCCTGATCTTAACAAAAACAAAAATGGTGCTTATCAATATTATACATGTATAAAAAATGTAAAATCACAAAAATAATGAACTCCGGGGAAAATTCAAAACGGAATGTCTCTTATCAAATAGCAAAATCAAATGATTAAACATTTCAAACGAAGTGACAACAAATGTCATATTCCTGACTTGGTACAGGCATTTTCAAATGTAGAAAATGGTTTGTAAACAAAAAATGTCTTCATTTTGACACACAACAATTCGATTGATCAGATGCTACCAATACTAGTAGTTATAAAAGGTACCAGGCTAATAATTTGATACGCCAGACGCGCGTTTCAGTAATCAACATGAATCCTGAAAGCTAAAACATTGATAAAGTCTTTCATATTAAGAATCTACTTCTGCTGATGTATACAAACATAATTCAACAAATAGATATGTGATATCAAAAACATTCTACTAACACTGTATTTAAAATAAACCACACCCACTTACCTTGTTCTTAAAAAAAACACGCCGATTAGCAATGTCTTAAATATACACAGTTTCCACGTGTTTGCTTTTAACCAATGATGTTTCTAAAAATTAAAATGAGATAAGATAATTGTGGTTTAAGGAAGGGCTTAGCGCCAGAAAACAAGTTCAATCAACCAAATTTTATATGTGCATGCCTTTCTCAAGGTTGCATTTCTGTAAATACTGTTAATGCATTTTCCCATAGGAACTGCCATCAAGGCTAAAACTGTACCACTTTTACTATGAAGTTTTGAAAAAAAAACATACAGAATATAAAGTTCATATGCACTACTATTTTTTTCAAAGGTCAAAATATAGGGCTGTGCGGCATATTTTCAACGTTTATATGCCCCGAACTTCTAAGAGTTTAAACTAATACTAAATTTCTTAACTATCCCTACCTCGACTGTAGGGTTACCAGAGATTTCTATATAAACAATATTCACATGTATATTTTCTGGTAACTTTCCCAAGTTATGTCTCTATGAGATGCAACCTACAGATTAGAACTGTGAACCAGTATGTAAACAAAATAAATTTTCTATGAATATTCTAAATCTCCCAAAAAGAGGCGTGGTTTGAGAAACAGCTGTATTTACAAAGTGCAACCTATACAAACATTTATTCAGATAGAAAACTATCTAAAAACACCTTTTCTCATATAAATACTCACTTATCAGAATTATAGCCTTAAGAAAATCACTGAATATACTCTGAGTTTACTCCCCTCTCATCTGAAACATTTTAAAAACTAATAGGGATTTGGAAAGATAGGGCAGACCTTTTTCCCTTGAGTTTCTTTCATTTGATTAGCTAGATAAATCATGTTTTAAATAGCCCGATAGATATTAATTATAGTACATGAAAATACGTCACATCATCTATTTTCATATCTTGAACAATAATGAAGGCCAAGACCATTGAGTGTTTTTTGTTTATCAAACCAATATTTTTTTGGTTGTGAACCCCTTGAGAAGCATTAAAATATGAGGTATCAAGTAATAAGAAACAGGACAGATGGACGAACGAACAGGCAGACGAACAAAGGAACGGACGGATCGACGGACAAACGAACGAAGGAACTGACGCACTGAAAAACTTAATACCCATAAGTGGCGCATAAAAAGGGGTTAAATATAAATACAAGACACATTCAATAATCTAATTATCTGATATAAATCAGCTAATCTGAGTGAAAATAGATCTCTGTTTTTATGCCAAGAAGCCATAAATATCCGACGGATTTAACTGGGATGTTGTTTACCTCAATTTGGATGTCTCTATATCTATACATTGTTGCGGCTTTTAAGGTTTACCGTCTATATCAACCGGACAACATTTTACACCAGTTAGTACTGAACGGCTTGTGTAACAAACATATTAATCTGTTTTTTTTTCTGCATGGCATAGTACTAAATGGACACCTTGTTGTGATATAGATTCAACACTTTCTTGATGTTTAACCTACAGTCAAAATTGGTAGTGTAATTGATTGTTCTGTTGTGTTGTTTTATTTTCTGATGACTGAGGTACCGGTGTAAGGACGGTGGTACAATGTAACAATGTCAGTTCTAGTATCTACACAGTTGGTGGGTTGGCGATACAATTACTGTCTGCACATACCATATATATTACATATCAAACCATTTTCTAAAACGTTCTTGATCAAGATTACAAAAAAGAAGAATTTTGTTATTTTGAAATTTTTCCTCTATGGCCTTTTTTCGTTATGTGTATAACACATTTTTGGCTTCATTGCTATACAATCAATTCCCGTGTTAAACTTTGTGGTTATGTAAAGGCACCTACTTCAGTGTGACTCTTTAAATTGAACAAACATCCGAAAAAATGTGATAGAAACATAACAATTTAATATTTCAACATAAAATATTAGAATATTAACGTGAGATTCGAATCCCATCTTAAAAGCAATCCATAAATTTCAGTTTAAAGCGCTACCGATTATTCACGGCGACTTGAATACTCATATTAAGCAGCTATTTATTACATTGTAGGTAAAATTAAGTTAAGTTCTATTCTTTATTAAAAAAGTTGTTTTTATATATTAAGGACACACTAAACCAATTTCATTTTTTAGGAAAAAAGTTGTATAAATTACAACGACAGCAAAAAGCATAACTTTATTTTGATTTGAAGTGTGACAATTTTTCTCATGGATTCCTTGTTTTTCAAACCTCAAAACACGGTAAATTTCACATATTTAACTTTTATTTTTATTTTTTGAGTTTAATTTACTATTTTCCAGACATATCATTATATATAAAAATCAAGATATTGACCTTAAAATATTTGTATTTCTTGTTTTTATCATAAATTCTATTTTTTCAGCACTTTGAAGAAATTGGCACCCCTGTGAAAAAAAATATCCGGGGTAATTTGTTCTACCTCAAATTTAGTCCTATTTTTGATTCTTGATTAAGAATGTACAAGACAGGTAAAAGGGTATATAAAAAAGCTGCCTTTTCTCTAAAAATCTTTTTTTTCATATTAAAAACTGCCTCATACTGTTATCCTTAAAAATGACACATACACATATTTCCTCTGAATAAAAGGTTTATCAGCTTTGTGTCACCTGTACTGGCCATACTCGCAATAAAATCCCGCAAACTGAAATTCCAGATAATGACTTCGATTTATTCGTATTTGGTCCAGTAACTGTTCGAAACGTGTCATCAAGAATGATACAAAAATACATAGTATAGTTAATTGTTTTGTTTTCTACTAATTTTTTTTATACAAGTGATGTGCATATCGTTCTTTTGTTGTCTATAAGAATAAGAAGATGTGGTATGGATGCCAATGAGACAACTCTCCACAAGAGACCAACATGACACAAAAATCAATAACTATAGGTCACCGTATGGCCTTCAACAAAAAACCCATACCCCACAGTCAGCTTACGTATTTTTTTTACCCCATGCATTTCATTTTTTTTAATGTAAGAGTTAAATAATCGCCTTTATCCTGCAATCAGCTAGTTACTGTATACAAATAACAGGTACACAACTATTTTTTTGCAGTTTTTGTACATTTAAAAATATAGTCTCCGGTTACCCGCTTCCATGTAGAGCAATAAGTAATATGGATATTTCTTTCTAGGTAACAGTTCATTGTGTGGTCCTCTTCGTGGTCCGAGTTTCTGTAAAGCATACTTGAAGAGAAGTCAAAATTAATATTTAGATCAATACATTTTATTTGTCGTACAAAATGTTTGCCGCATTCTTCCGAACACTGGTTAACTCATCTACAAACCATGTTCATCTTTTTGTCGCTTTGACATGGCTTTAAATATTTTTGTAATATCCGCCAGCACTGCTCAAACCTGTTCGTGACTTGAATTCTTCGTTAATTTTTTCATTTCTTTTGTTTGCATGAAATTTTTAACTACAAAAACTTATTATCCTGCCTGCAAATCTATGTTGTATTTGATGTAAGGTTATACATGTTATATATAAAAACTTCACAATATCCAAACGTCATGCAAAACCATCGCACTTCAGCGAATGGACCATCGTACTTCGGCGTGGACCATCGCACTTCAGCGTGACCATCGCACTACATCGTCCCCATCGCACCTCCGAGTCCTACATATATAAATATTATAAGTTATCTATGTTCATATCCGTAGATATGGATATTTTAACACCTATCCGTAGATATGGATATTTTAACACCCTGAAGTACACCAGTACATCGTGAGGCGTAGCCGAAGGGTGTACAGGGTACTGAAGGGTGTTAAAATATCCATATCTACGGATATGAACGTAGATAACGAATTTATCCCCGGTCTTAGTCCGAATAGGGAGAGTTTTATGGAAATTCAGGTACAAAGTGTAACGTGAAAACAATGTTTTTTCATTATCTAAAATTTTTTTACTGAAATTTTGAAATTTTACATATTTTTTACGGGGTGTAGGGTACTACCTTTAGTAGAACCCTACAGGTAGTCAAATATAAGATGTTTTTAATACGGAGACAGCGAAACTGGATTGAGTCAAATTTGGCGCTCAATGTTGTGAGAGTTACGTCATAGAAGATGATGTGACTTCAACACTAGGACAGTAGTCCCATTCATTGTAAATGTGGCAGTCAAGTGATGCATTTAATGAAATGAGTGTAAATGATCGGTATAATAGGACAATATCGTTAAGGAATTAAATATTTAATTACAAACATCATGGATAATCTACAGAATTCAATATTTCACAAGGAGCAATCATGGAACTAAGAAAAACTTGCGTGAAGTTCACCGGGATGTTGGTTAGCCACGTCCGGGGAGATGAGCTAGCAACACCCAGGGGCTATAGGTTTTGTAACGACGTGCGTTAACTAACGGGGGGCGTTGGAGGGGTCCCGATCCCGAAATTTCGGACTTGAAAACGTGAAATCCCGAGGTCTCGAATTTAATGAAATTTAAATCCCAACATTCCTAAAATTCGAAAAAAGAATTCCCGAGTCCCGAAAGGATCAATCCCAAAATCTCGAGCTTAAAAACATCCGTTCCCGACGTCCCGAAAAAGGCCCTGCCTACTCTCTTTAGTTGCCTTTCCCCAATGGTTTGTTTTCCGACTTAGTTTGACATCTTTTTGTAACCCCAACTTCTAATGCTCAAAACTGATCAGGATTTGAATCGTTCGTTTCATTCTGTTTCCTTTCCTTTGAAACGTATGAAACCTTCATCCACAAAATCTTATTTTCCTGCCTATGAAGATATAAGATGTGGTATGAGTACCAATGAGGCAACTCTCCATCCAAGTCACAATTTGAAAAAGTAAACCATTATAGGTCAAAATAAGGTTTTTAACACGGAACAATTTAATTTAATAACGTTGTATTTGAAATCGTCACATTGCAAAATCATCGCACTTCACCGAAAGGACCATCGAACTTTGGCGTAGACCATCGCACATCAGCGTGACCATCGCACATCAGCGTCCCCATCGCATCTCCGAGTCCTACATATATATATAGATTGATTGATTGTTTGTGTTTCAACGCCACTTTTAAGCACCGCATTTAGGCTATTTCGTGGCGGCCAGTTTTTATTGGTGAAACAAAACGGAGTGCCCGGAGTGTCCGGTGACCCATACTTTTTACTATACTTTTGAAAAAAAGCGTCTGATAATATTGCTCACACACAAGTAATAGGTTTAACTAGCTAAAAAACCAATAGGCTAGACATAAAAACGTTCTATTGATCAAAACGGCGTTGAAAATAACAAATATAAAACAAATAGTTTTATTTCGTTTTGATTTCAATCGTAAACTCTTTGTCATTAAACGACATTGGTGTTGCTCATCGATTAAGGACGTATGATGACATATCGATGTTGTCTCTATTGCGTAAGCACGTAGGGATGCATTTTTTAATTGCCTACCGTATACTATACGAATATTGTTCACAGAGACTTCAACGAGTCAACAAAGGTTTATCTTTCTTAGAAAAGCAAGTAACCCTACCCGTACAATGTACAATTAAGGTACTTCCAATATGTCATGCTCTTTTTTCTCTAACGTATCAGTATCAAATTATATTGATATATTGAGTGATCATGTTATAACTTTCAAACAATTCAAAAATTCATTTATGTAAGTTCCATAATAACGACGTTGTTTCAGGATACAATAATGTGCCCTTTTTTCCAGGAGAATCGATACACTTTAATACTCCTTTTTCAACATTTGATGTCAACAACAGTACTTGCGCTGACCGTTTGAACTGTGCCGTAAGCTACCATGGCGCATGGTGGTACACTTGCTGTTATTCTTCAAACTTAAACGGGAAATATTATCATGGAAATCACAGTTCGTATGCAGATGGTGTTGCTTGGTTATCTTTTCATCGCTCTAACTACTCTCTTAAGAAAACAACGATGATGATTCGAAAGGTATAAACTATAAGCATGTTGGACAAACATTTTTCATACATGTACCACTTGCTTTTTAAAATAAAATTTGTAAGATATGCCAAATAAAATTTCTATAACACCTATTAGTTCATCGCTATGATTTGAATATTTTTTTATGTAACTTGATAACGTATAACATATTGTTTGTTTATGAAAAGGTTTTATTTAATTTTTTTTATTGAGTTATCATTCGAAAATGAAGTGTGCTTAGCAACAATGAGTATGCTCAATTGCAGATTTTATTCAAATTTTGGATTGCGAAATTTATAGCAAATTGAAAAAGATATTTCTAAAATATGTTTAATTTTCTGAAATGTAGACTACAGAAATTTGGAGTAAAGGGTTTAACATTTGTGAGAAATGCACAAAACATCTTCGAAAACATTTTAGCAATTTTACCTTGAAAATTTAATTCCCTAAAATTCATTCATATATTTTTAATGTTATAAAATGGTAGTCACAGATAATCGTTTATCCTTTTTTTCATTTTGATTCATCTTTCTTGCACAGAATATGTTCTTTTGTGCAGGAATTCTCATACACGTGAATGCTTAATCATAAATTATGTGATATATGAATACAGATTGATGTCTGAACTAAGGTTTAGACCCAAATAGGCAAAGTTGACATTTAGGACATCTTCTCAACAAACTTCGTGTTTTGTAAACATGGTTAGAATTAGTTTTGACACTTAGGCCATCTTAACAACAAACTTCGTGTTTTGTAAACATGGTTAGAATTAGTTTTGACACTTAGGCCGTCTTAACAACAAACTTCGTGTTTTGTAAACATGGCTAGAATTAGTTTTGACACTTAGGACATCTTCACAACAAACTTTGTGTTTTGTAAACATGGTTAGAATAAGTTTTTTTTGCAATGAAAATTGGTTTCACTTCTATTTTTTCTCATCTGTACATCGATTTTGATTATATGTTCATACCATAAAAATGTACATATAAGAACATACATATAGTTGAATTGAAAATTTCTCTGTGAACGTCTGTATCAGTTAGTCACAAATCATTTCATAATAAAAATTGACATACATGATATAATAAATAACGGTGGGGTGATGTTATGCCCCAGTCACACTAGACCACGATCGCACCATGCTCTACGCGATTTAAAATTATTTCAGATCGTGGGGAGGTCGCGAAGTAAGCGGTATGAACATGTTTATTATCCTCGTTTTCACGATGCTTATACGTCCTCATTACGCTTCTACAACGATCCCGCTACGATAATACCACGTTCTCATCACGCTGAGAGTGCGTCTTCACTATGATTATCAAGATCCTTCTACGTTCATCACGTTCTATCTACGATCATACCACGTTTTATCCGATTGCAACATGATCTTACCACGCTTCTTCTGCGATTGTAGAACGCACGATAATCCTACGATCTTACCACGTGCATGCTGAGAACTAACTACGCTTTCAGCAATAGCACATCGTCATGTTCATATCTAATTATCATTAATACGTGAAACTGTCGAAAACAACACAGACATGCCACCAAAATCGACCAGAACTCGTGAGCGTGGTTGTAGGGGAAGACGTAGAGTTTGTGGCCTTTGGTACAAATCCTGATCCAGTAGAGATGATAATGGTTGAGCTGTTTAAAGTTAGGGTTACGAAGTCCAAATTATTTACAGACAAACAAAACCTGAGAGCTTTAATATATTTTATAATTACAATTAGCATTGCTAGAACTCAAAATGGTCGTACTATTAACGATGGCAGGTCGTAAGATGAGCGTGATGAGGACGGGATGGGCGTGCTAGAATCGTACTATGTTCTTGAACAACGTCGTATAAACGTATTATAGTCGTAGTAGAAGCGTTGTTGATCACAGGGAGATGGTATTAGTCGTAGTGAAGTCGTGGTAACGCCACTGTGAGATCGACTGCGACTGCGACTAGAATCGCGCTTTCGCTACGCTCTTGCTACGATGGTACAGCGACCTTTGCGATCTTATCACGATCTAACTAAGCGCTCGAAAGGCTTCTACTACGACCTGATTTTGCTACGACCGCACCACGTTTGTGTTGAACATGTTCAAAGTTGGTCACTCTCATCACGATCATAAAAGGCCTCATCAAGACCGTACCACAACCTTACTGCAATTTACACAATCTCACTAAGATTGTCAAAACTTGTATTTTTTTTAGAGATCGTATTGCGATCATGGCCAAGTGTGACTGTGGTATAACAGAACAAATATGAAAAATAACAAATAGTTCGTTTCTATGTACAAAAATGTATCTTTGCTTTTGTTTTTGTTGAAATTCATTGTTTCTGTTCTTCCGTTATTTCCTCTTATAGTTGATGTGTTTCTCTCGGTTTAAGTTTGTAATCAAGCTTTGTTTTCTCTCGATCGATTTTTGAACAGCAGTATATTACTGTTGCTATTACTTTTTTAACTTCTATATCAGAAGTTTTGTGAAATTCGCCAGATTTTATATTTTTGTATAACAATTCAAAAAACAGATAACATGATATACGGAGTCCACCTCTTTAGAATCTTAAGAACTGTTGACATTATCATTGTCCATACACGAACATGAAAATAAAGTTTCGTCAGAAGTAAAATTCAGATTGTTCAGTACGTTTTGAACTAATCACATCGTGTTGGTGTACAATATTTAGAATATTACTCGAATGCATTATATTGCTGATGAATATGTCCAATGAAAGGAAGAACTAAGTCAGATTTTATATTTTTGTATAACAATTAAAAACAAAACAGATAACATGATATACGGATTCTACCTCTTTAGAATCTAAAGGACTGTGGACAATCGCATTGTTCATATACGAAAATGAAAATAAAGTTACGTCACCAGTCAAATTCAGATTGTTCAGTCCGTTCTAAACCAATCATATCGTCTAGGTGTATGCCTCGAATGCATTATATTGCTGATTTCTAATGTAAGGTAGAACTAAACAAAACGTCCCTGTGTAGAAAATGATACTATGGAATGCCGTGAAATAAAATTTTCTTTCTTTTGTTGTAAATATTTAGTATAGTATAATAGAACAACATTTAGCTTTATTTTACATTTAAAATACCAATTATCAGCAGAAGTAACTTAGTCTTTTGTAGATGAAACGCGCGTCTAGCATACTAAATATCAATCCTTACGTCTATGATGAGTTAATTTACACGAATAAAAACAAATACATTGAAACTACCGCATCTATTAGAGGCGTATGCACAATTAAATCTTAACATTCATATATGCTGTTCGATGTGAGCCAAGGCTCCGTGTTGAAGACCATATATACTTTGACCTATGATTGTTTACTTTTTACACATCGTGACTTGTTTGGAGGATTGTCTCATCGGCAATCATACCTTATATTTTTATTTCGATATATCACATATATTTATAAAACAAATTGTTTAAAATATCAATTCTCGACATTTTTTCTTCTTTTCTTTATTTTGAAAAATGTAACTTTTGAAACATAGATGCAGGTACGAAAGAGGGGTGAAAGATACCAGAGGGACAGTCAAAAGTCGAAAATAAACTGACAACGCCATGTCTAAAAATGAAAAAGACAAACAGACAAACAATAGTACACATGACACAACATAGAAAACTAAAGAATAAGCAACACGAACCCCATCAAAAACTGGGGTGATATCAGGTGCTCCGGAAGAATAAGCAGATCCTGCTCCACATGTGGCACATGTTTCACGATTATTTCTATAGAAGAGGGGCGAAAGATACCAGAGGGTATTTAAACTCATCAATATGACGGATTTAAAATACTTCAATATATAATGTCTGTTTAATAGAATTTGATCAAGAGATAAAGAGGCGAAAGATACCAAAGGGACATTCAATCTCATAAATGTAAAAAAAAAAACTGACAACGCCATGGCTAAAAAAAAAAAAGACAAACAGACAAATAATAGTACACAAAACACAACATAGAAAAATAAAGACTTAGCAACACGAACCCCACACAAAAATTATATTAATCTCAGATGCTCCGGAAGGGTAGGCAGATCTTCCTTTTATAGATAATAGGTATAAGGAGTTGTGGTATGAGTGCCAATTATTATACTCACGGTGGGTATGGTTGTCCTGCGAGAGAACGTTCTGTGCTGGTGATTCGGTCCTGACGGGTGCTGGTGATCTTTGAAAAAATGTAAACAAAGACGAAAATGATGATTTTTGACGTTTTCTCTCATAAAAAATGGATGGAAATAGTTGAGATTTTTCAATTTTGTTTCATATGGGTTTATAAGCAAACCATTAAAAAATTGACCCTCTAAACTGTTTCAATAAGCGTGGCACAAAAGGGTTCATTTTCAGAAAATCTAGAACTGGAAAAATAAAACAAAAATGCTCATGAAGTCCACTTTCTACACTAAAATCCAAAAGACAAAATTATTTTGTGAAAAACCCGTGCAATTTAAGAAAATTTTGCATTTTCTCAGTTTATTTATGTCCTGATACTGTGCTGGTGGGTCCTGTCATTGTGCTGGTGGGTCCTGATACGGTGCTGGTGATTTTGGGTAAAAAGTTTGTCATATTTGAAACATATGTTACAAAATCAATAAAATTTGGCTGATAATTGTATTCAATCGGATCTGTGACTCCTATTTTTACTTTAGTGCATCCATTTGGCTGTTTTATAAGCGTTTTCAAATAATAGTTACTCATATTACATAAATGAGCAACATCTTCCGTCCAATATCAGATGAAAATATATCTAATTAGAATAGTTTTATTCAAGATATTAAATGCCCTTCAATTGATGATTCTTTACATAATATGTTAATTTAAACAGTTTTAAAAGGTGCTTAAATTATTTATGAGAGGGGGTCTTATATTGACAATAAGGTTTGACTGGTTTATTCAGTTAAATAACAATAAACCAGAGTATACCGAGTTGTATCACTACAATATAATAGTCAATACGTTGAGGTTGAATTCCCTGTCATTAATTTATCATCAACGCACGAATTTATCCTAGAAAAAGAAACTATATCTGTAAACAAACCTTACTTTCAGGTATAGAGATGTGATTTTTTTTTCTGAGACAATCTTTATCATAATATCCATCGGACAGCTGTCAGCTGATGTTCTGTACATCAGTACTTTGATTTTCAACTGTTATGGCTTTTAAAAAATACATGAAGGTGTATAATTTAGGTTTTTTTTTGCATCTGATATACTTTTATAATTATCACTCAATTGGTAGTATGAAGCTACGAGATATTTTAATTTTTGAAATCAAAAGCACATTTAACAAAACCGATTTCTGTAGGTGCAAACAAGTATAAATTCAACTAAAAAAAAAAAAACTTACACGAAAAGATAAAATATTGATTTTAATTTGCATATCTGATCCTCCTTCCCCATCCAGCAACAGCTCTTTTTTTTTGGGGGGGGGGGGGGGGGTTGAGTAAAAATGGGCAATCATTTATCGCATTCTACTTCCAAGGCGTGTTTGAGTTGATTGTTTTGTCCTGAAAACACATAAATAAATTTAAAAACAAATGTTTGATATATCTGGCTTTAGTTTCGATTTAAAAAAAAAATATATACAAAGGTTACATGTTAATGTTATAGTACTAAGAATTCACTGTATCAAAAAATGAAAGAAATGCGTGAAGTGAAATACCTCAGTAACGAGTCATTACTACAGAGAAGGTGTGTTTGGAACACAAAACTTTAAAGCCTCGTGATATTACCAATATTTAAATAAGTATTTCTAGTCTGGTATATTTTTCCGTTCACTCGTTTTTTCACTCAATTTTAATTAAAATTAAGGGATATTTTTATTTTTATAGATGGAATATGTTTAAATATAGAAAAGTAGGACACAACATCCCCCCTTAATTCTTTATCAAAAATCTTTGACAACAGACTTTCTTTTGGGATTATAAAATGAAAAACTTAAAAAATCTTATTTCTGTTAGTGTTATCTAGGTTATATATCGCCTTCATTCTCTGACAAATTCAGACGTCCCTCTTACCCCCCCCCCCCCCCCCCAAAAAAAAACAAACTTAAAAAACATAAAAAAAAACCGCAATACTATAATAGACTAGTCATCCTGTAGTCAGCACTAACTTGTTTACAAAGAAATCTGATTGTAACTGCTGAAGACACATGATTCTAACGCACAGAAACAAGGCTGAGTTTCATTTGGTTGAATAAAAAGAAAAGTATTTACAGTATCATACAAATTTGTCAGAGAAACAATATTCAGGATGTTTAGATTTACACTGAATTCATTATCCAAACTCATCTAAGAAGTGTTCAGGCTCGCCTGAGTCTGATTGTTTGCCTTGGTCAACTTCGTTTGTTTTTGATTCGTACAAAACATGTTAAATCCCCAAGCATTTTAGCGCCCGGTCCAAGTCAGGCGACTCTTGGATTTGTAAGTTTTGTATGTCTGTTTTGTTTATAATTTCAGTACATTAAAATGTTGATAACCGATAACAGCTGTTTAAATCATTTTAAATGAGAAAAACAAAAAAACAGTCAATTCAAACATTATGGGTTCTTTTTTCATAATTGCAGAAAACAGATTCACAATAATGTCAATTTTAAGAACACAGATAACAGCTAATTAGTCTATTCCAGTTAAGCATCAATGATCTTGAATAATTGCCACTTTTGCATAAATATAAAGGCACAGAACCAGGACATAGAAGCACAGAACCAGGACCGTTTTTCTTATCACCAGCACAGCGTCAGGACAATTTCATTTAACGAACTTGCACGACTTTTGCAATAAAATATTGTTGTAATATACTTTGCATGGTACTTATGACGTATCAGAGAAAAATTAAGCAACAAAACAGTCGTTTTATTGTCGTTCTGATACAATGTAAACAAACCCACCAGCACAGAATCAGGGCCGAATCACCAGCACAGAACGTTCTCTCGCAGGACAACCATACCCACCGTGATACTACACGTTAAAATGCCATATTGGGATTGGCTAATACGAGGGTGCTAATTTACTGTATCACATGGCTGAGCAGGTGACATTTGCAGAGATATTTACTTTGACATGTCCCAAAGTGATGGAGAGAATCAAATATCATATAATCAAAACTACTACATTACTGTTTGAAAGCGATTTAAATTGATAAACCAATAGCTATCTTGTTTGTCGTCAAGCTAATAATGTTTATTATTATACTTCACGTTAAAACAATTTTTTGGAATGTTACCCTCTGGTCCAGACCAATCAAAAATCGATAATTTAAAGGACAATGACTTGAATTTACATCAAGTAATTAAATACAATGTTTAAATTCTACCTTTTGGCGCACATTTTATTGTTTGACTGTCAAAATAAAAAAATAACAAAACGTCTTACTTAACTTTTTTTTTCTTTCTAATATCCGTAACGTTGTTATGTATGTGACGTCATAGAAAATACATTTATATAATAAAATTAATCTGTAAAAGACAATGATGATAGGACATTTTGTAAAAATAAGTTAAATACTAGTAAAACATAGCTGAGAGGGTGATAGAGCAGATTGGTACCCCTCGAAAAAGCATTGTCAACCTTGGCTTCACTGTGACAATGTTTTCTCGGGGTAACGATCTGCTCTATCACCCTCTCAGCCATGTGTTTATAAAGTGTTATATTAAAACACTTCTACTAACAGTGTATTTAAAATAAACCACACCCACTTATCTTGTTCTCAAAAAAAAACCAAACACGCCCATTAGCGATGTCTTAAATATACACAGTTTCCTCGTGTTTCCTTTTAACCAATGATGTTCGTAAAATTAAAATGAGATAAGATAATAGGCCAAAGAAGGGACGAGCATTGAACTTTTCACAGGATATGTTTTTATTACATTGAGAAGGAAATTTTTAGTTTTTGACGATTTTTTTAAAAACATTTTCGATCCACTAAATTTGTATTTGTTTCTTGGAGAGTGTACTAATCAGGGATTCTCTGTTCCAAGATTATCTATGTTTTGTTCTTCAAAATCAAAATTAAGTCCTTTTCTTTCGCAAAGGATGTCCATTTAATGTATCTTACTTGATCATCAGAACCAACGAATTGGGAAATCCAAAACAACACAAACATTGAAAATAGAATATAACCAAATCAGAATTATGAATTACGAAATCTCATAATATAGCAATAGAATCATTTAAATAACTAATATTATCGATTTTTATAGTAACTTGTGAAGAAAGATACCCATTCCTATTTTTCTTAAAGATTTAAGAAAACAATTCACAGATAAAAGTATATCAAATCCTAATCAAGCCCAAAGTTTACGCTGAAGATCTAATCTAACTGTATCCCTTTTCTACACTATCGAAAATATAGTTGATCTATTGTTTATTTTGAAAAAAATAACAGGGGAAAATGCTAACTACATCCAAGTTCAAACAATGATAGACTATTTCCACATCGACTATGTTGTAATTGATTATATGTTAAGTATTCCCTAATGAAAAAGCTGTAAAAAAGAAGAAAACATTATTGTATTTTATTCAGATGACAAACCATGAAATGAAAAGTTCATTAAATTGGTTTTAATTGTTCATGAAATATATAAATATAAATTACTCTTTTTCAAGAATATATGTGAGTCGATAGTCAAGATAAATTAAACAAGAATATATGTTAGTCGATTATCAAGGTCAATTAACTAAAGCTTACGATAAATTAATGTTGTACTTTTATAGATATTTTAAAATTAAACGGCTTTGCACGAGGACAACGTTTGGATTGATTGATTGTTGGTTGCTTAACGTCCAGTGGCAAATATTTCATGCATATTCAGGACGAAAACAAGTTCACAATAAATACAATAGGTAGGTCTTGTCACAATAGAGGCCATCTGGGATGATGGTTGGGGAAATTTGGACTGCCACTGGAAAATGAGGGTATATTGGATAGGAACAGAAAATTTTGCCTTACAACAGACCACCTACGGACCCCTCAAAGAGTTGTTGCAAGGGTTCTTAACGTGCAAAGAGCGTGGCACTCTCTTTACACGAGGCATCGGATTTAACGTCCCCAATCTGACCGGACGTGACCAAACGGACGCCCCACTTCGGCAAGCGTTATACTGCCGGTCGGAAGAAGACCAAGTGATCATATTTCTATTCGCCAGTCACCCTGGAAGGGGGGGCAACGTTTGGAAAAAATGCATTACGTAATAAACAGTTTCGCAGTAAATCGTGTATGCATTTGTGAAACTTTTCTAATACTATTTCTTATTCAAATTTCAATCTTGACTTTCAATTGCAATATATATCGAATTTGTTTAGATAAACGACATTGTCTGAAAAGAACCATAACATTTGTTTTCATTTAAAAATCATTAAAAGTTGAAAATCTGATTATACGATTATAAAGTTCATAGGTAAATATTTTTCTCACACTGTTCACATTGTAATTTTGAACGTACTTCTACTTTTTTTTTTATATAGATTAGGTTTCCCGTTGGAATAGTTTTACACAAGTTTTTTTGGGGGCCCTTTATAGCTTGCTGTTCGGTGTGAGCCAAGGCTCTGAATTGAAGACCGCACCTTGACCTACAATGGTTTACTTTTATAAATTGTGACTTGGACGGAGAGTTGTTTCATTCGAACTAAAGAACTGATATCCTGTGTCGATTATTAAGATTAAATTCACCAAGAAGATATGTAAGTCGATTATCGTGGTCAAAATTAATAATAACATATGTAACGTAATTCGATTATTAAGATACATTCACCAAGAACATGTCGAAGTCAACTATCCCATGAGGACGCTGTGCATCAGTGTAAGATTACCCGATGATCGGATGCCGGAGAGTTTTCTTAAACTGACACACCAAGTCCGCGTGAAATAACTATTTTACATCCCAGCTCTTCTAGACTATGACCGAAGCCGATAACGCATAGTCAGTTTCCAAAGGCCCATAAATGAAAATGTAAAACGTATTCTAACGAGCTAACTAACGGCCTATTGCGTGTTTAAAATAATGAACGAAAAACATATTATATGTAACACAACAGACAACAACCACTGAAGCACAGGCTCCTGACTTGGGACAAAGACATACAGAATGTAGCGGGGTTAAATTCCGAAATATAGATCAGATTATACACGTTATAAAAGATTGAAAGCAGAAACACAGAGAGAAATGAGAACAGCACAGCGTGAATTTATAAAAACAACTGTTACAATAAACGATAACATCAAACATGTTTGTCAAAAGCAACCCAAAACGCTTTTGTCCTATGTGAAGATCTCAGCGAACATCTAACTTGGAAAAAGCACGCAGAGATAACTGCAGTCAAATCATCAAGAACTCTAGGATTATTACGTCACAACTTCAGAGACTGTAACAGAACTGTCCGAGAAACAACACACAGATCCATGGTCCGACCATCATTGGAGAATGCGTCTGCTGTATGAGACCCATACAAAGTGGAAGACATAAAACGTATCGACAAAGTGCAAAAAAGGGGAGCCTGTTATGTTTGTAATAACTACAGAGATAAAACCCCTGGATGTGTCACCAACGTCATTCAGCTTTTCAGAAGGGCATCATTAAAAGACCATCGCCTTTGATCATGTACAAGGCCACCAATGGCATGATTTCCATACCAGACACCGACAGTATCATCAACAAAAGTGACACCAGAACCAGAGGGGCAAACAGATTGAGGCAGATTCACACCAAAACAGGAGTGTACTGAAAATCCTTCTTTCCACGCACTATCCAGAATTGGAACCAGCTTCTAACAACGGTGACCAACTTAACAATTGTAACTCTGGAATTCGAAGACTTCAAGGCCAGCCTCCATGCAGCTGCGGCCCTGAGGACAACCACATAAACCACCTTTGATGTAGATAGTTTTAACTGTAAATACCAGCATATTGTACATACTAAACCTGTGTGGAGAGTAGCTCTCTCAGACCTACGCCTGGTCAATATTACAGCCGGCTTCAGCTCCTGACCATTATTGAAAGATGATGAAGATGATGATGATAAACATGATAGCCTGACCTGGGACAGTTGTGTTACAGTACAGCATAAGAACAAACTTTAAAATCAGTTGAAAAGGGCTCAACTCATCAGATGAATACCAATAAAAAGTACATCTAACAAAAGCACAGAGTGGCCAGGTACTTGTACATTCCGAAAACAAAACGAAACTCAGTACAGATATGAAAGTTATCGTAGTTACTGAAAGCTAGTCAGTAACTTCGAATAAAAAAATCATGCATCTAAGACTTAATCTTGATTAAAGGGAAATAACGCATATGACAAGTCGACAGTTTAAGTTATTACGTAAATGCCTGTCCCAAGTCTAGAGCCTGCATTTTAATGGTTGCCGTTGGTTCAAATCTGCCATAAATGTTTTTGGTAAATTGTTTTGTAACAAATTAGGCCATCAGTTTTCTTAATTGAATAATTTCATACATTTCATGTCGGGGCCTTTTATGGCCGACGATATACGGAATAGGTTGTCTCTTTGTTGAAGGCCCTGCGGTAGCCTAGTATTGCTTATATCTAATTCATTCGAAGTCTAGTTTAGAGCTGTCGCATTACATCATCGCCATGTCTTCTTATTTTCATAAAGTCTTACTGATATAACTTAACCCGGAAATTGATGATTTTTTTCGTAAACATCTTTTTCTTTATATGATTTCCAAACTAACTTATAAAAATAAACTTAACCATTTTGTCTTGTTGATAACTTTCGTTATTTAAACTGCTTCTCTTTCTATTAATAAGATAAAGCAGAAGGCAAAAACAAGCAGTTTTTCTCTATCAATGACTTTCAAATAATAAACAACATTGTATTTTACTCCTTTGCTTTATTTTTAGCCTTGACAATCAAAATTTCTGTTGGATTTGATACATGAAATATGACTGTGACTAAATAAGGCTTAATTTTATCCAATGGTTTCGGAGTAAATAATTTGTGAAAAGACGGACGACGGCGAATGATGAATGCAGACAGAAAAGAGGCCACGCCTAATTATATCCAAAAACCCTTAAATCAACTCTGTTTCGAGTGAGGGGTTGAATTTATCATTGATAGATTGTTGGTTACATGCTACACGTCCAGTGACAAGTATTTCATTTATGTTCCGGAAGGGAACACATTATCAATAAATAGTTAAGTCCTGCAATAGAGGCTATCCGAGAAGAAGGTCGAGGAAATTCAAGGTGGTAACCACCACTTTAACTAAAATTAATTTGGCTCGTTTAATTTTCATAAAATTTTGACAAAGTATTTACTTTTACCCTTTGACAAAAATATAAAAAATTCAAAATATTTTAACCAACCGTTTTATCAGAAAATTTACACTGGTTATATAGCAGATTGACAAACACTTATTTTTATCATTGAGAAGCTTAATATTCCCTTAACAACACAACGTAATTAAAACGTTTAGCTGATTTTACAGAGTTATCTCCCTGTAGTGTTAGGTCCCACCTTAAATCGCCACTGGAAAATTAGGGTATATTGGATAGGGAAAGAAAGTTTGCCCTGTAACATGTCACCTACAGAGTCTGACTACTTAAAGAGTTGTTAAATGGGAAGAGGGTATTGCAATCTTCCTTCATTGAATATAACGTCCCTTTTCTGATCGGACGGATTTGTCCATTGGTTTTCAGTCGAATTTCAAATAGTTATATTTCTCTATTAATGTTAATCCATGATTACAAGATTATCCAATTACCTATTTAACTTTGACCTTTAATAAATCCAAGAATCGGATTTTTTTCGCAATAGAGTATTTCTAAATAATCCTAAAGAGAGACAAATGATACCTTAGGGTCATCCAAACTCATAAGTAAGAAAATAAACTTACAACGCCATGGTAAAAAAAAGGAAACGACCAAAGAAAACACAGTAATGGTTCACAAAACACTACATTGAAAAGTTTGCATACCTTAATAGTATCTTTCGCCTCTCTTATTAAGACACAGACTTAATTTGCAATTTACTTCGAAAATCAAAAGCGCGAGATTGTGTGCAATATAAAACCCGACTTTAATACGAAAGTGCCTGCTGTTTGTTGTCTTGACATGCGACAGTCAAACTCCAATTGGTCGCGGTCAGTTTAATATCCAACTGTTTTAAGTCAAATTTTATGAATATAAACTTATAAACTTGCAAAAACATTTTATATAGGAATTTATTAATTGTTTCACTCCGAAATCACGCAAACAGCAACAACTGAATTATCAAAACTCCCATCGATTTAATCATAACAAAAAAAACACATAGATACCCAAATTGACAACTAATAATGTTTCGCAAGAGGTGCCTCATATAATAATGCAATAATATACAGTTATACCAAATATGGTATCAATAAGCTACAATGAATAAAGTGTCAATAGGAATCACCTGAACCCTTAGAGTTGTCTCCAATTGTACGTTATTTTGAAGCAGGTTCAATACTTTCCATAGTTATCACCGAAACTGAAAAAAAATATATAATCAAGACAGTGGTGGATCAAGAAATTTTCACAAGAGGAGCCCTCCGACTGCCTAAGAAGGAACCGCTTCATTCATACTTCATTGTACCCTATATAACCAGCCAATTTTTCCCACAAAAAAGGGATGGGTCCCTGGGTTCCCTTTTTAATCCGCCTCTGCGAGGATTTCAGCTATCTACCGTAAAAGCCTTATAGTCTTAGATGCATGATTTTTTATATAAATGGCTTGGAACTAGCTGTCGATTAACTGCGAGATCTGTTAGATATGTACCTTGTGTCATTTTGTTGTTGGGATGTACAAGTACCCGTCCTCGTCCACTTGTATGTTTGTCTATCTGATGAGTTGAGCCTTTTTCAACTGATTTTTATAATTCGTTCTTATGTTGTACTTTATGTCACTGTCCCAGGTTAAGGGGAGGGACGGGATTCCGCTAACATGTTAAACCCCAGCATATTCTGTATGTATGTGCCTGTCCCAAGTCAGGAGCCTGTAATTCAGTGGTTGTCGTTTGTTTATGTGTTTCATATTTGTTTGTCGTTCATTTTTTGTACATAAATAAGACCATAGTTTTCTCGTGTGAATTGTTTTACATTGTTATTTCTGGGCCTTTTAAGGCTGACTATGCGGTATGGGCCTTGCTCATTGTTGAAGGCCCTACGGTGACCTATAGTTGTTAATTTCTGTGTCATTTTGATCTCTTGTGGAGAGTTGTCTCATTGGCAATCATACCGCACCTTCTGTTTACATATTTATAAAGCTAACAAGTTGAGGGATAGTGTTATTCTTATCTTACTCTTTGTCTTCATAGACTTATTAATTAAGAAAAGAGACACGGACTATACCAAAGGGATTTTCAAACTCATAAGTCGAAAGCGAACAGTTAACGTCGTGACAAGAGATGAATAACAACCAAAGACAAATAAAAGAGTTACTATACAAAACACGATATAGACAATTGAATACTGATCAACACAACCCAACATAAAACTGCAAAAAGCACATACTGTTACAACTATTATTGTTGTTATGCTCGCGTCTGCAATGTTTGGAAAAGACCGCAAATTGATAATTCAAAGTTTAAAAACATTTACAGGTTACGTATTGTCGTTTGTTTTGTTTATTTAATTTTGTATCTCTTGCTGAGAAAATCTGTTCTGTTTGCTCTTGGTTTTTCTAAGACCGTGTCTGCATATGTAACCAGGCAAAATATAGACTTCCGTTCGAATATAATTTATCAATAACTTGGATTTTTCGAAATATGTTTTAAAATATTTCCGTAATGTCATCAACGAACGATCTGCATGTTGTATATAACATGTGACTTTCAAGGTGATGTTTTTTTCTCTATCTAAATAGATATAGGAAGATGGGGTGTAAGTGCCATTAAGACAACTCTCCGTCCAAGTACAATTTGTAAAAGTAAACCATTAAAGGTCAAAGTACGGTCTTCAACACGGAGCAATTTGTTTCACACACAACAAGAACTTGTAAAGGGCCCCAAAAATGACTAGTGTAAAACCATTTAAACGTATGTTTAAAAAAATAATGATACTTACTGATACAAAATAGTATATTGTCTAAATATGTATTGCAAAATAAGAGGCAATTACTCTTATATGCTAGTATATATACATGATATAGGTAGAAGTAAAGTAGATTTACTGCAGTGAGATAGACAAATTGATTAATTTTCAATATTAAGTCTAATAAGCTTGGCTTTTCTGAATATTTTGGACTACGGGCATCATTGAAGAGACATTTATTGGCGAAATATCTGTCTGATGCAGTAAAATTGGAACTATTAATTTTGTTTACTTCTTTACCTTGGCATACTAATGTGAAGTAAAAAAATGATACGTTTATTCAAACTAGTGAAATAATTAGTATAATATGTACAAAACATTTCAAGAAGGGAAAATTGCCCCTCCTGACTTACTACAATAACGAATGATCTATTATATCAGAAATATACAATAAATAGTTCAAATTTTTCCATTCAACTTTAGCAATATGTTTGATGTAAGAACAATAAAATACTTGGAAAGACTTTAAGCTGAATGTTTACACGTAGTGTATGCTGAAGGTGTGAAAATCAAATGTAAAGATAAAAAATGTAAAACATGTAATCCGATCATTAGAACAATAATAATTAGTTATTTTATTAATTACATGTAGTTGGCAAAAGCTGTCACTTTTAGCTACCAGTGGTTAAATGTCATTTTAATTAGAGTATTGTTAGAAATTAGTCTTTTAATAAACATTGGTTGAAAATATTATATAATATTCAATTAAATGGAGACATTTTAGTTATATTCAAAGTATTGTCCCAACATCGAAGGTATATTTAAACAAAGGGTTTGGACAAAAGGCAAAACCTTTAGAAAGATTTTCCATTCGTAGATCTTTCGTTAGTGCAGTGAGCCAGGGGAAGCAATCCATACTTATTAAAATATTTGAAAGTTTTGGAGTCGGACAGTACGACTGAAATGTTCCATGTGAATTTATAAATTGCCTGAGGAAATAAAATCATATATCAAAGGATCTTTTCGCTTAGAAAATATAATATATATATCGCGACTAAAAGTTAGTTATTAATCTATTATCACAATTAGTTTCCGTTTGACCAGCCATTCAAAATCACCAATGACCTTGCAAGCCTTTAACCAGCAACCCAACAACAAGACTGTGACACACTACTGTGAAAAACTTGCCATAAAATCTTAGAAGACGTACAGCAACTGATTTCTAAAGAAACTGTTTATACAAACATATTCTTGGAGTTGGATACGGTATACTATTTTTATATGTATTTTTGTTTGTATCTTTTTTGGTGGTGGTAGTGGGAAAAGGGAGAGGGTTGAGGTGGCTTATACATGTATTTGCTTTCTTTTGAACCATATTTTTACTACTTTTCCTTATTCAGGCATTATAAAATTTAGACACATTTGATTAAGAAAAGCTGAAGTTCTATCGAGCTGAGGTCATGAGAAAAGTGAAATTATATAGGCGTAAACTATAGAATATTTTATTAGAACTTACAGACTTTTATTGAATTTTATTGTAAGAATTTTTGGAATATTTCATCGGGATAATGACCGTTTTTTTACCACCGTCCTCGCTTGCGTGCTTTGCTGGAAAATGGATTTTAAATGCCGTCTCGAAAATCAAAACAGGTATGTGCAAATGTCTCAGCATCCAGAGCCACCATATATATTACGATAATGACTTATCAACAGACCCCCTTGAGGTCACCCCTGGTTTTTGATGGGTCTTGTGTTGTCACTTTTAGTCTTTTAATTTCTATACTATGTTTTCTATGTTTGTCATTTAAGCGGATTTTCTTTCTTTCTTGTCATGGTATTGTCAGTTTGTAACGACTTATGAATTTAAGTATAAAGATTTTGGAATGATTG
This sequence comes from Mytilus galloprovincialis, assembly GCA_037788925.1. Taxonomy (NCBI): domain Eukaryota; kingdom Metazoa; phylum Mollusca; class Bivalvia; order Mytilida; family Mytilidae; genus Mytilus; species Mytilus galloprovincialis. The sequence goes on from CM075338.1 coordinate 40,286,519, forward strand.
CCAATAAGACCACTCGTCACAATAGACCAAATGACACAGTATTTATTAAGGGAGCTCGCTTCTCAGTTTCAAAGTAATTAACTTTTCAAAACACTAGTTTATATTGATAAGGAATTAATAAGGGAATCCAAAAAGCAAAAAAAATATATAGGTCACCGTGCTGGTTTTCGAGATATGAGTCATTGAACTTTTGGCGGGAAAATATTCTCTCTTGACTTTTCATAGCTTTATCATTGACAAGTTAAAGTTCTCAAAAACTGTAAAAAAGTAATTAAAATTTTATAAGACTTTTACAGATGGCTTATCATTATACATGTTAGAGAATTTCAAAAAGAAAAATGGGGGTCACCGGGCAAATTTTTTCAAGGCATTTAAATGGATAAAACCAGAGGATTCCGAAAACCTGACAAAAAATCCAAAACATGACAAGCCAGCTTCCTTAAGTATAGTAGGTCACCGTACGGGCTTCAACAATGATCAAGCTCAAACTGCATCATCATCTATAAAGGCACGGGGGGTCTCAACATGGGGTTTTGGGTACAGGTGTGCAGCTGGGATTTTAAAAACACCCCCCATTCATATATTGAATAATTGTGAAATCCCTACCTATACATATATTTCACAGCGAAATCATAACCCATTCATATATTTATCAGCTCAAATAGTACCTATATGCATATACTGATATATCACAATTGGTCAATTACTACCTATTGATATATTTCCTCGGTAAAATTGCACCCCATTGATATATTTGACGGATCAAAAAAGGGACCCATTCCAGCGGCACATATGTATATACATTTATATAGGAAGAGACCCCCCCCCGTGTATAAAGGGCCCTAAAATGAAAAGGGAATTTATAATTTGTCCATTTAGTTTTGTCTAATTGGCAATCATGCTACTTTACATTATTTGTATAATTCTACATGTAGACATGTATATGTATGATAGCTTCGGTAGACAAGGAATGGAGTTATGATTAAAAAGGGTGGAATAAAAGCAATATGTCGGAAAATGACTACCAAAACAATAATTAAAAAAGTAGACGGACCACAAACCTTACATTTGAAACTCAAGTAGGACTTATCCAGTCTAAACTGGCGATATTTCTTGATTTGAGTCTATAATACATGTATATACTTATAAATGGGATATATCATCGAACCATATTCGCATGTTTTCTTGTCACGGAAAATTGTAATTATTATTTATTAAGTCTTTTCTCCTACCGGTTTTGTTTTTCTTTGGGGAAAGGACGGGGGTGCGTGTAACTACACAATTAAATGAATCATTTGTTGATGATATTACATAATAGCTTTGTAGAGAACTTTGTTTCCATTCAAAGCAAAGCAACCATTTAATGAAAAATACTAAGGTAATTTGATTTTGAACAATGATACTTGTTAAATGTACATTGTATGATTAATGTGTTGAAGGAAGTAAAGTGCTCCTGTAAGTATTTTGAAAATTACAATTTTTATCATTTTTGAAGTTTTAATATTGCTATTTTGAAGTCAATTACATTGATGATCATTGATATATTGAAGTCGAGTTTTCGAATAAAAAACAGCATCTTTACTTTTATTGAAATAGAAATTCTTTTGATATTGCTTTAGTGTTGTTAGTATTAGGGAGCTACCATTTGATTTTTATGGGGGGGCTAGGATGAAAAATTTTGTCCTGCTTTTTTTTTTAGTTGTAATCTCTGTCCTGCCTTTTTATTTTTCACTCTATTCGGTCCTGCTTTTTTTTTTACTAGTTTATCCTGACTTTTTTTACACAAATTGTCATCCTGCCTTTTTTTTTACCAAGTTGCTCATCCTGCCTTTTTTTTTACTCAAAACTCCTGTCCTGCCTATTTTTTTCAAATTTCATCCTAGCCCCCCCATAAAAATCAAATGGTAGCTCCCTTAGTCATATACAACAGTGGAAGCAAGTATTTTATGAATTGTTCGCGTCAAACCAGGCAAAATAGTATTTGCTGCTTTGTGCTAAGAATGTGGCTAAAAGAACAAGAACATTGACTATTTGACTCAGAGTGTGAACAATGTGTCTTGGTAGACTGACACTAATCAGGGTTTACATTTTCTTAACATTATATAATATCTCGTTAACCGGATCTCGTCCAGAGTTCTTCATAGACAGAAACAATATTACAGTCATTCCTCAAATATGTATACCACTCCCAGACCATCAATTCAAACAGTTGTACATTTATAAATATAAGAAGATGTGGTATAAGTGCCAATGAGACAACTCTCCATCAAAGTCACAATTTATAACAGTAAACCATTATAGGTCAAATTACAGTTTTCAAAACGGAGTTTGGGTCACACCGAACAGCAAGATATAAAAGGACCCAAGGATGACTAATGTAAACCATTCAAACGTGAAATACAACGGTCTAATCTATATAAAAAACGAGAAACAACATCAGCAAACGTCAGCTACATTTACTTAACATCAGATTCCTGACTTACATGTAAGACAGAGGAAAACTGTTGCAGCGGGTTTAAACGTTTTAATGATCTTTAATAGGTAACAACCTTCACCCTTATCTAATACAATAATGTACGTAACATCACAACATAGAAAGATCCACTATAAACTATCTATAAGAATCGCTTGTAAGAAAAATCTAAAGTCATGATACTTTTAGTGTCATGGTATATTACACTTGGCCTTAGGATTGAATGAATGGACTTTAAATCGTTTTAAAGTTTTTCTGGTGTGTGTTTATATAAGGGCACGCATCATTACACATAGGGGTTAATTTATATGCCGTGGTTCACGTTTATATTTATAGTGTACATATTTATGACGGGTGTTTAAAAAGTTTCAATGCGTCTTTTTTGATTGTATTAATTGGATTACTCTAATTACTTCCCTTGGATATATCAATTCCTATTTATATATTTTTTCGGTAAGTTTGCATATTTTTAAGAATATATATTTTTTCAATACTGAAAACCTGATTATACAAAATTATTCTCTTCTAAAGAATTTTAAAGACACCCAGGTTTTTTCGCAAGTTATGTTTTATAAATAGAGAAATATTAAATGGCAACACGTTTTCTATTGACAATTATTTAAAAACCGGTTCAAAATATAAATGATCAAAAAATATAACTACAGATTAACACACTTGAATATGGAAATAGTCTTGAAATAGATAGAAGTACAAATACATACATGATAGACAACCTTGGATACGTATTGACTACATATGAGTAAGCGGGTGGATGTCTCAGAATCGAATTTTCACCTACCATATACAGAACGATAATAAATAAATGTAATACGAACAGCGCTTTGTATTCGATTGACAATTTTTTTTCCAAATTTTAACCATTATTGATGACAAATAAGGGTACAACGATACAACTACAAAGAAAGAGGGGGTATGGTTTTTGAGTCAGGAATTTTTATTCGCGAACAATTATATTTAGTTTTTTAACGCTATCAACTAAATTATTTTGTTTAATATTAAATTAACACTATACGGTAAGGGGAAAACCTGGATTAAAAATATTTTTTCGTACGCTTGAACAGAATATTTTTGGCAAACCATATTCCCCTGAAGTTAAAAGGTCGTTCCCTTAATTTGTTGACTTTTTTTAAAACATCTAAAAATCCTTCTGCTATAACGTTATTTTGTGACAAAAACATATTTCATCATTCAGTAATCATTTGTCTTAAACAACTTTTAAGTTGTTCATTGTTGGGGCTTAAGTGCTCTATAGGTGTCACAATCCTCGTCCTTCTGTCTCGATAGAAAAGCTGTCTTATTTACAAATACACCCCATCTCGTTATTTTGATATTTGACTCGCTATAAAATAACAATTTACTATAATCAAACAATAATATTGGGTGGCTTATACGAAAGTACTGGTTGACGTAGTCGATTAGATACAACATGGACACACCAAGGTTGTGCATGCAGTCACCTGAAAAAGGATGTTTTCCCACAATCTTGACTGGTGTACCTCTATGTTTTACATTCTAACCAATCATGCCTGTTTGTTTTGCTTACACATTGTTGTCAATATAATGGAATTTTATGCAACTGTCATACATTGGAGAGGATTTATAAGCATATCTATACAACCAGATTTTCTAAAGACGGAAATGCCTGTACGAAAGCGTGTAACACTTATGAATTCAAAATATCAATATATCAGTTGTTTTCCATTCGTATGATGTGTTTGAGTTTGATTTTGCCATTTGAAAAGGGACTTTCCTTTTGGTATTTTTGTTATTTAACTTTTTCCATATTTCATTCTACACTATATTCACAATTAAAAGTCTAGTAATTTTCACTTATTATTTCTAATCTCTGACTTGGACAAGTCCTAATCCCATCACGTGTTGTACGGACCTTTAAATAGATTGGAGTCAACAACAAAACATATATTGATACAAACGACCTTTAAACATTTAAGGTCAAATATGATTTTTAAGATGACATTCATGTCAGCCATATTAAATACTTTATTAAGCACAGAGTACAGTCATAACAGGGCCAAAGACACTACAATTACGTGAAGGAATAACAATATGATAAAGTCATTAATTTTAAAGGCGTTATATATTTCAAACTGCTTATAATATATATATTGGTGTGAAAATTGTATACAATTTGAAAAAATATGACCTAATGATAGTATTATAACTTGAATGGTTATAATTACGACTCTTCTTATTATATTGTATTTTTTTTTTATTGAATCACTGCCCTTTTGTCATTATCGTAGTTAACCATTGGACCTTCGCCACAAAAATAGTATTTTTCTGGTGATTGATCAAAATATAGGTGAGAATTCGAGCGTTAAAAAAAGTATACTGGCTTAGTGGTTTGGTTGTTGCAAAATTTTCATAGAATGGTTCACTATATATTTTGTCTATTACATGTTCCTTATTGAGGCGGCAAATTAAAACCTTAGAACAACAAATACATGTTTGTCTTTTTAGTTTTTTCTGAAGGCAATCTGTTTGGTCAGATTTTATTTTCTGACAGTTGTTTTCCATGTGCATTTGTTTTGTAAACAAAACTTCAACATGCCTTGACTAAACTCTTATTGGCTTATTCCGATTAAAGTCCAAATAAGTTTAAAGACAAATGGACGAGATTATATTCCGTAAAGGACGTACATTAAAAATGTTCGGACACTGTCAAAAGTTTCTCAAAAACGTTTGCGGAGATTTTTTGCTCGAACTTTGAAATTGACACGATGTACGATCAGCGCTATGCTATGTAAATTAATGTATTGTTTAAAATCATCGATTGATACATGTATGTTGTACTTTGCGGTAATTTATTCTGGTCAACGAATAACACTTATCTATTTGTAAAATACATACAAGTAAGTCATAACCCATGTAGTGTCCAATATTAGATGTGCACTCATACATCTGTATATCATTTCGCTCATTTAGATAAATATTTTAGGACAAATTGACGAAATGAAAAGCATTATTTATCAATGTCCATTTCTGTGGACATCATGGAAAGTGCAAAATAATGATCATTCTCAACACAAAACAAGCAGAATCCGTTTAATCTTATCACGACAAACAGTCATTTACAATGTAGGTTGATATTTGAATAAAATATGAACCTTTTATGGTATATTTAAACGCATTGTACCTGACAGAAGAATGCCAATATACGTATACAATGATAATCAAACATGTATCATGATAGGAATCTTAATGTTTGTTTGTGGGTATGTTTTTATTCTCATTCAACAAGACGCACAAAGTATCACACTTTTTGTGTCATTCTAACTAAAAAAAAACCACTTTTAACCTCGAGGAAACAACATTATCAAGATTTGAACAATTTGGTATCAGATAATAACATGGCAGATAAAATCTCTGAAATGGTTGTCTCTTTCGGTATAAAAAATGCATAGTGGATAAAATCTTTGAAATGTTAATTTAAAAAACAAATATATTACGTGTGTATATGCTCTTAGAAGATTTAAAACATATCTAATGTATGCAAACTTTTCAGTTTGTGCTCTAATTCGAAAATACATCGCACGTGTTTATACAAAACAGATGGTATTTACTTTTGCTCTTACAAACTGAAGTGGTTTTAACATGTATTTTATGTATGCAAACTTTTCTTCATTATAATCTCCTTTCAAACGTACTTGATTATGTAATGATTATGATAATTTGGCCTTCAAATCGTGATTTGTACGGATACCTTTCATTAAATATCCAAAGTTTAAAATTAAATCTTCAAAATAAACAGAATGAAGATCGTTTAATGTACACGTGGTAAAAAATGGACCACACGCTTTTGAAATGTTGGACATAAGGGATAAGAAGTGGGAATGTGGGATATAGAGGGTACGTCAGAAAAAGAAAAAAAAACCAACAAACAACGGATGTTGGAATAACCAAAAAAATGTATAAATTGGGAAAAATCACAAAAAAATGTGGGATTTAGAAAATGAAACCCCCTAGCCTCCCCGTCCTTGAGAGAAGAGTTTAAAGGGGTGCTAAGTAGTTTATAAAATTATGATTACGATTCAAGTTATTATTCATATTTCTAAATTAAACAAAGACATAATCTTCAAGATAGCTAGAAAACTTTAAAATTCACAGTATCTATATCTGTTTATATTAAAATACCTTAATCACTGTGAAATTTCTCTTAATTTTCGTAATAAATTCCGGTTAACGATATTAAAATTTGATGGATATTAACGTTCTGGTATTTTGAAATTATTTATTGGATACATAACACTAATCAAAACTATTGGAAGTAATGCACTATGTACATTTATGTAAGTATAAGCTTTGATACTACCTTTTTTATACACTTCATATTAACACTATTATAGACCCTTTTTTTTCTTGTACGTTTTTTTAGTTTTTTTTTTAAACTTTTTTTTTATTATTTTGTACAATGAAACAACTCAAAATGTGAACATAGACTAGCTTAGTGGAATATAAGAGCTATAATCCTTGGTTCGTGTCACTCATATTTGATTTACGCAAAATTGGAGTGAATTAGTTTTAAGTTACACGTTTTGTCGTTTGATTGGTTTTTTTTTTACATAACAGTTTGAAAGTAGCTATTTTTAGAATGATAATTATGTTGATACCAGGGGCCTCGATAGTCTATGTAGTTCTACTACTTTCAAAATCACTAGCCAGTCAACACTGAGGTTTTGAGAATAACTCCGCTCGTGTAGATACACTTGACTCCAATCTTTATCGACTATGATTGTTAGACTTCCTATCAAAGATCGGTGTTTTTTCTGAGGACTCCGCGGCTACCTATACCTGTCTAATAAAAACTGACCGTGACGAAATAGCCCAAAATTGGCGCTAAGCTTTAAAGTGGCGTTTAAACACCAATAATCAATCAAATCAATCACTGTTTACACTATGACATATAAGCTATTTGATCTCTGTTGCATAGCGTTAAACTATCTATACGTATTTTTAAATGGTTAAAACTACCAACAACAAACATCTAAGCTTTCACTTCATTTTAAAAGCTGGTGTCATCATAAATGTTACAATTTATTTTGAAATTAAGGTTCATTTCAGAATCACGCGATATTGCTGTTTGCCAATCAGAATAACATAGTATAATGAAACATACATCTATAATGTGATTAAATAACAATGATTACCCAAATTTACAAAAAAAATGATATTTTAAATAAGGCATGTTAGTCTTGTATTATCTAACGGTTTCACTTGTTATATCCCGCTTCTCCTTTAAATATAATAAAACTTCACTACAAAAGGATAACTCATTTTACCGTTAAGATATTTTCATATCGTCAGAAAGATGTCATATAAAAAAAATAAGTAGATTATGTATATTTGTCAATGAAAGAACTATCCACAAAAGTCCGCGAGACAAATTTATGAAAGGATTATATATGATTAGTTTGCTACAGATAAATTAAATTAAAAGGTGTGATTTATTGACAACGATCGCTTTTAAAATGCCCTGACATTTGCCACTGGACGATAATTTTCGCAAAACAACTACCGACATCGAGACACCTCTTGATGTTATTTTGAGATAGATTTATTCATTGCTAAATTATCAGGTATTTTTTATCACCTCAATCCCCTAATGGTACTTGAAATGATTCAAAGCAATGCTGTCTTAGAACTTGGCACGCTGTATGACTCGTATGTGTCTGTAAATTTTGACAATGTAATCTACGTATATCTATTTACATTTAACTTGTAATGTTTGATAATTGTTTCAATTACATTGACGCTACATACTGTTTTCATAAGTTTTACTGAATGCAATCGTGCCAAGTTTGAAATTGGTTTAAAATTATGCAATTGAAATTATAAACTATAATAGATGCACATCGTGATAATATCATGCGCAGATGTGCACGTTAGCTAATACAAGTAGTATGCATATACCGTTGAAAACTCATTTGTAGACTCATTCTTAATAATAAGAAAATGTCTGCTCATTATTAGTCATTGATATGATTGTTTGCGATTATTTCACATGAGTTACACGCGAAGTCAAACTCTATATATCGTCATTCAAAACTATTATGGACAAAAGAAATTTCAATGCAGTTTTAGATTGGTTTTACCGGAAAAAGAAAAATGGCGAAAAAAAATTAAAAATAAGAAAAAAGTGTCGCAGAAATTAAAAAATGAGACACGAACATCACGAATGAATAAACAAACATGTTGATTTTTAATGGTTATTTTAAACGCAGAGTAATGTTCACTAATCGGTTACTACGATTTTATAATCAGTAAAACAATCTCACAAAATTTTACTTTTGCATATTACAAAAGAGTTTTGATAGATTTTTATTTTTGTTATAAAACTTGCATGGATACGTTTTAGGGGGTTTCCCACTTATATCATGTGCCAACTAGACAGGTGTAAAGTTTCAAAACCAAAATTACTTCATACCTTGTTACTTTTTAGTAAAAACGTTTATTGTAAGGATTAAAAAATCGTAAAGTAAGTATTGAACTATAAAAATTATGTATGTTGTTTAAATCATTTGAAATATGCTTTGGTACTTAAAATTTTATTAAATGATTATAAAAATATATTAACCATGTAATTGCCAATCTCAACAAGACTGCTACGTTTTTACCATAACATTTCTTAACAACTAAAAAATAACTAACAATATACATGTAGTCGACATTAGATATACTCTAACTTACTTCAAAATAACTATATATATATATATGTCATAACTAGATGTTTTGGTACAACATATTTCAAAAAGCTGCTATGACTATGTGTACTTTTATTTGAAGTAATGTGTACGAAAAGTAAATAACATGATTTTTTTTTAATAATTTTTCGAAATGGTTTACAGAGCCAGAAATAGTACTACATGTATAAATAAATACGTCGAATAACACACGTCTCGACTGCGGTTGATTTAGTTTATTTATGAATCATGGCTTGTACCTTAATGTATCATCTTTATACTTTTTTCAATTGATAGGAAGCGCTTTTTTGTATTATGAAACTATAATTCTAGTGGTCAAACTACAGTACATGTATCAATAGACTGTCAACACTGAGGTTGTGATTACATGACATTTTGCCATTTGTTTTTGGGACTTTCTGTTTTGAATTTTCCATGGAGTTTAGTATTTTTGTGATTTTAATCCTCACCAGGTAATCCGGTTTCCTCCGCCATAAAAAAAAAAAAACCAAATCTCACCGCTTCGAAATAGCGCAACAGTGCTGAAATTGGCATTAAACTTCAATTGATCAATCCAAGCAATATTCAAAACTTTATATATTTTATTCATGATATTGAGAGATTTATGGATTAAGTGGAAATTAGATTACGTATTTTTTTTTGTAGCTGATGCAAGAACATTTGTCATATATACGCATTAAGACCTATTGCATAGTGGCCTTCGATTGATCGGTTTGTTGTCTCTTTGACATATTCCCCAAATTTCCATTTTCATTTTTTTATGTATTTTAGGGAATCTGTAATGAGTGCAAAATACAGAATAGACGATCCTTATAATTCCCACGTGACAGAAAGTGGCCAACAAAAATCAACAGAAGAATCTGGTGCCCTAGCGTATGACAATGCAATGTATCAAAGTGGATCGGAATTAAAACACTACCACAAAGTGGAAGAGAATGAAGTTCAAATAACACTAAATGACGGCAGTGACAATATCATTAGTTCGAATAATGGACCGAATAATAATGGCACAAATCATGAAATCAAGGATGGGAACAGGTATGGAGGGGGATAGGACCTTTATCGGGACTCCGGGATCGGGTGTTTTTAAGCTCGGGATTTCGGGATCGACCCTTTCGGGATCCGGGAATCCTTTTTTTCGGATTTCGGGATGTCGGGATTTGCTTTATTTAAATTTGGGACCTCGGGATTTCGTTTTTTCAAGTCCGGGATTTCGGGATCAAGACCCCTCCTATCCCCCCTCAGGTATGCGTATTGTATTTAGCTAGAAAATACTGATAATGTGAAAGCAGAAAATGACTACAGAGATCCTGAATAGAGGGATGTTAGAGGACATATATTTGTCAATAGAAAAAAAGAAATTTTAAGTGGTAGAAAAATAAACATTATATGTATTGTTAAAATAAGATTAAAAATAAGATTAAAAAACAAAAACAAACAAAACAAAGCACAGAAAACTTAAAAGATTTAGCAAAACGAACCCGATCAAAAAGGGGATAATTTCGGGTGCTGCGGAAGGGAGAAACAGTTTGTGATCCACTAGAGGAACCCGTCACTAAATGTTTTGCGTGGGATCATTTTTTTCATATTCTTTCAATTATATATTTATTGCAATGTATCTTCTTTAAAAGTTTATGATAATGACAATGGCGTATTCCAAAGAGGAATTAAAGGCAAAATGCAAACAATTGTACTTTTAGCCTTAGTCTTTCTTTCAATGACGTTGTCGCAGTTTAAAAAAAAAACTTTTTATATACTTGTACCTATAATTTCTCAATTTTGTAAAAAAAGTCCCGGTTTTCTCACATCAGAGATAGATAATCATCTATGACTGCATTAACATGAATTTCTGTAGATGACTTCCGTGAAGGAAAAAAAATGTTTTTAAATTAATGTATTAAACGTGTTCAAAATGAGTATGTGGAAAAATCCAAGTTAGGTTGGAAGCATATGTACAAATGAATTTGTATTCATCTCGATGAAAGAAACTTTCTATTTCAGTTAATATTTTGATTGAATTAGTTCACATATATTTTACAGTAATTCTCTTCAGTGAAAATGAGATACATAAAAGTAAAAAAATATCTTTATGCAAGAGTTACGGTTGACCATTATACTTTCCTGTAGACTTAGCTCTTAATAAGACAAACATCGACCCGTTTTTTTTAGTCATCTTTTTTTGTTATGGAGCTAAAACTATTATATAAAATCAATTAGTACAATTTAGAATTTCGCATTATGTTTCTCACTTGAATTAAATTTTTAAAATAAAAGTATTGTTTTGCAAAAAATATTACATTTCTATTTCTGAACTTCAAGATTTTGGTTGTTTCCTATAAGCCCGCTATATGATTTAAATATTCAGCCAAAAAAGTAATCCAAGGTTGTTTCGTGTTATACACGTAAATACAACGATCGATTTATATCAGAAATAAACCTGCTAAAACAAACAGATGAAATCAAAATCTAAAAATTCACAAACAAAACAACACCAATACAAATCAAAGAGTCCTTGGTTTGACCCTGACCCGAACTCGGACCCAGAACAGTCGTGCATAAGACATTCGATAGTCTTATGCACGGCAGTATCGATGTCTACCCTCTCATTCCGAAAGGAAAATTTACCCTTTGCCAGCGCCCAAGAAATTACAAACATCTGAGCTCATGTTTACAACAGAGAAAATTCGCCATTTCTGAATTTAAAGGACTGGAGGCAATTTCATTGTTCGGATCTATATATTAAAATAACGTCCCAACATTGGTCGAATCTACATTGTATATGACATTTTTTTAAACCAATCAAAATGTTTTGGAGTACACTTTGAAAATAAAAATACCCAGAATGCTTAGGAATATCAAACGGCGACTATAAGAAATTAAGATTTAAACGTTACTAATATGAAAACAAGCAGTCCATTTTATTCAGATACCACAGAATATAAATAAAAAGCAAGATGCATGTGCAAATACAATTTTAAATTGAGTACACCATAAACTCTGACTTATCATTTTTCAGCAGGGACAATCTATGGAAAGAAGAGTATTTCGACAGCGTGTAAGTATGTCTGTGTAGTATACCATAAGTACAAGACATATTTCGTATTTCGTTCATTTCTGTTATCAGTATTGTATTGCCTCATTTTATAGCTAACTATGCGGTATCGACTTTGCTCATTGTTGAAGGCCATACCGCGACCTATAGTTGTTAATTTCTCTGTCGTTTGGTCTCTTGTAGAGAGTTGTCTCAGTGGCAATCATACCACATCTTCATTTTTATAATCTTTTATTTTCCACGATTATTCTTCATACTCTTGCATCCTATAATTATTCCCTATTCTGTATTTGTTTGGGTCATATTTCTCTAGATATTCTATGATCATTTGATCGTTATGCTCAATCTCCGTACAGCACTCGTTTCCTTTTCGTATACTTAGTACACTGCGCCGGAGATTGCGTTATGCTCTACTCTGTTAACCCAATTCATGCCCTCAAATATGCCGATAGTTTGGGTCTTATATTTGGAAACTTATATTTTTCTTTGGCCCAGGATTGATATTTGCTATCAAGGAAACGGAGAGGGCTTTCAATTTGTAAGTAATTTTACGACATACGATCCGGGCCAGGGGGGGGGGGGGGGGGGGTGAGGAAGGGGTTACTTCCTATATTTCCAGTATGTTTAGTAGTATGAGTGTGTAATATTGACAGCCAAACAAGTTAATGTTTTAATTTACAGGGAAGAAGAAACAAAATGGTTAACATGGATGGAATCCCAATTAAAGAAAATTGCTGGAAACAAAAGCGAAATCACTTTACAGCAGTTTAAAAATGCTATTGGATTGAAACAGGTAATACACAAATATAAAATAATCTGTCGCAAGTTGAAAAGGAAAAGGCAAATCTTTGTAACAATTTGTGTTTAGTAGTTTTCAACATGTATAACAAAACTACTAGTACACTAGTATGGTGTTATTTCCCTCAACCGTTGTGAAGTAAAGAAACATTAAAATAGTAAAAACCAAGATTGCGGCCTACCTATAATGGCGTCCGCACCTGTTTCTGACCCACAGCAGAAAATATGTATAAGCTCACCAAACGCCTTCGGGCACCGAGCCGAATGTGCGAGGACTGAGAAGTCAGTCAAGGTCGTTAAACACTTCCATCATCATTAGTTCCCTCTGGAAAGGAATTTAAGTATATGTACATGACTTTAAATTGGTCACCACTTCACCAGATTGTTTTTAACTTGATCAAGCCTTAATTAAGTAATCAAGTTATTTTATTTCTCATCAATTTAATGTTTATTCAGAGTGTGAATAAAAGCACAAATTCCATATCTCCAAATTTTATTCAGTGTGTCAATTGAACTTTATCAGTGTTTCAATTAAAAGTTTATCAGTGTGTCAATTCAAAGTTTGTCAGTGTGTCAATTCAAAGTTTGTTAGTGTGTTCATTAAAGATTTATTAATGTGTGACTGCAAGTTAAAAGTTTATCAAGGTGTCAATTAAAAATTTATTCAGTGTGTTTTTCATTTCAGTGTTTCTTCGCAGAACGATTTTTTGCTCTATGTGATTCCAACAACAGTGGGACTACAGATATTTTGAACCTTACAACACCGCTCATGAAAGTAACAAAAGGAACACCGTCACAAAGACTTAAGTTCCTGTTTGATTTGTACGATGTTGACGGTAAATATTATACATTGTGTTGCCCCCTAATTTTAGTCATATTATCATTTATTCTCTTTCCTTTGAATTGTTGTATATCTTCTATCATATATGATTATTTTTAGACCGTTACTAGTATTCTCTATTTTGGATACCCTATCCAGACCCTCTTTTATCATTACGTCATGGTTTTTATTCCCGCCTTACTGAGGCGGTAGTACATGTGATCTGTCCATCTGCTTGTTCATTAATTCATTAATCTTTTCTCCTGTTCACACTTTGTGAACGCAGGTCTTCACAACTCAGATACCGCACTCTACTGGGACTTCCCGGCGATTTGAATAAGTTTATAGCGTCCGATGTCTCGGACTTTTTTTGATTAAAATTGTTTTATTTAAGGAATGACTGTAATATTTTTTCTGTCTATGAAGAAATAACATAAAAAATTTGGTGCACACTGAATAACGAGCGTAGCGGGTTATTTAACAGTGTGCACCACATTTTTTATGTTATTTCGAATAGACAGAAAAATATTACAGTCATTTCTTATAATTTAATTCCAAATTCCATTTTAAACCGTAGAAAACCATGAAAAACGTTGATGAAGTCATGGTCACATGACTAAATTATGTCTATGGGCCGATAACAAAATAACGTCAGCCAATCAGAATACGCGTTACATCCAAAATTAAATTATTACTAATTTACGTATATACATGTACTTAAGGGTTTTCTTATTGTTGAAGACTGTATGGTGATATATGGTTGTTAATTGCTACTTGGAGAAGAGTTGCTCCAAAGGCAGTCATACAACATATTCTAATTTTTATATCATCATCATCATCAAACTTCAAAACTGCATTTTTTGTCGAAAAACTTTTTTGCAGCTCTAAACTAATTTGTTTCTTTAAATGTTTTTGCAAATATCCATAAATAAAAGTAAGGCGTTTGCTATTCATAAAAAAGAACATGGCATCCAGTACTACAAATGTACCACTGCTACTTGAACCACTCAACGGATTTAAAAGAAAAATCATATATACGCACAAGAAATTGGTCACCAAACAATTAGAACAAACATGCATGTTCATATATGCCGATTATTGCGTAAACACTTTGGAAAACTTATTTTATAAGTAAGAGTAATAATTTAAGGCATCGACGATTAATTTTGGTTGGGAATATCTTTTTTCAATAAACTGTTTGATTATATTTCATTATTGTTTCAGAAGGGAAGTGAATAACAAAATTTGAATCCATGGTAAAAATTAAATAATTATCTTTTTTAATGTTTAGTAACTTTTTTCAATGATATACGGAACATGTGAAAAGAATCACACTTAACTTCCGGTACCTGCTTAATTTTTACTTAAACAAATAGTTTTATGAAACTGAAATATTCTGACTGTTAACATAGTGAAACTAAATTTCCAAAAATCCTTTTGGTAATCAAAATATTTAAAAAAAAATAACTTTAAAATACGCTATTTAAAGAATTTTAAATGGTAACGAATATCAGCTGATGAAATAATTTGTTTCCGGATAATGAAAACATTTATGTCTCAGCCCATTGAATGCAAACACATGAAGTTGACCTTGAGTTCAAACGTTTATGCCACACCCACAAATTTTCTAATTCATAAAATTAAAAGTCATTTAGCAAATTAAAGATTGCAATTTGTGATCACGGAAATGAGGGAAAAAACGTCATAAATATTTTTCCAAAATGTATAATTATTATAATGATTTAACAAAATAAAAGTCGTCATTGAATAAAAAACAAAATGAGAAATTATGTAATAAAATAATGTCCTTCATATTCGATTTTTTTCCAAATGTATCCTCAATTTTTTTTTTAAATAAACGTAATCATGAAACCCAAATCAAAATTATGTTATAAATTAAGTCCTTTAGTTTCGATTTTTTCAGTGCATACTGACGTCTTAATTATTGACAAAATATATTAGTGCAAAAGCAATGTCATGTATAATGTATCACGTGGTAAGTATATGAAGATGCTATCTATTCAAATCGAATTTCGTTCGTCTCGGGGCTTTTCGTATAATCATGGTGAACCAATAAAGACGTGTTAAATCAATATAACATGGTTAGAAAATGATTTTATCAAAGAGATGTGCCGATTTATTTATCTGAAGGCCATTTTTATAGTCAAGGTGAACTTTCATTCTTTGGTCCAGATAATGTTAAACTGTTTTCATTTTACTTATCATAAGTATAATAGATACCATAAGTAGTTTGATTTTCTGAACAATATGCATGAAATATTTGCCACTGGACGTTAAGCAACCTACAGTCAATCAATCCATTAGTAGTTTGGATTTCCAGTACCGACTTATGTTTTGGGTATTAATTGATATTTTTAAAGGGTCTGATCTTTTTTACGAGGGAGATGTGTGGTTAAGAAAAATAGTACTACAAACAATTATAAATAAATTATATATGTAATGAAGTTTTATACGGCATTCATTTCGCTGAACTAGTATACACACTATCGTTTAGAGTCCAACTGAAGCTTGACTACGGTTGCGGGTTTTACTGTTGGTGGAGATTTATTTCCCCGAGGGTATCACAAGCCCAGTAGTCAGCACTTTTTGTGCTGACATGAATTGTCATTGATATGGTTATATTTATAAATTTACTGTTTACAAAATTGTGGAATTTTTTGAAATACTAAGGCTTTTCTACCTCAGGCATAAATTACCTTAGCTGTATTTGGCAAAACTTTTAGGAATTTTGAGTCTTTTGTAGACAAAACGCGCTTCTGGCGTATATATTAAATTTAGTCCTGGTATCTATGATGAGTTTATTTACTCGCTGCATTGAAGACCCATGGTGGCATTGAGCTGTCTTCTGCTCTTTGGGTTGTTGTCTCTTTCACACATTCCTTGTTTCAATACCAATTCCAATTCTATCAAAGTTATTGCAAGTAGAAACATCCATAATGCAGATAGTTTCAAGATACAATACAGCAGTTAAAATTCATAAGTTGAAGAGTCTAAATTAAAGACAAACAATGAAAAATGACGACAAGACAAACAACTGCACAGTCAACAAACCACATCTTAAAAAATGAGTTAGTTCGACTAACACGAACACTAACAAAACCTTCGGATAATTTCGTCCGGAATTCCTGCTTCATACGTGGCTACCGTCGTGTTAGTCATGGTATTTTTTTTTATGTTAGAATTAAAAGTCGATGTAAAACGTTATTGATGAATACAATGCGCTTATCTCTCGGTTCTCTACTGTAAATTAGTAGTTATTAACAGATTGTAGATGAAAATTAGGTTAAGGTAGCTATGATCAGCCATTAAAGAATATAAATAATTTCTGAATTTCGTGCGTCCGAATTGCTTATCTGGATTAACCGTAATCAGGAACGCTTATACCGATAGAGTACGCTAATGCCGGGGTTGTAAAGATACGTAGAAACTTAAAGAGTGTAATAACCAAAAGCAGGGGCGGATCCAGCCATTTTGAAAAGGGGGGGGGGTCCCAACCCAGGACAAAAAAAAAGGGGGTTCCAACTATATGTCCCCATTCAAATGCAGTGATCGGCCAAAAAAATGGGGGGTTCCAACCCCTGGATCCGCCAATGAAAAGATACTGCAAAAGAATAGACAGTAGTTTTGATCAACCATAAACGAATAATTTAAATATAAATAGTACTTATTTCGTGCGTCCGAATTACTTTTCTGGACTAACTTTAATAAGAATCCAATAAACCAACATATGTGAATGCGGGGGTTGTAAAAATACGTAGAAACATGAAGAGCTTCACAGACAAAAATAGACTACAAAAGAGTAAACATTGTTATGTACGGTCAGTTTTTCCTGAGGGTGTTTGACCCATACGTCCTTAATAATCTATCATTTTTTAACAGGGAATTTAAAAAAAAGTACAAAAAATCAAATAAAAACTAACTAACACTCTACAAGTAAAACATTTTATCGCATCTCACATCCCACCACTTACTCTTTTTCCATTAGTCATTCTTAAAAAACACTTTTTATTTTATTTTTCATATCAGATGTGACATTTACATGACATTCTTCAGTATTAAGTGTACAATTTCACTTAAGTTTGCTTTAATGTAACGCAACGGGTCATTTGACTATCTACATCTTTGATAATTGTCCAAGTTCATACAGAGAAGTCTTAATTTTAAAACGTGCATCAGACCATGATGACTTGATCATGTAACCGTTTGATAACCTATGATCACGATACAAATTTAAAGATCCCTCAGTTCGAGTGATCGTCAATGCAACCACGTGATACGTGTCATTTTGTATGTCGAGTTTGTTTGGTTTCATGTTTCTCGTCAAAACAGATTATTGCTTTAAAAATCTTTTGACATGAAAATAAATAAAAATACCAGTCATACAATATGCCGAATGAAGATTAATGTGTTCCCACTAGGAGTTTAAAGTTTGAAGTCGTGAAATTGGAACAAAGGAAAATCTCTTTGTAAATGTGAGAAATAACACGTAGTGCGAAAAAAACCAAGATATACTATATAATAATAGTTATGTTCTAATTTTTAAACCCCGTCAGATGTTCACGGGCATGTACAAATAAGTATGCCCTACTTATATCTTAATGAAACAGACCTTCAGGATAAATTGTGGTATAACAAGTCGCCATAGAATTTTGCTGTTTCTTTTTAAGATTTAGGTCAAATTGGACCGTGTCGACATTTATTTGCTGTTAGTAGTATATTAGTAGTTTGACCCGTAGATGCCTATTGATTTGGTGTGAATTGTTTTATTTTACACTTAAATGTTTACACGTTATTTAAATAGAAATTAAAAATGTCTTTACACTTTGTACGTTAAGACAATGACTTAACACTATATTAATGAATATAAGACGTAGTTTAAATTGTGTTTTACTCTTTTCCTCAAATGTGACCTACCACGTAAGATCAACACCGAGTGTGTACTGTTATGAGCATTACTACGGCTGCCACATGTGGAACAGGATTAGCCTTCCCTTCCGTAGAACCAGTGATCGCCACTGTTTTTGTGGGATTCTTGTTGCTCAGCTTTTGATTGTCTGTGTTTTGTTTTGGTTTTGATATTTTTTTGTTTCTTGTGCCATGGCATTGGCAGTTTGTTTTCGAATAATGAATTTGAATGTCCCTTTGGAATCGTTCGCCACTCTCTTTTTTAACTCTATACATCACTGATTCTGATGATTATATTCCTTATTAGATAATCACTGATTCAGGTAATTATGTTCATTAATAGTTAATCACTGATTCTGATGATTATATTACATATGAGGTTAATATCTCTGATTATGTTCCATGCTAGGTTCTGTAATCACTGATTCTAATGATTGTATTCTATTTAGGTACTCACTGATTCTGATGATTATACTCCATTTAGGTAATCACTGATACTGATGATTATATTCCATTTAGGTAATCACTGATTTTGATGATTACAGTCCATATTAGGTAATCACTGATTCTGATGATTATATTCCATATTAGGTAATCACTGATTCAGAAAATTATGTTCATTAATATTTAATCACCGATTCTGATGATTATATTACATATGAGATTATCTCTGATTATGTTCCATACCAGGTAATCACTGATTCTGATGATTATATTTCATATTAGGTTATCTCTGATTATTTATGTTCCATACTAGGTAATCACTGATTCTGATGATTATATTCCATTAAGGTAATCACTGATTCTGATGATTATACTCCATTTAGGTAATCTACTGATTCTGATGATTATATTCCATTTAGGTATGCACTGATTTTGATGATCACATTCCAAATTAGGTAATCACTGATTCTGATGATTAAATACCATATTAGGTAATCACTGCTTCTGACGATTATATTCCATATAAGTTAATCACTGATTCTGATTATTGTAACCATATTAGGTAATCACTGATTCTCCTGATTAATGTTAATATAAGGTAATCATTGATTCTGATCATTACATTCCATATTAGGTAATCATGGATTCGGATGATTATATTTCATATTAGATAATCACCGATTCTGATGATTATATTCCATATTAGTTAATCATGGATTCTGATGAGTACATTTCATATTAGGTAATCACTGATTCTGATGATTATTTTCTTTAATAGGGGATCACTGATTCTGATGATTATTTTCCATAATAGGTGATCACTGATTCTGATGATTATATTCAATATCAGGTTTTCATTGATTCTATTGATTATATGCAATATTGTATGATCACTGATTCTAATGATTATATGTAATATTGTATGATCACTGATTCTAATGATTATATTTCATATTAGGTAATCAATGATTAATTCTGATGCTTATATTCCATACATGTATTAGGTAATGGCAAGTTGGACATTGAAGAGCTGATGACGGTGCTGAGATGCTGTATGGAAGAAAGTTCAGTAAAGCTTAGTGAAGATGACCTAGAAAATCTAACTGCTGTTTTATTTGAATCTGCAGATACAAAAAATATTGGATATATATCATTTGATGAATTTAAAAACGAACTTGAAAAACACCCCGGTGTTATTGAGAATTTAACTATAAGGTAAGTGCTATATACACACAATTCCCCGTTTCAGAATGTAAAATAACGTCACGTCATTGGTTGAATTTTCACTGTTTATGACATTTTTAACCAATCACGACATTTTGGTGTTCGCTTTTGGTAATATTACCCAGGATTCATTAGATTCTGATATGGCTTATTTGCCGTTTCTGAATTTAAAGAATTTTGGATAATTTGAAAAATGGAAATAACGTCACGCCATTGGTTCAGGACATTTTTTTACCAAACAGAACGGTAAGGTATTCGCTTGTTAATATATTACGCATATTATATCGGATTTAGAGACGGCTAACTAAATGAAATTTCATTGGTACATGTTGTTACTATGGTCGCTTCACCACAATGATTTGCATAGCATGGACATATAGTATCAGTTGTAGAAAAAGTCGATTAGCTCACATATTTACGATGACAATATTTTTGCAGATGAGGAACTCATACTTATTTTAGGATTTACAATTTTTCCCTACATCAATACGAAAAAATAAATTCGGCGATACTATATCAAGTTGTTAAAGAGAGCTTTTCGATAAGACAAATATAAAAATTATTGAAACGTTTTACAAACTCTTGATTATTCAATTGTCTAAAGTTAAAAAAAAAAAGATTAAATATGTTGCATTGATGTCATGTCTTTGAGATTTAGTTAATTTATGATGGTCTGGATTGAGTTTACAAAAAGAAAATAAAGGGCAAAAAGTGCAGATTAAAAGACAAAAAATATTTTGAATTGAGAAAAACAGACAAAAGAAAAAAAGAATAGAGAATAATAAGTAGCTTCAAAATCAAAGATAGTAGATAACAACACAGACATTAACAACTATAGGTCACCGTACGGCCTTCAACAATGAGCAAAGCTCATACCGCATAGTCAGCTATAAAAGGCCCGGGTAAGAAAATGTAAAATAATTCAAACGAGAAAACTAACGGCCTTATTTATGTAAAAAATTGAACGAAAAACAAATATGTAACACATAAACAAACGACAACCACTGAATTACAGGTTCCTGACTTAGGACAGGCACATACATAAATAATGTGGCGGGGTTAAACATGTTAATTTTGCATATTGATATTTGTTGAACATAATTTTTTATTATTGATGCATATTTGAAGTTTGTTGTAATATCCATAATTCATTATTTTATTTTTTCAGCGCTGCACAATGGCTAAAACCACAAGACAACAGTAAAAAGAAAACAAAATCGACGCCATCATGTTGCTTCAAACTTTGTTCAAAGAATTATTTTGCGAATAACCTTCGAAAAGTTTTATTCTATGTATGGTACGCAGTAGTGAACATCGTTCTCATGGGTTATGCTGGATATCTCTATAGAGAAGAGAACGGATTTCTCATTACCGCTCGGGTTTGTGGACTTCCGTTGAACTTTAACTGTATGTTAATTCTTATACTCATGATGAGGAAATCTCTTACGTACCTCAGACTAACATTTTGGAATAATTTCCTACCATTGGATCATAACATTTTGTTCCATAAGAGAGTGGGCATCATAATTTTTATCCTATCAATAATACATACGGGAGCTCATATTGGAAACGCAGGTATGTATAAATAACAAAATAAAGGTTAAGGTATGACCGTCTAATTAGATTGTATTTTTACTACTAAATGGAGAGACCGATTTTATTGGGCCGCACCTCCTCTGAAACCATTAAACTTCGGAAATATTTGTGATATTCCGTATAAATGTAGTGTTTTGTACTTCCTAAATTTGTCTTTGAAAGATTATTTTTTACACAGAAAACGTCAAATGTTTAGAAAATAACCCAATTCAGAGACCGTTATCATGGTTACCGTTTCGTGTCTTCTACATGTCTATACTTTTGTGCATGCTCAGTCGACGAAATGCCCGATATATTTATAAAGTTAACTCTTTGTTTCAACACTTGCCCAATTGTACCGTGATTTCGCGCGAATCCTTTAGTTAGATATCAAAACAATCGAAAACAGCAATCATTGTTGTGAACGAAGTCAACGTGAATTATCTTGATAAAAAATGATTCAGGATTTGATGGTAGGGACTTAAATGAATTCGAAAAAGCGACAATTTAGCTTGTTTCAATTCATAAATAAAAGAACTTAGTTAATGTCGAAATTAAATTCAAAAGGCTTTTGTTTTTGAAAAAAGGAATTTCAAGATGAGACTTTGAAACGATTACTTGGGGATATCATATAAACAGAATATACGAAGCAATTAAAGAAAAACAAACATAACAGACATGATCACAGAACAATTATTTTTTTTCTTTCTATCTTCCTAGTTGTTGTGGCAGATGAAGGTGAGTTTACAGTGGCAGACATCTTGGTTACAGATGCGGCAGAGCTTGGTACAATTATTGGTAGTGCGTATTTCACAGGTTGGGCTCTAGATATCATCCTGATAATAATGATTATATGTTCCATGGAGTTTGTTAGAAGATCTGGACATTTTGAGGTAACCTATAAAATCATTCGTCACAACTCGGCCGATTCCGGAAGTAGCGGATTTACCCGAGGATTGCCGATTGTTATAACATAAAACTGAATTGACACACTATCAGCTATAATAAGTTTTTTTATTTATTTATTGTTTTTATGCCCCTTGCATGCATTTATGAGCATTATGTTTTCTGGTCAGTGTGTCCGTGTGTCCGTTCGCCCGTCTGTCCCGCTTCAGGTTTAAGTTTTCAGGTTAAAGTTTTTGTCGAGGTAGTTTTTGATGAAGTTGAATTCGAATCAACTTGAAACTTAGTACACATGTTAGTAGATATGATCTTTCTTATTGTATGCCAAAGTAGAGATTTTCACGATACACTGACTATAGAAATGATAGTGCGGATGGGGCATCCGTGTACTGGGGACACATTCGTGTTAATAATAAATACACAATTTCGAAGTTGTTCTTAGATAGATGTATACTAGTATATAAGAAGATGTGGTATCCGTACCAATGAGAAAACTCTCTACCCAAGTCACAATCACGGGTTAAGACCTTAACAGCACATCCGGCCAGGATCCGTTTGGACTTTATAGATTAACAGCACATCCAGCCAGGATCCGTTTGGACTTTATAGAATTCCATCATTTGTTTTTTTTACCATGATTTGTATCTTCTTAATAAATTTATGAAATTTGAACGTCGATGAAGTACTTTAGCTTATTTAAAGGGGCACTAACAGTCAAATTCATGTTCACCGATTCTAATCAAATTCTCATATTTGATTTATAACAATTTTAAACATTTATCAAAACTATTAAAAGTCTAGATAAAACAATAAGCAAGGCAGAGGCATGAAAATACGTAGCTTCGTTTCGTGTGTATTTGAGTCTAGACGCCATCTAATTAGTTATCGAGTTGACCTCTAAAGTCTTCCAATGACCCTATAAGCGATGTAAACATAAATATAGATATAAATAGATTAAGCAAACACGTGCTGTTGAATTATTCTAGGTCTGTTTAATTTCATATTACAGATAAAAAATAAATGTTTATCTTCGCTTTTACCTGTATTAGAATGTTTATTTGTGGATCGAATCAGCCAATCATATGATTTACCTTTGTTTCGCTTTCAATGTTGAAATTCTTTTCTTTTAAATAATTTTACACATACAATTCATATGTTATCCATCTCAAGCTAAGGGGTTAAATTAAAGTTCAAATGAATACAGATTCAATGAGGTCGAATTATTCACTTGCAAGTGAATAATTCATAATCATGTTAATTTGATTATTTTGACAAAATTGAACCTTATTGGCTACTAAAAAGGAATTTGTTATTCACTATTTGTATTTCATTTCTGATTGAGCCAAAAAAAAATATATATATTAGGTTTTCATATATCTCGTAGCTAGTGCCCCTTTAACGATTGTCTTTTGATAAACAAATCTTGAATCTTTTTTTATTGTATTGATTAAATACTGGTAAAGAGTTTTATATAAGTAAGTATATTATTTGTTTCAGTGACTTCGTATAATTGTATTACAATTGATGTATAATTGTAAAACAATAAGTATAAGAACATCCGTCCCATTGGACCTTAATGTCACTTCAATGAAATACCACTAACAGAAGATCAATAAAGTAGTAAAATTACCTGTTATTGTAAAGGAATCGTCTGCGTTTTGTGAAAGCTTTGAAGGAGTATTTTGCCGATTATCTAATAAAATATAAAATCAATTGAATTACCTGTTCACAAGTACATTTAGGTATATTAAAAAATAATTTAAAAAAAATGCCGGTATGTTTGAATACTATTCCCTCCTCAGTTCTGTATAGTAATCACTTTCTAATAGGAAGTGGAATTCATCTTCGACCTTTCTGTGTTTCATAATTGGCACTGTATCTTGTGTATATATAACATATAATAGCCTGTATGACTTTATTTCAATAGTTAAAGTTTATCATATGAATGTCATGTAAAATACTGTATGTTGTATCAAATATATATGTTATGTGTATATGCACCCCTGGGGACCTAATTTGGTAAATAAAACTGATCTTAATATCTTATCTTATTTTACCTTATCTTATTTTATACCTAATGTTTTATATTCATTTTAGATTTTCTATTGGACACACATTTGCTATATACCTTTCTGGATTTTATTAATATTCCATGGACCAAACTTCTGGAAATGGTTTATTGCCCCTGGATTCATATTCATTGGAGAAAAAATATCAAGGTCAAAGTTCGTCAAACAAGCAAGATATGGAAAAACATTTATAGAGGAAGTTTCGTTGTTGTCTTCGTCGGTATGTATAGCAAATTAGGAGATAACTGTATTGTAGTTTAAGCTCGATCCGACGGCATCAATTGGGGATTTGATTGTCGCAAATACCCGTTTACTGTCTCCGCTAACCGGAGCTTCAAATACAATATTGTTATCTCCATTCTAATGAAACTGACAGAAAACAAGGTTAAAACATGTAAATGAAATCTGTCATATGCCTTCTGCGCTTGCGCGTATGTCCCATAGCATCAATTGTCAATTGATGCCATATAAATAAGTGACGTTATCCAATCAAAATGAACGTTACAAACGTTGTTGCATTATAATATTATTTATAAGGAATATCATTTGTTTGATAAACATAATTTACCACAAGAACAAAATATCACCCAAAACAGAAGCATGAGTGTTTCAATAATGATTCAGAAAAAAAAAGTAATGATGCCGTCCATGTAGAAAGTTATTATGTTTGTTGTATGTGCATTGGCCATTAACATATTACTACAGAAATATTTAGTTTTTAATTCAGTTATATGCAATTAGGGCAGAGCAAAAAACAAACCCCCCCTTTCTTTTTATCAAACCACCTGTAGGTAGCTCTGTACGGCTTTATGATACGTCTTTCTTTTATAAACATTATGCTTCGTATATATACATTTATTAACTAAGATTAATCTGTTAAATCTGGTGATATGTTTATTTGGAAATTGCCAACGGCAGTCTGCAGAGTTTAAGAATATCCGTTGTTCGACCTGCTAACAAATGCGTTTTGTTAAAATATACTTTTTTCACTTTTTGGTCTTTTGGCAAATTTTGATTGCGCTGTATGTAGACAAAACGCGCGACTGTCTCACTTATTGTAATGCCTTAAAATAAATAAAAATACACAGAAAAGGTAGAGCACATTGCATTACAATTCGTATAGAATTCGAAAGTTTCTAATAGCATTAATACATGTCCTTTGATTAAAGATCGATCGTATCAATTGATATTAAGCTATAAACACTTTGAGTCAGACATGAACTATGAAGTGAGTCATGGGACCGATTTTGTTAAAATTCTGACTTTCTCATAAACAAATATAAGCAGCAAACAAGTAAAAAAAAGGTAGACATAATCTTATTCTTTAACTTAACTATGACTTAAAGACATTAAGATTAAAAGAAAAAAATGTTGATTTGAATGTTAATTATAATGCAATATTGTTTGGAGAGTTTATTTGGATTGGATGACAACAATACACATTAATTTCAGGTTACCCACTTAGAGATATCTCGTCCTGATAATTTTGCCTACCAGCCAGGAGACTATGTGTTTATTCAGATACCAGTGATATCCAGACACGAATGGCATCCGTTTACAGTAAGCAGTGCACCAGAGCTTGATGGTGGGTTAAATATCATCGATTTTTGTAATAATGTTTTCTTCCCTCAATGCATGGCAATGCGTGAAGAAGGTATGAGTGCCTATGAGAAAACTCTCAAAGCATGGCAACACGTGAAGAAGGTATGAGTGCCAATGAGAAAACTCTCAATGCATGGCAACACGCGAAGAAGGTATGAGTGCCAATGAGAAAACTCTCAATGCATGGCAACACGTGAAGAAGGTATGAGTGCCAATGAGAAAACTCTCAATGCATGGCAACACGTGAAGAAGGTATGAGTGCCAATGAGAAAACTCTCAATGCATGGCAACACGTGAAGAAGGTATGAGTGCCAATGAGAAAACTCTAAATGCATGGCAACACGTGAAGAAGGTATGAGTGCCAATGAAAAAACTCTCAATGCATGGCAACACGTAAAGAAGGTATGAGTGCCAATGAGAAAACTCTCAATGCATGATAATACGTGAAGAAGGTATGAGTGCCAATGAGAAAACTCGCAATGCATGGCAACACGTGAAGAAGGTATGAGTGCCAATGAGAAAACTCTAAATGCATGGCAACACGTAAAGTAGGTATACGTGCTAATGAGAAAACTCTCAATGTATGGCAACACGTGAAGTAGGTATGAGTGCCAATGAGAAAACTCTCAATGCATGGCAATACGTGAAGAAGGTATGAGTGCCAATGAGAAAACTCTCAATGCATGGCAACACGTGAAGAAGGTATGAGTGCCAATGAGAAAACTCTCAATGCATGGCAACACGTGAAGAAGGTATGAGAAAACTCTCCATGCAACCAAGTAACATTAATGTGTAAAAAATAAACACTGACAGGTCAAAGTACGGTCCTCAACACTGACCCTTGGCTCACATTACAGCAAGATAAAGGTGTCAAAATTACTAGTTTGAAACAATTATAATAAGAAAACCAACGCGTTAATTATACCCCCGCTTTAAAAAAAGTTGGGGTTTACTGATTTACCTCTGTCTGTCCGTCCGTATTTCAGTCCATCCATCCGTCAGTCCGTCCGTCCAATAAATATTTGTTTTGTCACATTTTTCTCAAGAACTGCATTACAAAGATTTCTAAAATTTTGTTACAGAGTTAATATAAGTCAGCTTTACCATGTAATGTGTTTTCAAATTCATCAAACAATAATTTCCTGTTAACCTGACAATTACATAACTTTTTACACGAGTAGTAAAGTTGAAATTTTCGTCAAAATTTTCTCAGGAACTTCAATACAAGTATTTTTAAAAATTTTGTTTTAGGGTATAAATTTAAGTAAGCTTTACCGTGTGATACGTTTTTAAAGTCATCCCTCAACAATTCCCTGTTGACCGACATATTTGGGCGGGAGTATCATCACTGAGCATCTATAACATCTATATGCAGTACGGCCTTCAACATTGAGCAAAATCCATACCGCATAGTCAGCAACTATAGCCCAAAAATGACAACTATAAGCTAGAAAATTTACAGTGTGATTTATGTAAAATCAATAAACGAAATACAAATATGATATACAGCAACAAACGACAACAACCGAATTACAGGCTTCGAGACAGGTACGGCAGAATGTCGCATTGTTTAACACGTTATAGGACGCCCAACCGTCCCATAGCCTTGAACAGTTGTGTAGCAGTACAACACATGAACAAACTACATTCGTTCTTATGTTGTACTGTTATACCACTGTCCCAGGTTAGGGGAGGGTTGGGATCCCGCTAACATTTTTAACCCCGCCACATTATCTATGTATGTGCCTATCCCAAGTCAGGAGCCTGTAATTCAGTGGTTGTCGTTTGTTTATGTGTTACATATTTGTTTTTCATTAATTTTTTTTTACATAAATGGCCGTTAGTTTTCTCGTTCGAATTGTTTTACATTGTCTTATCGGGGCCTTTTATAGCTGACTAT
Source organism: Mytilus galloprovincialis (assembly GCA_037788925.1). Lineage (NCBI taxonomy): Eukaryota > Metazoa > Mollusca > Bivalvia > Mytilida > Mytilidae > Mytilus > Mytilus galloprovincialis. The sequence continues at coordinate 40,315,048 of CM075338.1, forward strand.
GCGGTATGGGCTTTGCTCATTGTTGAAGGCCGTACAGTGACCTATAATTGTTAATGTCTGTGTCATTTTGGTCTATTGAGGATAGTTGTCTCATTGGCAATCATACCACATCTTCTTTTTTGTTGAAAAGGGCTTTAGTTAACTTACCAGATCAATACATAGCAGACTAACACGTAACAAGTAGAATATACATACATCCCTATAACAAAAGACATTAACAACAGATTCGAGATTAGTCGCAGGTACCGACAGCTACTTCAAAGCCAATAAAAACTAATTAGAGAAAAAAAAAACCATAACCTTGTGCAATGCCAACTAAAAAATGTATCGACAGATTGAAGATCCATGAATTAGCATGTAGACGATTTATCAATACAATGCAAAGTCTTTTCACAAATATGTCATACGTTTTGTGACTGATCTAAATACCCGTTATTATATGGAATGGAAAGTATCGAATTCAAAATATTAATTATATATAATCCAGGTAGAATATGGCTACATATTAGATCTGCGGGGAACTGGACAAAGAGTTTGTACAAATATTTTGACCAGTACGATCCAGGTGAAACATATGACGAAGAAACAGTTGCCTCCCTTGCTCCTACTAATCCAATAGACCGACGAATGAGGGCTACTCTCAAACATAATTCACTAGGTAAGACATATGAATATGTAACATAGCTGGAACAAATAACTATTTTCATATTGCACAGTTCCATTATAAACTTGGCAAAAGTGGACGTTTTTGTGTAAGGCACCTATTATTTTGCATAAATAACTTAAATGTGTCGGCTTTTGATAGATTTCGTGGCAAGTTCTTTTCAGAAAAATGTGCACCTTAAAATTGTCGCCTTAAATTTAGGCAAACGAATAATATTTTTTTTTACATAATTCGGGGTTGGAAGGGAGGTGGTAGTATCGGTAGGTATATTTATTGGAAGTTAACATATTTGAAAAAAAATGTTTGAAAAGGACTTTACAACAATTGATTTCTAGTTTAGAAGACTGTTTTTGATAAATCCAAAACTGTTATCTTGTTGGGAGACATTTCTATTCTCCAACATGGTTCTAAAATGAAATACTTATGGCAGTTAGTAAAATGGAAGAAATTTTAGATCATAAATGAAATCTATGTAGATGTTAGTTCGTTGGAAAAAATGTCTTCTCTCAAGCATAGATTTATAATGAAATATGTGTGAAAGTTATTTTAAAAGTTGGGAACAAAGTCCTCTTTTTAACTTCAATGAAATATTTGAATCAGCTATTTCATTAGAAGAAATACCTATATTTTTTATATAAAATTAAAGAAATATATCTGTAGCTAATTATAACACATATTGTGTCTTTAAATTCAGAACGCGACTCTGTGGTAATGAGAAGAAGAACTTTGTCAAGCAGAGGAAAAAAGTCAAGATCATTGAGACCTTCAAATGATCCGGTATGTAACGTCATTATCTTTCACCTACTCCTCAATTTATATTTAATGAACTCAACATTTCGATGATTTCAGTGATTTCATGAAAAAATGGCAACAGTAGTATATCTCGCTGTTCAAAAGTCATAAATCGATGGAGAGAAAATAAATCCGTTGCAAACACATCAAATATAAGAGGAAAACAACGGAACAACAGAAACAGTGAAATGCAACAAAACAAATAATGCAACATACATAAAAACGAACTACTAGTATTTCATAACAGCTGCGATATTCCTGACTTAACAACTGCCATATTCCTGACTTGTTACAGAACATGTTAAGAAAAAATGGTGGGTTGAACCTGGTTTTATGTCTAGCCAAACCTCCCACTTATATGGATCCTGCATTAAACGTGTAACCATTTTAATTTAACTCACCAACGATTGAAAACAACTACCCTATATAAATATTTGGGGGATCCGAACCTCTTCATATGGAATGGATTGATCAAACGTTAAAAAAGCCAAGAATGTTTAAATACTTATAATAATTGAATACATATTAAAACGGACCAAAACGGACTTTAAGAGATATCACTGTAAAAAGATGTCAAATTTTCATTGGTTTGAGTTCCACGAAGTAAACAACTTGCGTTACCCGGCATGCTATGTTTTTAATGCATTGCCTTATGATATATGTGTATATAATACAATGTAAATACAACGACACAGAAAACCTCAAAGACATTTAGATTCAAGATACGATTTTCAACATATATACTTGGTATATGATATATATCAAGTTTTTTTTAAATTAGAACAACCCGAGTTATAAAAGAAATCACCATATTACCTTATTTCTTGTGACAAAATGTTATTATTTTAACAGCAGTATATAAATCTTTTTATAAAATATCAAGCCCCAAAGGAAAGTTGACCGTAACAACTACATGCTACCATAAACATGTCGTCAAACTAGGATGTTATAAACTGCAATGTAGTAAGCAGTTCGAATCGCTCTTCACAAAAAGCTTTTCGGAAAACCCATATCTGTGAAAAAACATTGTGTATCAGAAGCACAAGGATAATAGTTTATACGTTTAAGACTGTAATTTGCATACATTAGATATGATAAAAATGTCTGAAGTTTCTGTTTTAGAAAGAAGAAGCCAGAGAACGAAGAGTTGCATTACGTAATAAAATAGTCAAAATACAGGTATGTATTATATGTAAAATTTAGTCCTGGTATCTATGATGAGTTTATTTACATTTTAGGTTAATGCATGTGTTGGAGTATCATTTCCGAAATTTGTCGCTTTAATGTCATTTGTCTTTATTCCTTTAGACTTAAGTCTATTTTTCTCTAATTTAAGTACCCCATTACGTATGTATTTTTTTTTATTTTTAAAACCCATTTTATTCTCATAGTATCTTTGATTTTGATCCCCTGACTTCATTACTATGTAAAATGAAGACCCTTATTGAAACCTTAGGATTAAACAGAAAATCCTTCAGCGTCGTCACAACTAGGTTGTAAAAGTTTTTTATATCAATTTCATCACTCGTTCTACATAAACGTTCGCCTGCTTGCTTGATTGCACATCATGGTGTTTTATGCAACTTTCAACACTATTGTGTTATATGTTGGTGTTGAGTTTTTATTGGTAGAGGAAGCCGGACTATTCTGAGAGAACCACGTAAGGTGGGAACACTGACTATCCTTGTCAATTAAGATTGGAGTTGAGTGGTGTTTTTTTTTACCTGTGCAGGATTCGAACTTGAAACCTCAGTGTTGGCGACAGACTAGTGATGTAGTCGTTCGACTACTCATACTACTCGGCCACCGATGCCCCTAGTGCGCCCGAAAACATAAAACTTGTGTAATTAAATTAGAGTGTTTAGCAAAACGTCATGCTGCAAACTCACCAATAAAATCAAAACAGAATAAATATTTTTTTGTTAAGTTTGAAGGGTAGTGGCTCAGTTCAAATATAAATACCATTTAGATGGTGTAATAACTACTAAAATATGAACGACAAGAAGTCAGGTGCCACATGTGCGCAATATCTACTTTCCCTTCCGGAGCACCTAAGACCACCACATGTTGTGGTAAATTTATTTTCGACTTATGAGTTTTAATGTCCCTTCGATATCTTTCGCTTCTGACCTTTATAATAATACTAGTACTATTTCTTTTTTTTTAAATCTATGTTTAACATTATTTTCTATTTCCGACATTATTTTCTATTTTCAACATGATTTTCTATTTTTAACATGATTTTCTATTTTTAACATGATTTTCTATTTTTAAAATGGTTTTCTATTTTTTAAAAGTGTTACATAGATGGCCCTTATGGTACAGCTACAAGAGAAATCTTCACAACAGAGCATGCTGTTTTAATAGGAGCTGGGATAGGCGTCACACCAATGGCATCAATTTTACAAAGTGTCATGTACAAGTTTAAAGCATCAAAACGACATTGTCCTAGCTGTAGTCATGAATGGTTAGGAGAATTTACTACAGAAGCAATGAAACTTAAAAAGGTATTTGGTCATATATTGTTCATTGGATATTCATTACTGGTGATGATAATTTGCTATAGAAGCAATGAAACTTAAAAAGATAATAGGTTATTGTTAGTTGTATAGTCATCATGGTTAGGAGAATTTACCACAGAAGCAATGAAACTTAAAAAGGTATTTGGTTTTTGTTCTTAGTAAAGTCATTAATGGTTAGGAGAAGTTGCTACAGAAGCAATGAAACTTAAAAGGCTATTTTGTTATTTTTCTTTGTATTTTCATTAATGGTTAGAAGAATTTGTTGCAGAAGCAATGAAACTTAAAAAAGTGTTTTGTTATTGTTCTTTGTATAGTCATTAATGATTAGGAGAATTATTATAAATGTAATGAAATAAATTTACCACTTACGTTATGAAACTTAATTTTGGTCGGTACAAGCTTAATATTCTAATTGCATATTCAGACTAAATTAAAAATAAATACGAAGTATAATTAGTTATCAAAATTACCAGGATTATAATTTTATACGCCAGACGCGCGTTTCGTCTACATAAGACTCATCAGTGACGCTCAGATCAAAATAGTTAAAAAGCCAAACAAATACAAAGTTGAAGAGCATTGAGGACCCAAAATTCCAAAAAGCTATGCTATGGAAATCATGTTTTTCTACCCAAAATATTCCATAAAATATTACAGTCAAGCACGAAAACATATTTTTACTTATTGAAACCACATACAAGTGGGAGGTTAAGCTAGCCATAAAACCAGGTTCAATGCACCGTTTTCTACATAAGAAAATACCTGTACCAAGTCAGCAATATGACAGTTGTTATCCATTCGTTTGATGTGTTTGAGATTTTGATTTTGCCATTTAAAAAAGGGACTTTCCTTTTCGATTTTCCTTAGAGTTCAGTATTTTTGTGATTTTACTTTTTAGCATAGCATTATATTTTACTTTTAACTTCAAAATTGTTAACTCTCGACCATTCCAACACAGGATGAACAATTCCAATCCGGTCAGTTTTAATAAAAAAAAATATAAGACTGACATAGATATCAATTGAATCTATAAAAACTGTAACCTATTAGCCCTCGTCTATTATTTGTCTGTACTTCATATGTAGACGTAATAGATCAAATATGTTTACATAATATCTTGTCATTTTTGCGCTTTGCATTAACTTGTAATACTTAATTTAGGTTGATTTTATTTGGATTAATCGTGATCAGAAGGCCTTCGAATGGTTTATATCATTACTCACAGCATTAGAAGTTGAACAATCGATTGGACACGGCAGAGATAACCCGGATGAGAAAATTATCGATATGCACATGTACATGACAGCAGCAGTTAAGAAAACGGAAATGAAAGGAATTGGTTTACAGATCGCGTTGGATCTTATGCACGAGAAGTCGCAACGAGATTTGATAACTGGATTACAAGTTAAAACACAACCAGGTCGTCCTGATTGGAATAAGGTAATTTTATAAGCGTTGAAACACCATCAGTGGTAATGTATGCAGCAAATTAGTACTATATGTAAACTTCATTTATGTTGCGTGTATATAGTGTTACGGCCAGAAATCGCCTTTAAATTGTAGCCAACAAAAGACACAAATCAATTATAAAAATTAACAAGATTTATTATACAAATGTTTACAAGAAGTATTACACAAATATTACTGTCAACTTAACTGTCAAAATATGAGTCCAATCTTTTATCTTTATCTGTATCCAGATATCTTTGGGAATCCAATCTGAATATTACGGTCACAATCCAGTATGATGTTGTTTGTAGAATAAAAGTGTCAATCCAAATGCTATGAATATTAATGTCTATCGATGTCTAAGTCTAAGTCCAAGAGTGAGAGTTTAACTTTAGTGTCTGTATATATATATAGTTGTCATGGAAGATTCTAGAACAGTCTATAATGGAACATCCTAGAAAGTTACAACGGAAGTTTCTAGTAAAATGTAGAAGTTTATATAACGCATCTTTTATTAGGATCATTCTGGAAAGTTCCAATCATTCTGTAATTGTTCCTGTGATTTCTAAACTGCACAGTTCTAAGATTATTCTGTAAACAACTATCAGGCCACACAACACAAATCAGGCCAACATAAATAAATACAATAATTACAATATCATAACAATAGGTACAAACAATAAAACAGATGCTCTATTATATAAAGCTGTAAACCAAACACATACAACTTTATACAACTGTTTTCAATGTAAAAAGCTTAATCAAGCAAGATAACTGGAAAAAGAAATGCACACATGAAAGTAAACAAAACACAAGCATATCAACATACATTATAAATGTTATGGTAACCACAAAAGAGCAAATTAAGGTGGTACCTAACACTACAGCGAGATAACTCTGTAAAGTCAGCTTAACGTTTTAATTACGTTGTGTTGTAAAAGGAATATTTGGCTTCTCAATGATCAAAATTGGTGTTTGTCAAATTGCTATATAACCAGTGTAATTTTTCTGACAAAACGGTTGGTTCAATTTTTTAAAAATTTTTATATTTTTGTTAATTTACTTTGACAAAATGTTATGAAAATTAAACGAGCCAAATTAATTTTAGTGAAAGTGTTAGGTACCACCTTAATGTTAAATAAGCACAGGGAAATATTATCAAAGCTTACCTTCATTCAGAACAGCTGGAACTGTACTTGTTTTTTAAAAAGCAATCGTTAAGAAAGATGAATAAGCTTAGATATTTCATATACAATAACCATTCTCATCTGTTAGTCAGCATAAAATGTCAAAAAATATTTACGATATACATACAATGTAGCCCTAAATAGCCATGTACCTAGACCATATATTTGAAAAAGCTACCAAAAGAGGGTAGAAGCAGGTAAAACACAATAAATAAGAACAATAAAGATTGAGTGACAAGAACAACATTAAAAACCGAAAACGTGGTACCTATCGTTTTATTTGTACCATGTAAAATCAATTACAATGTTGCGTATGGTGATGCGTCTCGCGCGTCTGGCGCAAAAACATAATTTCAATCCTGTAATCTATGATGACGTTATTTATGATAAGGCGAACATATCCTTGGACAACTGTGAAAAAAATACACATGTATTTCACAACAGAAAAGATATCATGATGTATCCGAAAAACGATGGAAATTTCACCCCAACTTCATAATCACCATTTAAAACCCTTCAACATTTTACAAAATATTCCCTTGATCAGTACATATTACATTCAATCTTTACAATGTGAAATTTGTTGATACATTTTAGAACATTATTTGCCATCTCTTTATAAACATGTCGAGTTAAATTCAAAATCTTCTTTCAGGTATTCAAAGATATATCTTCAAAACAGAAAGGAAAAGTCAAAGTGTTTTTCTGTGGAGCCCCTCAATTAGGGAAAACCATAAAACTAGCATGTGAAAAGTTTTCTTTTGATTTTGCGAAAGAAAATTTTTGATTTTTTAATGGAAGTTATTTTGTTAGTTGAATGCTATTTTATTCATGTTACTTATACAGACATATTTTTTTTACATTATAATAACAGATTTCTGTTTTTGTTTGGATTTTTGTTATTGTTAAAAGTAGTCAACATGTTCAGATACTTGCACTCTATTCTATGGTGGATAGTTTCATTGCAATCACCCATCTCCTTTTTGAGTAAGTCGGGTATATTTATATCGGATATGTTCCTTACGTCGTAACTACAATCCCCTTCCCTTTCATGAATGTGACCTACCGAATTAGACTATTTAACGGATTTGTTATCACATAAGCAACACGACGGGTGCCACATGTGGAGTAGGATCTGATTACCCTTCCGGAGCACCTGAGATTACCCCTAGTTTTTTGGTGGGTTCGTGTTTTTTATTCTTTAGTTTTCTATGTTGTGTCATGTGTGCTGTTGTTTGTTTGTCTTTTTCATTTTTAGCCATGGCGTTGTCAGTTTGTTTTAGATTTATGAGTTTGACTGTCTCTTTGGTATTTTTCGTCCCTCTTTTATGAGTAATGTTAATGTCAGTTTGGTCGAAGATCTAACCGAACTCCTAATCAATTTGATCAACTTTGTTTAAAAAGTCGAAGTTTGATTTTATTTACATTTTTATTTCATAATTTTATAGTATAAAATAGAAATGAGCAAAAAGAGACGAGGGGTATACACCAATACACCTTATAACGATTCCATTCCCGGAAAAGTCATTTAGACAACTTCCTGTTTTGGTCAAGTGGCGCTGATTCTGATCCCCACCGATTTCCGTCAGGAATGTGTGAATCCTTGTCAATTAAGTTTGGAGTCGAACACACCTTCCCTCGAACCGGATTGGAACTTACAACCCCAGTATTGTTAGGCTAGTGATACATGTACCCTTAAAATAACTACTTCGACCACTTGCATACCAACTCTTCTCAATAAAATAAAAAAAAACAAAACACATAAGTTTAATGAAAAAAATGATTATAATCAATAATGTATCACAGTTTGCTGTTAGTTACCTAAAAGACGCTGTTCAGACCCGTCTCATGAGGTAAGTGATAATTTTAAAGAAAATCATTTTTATCTATGAAAATTTAAGTCCAATTATTTATTGCTCACATACCGACAAATGTTTTAGTTACAAGGAATTATCCCTTTCTAAATTCGAATATCAAACAATCAATCATTTAAAAATTGGACGTTCACAGTAGTTTCTTAGGTATTGCTAATAAAGTGGATTTTTCTTAAAGCGGCGGCTACTTATTATTATTAATGATTTAATTTCTAGTGGCAACCATTAATCATATTAAGAATGAGACAATTCAAAATGAAGTTGAACGTCAAAAATTGATAGTTCAACTAGAAAATTAGTATGCGATGGATTTATATAGGCCAGAAACAGGCCATCAGCTGGCACCTTATTGTTTCACGGTGCGGAGCTATTAGTTTCAGTCGATCTTGAAATAATTACTTATCACATATAGATTCTGAGTGATTGCTTTATGATGCGGCTGAGATACAACATCAGCTATAGGCTTAAATGAGATAAAGAATTACAGACTTTTCTCGTCTCTGGATTAGACACCAAATGTTGGAAAATTAACTGTGTATTTCATTTTTGTTAATCTGCAATATGCATGATTTGTTTTGCTAAACAATGTTCCTATACAATGTTTACAACAAGGCATTATCTGTATTTTATAACTTCTGTCAATCTAGGCACACCTCCAGAGAGGCACATCTCTAGGGTCGTGTCTATTTGCAACTGTTTTAATTTTCATCAATTAAAGTGAACAAAATTTTAAAAGTATGGGTATATAACGAACACTCTTCAAGTAGAACGACATCATTTTCACTGAAACTAAATATTTATTGCTGTTTACAATTATATGTTATAAACATACCTAAACATTCATATACTAGTATATCTAAATAAATTATTTACAGAACTAGCAATCAAAATCGCAAGTCAATGACCTGCTGAAAGAACTACAAATCTACACGCCACACATTGACAACTAAACACTGAAAAGCCAGTTTAAAATTTTAGACAAGTTCATCTTAATATAAATACAAAGATTGATATTCCAAGTCTAGGGCATCCATTATATATCAATCAATATCCAAAAATACCACATTTCCAAAAGTAAATCAACAACCACATGCACACATATTACCTAAAATTAGGATAAAGCGAAGCAGGTCACAGCATTTTAGAAAGCTCAAACTTGTAGAGCTTTTGTTATGATCCTTTGATGTGAAGCGTGCGCGGAACTCATCCTTTTCTCCATTCTGAACTGACGGGCTGCGTATTTATACATTCAGCTACCAAAACGGACCTCTTAAAATGGGGTTTTCTGTCGATTATAAGAAGTCCAGAGGTGACCATATTTCTATACCCTATTACTAAAGGGAAATACTGAAATATATAAAAATGAAAACAACAGGTTAATAACTTCATGCGTCCGCAGCGTTATTCTGGATTTACCTTCTTTAAGACGCTTAAATATAAATATTTAGAAACCAAGAATGTATTAGAGTTGAAATAGTTGAGGAGCTATATGACCAACATGACCTCCGAAATAGCCAAATCAATATAAGGTCAACATTGCATGAGGGAGTTGAAACCTTAGTTTCTTTGTGATTTCAAAATTTATAAACGCACAATTTCAGAAATGTTTTCTCATAAATCATGTCAAAACCGAAGTACTGACTACTTAGCTGATGTTACCCCCGGACATTGATTGTCCACCAGAATAGGTATCGACCCAGTGAAACGATATTTTTAAGCTTGCATTTCCTAGCATGAATTTCTAGATAGATTTTTTGTGCTCACTAAAAAAAGATTATAAACCAACAGTTTCATAAGGTGAAGTTTAACCAACCCTTCGAAAATTTTACGGACATCATACATTATATGATTGACAGGTACAGATAATACATGAACCATGTTACGGTTGAACGCATTTTATCTACCTGTTTTTACCAGTAAATGGATTCATGCATGATAACTATCTTGTTGGATGCAAATGACGAACAATGATATAGATGGAACTTTTTACCATACTTTCATTTTTCTCGTCGAGTCGTGTTGTATTTTTTTTTCTTTTGTAAGCATTATCTTTGAATCTTGAAATAACTTTTTTACAATTCGTACTATAAAACTTATCATTTATTTATAAATCTAAGGATAAATACATTGTTTTCAACCATTTGTTCATAAAAACAAGAATGTACATTGTCTTTTTAACGTTTTATATATCAATAGTATAAACGATTTCTTTTTTGGTTCATTCATGTTATGGAAATTACACAATAAACTTTGTCCATAAAATATTTCATGTCATTCTGCAATAAAACGTATTTTGTCTGTATGAATACATTATTAACAATGACAACAATGTGTACTAGTTCGGTGATAATGAACGTTATACTAAACTCCGAAATATATATGTAATAATATTAATAATGATACAAGACTAAGAAAGGTCAGAGGCTCCTGACTTGGCACAGGCGCAAACTTGCGGCGGGGTTAAACATGTTTTGTGAGATCTCAACCCTCCCCTATACTCTAGCCAATGTAAAAAAACTCACAGCAATACACAGCGAAACTCAGTTTAACAAAAGGCCGAGTCCGATGTCAGAATATGACTAAAGAAACTATACAAAATGACGATTATACATTAATTAACAAAGGACTACTAGCAGTTACTGACATGCCAGCTCAAGATTCTGGATTTACCTTCTTTAACACGCTTAAAGATAAATATTTAGAAACCAAGAATGTATAAGAGTCGAAACAGTTGTGGAGCTGTATGATCAACAGGACCTCCAAAAACAAAATCTATCTAAGGTCAACTTTGCCTGAGGGAGTTGACACCTTATAATTAGTTTCTTTGTAATTCTAAAATTTATAACATGTCAAATATATAAAAATAAAAACAACACGTTAATAACTTCATGCGTCCGCAGCGGTATTTTGGATTTACCTTCTTTAAGACGCTTAAAGATAAATATTTAGAAACCATGAATGCATAAGAGTCGAACCAGTTGAAGAGCTATATGAACAAAAGGACCTACAAAATAGCCAAATCGATCTACGGTCAACTTTGTCTAAGGGAGTTGACACCTTAGTTTCTTTGTGATTTCAAAGTTTATGAACGCACAATTTCAGAAATGTTTTCTTATCAATCATGATGATACCCTCGGCAACTGATTGTCCACCAGGAAAGGTATCGACTCAGTGAAACGATATTCTCAAGCTTGCATTTCCTAGCATGTATTTCTTGATAGATTTGTGGTGCTCACTAAAAAAGATTATAAACCAACAATTTCATGAGGTGAAGTTTAACCAACCCTTTCGAAAATTTTACGGACACCATAAATTAAATGATTAGCAGGTACAGATACTACACGAACCATGTTACGGTTGAACGTTTTTTATCTACCTGTGTTGACCCGTGAATGGATTCATGCATGATAACTTTCTTGTTGGATGCAAATGACGAAAAATGATATAGATTGAACTTTTTACCATAACTTTTATTTTCCTCGTCGTGTTCGTGCTGTAATTTGTTTTCTTTTGTAAGCATTATCTTTGAATCTTGAAAGAACTTTTTTATAATTCGTACTATAAAACTTTTATTTATAGATATATAGATAAATGCATTGTTTTCAACCATTTGTTCATAAAAACAAGAATGTACATTGTCTTTTTAACGTTTTATATATCAATAGTATAAACGATTTCTTTTTTGGTTCGATCATGTTATGGAAATTACACAATAAACTTTGTCCATAAAATATTTCATGACATTCTGCAATAAAACATATTTTGTCTGTATGAATACATTATAAACAATGAAAACAATGCGTACTAGTTTGGTGATAATGCACGTTATACTAAACTCCGAAATATATATATGAAATAACATTAAAAATCATTCAAGACTAAGAAAGGACAGAGGCTCCTGACTTGAGACAGGCGCAAAATTGCGGCAGGGTTAAACATGTTTTGTGAGATCTCAACCCTCCCCTATACATCTAGCCAATGTAGAAAAAAAAGCACACAGCAATACACACAGCGAAACTCAGTTTAACAGAAGGCAGAGTCCGTTGTCAGAATATGACTACAGAAACTATACAAAATGACGATTATACATCAATTAACAAAGGACTACCAGCAGTTACTGGCATGACAGCTCCAGATTCTGGATTTACATTCTTTAACACGCTTAAAGATAAATATTTAGAAACCAAGAATGTATAAGAGTCGAAACAGTTGAGGCGCTGTATGACCAATAGGACCTACAAAATAGCAAAATCTATCTTAGGTCAACTTTGCTTGAGGGAGTTGACACCTTATGATTAGTTTCTTTGTAATTTTAAAATTCATAACTTGTCAAATATATATAAAAATGAAAACAACAGGTTAATAACTTCATGAGTCCGCAGCAGTATTCTGGAATTACCTTTTTTAAGACGCTCAAAGAAAAATATTTAGAAACCATGAATGTTTAAGAGTCGAACCAGTTAAAGAGCTATATGACCAACAGGACCTCCGAAATAGCCAAATCTATCTAAGGTCAACTTTGCATGAGAGAGTTGAAACCTTAGTTTCTTTGTAATTTCAAAATTTATAAACGCACAGTTTCAGAAATGTTTTCTTATTAATCATGTCAAAACCGAAGTACTGACTACTTAGCTGATGATACCCTCGGGAACTGATTGTTTACCAGCAAAGGTATCGACTCAGTGAAACGATTTTGTCAAGCTTCCATTTCCTAGCATGAATTTCTTGATAGATTTGTTGTGCTCACTATAAAAGATCATAAACCAACAGTTTCATGAGGTGAAGTTTAACCAACCCTTCGAAAATTTTACGGACACCATAAATTGTATGATTGGCAGGTACAGAAAATACATGAACCATGTTACGGTTGAACGCATTTTATCTACCTGTCTTGACCAGTAAATGGATTCATGCATGATAAATATCTTGTTGGATGCAAATGACAAAAAATGATATAGGTGGAACTTTTTACCATAATTTTTATTTTCCTCGTCGTGTCGTGTTGTATTTTTTTTTCTTTTGTAAGCATTATCTTTGTATCTTGAAATAACTTTTTTTACAATTCGTACTATAAAACTGATCATTTATTTATAGATCTAAGGATAAATACATTGTTTTCAACCATTTGTTCATAAAACAAGAATGTACATTGTCTTTTTAACGTTTTATATATCAATAGTATAAACGATTTCTTTTTGGTTCATTCATGTTATGGACATTACACAATAAACTTTGTCCATAAAATATTTCATGACATTCTGCAATAAAACATATTATGTCTGTATGAATACATTATAAACAATGACAACAATGTGTACTATTTCGGTGATAATGCACGTTATACTAAACTCCGAAATATATATGAAATAATATTTAAAATGATACAAGACTAAGAAAGGTCAGAGGCTCCTGACTTGGGACAGGCGCAAAATTGCGGCGGGGTTAAACTTGTTTTGTGAGATCTCAACCCTTTCCTATACTCTAGCCAATGTAGAAAAAAAAAGCACACAGCAATACACACAGCGAAACTCAGTTTAACAGAAGGCAGAGTCCGTTATCAGAATATGACTAAAGAAACTATACAAAATGACGATGATACATCAATTAACAAAGGACTACCAGCAGTTACTGACATGCCAGCTCCAGATTCTGGATTTACCTTCTTTAACACGCTTAAAGATAAATATTTAGAAACCAAGAATGTATAAGAATCGAAACAGTTGAGGAGCTGTATGACCAACAGGACCTACAAAATAGCAAAATCTATCTTCGGTCAATTTTGCTTGAGGGAGTTGACACCTTATAATTAGTTTCTTTGTAATTTTAAAATTCATAACTTGTGAAATATATAAAAATAAAAACAACACGTTAATAACTTCATGCGTCCGCAGCGGTATTCTGGATTTACATTCTTTAAGACGCTTAAAGATAAATATTTAGAATCTAAGAATGTATAAGTGCCGAAACAGTTGAGGAGCTATATGACCAACATGACCTCCGAAATAACCAAATCTATCTAAGGTCAACTTTGCATGAGAGAGTTTAAACCTTAGTTTCTTTTTAATTTTAAAATTTATCAACGCACAGTTTCAGAAATGTTTTCTTATAAATCATGTCAAAACCGAAGTACTGACTACTTAGCTGATGATACCCTCGGGTACTGATTGTCCACTAGCAAAGGTATCGACTCAGTAAAACGATATTCTCAAGCTTGCATTTTCTAGCATGAATTTCTTGATAGATTTGTTGTGCGCACTAAAAAAGATTATAAACCAACAGTTTCATAAGGTGAAGTTTAACCAACCCTTCGAAAATTTTACGGACACCATAAATTGAATGATTGGCAGGTACAGATACTACATGAACCATGTTACGGTTGAACGTTTTTTATATCTACCTGTGTTGACCAGTAAATGGATTCATGCATGATAACTATCTTGTTGGATGCAAATGACGAAAATGATATAGATGGAACTTTTTACCATAACTTTTATTTTCCACGTCGTGTTCGTGTTGTATTTTTTTTTCTTTTTTAAGCATTATCTTTGAATCTTGAAATAACTTTTTTGCAATTCGTACTATAAAACTTATTATTTATTTATAGATATAAGGATAAAAAGTAAAAACATTATTTTGTATTTGATAAATGCATTGTTTTCAACCATTTGTTCATAAAAAACAAGAATGTACATTGTCTTTTTAACGTTTTATATATCAATAGTATAAACGATTTCTTTTTTGGTTCGATCATGTTATGGAAATTACACAATAAACTTTGTCCATAAAATATTTCATGACATTCTGCAATAAAACATATTTTGTCTGTATGAGTAAATTATAAACAATGAAAACAATGCGTACTAGTTCGGTGATAATGCACGTTATACTAAACTCCGAAATATATATATGAAATAATATTAAAAATCATACAAGACTAAGAAAGGACCGAGGCTCCTGACTTGAGACAGACGCAAAATTGCGGCAGGGTTAAACTTGTTTTGTGAGATCTCAACCCTCCCCTATACATCTAGCCAATGTAGAAAAAAAGCACACAGCAATACACACAGCGAAACTCAGTTTAACAGAAGGTTATCAGAATATGACTAAAGAAACTATACAAAATGACGATTATACATCAATTAACAAAGGACTACCAGCAGTTACTGGCATGACAGCTCCAGATTCTGGATTTACATTCTTTAACACGCTTAAAGATAAATATTTAGAAACCAAGAATGTATAAGAGTCGAAACAGTTGAGGCGCTGTATGACCAACAGGACCTACAAAATAGTAAAATCTATCTTAGGTCAACTTTGCTTGAGGGAGTTGACACCTTATAATTAGTTTCTTTGTAATTTTAAAATTCATAACTTGTCAAATATATATAAAAATGAAAACAACAGGTTAATAACTTCATGCGTCCGCAGCGGTATTCTGGATTTACCTTTTTTAAGACGCTCAAAGAAAAATATTTAGAAACCATGAATGTTTAAGAGTCAAACCAGTTAAAGAGCTGTATGACCAACATGACCTCCGAAATAGCCAAATCAATCTACGGTCAACTTTGTCTGAGGGAGTTGAAACCTTAGTTTCTTTGTGATTTCAAAATTTATAAACGCACAGTTTCAGAAATGTTTCCTTATTAATCATGTCAAAACCGAAGTACTGACTACTTAGCTGATAATACCCTCGGGAACTGATTGTTTACCAGCAAAGGTATCGACTCAGTGAAACGATATTCTCAAGCTTGCATTTCCTAGCATGAATTTCTTGATAGAATTTAGTTAACATAAAATTATTAAGTGAATAAACAGGTTCCTTTTTTCTTGCGATATTTTACAATGAACCCAGATAAGCAAATGAACAAATATTTTTTTTTCATTTTAACTCATCTTTTTTCCTACTTTATAAATATCAATACTTAGATACATTAAATGTCTTTTTTTCAATGTCCGTTTAGATATTTCGCTATTTCTGTACACGAGTTTTCAAACAATATGAACAAAAAAAAAAAAGAAAATATAATTTGAAAACAACTTCCTTTCAACAGAAAATAATAAAAAAAAATCCTGTTTATCTCATACGTTGTATATTGTAATCATAAACGAACCATAACATGAGGGTCTGTATGGGGGCCCTTCATTTCTGTATTCGTTAGTTTTTTATGTCATTTTTCTCTATGATTTATGTCTTTTGCCCCTTATATTTGTGGACCCCATTATTCTCTATTCTTCATTTTGGGGCCATTTTTTTGTCTTTATTTTCGCCTCTTATTCTCTACTCTGCAAACCCCAATCCAGACCCTATAACATAGTTTGGGTTTTATTGGCTGATTGACTAACTTTGCTCCTCCCAATCCAGACCCTGTAACATAATTTGTGTTTTATTGGCTGATTGACTAACTTTGTTTGCTCCTCCCACTTCTAATAATATGTTAAAGCTAGCATGTTAGGTAACAAAACATTTGTTCTCTGTTGTCTACTGGAACTTATGAACATTGTTTTGTTTTAAATTCAGAGTGGATACAGGACATTTTAGACATTTTGTAACGGAACAACTATTAGCAACTTATGCATGGACATGTACAAGACATATTCTGAGGTGAATATATCCTTATTAATGAAACTTTTTCAATTCCAAATAGTTTTGAATATAATTGGATAATATAATTCTTATGTTATTTCAGGTGTACCAGACTGAGAGATAATTGAAGATTGTTTATCACGAGTAACTCATCGCTTAATTATATTTCTCAGTATGATGACAAACATGTTCAGTACACTATATTGTTCTTTGATAAGAGTTATGATTTGCGACCAGATTTATTCCCTTTATGCTGAGATTCAAAAGGGAAAGTTCCTGACGGATAAGAACATCAATATATCATTAGCTGGAAGTCCTACTAAAGTATACAAAGAAGAAAGGTCTCTCATGGAATGTAGTCGACGGCTTCTTAATAATGATGACATTTGTGTCGCAAGTTATGATACAGAAACGAATATGTGTATAATGTATTCTTCTTGTATCTCTCTTTTAATCGATGTTTCAAATACAGAAAACATTCTTATTCACAGAGACTTATCAGGTATGTTTACTAAAGAAAGAGAAAAGAACAATTAGATGAATAATATCAATAAATTACTTTTTTAATTTATATATCATCATCTTTTTTCTCAAGTTTTCATATACCGTATTTTCTCTTTTCTAATATTTTGTTATCTGAACGAACGTATTGTAAAACAACACATGATAGAAGTAGAATGAATTTATTTATCTTTCAATGTGAGATTTACTAACAGTTAACTGTTTCAAGATTGTTTTATGTTCTCTAATTGTTCTTGCTCACCATTATGTTTAGGAAAAATCTGCCCAAATAGATCTGACGAATTCACTTGACTTCCACATGTATAAATGTTGAACATATATATCCAAAACACATACTTTTGTTTCAAACTATTGTTTTGTGTTTTCTGGTATACATGCTTTGCTGGTCCTTCTGATTAGCCAACGATTAAAAATATCCAAAAACTTTCAATGATCTCATATAAATTTTATCAGTTTTATGATCAATCCGTTCTTCAGTCATGTCCTTTTGTATTGTTATATGCAAGCGGGGGCATCATCTGTCTATTCATATTTTCATTAGCAGTTCTATATAGTTTGCTGTAGGACATACTTAAAACCTTGATGTTCTCAGGCAAAGTTATTGAATGAAAACAAGAGAAAACTTTCCATAGCCGAACAATTCACCTATCACTTTGTGAAACCTTAGTTCCCTGCCTTTTTGCCTGCACATTGTGATTGCATATTTTGGTAAATTAATATCGTATTTGAATAAACATTCACCCTGTTCTCGTCAAAACGCAAATTAATTTCTTATGCCATCAATGATGAAAAAAACATACATCGAAAACAACGATATACAGTGGCGGCAAAAATGATTAGCGACCTGAAAAGATTTTCTCTTCTGGATCAATGGAAACACAAGTGCAAAACTGCAATTTGTTTATGATTGCCCTTAATCCGATGACGAAATTGTGATCGGGTATTGCAAATGCAGAGTAAATGCAATATCTTCAAATATATCCAAATAAGAGTACTTGAAAAGTTATGACTCAGCAACATTTGATTCAGTTCATGTTTTGTCTTCAAAACAATAAAATCTTCAAGTTGTTCAAAACTTTTACATATGGTTATCTTTTTACGAGAATATAAAACTAACATATAATGAGATAATTGATCTTATGTGAAATTTTTTAATAGTTCTACGCCCACGTGACTGCAGTGACATCCACCCAGGAAGTTTATCAGGGGTATACACCATATACCCAACAGATGAACATTTTAATGTTTACTGTGACATGGATATAGCTGGACCTGGATGGACTGTAAGTATAAATAACATTTATTCTGAAGTAAACAGGAAAAAGGCGGACGATACCGTTTGGACATTCAAAACTCATAAATCGAAGGTAAACTGACAACGAAATGACAAAAACGAAAAAAACAGGAAAAGGGTGCACAGAACATTACATAGAAAACTAGACTGATCAGCAGAATTCCCACCAAACACGGCTGAAAGGGAACTCAAGACCTCAGGTGGGGATCTAGGTGCAGGGGAGGTAAGATAAGATATGAAATATGTGTGGAAACACGTGTTTTTTCTCTCAATAATTTCTATCAAGCTAGTGTGAGACATAACGTTTGATATGCCAAAAAAAAAAAAAAAAAAAAAAATAACACGTGTGACTTAGTGTCTCATTTTATTCGTACATACTTTATTTTCTCGATAATTTGTTAAATATTTGTTCTTTAAAGTCCAGTTACAATCAAATCATCCATATTGATTATTTAATACATCCTACATCATTTACAGACACAAATACACTTATATTTTATTAAACCGAAACAGCAAAACTGCTCCAACAGAGTTATATTGAATAACCTCTATTTTTTTTATTTTACACTATAAATATACCATCTTTGTCTTATTTCCGATAGTGACATTTTTTACAGAGTGTGGTTTTTTGTGGCGGGTGATACGTGCATAATAGGCGACAATTACTCCTTTGACACGACCATTCTCGGTCCTTTTGGGGTTCCTGCGATTCCCCAAGTTTTTGTCTGTTACCATAATTTGTCTGCTTAATCGAAAAAATAGATTTTTAAATACTGTTGCTTTAATTTTTTTACTATTTGTTCACATGAACAGGTTTTCCAAAGGAGAACGGATGGAACTATCGACTTTTACCAGGGATGGTATGAGTTTGAGATGGGATTCGGAAATTTAGAAACAGAATTTTGGTTGGGTAATTTTTTCTTTTTGTATATCTGCTTAAAAATTTTCTTTCATCATTGTTCATGTTGTTTGTGATAATAATTTGGGCAGACTCTTAAAAACCAAATCCCCCTTTAATATTATCTCAGTATTATTAACTTTCCAAAATTCAATATTCTTAGAATTCAGTTACTTTGATGGTTACCAGTCTGAACAAAAACAAAAAAAAAACATATGTTTGATAAGCCTTACATATTTGTCGAAAAACGCATCCTGTCGCAGAAAAATTGGTACCATTAATGTTATTATATAGCTAGATATTTAACCCAACACAAAATTTCTAACAAATATTACTCAAGTTGGAGACGATCAAAGTTTGATTCAAATGATGAAAATATCAAAACGCTTCAAATTAAGATGATATTCTTATAATTATCTTTTAATTTAGCCTTATTAAGAATAAACGTCGTGTTGTACGTGATATATTTTATTCACGTTGTCCATTTAATACATTTACAAGAAAATCTCTTTAAACTACACGATTGACGTCATTTCTGACAATATGACGTTATACAATTATTTAATGGATGCAAATGATCTTAAAAAATAAATGTGTAATACTTTCTACATGTTCTAAGAAGTAAATATGTGTATTATGCTTTATTTTGTTTTGAAAATTTCTGTTGACATACTCTTACGGGTGATAAATAAGAGTCTAGCGCGATCTGCCGACAAGAGACATACATGCCAATAGCGCGACAGAACGGTTAACCAGAATCGGTTAAATCAAACAAACTAAATTGAATTATTTATTTGTTAAAACTTGTTATGGAATTCATATACGAAAATGATTGTTACACCCAACAAAATGCATATGGTTATTTGTACTCGTCAGCGTTTGTTATAGGTTTTGGATTTTCAAAGGTTTTGGTCAACACATCTCAATATCCAACGGTTTCAAAATGTATTTTAATGAAATCATTCTCTTAAGGTGGTACCTAACACTATAGGGTGATAACTCTGTAAAGTCAGCTAAACGTTTTAATTACGTTGAGTTGTTAAAGGAATATTAAGCTTCTCAATGATCAAAATTGGAGTTTGTCAAACTGCTATATAACCAGTGTAATTTTTCTGACGAAACGGTTGGTTAAAAAATTTTGAAATTTTTATATTTGTATAAAAGGGTCAAAGTAAATACTTTGACAAAATTTTATGAAAATTAAACGAGCCAAATTAATTTTAGTGAAAGTGTTGGGTACCACCTTAAAGACCTATAATTGTATAGTGTATGTGCTTATATTGTTTCTAAATTTGGTCTTCCACAGTAATGGTAGTAAACAAGCATGGTGGTGTGCGTTTGCTTTTCGTCTTGTTGATCTCATTTACTAAGCCCTATTCAACTTATTTTAACATATTATTTCTCCGTTATGTAACTACACCACTGTCCAATGTCAGAACAGGGATGAGTGTTCAAACATATGTTAAGCTCCGCCAAATTTGTATGTACCTGTCCCAAGTTATGAGCTCGTAATTTCATAGTGATCGTTGTTTGTTGTATGCAAATTTGTTGTTCTTTTATTGTGTTATGCATAAATCATGCCGTTGATTTCGACGATTCCCATTTTATTTTCAATGGTCGGCACTGGCATTACTCATGGTATGGGTTTTGCTCATGTTAAAGGCTGTTAATTAGCTTATAGTTTTCTGTATACACTTCCTTTCGTCTGTAGAGGATAGTTATTTGACAATCATAACAAATCTTCTTTTTAGAACTGATAGCATTTTCTGTATAAAACAACACAATATTGTTCCGGGAACATATAGTAAGAATATGTGTGATCATTTTTGGTCAATTGCATTCTATTTCATTTTCGAACAGGAAATAAATACATACACCTTCTTACCTCTTTTGGAAAGAAGAAACTTTATATCTTTCTTGAGGATTTTGAAGGAAATTCGACATATGCAGAGTACAGTGACTTCAGTATTGGTGATGCCACATCAAATTACCATTTAGATGTTGAAGGATACAATGGAACTGCAGGTATAAATACAAATATAACTGATTCAAATTATAAGTTTGTATTTGCATGGTGGGTATTGCATGCATAGTTCTTTTGGAATTCATGGGATAGTCTCAAGTTTTGTTAGCTACCTTGGTTTGTCTCTTCCTTATAGAATTGTGAATTTTGAGTATTGATTACCTCTAATTTCTTAATTATCCTTATTCTGTTTAGTACTCTGTTATAACGAAACAAACTGGTTGGGAACAGCATATTTTGTTTTAACAAACAGTATTTTGTAAGGCATTACTCTCAAGTGTAATACAACGTTCTGTTAAAAGGTCTTAACTGTGAACATATTATTAACGGTTTTTTCTCTCCTGGATAAAAGGTTGAATGACGTTTTTTTTTTTGTAAATGTTTAGACTTCACTGATGAAGTTTGAATACTTTACTACACCAGACGACATTCTTTAACTTGGTCAGAGAACGATTCTACAACAAGCTAGATTTTATAGCTGGGAAACATGTCCGATGATCCTTTGATATTCTGAATGCACGAGATTTTATAGCCGGGAAACATGTACAATGATCTTTTGATATTCTGAAAGCACTTTATAGGAGCTGTCTTCTGATTTAGTATTTAAAAAAAGTATTTATTATATAACATAGAAGATGTGGAAAAAGTGATAATATGACATTTAAATTAGTTTACTATCAATTCACATAATGATGTTTTTTCTCTGTAAAATTCATACAAAATGTGATATTTTTCTACAACCTGTAGCTTGAAAACAAGCTCGGTGACTTATCATTTATATACAACAATATATGCTTATATATAAGTATGAACAAATAATATTTCGGTTATACCCCTATATATAAATTAAATTCAACAATTGGTTTTGGGTGTTATTACTATAAATAGAAACCACTTTATAAACAAACAAAAACAAAACATTTCTTTCCAAAAAAAAAAGATATAAAATATCTGTAATCTTTCACATATATATACATTAAAATGTATACAAATAAGGCGCTTGAGAATTGCTCGCTATTTTATGAGATAATAGAAAAATAAAGGATAAATGAGATACTAGTAAGTACATTATAATTTCCTTAATTTTTTACTATTGTTGTATTGTCAAACTTATAAAAATGCATGCTCATTTGTATTCTTTTGTTTTTACATTCACAGGAGATAGCCTTATGATTCCTGGTACTAGAAACCACAACGGTATGATGTTTTCTACTAAAGATAGAGATAATGACAGATATTCTGCTCACAACTGCGCACACACGTTCAAGGGAGCGTGGTGGCACAGAGCGTGTCATTATGCAAATTTGAATGGAGCCTATTTAGGTGGACCATATTCGTCTTTTGCCGATGGTATCGTATGGTTTACATGGAAAGGATATCAATATTCGTTGAAGTCTACTCAAATGATGTTTAAATGAAGCTATGAATGACGGTGTTACATCTTTCCTTTAAAGTTCCTGAGGACATTTTACATTAAATGACTAAGGGATATAATCTGAAAATAACTTAGAAATAATAACAAAGAATTTAATGGTATTTTCAAAATAGAAATATAATCTCATATTGTTTTTATTTTATTCGAAATAGGTTAACCAGCTTTCAACATCAACCGACCGTTTCCCATTTTAAGTCTGCTATACGAAGCATATTTATATATCGCCTTATGAAAGAATTTAGGCATTAGCAAATGTTCAAAAATTAGTAAATTTGACATTACAAGACCTCCAAGAAAAAGCTAAATGTCAAAACCCCCCATTATGTTATATACATTAACATCATGGTTTCTGGTGGGGTTGTGTTTCTCAGTCTTTAGTTTTCGATGTTGTGTTTTATATACTGTGATTTGTCTTTTGTTCGTTTTTGTGTACTGCGATGTACAACTTTGTCTTTTACTTAAAAAAAGATTAATTATTGACATTGTAAGTATTACCTCTAACTTTTCATAGTTTTATATGGTAAAAAAATGAAAAAAAATACTGGCTCTGACTTCGCAAAGAATTAAAAGCTCCGAAACATCCCAACATGGAAACGATGTCGTCAGACGTATTATGTGTTCTTTTATCATTAGAAATTTAAAATAAACCATTCAAGTACACAGTCAGATCAGCGCACGCATGATAATAGCAATAATACTATTTGCATTAGTCCACGTACAATTCAAGTACAGCTCATTTTGGACTTTAACCTTGTTTTATGACTTGGAAACAAAGCTGTTGCTTTCTAAATGTAAAATTTAAAACTGAAAAAAAAACTATAACAATTTGATATCAGATTCCCAATCTACTAATAATTTAACTTAAAAAGTTATCTTCACCATCAGCAACGCTTAATTGAATTGAAAAGCACAACATCCTTTTTACGGATTGAATGTAAACTGTACAGGTTGAAATATGTTTGTGAAACGAAAAGAAAGAAATACGAATGTATGGTTCATTGGAGTGCGTATCATCGAAAAATTATACGCCACAGAGTTAATGTGGTACCAAACATCCTGACTTAAATTAATTTAGCTAATTTAATCTTCATAAAATTTGACTAAATATAAACTTTGATCCTTTGACAAGAATACAAAATTTAAAAAAAAAAAAAATGAAATACACTTTTTATCGAAAAAAATCATTAAATACATAGCAGTTTGACAAACACTGATTTTGTTGATTGAGAAGCCTAATATGTCCTTAACAATGTAGAGAGATTAAAATGTTCACATAATTTTTACATATTTATCTACCTGTAGTGTTATGTAGTCCCTTAACATTCCTCATTTTGTATTACCTCTAAATAACAAAAGGGAGACAACTAGATTAGAGAACTGAGATATTCGATACCATACTGGTGCAATGACTAAACTGATGGTATATGTCTTCTATCTAGTCCTTCCCGCAATTTGAACAATGTGATGAAAAAAATGATCTCTGATCCCCCACGCTGTCACAGCTATGATCAACAGTGTTGTACATCAAAAGAGGGACGAAAGATACCAAAGGGACAGTCAAACTCATAAATCTAAAACAAACTGACAACGCCATGGCTAAACATGAAAAAGACAAACAAACAACAGCACACATGACATAACATAGAAAACTAAAGAATAAACAACTCGAACCCCACCAAAAACTAGGGGTGATCTCAGGAAGGGTAAGTATATCCTGCTCCACATGTGGTACATTCCTCATCTTGTATTACAAAACTGATGGTATATGTATTTTATCTAGTCCTTCCCGCAATTTGGACAATGTGATGAAAAAAAATGATCTCTGACCCCCCACGCTGTCACAGCTACGATCATCAGTGTTGTACATCACATATCCTTCGTGATACCTCTAAATATGACTTTCTTCCATTCGATCGAAAGATGTTCTTTATTCATCACATCAGAACCATAGGACGAAGCTATATGTACGAACCTTTTCGCAACTTCATTCTCTATGAATCTAATACAAACGTCTAGTTATCATCTCATATATTGTCTGAAACAGAACATTAAGACCAGTTGATATTAAAAAAGATGAAACGTTCAAAGTAACATAAAAAATTCCGAACTCCAAAGATTTTTATTAAACGGGAAAATCCCTAATTTAATGGCAAAATCAAAAGCTAAAACATCAAATGATGGAATTAACTGTCATATTCTTGACTTGGTACAGGAATTTCCTTATGTAGAAAATGGTGAATTAACCTTTTATGGCTAGATAAACCTCTCATTTGGATGGCATTTGCATATAATTCGATTATATTGACAGCAATGTGTTGTGAGCAAAACAAACAGACACAAAAGGTAAATATGTCACAAATTGGGAAACAACAGTCAATCATAACCACAATGAAAACACACATCTATGTCAACAAAGACAGGCAGAATGGCATACAAGTATCAGTATATTCGCAAAAATTAAAAGCAAAAATACAGAAAATGACCATAGCATATTAACACAATGGCGGTGTATAAAATAACGAGCCACGGCAGAAGTATATTTACAAAAACATAGACTAAACAGTAAAGGTTAAAAATATAAAAATGTAAAATGAAAACTATAACACATAAATAAGATAATAAACAACGCCAGTATCTAGAATCTATACATCAAGACAATCATGTATTATTTTTGAAGTTGGTAAGGAATATTTATCTCTTTGTATATCTTTCGATGAACTTTTTTAGAAGAAGGACGAGACATTCCTTGACATAACCCTGGTTCGTCGACTTTTTGCCAAGATACTGCTTACGTTTTATAAAGTAGCAACTACAAGCACTTGAATACCGAATAAGTTGGTAAATGTATATCCAATATGCAGGTGAAGCTGGTATATCTATACTAAGTTGGAGGACATTGTCAGGTACCCTTATCAAATTGTTGAAATGTCATTAAGTCTAAAAACCTCCTTTAAATGTCACCTCCATAAGTTTATATTGTATTGTCCTAAGGAAAACCTATCAACTTTTAAGCAGGTCTTTGTGATACTAAATATTGGATAGTCAGTGATATTTTTGTCCCACGCGCGACACATTACGAGGGACATACACAATAACGGGCGTCCGTCCTGTCTTGTTAGTGCTCTCACGTGTACAATTCTTGCCAGATGTTAATAAAACTTATATCATGATAGGTTCATATCCGCAATATCTCGGACAAGTTCAAAAATCAGTGTCGATCAATTATTTTCAAGAGTTATGCTCCTTGCAAATATTTACTCTATGGAAAATTTCATTGTTAGCACACTCATATGTACAATTCTTACCCGATTTTCATCAAAATCATATCAAAGGCTTATATCAGCAATGTCTCTGATAAGTTCGAAAATTAGTGCCAATCTAATATTTTTAAAGAGTTATGCCAGTTGGAAACATCAATTATTACAGGAAATTGCATTGTATTTTCTCTCAAGCCTTCGTTTCTCTACAATATTTGTAAAAAGTTTTATAGAAGAAAAAAATTTTTTTTTGTTTATGGATTGCCCTAATATAACAAGTTGTTCGTCAATTCCTGTTTTCAGTTTTACTTGGCACAAACTTACTGCCACCCTGTCAGTGAGTTAGTACAACAAAACTTCTCATATATATCTCATACATAATACAGTGAAAGAATTATGATGGGCAAATTATCCTGTAGGAAACCATGAATCAACAACTTAACACTATAGTGGATTATTGATACTGGTACAGTTACAAAATTTCAAAACAAAACCATTACTACATAAGAAAATGCCTGTACCAAGTCAGGAATATGACAGTTGTTATCCATTCGTTTGATGTGTTTGAACTTTTGATTTTGCCATTTGATTGGGGACTTTCTTTTTCAATTTTCCTTGGAGTTCAATATTTTTGAGATTTTACTTTTTACATGCTGGTAAATTTCTTTATTAATCAGTGATGTTTCATGACCTTAACCACGCACTAGGGTTTCATTTTTAATGTTTTTAAATGAATTATAGATCCTATACTCATTATCAGAAAACTACTTTAAAGGTTCTTTAAATTTGCATACTACATTGTAAAATCCAGTTTTCGCAAATATTTTTAATAAATAAGGAACTTTAAACAAACAAAATGGTTTGAAGTATGTCGATAATCTATTATGCATGAAAGCACTCAGATATATTTTTATTTTACAATGTTAGGCAGGCAGAAGAATAGTTTCTTAGTTTTACGGTTTTTCAGGGAAGGTAATTTATTTCACTATCTATAAACCATAGGATCAAACTATTTCTTCACACATCATTCTTACAGATTTAAAAAAGATACGGGTTCTTTTAGCCAGTTCAGTGTCTGGATCTTTGCTCCTCTATTTTTTATACTTTTTATCAGATTTTCGGAATCCTCTGGTTTTAACCATATATTGTTATTAACAAATTTTGCCAACTAACCCCTACTTTTCTTTTCATAATTTTATAACATTAAGTTTTAAAAAGCCATATTTCCAAAATTTTATAAATTCTTGTTATTTTTCCATAGTTTTTAAAATAAAAAAGGTGCCAATGTTAAATGTATAAAAAATCTAGAGAGAATAATTTCTGCCAAATTTTCAATGTCTAATATCTCGAAAACGAGCACACAGACCCTCTATTTTTTTCTACTTTTTTAGTTTCTTTATTAATCAACTATCAATTCATAACAGTCATTTGAAAAGCGTGATATTTTTTTTAACAGAGTAGCGAACATCCTTAAGTTAAGTTGTGTAGGTGGTGCATGAACGACATGAACAGCACATTGCACAGATTAACGCTTTGACGGGTTTCTATTAAAAGGTTTTTGTGAATGTGTATTGCAAAATTAAGAAGTTTTTGTTCTGTGGCAGAAAAAAATCCATACTGCCACTGAGAACTTCTGACACAAAATGTCCTTCGTTTCTTTGTCTATGTCACAGAGGTTTTTACTAATGCAAATACACCACACAGATGTGTTGACAAAACTGAAAGTACAATTCATCCTATATGTATTTCTAAATGAGACATATTATGACATTAATATATGATCTTCCGAATTCTCCGCCATGATTTTGCACAAGTATTATTATGGTTTTTCAGATAGAAAAAGCTATGAAAGGGAGGTAACTCTCATACTAAAAAAGATGATTATATGAAAAATTTCAATGGTCACTGTGAAAAAAATACTGTCTACCTCACCAATGTTAAGTTCTCACATGATATTCATTACTAAATCATTTTGAAATATCTTTACCAGAATAAATGCATTTTAGTGCACTTGATTTAATTTTTATGTAGAAATTTCCATACATTTAAAAACATAAAATAACAGCAAGTGCCTCTAAATATTGACCTATAACAATATCATTTAAACCTCCAAGTTTACCATAGCTAATAATATTATTTTATAAGGCCATTTCGATAATATTCCTTTCAAAATTATGCATATAATTCCAACATAACTTTGGAATTTTAATCTATTCTCTAGAAAACTGCTAAAATAGACTAAACAGCTTATTCAAAAATATATTATGCTGTGTCCATAACAATAGTATAAACTATGTCAAATAACAGCACATTTTTAAGTTACATATGACATATGAGGTGTTCCTACCAATTATTATGAAAATCTGTGACTATGCATGTCTGAGTCAGTTGGATCCTTAGGAAGAACTCATTGTAGCTACAAGATATTTACTTTGGCTCAGATAAATTGAAATGTTGCTGAAATGTTGATGAAATGTTGCGAAATTAAGCTATGAAGATTGAAAATGGTCTCCAGGACAAACGCTAGATCACGACTCTTTTGACATGCAACATGACAGAAAATTTACTTTCCACTCAACTACTGTATCACGGGAAAACTAATTAATGTCATCCTCCGGTGACATTTCCTGAATATTGGGATATTTATCATTCTGAAAACCACTGGTCCAACTAGAAAACTATGTTTGGAGTTTTTGTAACTATTCTCTTGACTTAAATTCACGAGCAAGGTGACCGTTTAAATTTTCCACTTAAACAATCAGCTCTTGTAATATTTAATGTTAATGCTGCTCACCGTTTTGAATATTTCATTAACAAGTTGCAGAAAGCAAGCATAATAATTAATCAGGTTGTACCTGAGACCTCTAACCCCTTGATTTATCTGATAAATCTCTGATTAAGGAGGAAGTGAAATCGTGTTTCATTGCATGGTATGCAAACAAGTTGGTACACAATTAGAAACTGGTAAAACTGTCAAAAGCCTTGAGATAAATCTAAAGTTGCCAAATATAAATCCAATACACGCTAATTGGACTATTCAAGCAATTGAAAAAGTAAAAGATCAAACAGGCGTAATCTGTAACGGTTGGTTGAGGAGTGGAATGTTGACAGTCGATAAATAGATAATTGTATATACATACACCTACATGGCATGACTTACCTAAACAATTTTTTTCGTCTGATCTGTTTGTTTACAGAATAGGGAGCTACCATTTGATTTTTATGGGGGGGGGGGGGGGGAGGGGGGAGGGGCTAGGATGAAATTTGAAAAAAATAGGCAGGACAGGAGTTTTGAGTAAAAAAAAAGGCAGGATGAGACAATTGCCAAAAAAAAAGAAGTCAGGACGACAATTTAGGTAAAAAAAGTCAGAATAAACTAAAATAAAAGCAGGACCAAACAGAGTGAAAAATAAAAAAGGCTGGACAGAGATTACAGCTAAAATAAATGCAGGACAAAATTGTTCATCCTAGCCTCCCCCCCCCATAAAAATCAAATGGTTGCTCCCTTATGATATTAATGTGTTCATGTCAATTTCCATTCAGTGATAAAGTTTGCAATTTAATCATCTTTATTTTGGTACATGCTCAGTTAAAGTTAAGGGACTTATTTACGGCGATTTATTTTCGCGTTGTTTTTTTTGTTTCATGCTCGCAAAATTAGCGAAAAATAAGTCGTTCCCAAAAATAAGTTGTCCATTCAACTGATGTGTTTGAGCTTTTGATTTTGCCATTTGATTAGGGACTGTCCGTTTTGAATTTTCCTCGATATTCTGTATTTTTGTGATTTTACTTTTTACAGTATTCTGGTATCTTCAAATCTAAAACTTATATTCCGTTGTTATTTGGTTATAAGAAAAAAGAATTATCGGTTAGACTAATTTAAACAATATTATCATTTGAACAATAAAAGTATTAATGCTTGTCTTCGGCTTAACGTTCATAATAATCATAAAGATGAATATATCTGAAAGAGAACTGACAGAAAAGGCACACGAAACGATTGAGTCGACAATAAACTGACAACACCATGACTTTTAAACGATAAAGACAAAAAGCCAAACGACAGTACAAAACTCACAATATTGATAACGATTCCCACCAATAACTGGGGATGATCTCAAGGATAGATTTTATGTACTTTCTTTCATAGTAAGCATGTGTGTTTCCTAAAAATTTCACCCTTGTAACCATAGTTGATGGGTGCGATTAATTTCTTGCGATTTTAGTTCTTGGCTTTTGTTTAACGAACATAATTATGATCAAGATAAACATATATAAAAGAGAGGCAACAGATACCAAAGGGACATTCAAACTAATAAGACTAAAATAAACGGACAACGCCATGGCTAACAAAAAGAAGAAAAAGACAAACAGACAAACAACGATACACAAAACACAATATTGAGACTGAGTAACACGATTCCCACATCAACTGGGTATGATCGCAAACATAGATTTTATTCATTTTCTTTCATAGTAGGCATGTGTACTCCCTTTAAAATTCACCAATGTAACCATGGTTGATGAGCGCGATTAATTTATTGCGATTTTAGTTCAAATGAAATTGTTCCTTGAACTGGATTTGACATTGGTATTTCTTACCTAATGCATATCCTTCGACTGACATTTGAATAATGTATACCAACTATTTTTCCCGAGCAATTTTTTTTTCGGCTTTTGCAAGTATAATAATTACGCGAAAATAAATCATCGCGAATATGTAAAACTTGGATCTTTCCTTATTTGACTTCATCAAGCAAAATTGAAAATCGGGAAATTAATTCTCCTATGAATGGACTAGTACGGGCTAATCACGAAATAAAGTATCCGCGAGAATAAGTTGGTTTACAGCATATTACCAAACTGTCAATAGTTTATAAAATTGAGAATGGAAATTGGGAATGTGTCAAAGAGACAACAACCCGACCAAAAAAGAAAATATGTCTTTACATGAAGTAAATATTAACATATTTAGGCC
The DNA here is from genome assembly GCA_037788925.1 of Mytilus galloprovincialis. Lineage (NCBI taxonomy): Eukaryota > Metazoa > Mollusca > Bivalvia > Mytilida > Mytilidae > Mytilus > Mytilus galloprovincialis. The sequence goes on from CM075338.1 coordinate 40,346,527, forward strand.
TAATTGACTTACCTATAGGTATAAAACCACTAATTCATAGCCCCATTGCTTTCTATGTTAAATTCTGCAATTTAAAGCATAAATGGCTACTTTGTCTTAAGTTCAAATAAAGGAGCAGTTATTTCATGTCAAAACTATACCTTATCCTGACTTGTGCTGAAAAAATCAACATACCTTTAATTGCATATTAGAGCGTACTGGTTTTCGAAGTTTGATAGTACCCAAATATTCCACCTATTGACAAATATACAGCTAATGCGTAGGAACTATTTTGTTTAAAATATGTACTACTTTCTTTTATGTTCTTTCCGACCGGGCCAGAATTAGTGGTTCTATACCTAAACTAAGTTTTGAAAGACCATGAAGTTAAACCTATATATAAACACTCATCTGTGATTTCGGCCTTTAATAGCTGACTATGCGGTATGGGCTTTCCTCATTGTTGAAGACCGTACGGTGACCTATACATTGTAGCTGTTAATTTCTGTGTTATTTGGTCTCTTGTGGAGAGTTGTCTCATTGGAAATCATACCACATCTTCTTTTTTATACTCAGTCAAACCTTTTTTCGTTTCGGATTAACGATTTTTATAATCACCTCAGAAATTGTGAAAAAAAGTTAATGTCTATAACTACAAAAATCTTATACTATGAAACAAATTTTAACAGATTGTAAAACAAAAAGGGAAACATTAGTATTTAGTTGGTCGGTCATACGCACTTATTTTGAGAGATAGAATTAAAAGAACATTTATTTTTGACTGAATGGGAATTATTTCAAAATGAAGGCATGATAAACAAGTCTAAGAGAGATAACTCAAATTTGTCACAAGATGTAAGTATAATTATGCTATTTCATAATATTATGCAATTTCCTATTTGCCTCGACTGATAAACCTTAATAATTCATACCTCTAAAACCCTTTACTTTTTCTTTATTGTTTTCATGGTCTTGAATTTACGTGATATTGGAATATATCCAATATTTGTATTTAAACATATTATTTAATTTAAGTAGTTAATTGATGTTCAATATATTCAAAGTAAGAATGAGTAAACTATTTGTCACGTGATATCACGTCAATTATCATTACATTATCATGTATACAATTTGTGTATTGTAAATGTACAAGTGTTATAAGTTATCGTCAATAACTGTCTAAATCGCAATGATGAAATTCGGGTTGCTGCATAAATTGTCATCTATATTTATTTTCAATTCTGTTTAATCATTAGATATGACTTTCAAACCTATCACAATTGAAATAACTTGATTTATTTTTGATAAGAGTGTCAGCTCAAGGTGTTTTTGTCTTTTTTTAAATTGTAGAGAAAGTGCTTTTTTTTCTTCGACGAAATATATTTTGACAAGACGTGTTGTTGGGTAAAATTTGTTTTGTAAAACAGTAGACATTTAATGTTGAATCCAGAAATTATTCAACGCTTGGCAAACTGTTTTCTTAACGATCTAAATGAGGCATTTTTCAATCATTATCTTTTCCTGAAATGGCATACCAATAGCATTGACTAAACACCTACTCAACTATGCATGCATTTCAAAGGACAGGTATCATAGGACTAAATATAAAATTCAATACACGACGCATCATTTTTTAAGGATTTAAATCTATCATATTGTAAAAGAAATTGCTCAGTAGCATATATTAGTATTAAATGGTATTTTATCTTGATAAAATTAAATAGCAGATACACAGACAAGCATTACAAAAAATTAAAATTGCATAATAACAAGGAAATACAGAAATGTAGTTCAACAATGCAAGTAAAAAAATAAGATCGGCATCATGAGGGTGAAATTATAATGAAGTAATGTAATATTGTTTCTGTCTATGAAGAAATAACATAAAAAATTTAGTGCACACTGAATAACGCGCGTAGCGGGTTATTTAACAGTGTGCACCACATTTTTTATGTTATTTCGAATAGACAGAAAAAATATTACAGTCATTTCTTATAATTTAATTCTAAATTCCATTTTAAACCGTAGAAAACCATGAAAAATCATTGATGACGTCACGGTCACATGACTAAATTATGTCTATGGGCTCATAACAAAATCACGTCAGCCAATCAGAAGACGCGTTATATCCAAAATTAAATTATAATGACGTAATGTAATATGTAGTTGATGCATCTGCATTTCCTTTGACATGTTTATTGCAAACAGTTATATTTAGCTTTCGAATTACTTACATGCTCAAAGTTATATAGGGGGTCAATACGGTTTCAGAGGAGATTGTTGTAAACCTAAAATCAATGTTGATGAAGTCCTTATTAAGAAAACTAATCAAAATGCTAGGCGAAAAAAATATTACACACATTTTCAAAAAGTTTTTTTGGCTTAATCATGTCTTTTTGATGTCTTGATACAATGCTCAACACAGGCTAACTTATTTCAAAAGATTAATGAAAAACAATAGAATCTGGCAATACTTCTCAATTGAGCTTGGGAAACTTAACTTCTTATGTTATAGGATGAATCTAACTAAGAACGTGAGTTTTGTCATTCTTCAAGATATAAAGTAGATGTAGTATTTTTGCGTATAAGAAAGCTACATTTTTAAGCAGATAATCGTAAAAATTTATCACGAATGACTTCAACTTTATATATTCCCTTTCGATTTTTTTGTATGGGGGGATTTGGGGGAAGGGGGGGGGGGGCGGGGAGTAGGGATTTTTTTTTAATTTTATGGTTTCTTACTCGAAATAATTGACTTTCTTTTTAGAAATATTTTCTTTTTTTTAAAACATTTTATTATCTGACATAATAATAATTTGTATTTCCCAAAGTTTTAAATTCATATGGACTTTAACAGAAAGACTTCAAATATAGGACTATCACATGAATATTTTATAAGTTGGTTTCAAGTTAATATGGAAGATTTTAAAAGTTGCATGAAAAGACAAAGTGATTATTTAGATAAGGAAAAACGATAAAACATCAGACGTTTGAATGTTCCCTAGTTTCTCATCAGAATATATTTTCTGCAATAAAACAAAAAATCCATTTACCAAATGTCTCATCTTTATGAATTTTGCAGTTTAAATGTAAGATTTTGTTTGTTGTGTTGAGCGTTATATATTTTAAAACAATAATTCATATTAAGTTGTTTTAAAAGCCAGATGAACCTTAAATAAATTTTCTTTATTTTCCAAACAAATTTTTAAAAGTTTCCATCTGACACCTGATTAAAAGAGACTCATCGATTTTGTCAGTGTTATGCAATGACAGTCAATTAAACATACCCAAAGTGATTTGGAAACAGTGGAGAAAACTTAACTACTTTTCGTGGTACTTCAGAAGCACAACATGTACCGTCTAACATATATGTTAGTTTTCTTGTTTGCATGGGCAATATGTGAAATAGTTATTATCAAAAAACAAAAAGACATAATATATATTGGACACACATTGTTTACGATATCTATACCGACGTGGACAGTGTGTGCCCATTTTTGCTCGAGAGTGCAGGTATGCAGATCTATCAACTTTATAGCATGGAATAAAACTTGCCAGATAAATGATGCTGATCCCGGGGAAAGTAAATGTGGACTCATTGAAAGTACTGGGAATAGCTTTTTAGCATCCTCGACATTTCCAAAGGTAATTACGATATAGAAACTATAAAACAAAATATTGCAAAATATTTTTAGAACATTTAGGATAATAAAATATTTGATCTTATACCATGTATAATGCTTTTTTTTTTTCGAAAGAAACAAATGAAATGAGTAATATTTAATTACAAACTGGGTTTTAAAGAAGTTTTTGCCAAAAAATTGATCGTATTCATCATACTTATTGTATACATATTTTAGTTTTTAGAAATGCAAGCTTTCAAAACCGAAAAAGCTGTATCAGGTTGCAATTATAAATCCTTTCAATTCTCTATTTAGTCGTGAATGTTTTAAATCGCAATAACAAAGTCACATTGTCATCAGTCCTCAGTAATTCGCACGCATTTTTGTCTAAATTTATAGTAAAAAATAAATAATCAACATTTGAAATCTTCCTCTTCTAAAGTTGAAAATGTATTTGAAAACGCTTTTGATCTTTCTGTTTTATATTTCACAACTTAGCAGTTTATTTTCTATTTTTAAGCTAAATGTTTCATGATTGTTTATTGGGAAATATTGATTATAACTTTTCTAATCAAGTTAAGTAAATCTTTATTTTATTAAAACTTTATTGCTTAGCAATTATTTCTTCAATACCGTAATCATACCCTTGATTAAAAGACCGTTTAGAATTTACTGCCTATGTTCAAGTTTTCGCGTAATTTGTCTTTATGTAAATATCTTTTAAAAATGATCTTTTAATATTTTTAAGTTTTAGATAAACATAGTTCAAAAGTCATAATCTTAAGCTTCAATCGAAACAATCTGAAAATGCCTTGTAATAAAAAAAAAATACCTCGGCTAAACGTATTTTAACATATCAGTGAAAAAAATTCGAAATGATTGAAATGAACATTTTCATTTAATCGTTTGATCAACTTTAGCAACTAGCTGGTCAATGCACAGGAAATGATTGTAAGTGCAACGAGGCCTGTATGCCAAGGGGACAGAATTACTACTGTGTTCCAATACCTGAGTTATCTAAATGCAGCAAACGTAAGTTTAATATTTCATTACATATGCATTTATACTCGTTATTGAGATAAACAAAGTATTTTCACCCATGTCATTAAATGTCTTTACTCTCCTCATTTGTTGTTGAAAGGAAGCCGCATTTGCCCCGTGTATTTGCAGCAGGCTATTTGAAGAATGAAAAACGCTTATTTTCAAAAAGTGTTTGTCATATTCAAATTTTATATTACAGCGATGTTCTACGATGATTGAAGACAAATAGTTCCGGTGTTTCTTTCATTTATGTTGTTTCAGAATAAATTAATACAGAATTTTTCCATTATCTTCTTATTAATACAAATGGAATGTATCAATAATTCAAGGCAAGTATGACATTGACAAATTGCACATATCACACCAACAATCATTGGCCTATATAGTGGAGGACATGTATTTTAAGTATATTACATGAAAGACCAGTATGTAAGAAGTCAAAAACTGGAAAATATTTAGCTCATATAAATATTATTACCACAAAGTGTCATCATAAATGCACATTACGTATATATCCGATATTCAAAATAAGTACTATACTAGTCCGAAACGAAAACAAATCTACCTTAAAATTATTTTTAGCACTTCTCCCACGTGACTGCAGTGATCTTCCTGTATGAAGTGAATCGGGAGTACATACATCATACATACACTCTACAAATATATCCGATATTCGAAATAAATATTAAACTAGTCTTTAACGAAAAAACATCAACCTTTTAAACTACATTTTAGCATTACACCCACGTGACTGTGGAGATCTTCCCGTAGGAAGTCAATCGGGGGTATTTACAATATACCCGTCAAATGAAAGGTTTGATGTTTACTGTGATATGGATACAGCAGGATTTGGATGGACCGTAAGTGTAGTGAAGATGTAGATTTTTATTTAGAAATATCTATTACGTAAATGTTACATAGTCTTGTATTTATATAATACAGATATTCATTTGTACTGTAATTCACTTTTGTAAAACTGATGTTTATTTCGTCAAACGAGTGGAATGAATATCAGTTTTCCCAGATAAAAATATACGACACATTCATCAAATCAATAGCCTGATTGTTTCATTAAATGAAAAACAAAAATTAAAGGTTTGTTTTATTTTATTTATTTTATTTTGTTAATTAGTCTTTTTTTCTATTATCGTATTCTTTTCAGGGTTAGTGACATTGTTTTAGGAGGGGGGTAGTATTTACTGTGTATGTTTCTAAATTTGTTTGTATGTCTCTTTCATCTCGCGGGATCTGTAAATTCGTATGAAAACCTGCGAAATTTTATTAAGGATATTATGTATTCCTTGACTGTATTTGGATTTGTGCTCCATTGTTTTTGTTATCTATACATACAAATGTTGTTTTATATTGGCAAATTCAACCAAATTTGTTATTCGGATTTCTGTCTAGATATTAAACGAAATGTACAAATCTCATACGAATATTATATAATTCATATGTAAGACTTTTAATATTTATATGAAAAATTTATGAATTTTCATGATTACAGCAGGTATTTATTTTATTATCAAACAGACAAATTTTTATTGTTTCATTCTTTTTTTATAACTTTTCAACATAAGGGTAGATATTTTACAACATAAGGGGAGATAACTTTGCAACATAAGAGGAGTTAAATTTGCAATATAAGGTGAGATAACTTTGCAACGTAAGGAGAGATAACTTTGCACCATCAGGGGAGATAACTTTGCAACATAAGGGGACATAAATTTTGTAATAAAATGATTTGTTAATTATTCCCTTTTCATTATATAGCAAAAGAAAAGTCCATTGATTCTTTAGTTTTTATATGAAAGCATATCATTACAGATATCTTCTCATATTTTATCTTTAACTATATGTGTAATTTTCGTATCACACACAATTGTTTTCCCATTGTTTTTTCAATACTTAATCTTTATAACTGCTGACATGCTTGTGCAACCATACATTAGCATGAAAGGAAGCCCAGTGACCCATACTTTTAAATATATCTTTTTTAAAATGCATAATATAAATTTTTTCTGAAAAATTATTAAAAAAAGTCACTGAATTTCAATTTAAACCCTGTAAAATTTATCCGATAGGAATTTACGTAAACGTTATAGAGCATCAATATGAAAATATTCATAGCATGATTCCTTTATTAATCTATAGTCAATTACAACAAAAAGATGACTGAGATCAGTAGGGTAAAAAACTAAAACCAATAATAACTAAAACAAGACTAAAATTAACTAATTGGGTTAGTTTTTCTGTATTAGAAATATAAATCAATTAGCATAAAATGGTGATAGATGGAAAATCGAAAACGTGTGAAAAATTGTGAAGATCAAACATTTTAATATAAACAATCTGCATCCATTTCTTTAGGGTCGTAAATAAACTAAAAAAATATAAACGTGTTTTACGTCTACGATACCGATTGTAATGCGTTTTTGTTAAACTTTAGATTATGTTAGTTGACATAGTTGACAACTGAAAGCTATGATAGTAAGCCAATTCAACATTTCAATCATCATATTGTCATATTATAGTTTTTTTCTTCGTACAACATCATCTCAAAAGCAGACGGTTTATGCACAGTGTCTATTAGGACATGATAACCAAATGTCTTACACAAAAACAAATGGATATAAAAGATAGCCATATTCCAGAAAATTAGGACCTTGAATATTATATAACATCAATAATGATGTGCGTTGAATATCAAAGTTAAATTCACTTCTTTTATCTTGTTGTATTTCATGTGCTTTATACAGGAAAACTGATTTATAAAAAAGAAGATGTGGTATGATTGCCAATGAGACAACTCTCCAAAAGAGATCAAAATGACACAGAAATTAACAACTATAGATCACTGTACGACCCTCAACAATGAGCAAATCCCATACCGCATAGCCAGCTATAAAAGGCCCCGAAATGTCAATGTAAAACTATTTTAACGGCCTTATTTATATGAAAAAATTAACGAAAAACAAATATGTAACATATAAACAGACGACAACCACTGAATTACAGGCTCCTGACATGGGATAGGCACAAACATGTTAGCGGGATCCCAACCCTCCCCCTAACCTGGTACAGTGGTATAACAGTACAACATAAGAACGAACTATAAAACTCAGTGGAATTTACCTTGAATTAAATTAATGCTACATTTGATTAACTCAATATTTTAATGCTCTACGTTTCTTATATTTGTAAAGGTTTTCCAGAGCAGAATGAATGGTAGTACGGATTTTAACCGGGGATGGATTGATTATGAAAATGGATTTGGAAATTTGACATTTGAGTTTTGGTTGGGTAATTTTTTACATTTCATATAATAAAATTTAATTTTAAAGAGGTAGTATTACCTATTTACTATACACATTATTTCTAAGTTTATATACAAGTTTTGGATAGTTCTCTATTTATTTCTAAAACTATTTACTGTATACAGTATTTAAGTTTATAATTTTTTAACACAAGAAAACCGTCGTGCTATCGACGTTTACGCTGTAACGTAGACACCAATAGTCTATGTTCGATATCTCTTAAAGAAAAACAACTCAAGTCGTTTTCACGGTTGCGAATTTTGATATGTTAGCTGTTTATTCTAAAATATATTTATTGACTTTAAATGTTAATTAAACTTTCAACAATAAGTATGTTTACTAATGTCATTGGTTAAATCGGATTCAAAAATAACAACAAACAAAAAACATGTATTTCTTTCGATTCCTCAATGCAAAAACACATTTTTTTCACAACACATAGGATTTAAATAATATTATTTTGTTTACACTCCAGTGTTTGCAAGTTGTGTTTTTATTTTTAATTATTTCATTTTTTTTTGTGAGTGATGGACCTGATACAAAAATTTTCACTATTATGTAGACTGTGTTTTTATCTTCACGTCAGTTTTCGTTCTCGACCTTGTTATTGTCGTCTCTACTAGACTTATGAGTTTAAGGTCTTCCTTTTTTATCATTCCCCTCCTTTCACAGTATTGAATTGAGTACATTTAAAAAATAAAAAATGTATCCATTACGACGTTTTTTTTTAGAATAAGTTAACCACACTTTATGCAGGATCTACTCACATTTCCGGAGAACTTTAGATTAACCCCAGTTTTTGATGGGGTTGTGTTGCTTAGTCTTTTGCTTGATATGTTTTGCTTTGTATACTATTTTTTTGTCTTTTGATCTTTTTCTTTTTTCGTCATGAAATTATCAGTTTATTTTCGACTTGCGAGTTTGAATATCCCTTTAATTTCTTGCGCCTCCGTTCCAATTATTTAGAGCATTACGCAAGACACCATGCGATTAACTACCTTTGAATATTGTATAATTATTTTAATTTTAAACAGGAAATTACTTCATACATCTTCTTACTTCGACTGGAAATTACAAGCTTTTTATCCACCTTGAAGATTTTGAAGGGAATTTTGCATATGCAGAATATTTCGACTTTAGTCTAGGAGATTCTGCAACAAATTATAGGATCGAAGTCGGAGGATATTGTGGGACTGCAGGTATAACATTCAAATTTCATCTGATTATAAATATCATATATAAATGAAGAAAGTAAAATGACAAAAATACTGAACTCCGAGGAAAATTCAAAACGGAAAGTCCCTAATCAAATGGCAAAATCAAATGATAAAACACATCAAACAAATGGACAACAACTGGCATATTCCTGACTTGGTACAGGCATTTTCAAATGTAGAAAATAGCGGTTTGAACCTGGTTTTATAGCGCTAAACCTCTCACTTGTATGACAGTCGCATCAAATTCCGAAGATATAGGATGAACGTCAATGAGACAGCAAAGTAATGGACATTATACAACCTTTACTTAAAATCTGATCATTTTAGTATCTTCCGTCCTTGATATTCATTGAAGAAATTGCAAGAATGTAAATTTGAATTTAAATAGCACGTTATGAATTTGTTACATTCGAAACGCGTTTCTTGATAATTAACTTCATCAGGATCGAGCTTTAATACAAAACCACTGTTTTAATTTAGGATGAGGAAATCGGAAATTTATGACGCACAAGTGGCAAAATATTTTTCATTTCCATTGTAATGTTGTTAGGGAACGACCATTCAACTTCATGGTGGAGATGGGTATAACGAATCCAGATTTTCGATTGCATCAAAAAAACTAAAAAAATTCTGACTCGGAAAAAACCATAACTCCCCTTTTCCTGACCTTGAAATTAAATGGTTGCTCCCTTATAACAACAACCATACAAAGGAAGAACATTTCCGAAGGTGAGGTATGTTTAAATTCACTTAGTATTAAATTGCGATAAATGTGGGAAACGATTAACCACTACAGTTATGTAGAGGTTTAAGATGAATTACGTATTATTGATGATAATTTTAATTCTGTGACTTTTAAACCCGTTTAACTCCTCTTCCGAACAATCTTAAATAAAGTTTTTCTCGTAAATAAAATGGTCGTTTGAAAAATCGTATTGCAAATGTATTTGCTGTAACTCACACAAAGCCTTCTTCTATAATAAGAAGAGTGAATATGTTAGATATACTTACTAGAAATGTATCTAATTCCAATTTCATCCAATGTAGATCGAATTGGAAATTGCAAATCTCGTTGACCTTTAATAAGATATGCAAATTTTGAGACCTGAACGTAATTCATCAGTAAGAATTTTTATTTAAAAAAGAGGCGGAAGATACCAAAATTGGCATTCAAATCATCAGTCGAAGACAAATCTACAATTCATGCCAAAAACGAAAACCAGGCAAAACACAAATAATAATACAGCCTAAGAAATACTACAAAGCAACAGGATGCCCCTCAACAACCGGGTGTAATTTCTAAAAGGTACGTTAAAGAAATCATCTTCCTTATATGGCAACCGTCGATTTGATTCATTGCATTTTTTCGACTATTACCAATTATAAACAGAATATTGGTTTGTTTCATAATCTTTCTTCACTTTCTTCAATGTAAGGGCAAATAATTCAATTTAATATATAAATATTCAGAAAATTTACTTAATGTTTTGTTTTGTATATTTTTTTTACTAATGTAGCAAGAAAACTTTTTTTTAAAACATTTTTATTATCTGACATCATATAACCAAAGCTATCTTTGCATATTTTATTTCTGTATTTTATTGTAAGGTTTTGTACCAAGTCAGGAATATGACAGTTGTTTTTCCATTCGTTTGATGTGTTTGCGCGTTTGATTTTGCCATTTGATTGCGGACTTTCCGTTTGAATTTTCCTCTCATTTCGGTATTTTTATTCTATTTTCACCGAAAAAAAAGGTTTTTAATTTGGAATATATACAATATTATGAAAGAAACCTTAGTGACCAAAACTTTATATCTAAAAAAATAATAACAACACACGATTAATACAACGATAATTCTAGTGTTTTTAATTTTAGCTCTTAAAAATTTATTAATCAAAAGTATACAAAGAAACACAGATCAAAATCAAAATCAAATTATTCATAACGACCGCACACGTTTAAGGCTTCCTAGATATGTGTCTGCCTATGTGAAGTGCAAACTGCGAATTATATAGTGTCCATCGAATTTCTTATGATTAAAAATACCAGTTGTTAGAACATGTATAAAGTGCCTAGAAAACCAACCCAACGATGTCACAGTAGATTTGATTCTTTACTTCCTCCCCAAGCGGGGATAATACATTGTGTATTGTATCAAATGTCCTTGTTTAATTCCTACGAGAAGTAACACCTCCCGAGAATATGCAAGAAAACAATATACTATTATAACTTATTTTTGGGGAAACATCTATTTCACTTCAATTTTTGGTTCAGGTAAAATAAAAACATGAATTTCATTTTGAAATATTTTTCCTAAACAAATGAAATAACTTTCAAACGAAATGGTCTATTATAATCTAGTTGTTCCAAGTGTTTCTTGCATATATTTATATGGAAATCAAATGAACCAATCTTTATTTATTTGCTCAGGAGATAGCCTTTCGTCCCACAACGGCACGATGTTTTCTACTGTAGACAAGGATAACGACCAACGTTCAAGATTCAGCTGTGCACGTAACTTTAAAGGAGCATGGTGGTACAAGGCATGTCATACAGCTAATTTGAATGGGGAATATTTAGGAGGACAACACACGAATGCTCGCAAAGGGATCATATGGACAGCATGGAAAGGCGTTAAATACTCACCAAAGTCTACTAAAATGATGATCAAACGACACTAAGAACCATTTTATGAAAGACTAACAATTTCTGGTTCAAAAGTACACAGTCAAATGAATTGTATGAAAGATGTTTAATAAAGTAACCTTTAAATAATTTGAAGATAAGATTATAACATATATGCTTAATATAGAGAAATAGATATTTGTATTGTGTTTGTCTTTTTTTTTTTAATTAACTAACTATTTATTTTCGGTTTGATGGAAGATCAAGGTTTAAACTATGAAACATCGTAGTTAACAAAGTATAAGATAATGCAGGCGTCTTTTTTTTTGCAAAAGACAATAAACAAAACATTCACAATGCATTGCCTTAGATTTCTCTCGAAATTGACTTTGTCTTAAACAGAAATTTTGATTTTAAAATCATCTGAACATTTTGCACCTAAAGAATGAAGTCTTGTCTATAATTTGAAGTTATTATTCAGATTTTTTTAGATATTTTTCCTGTACTTAATCCAGTTTATTCAATTGCTATTCAGACAACTCAACTGAACACAGAGTAAACATATCTTAATTGCCTATAACCAACGGATGATTTTATAGGGTATTTGGGATATAGAGAGTAAAGCGATACTACAACAGACAATGCTTTAAAAGTCAATGGATATACTGGGGCTTTATTACCTTTTGTCAAATACAAATGAAGGTATGGGATAAACGTCAATGAGATAGAAACCCATCATACAAAAGTAAAGCTATTGTCAAGTTCTTATCGTACTAATGCCCTTTCTGCTTTAATAAACATTGGAACTAACTGCATGAATTAAAAACACTTTATTTCAAAAAATTTTGATCTGTAATGTATAACTCACGAGTTTCATTTAGAGTTTCATTGTAATATGGAATTTGGTTACTAATTTGATTTGAGAGGTATATAAACTTTTTAATTTTAAAAGTGCACACATTACTAGTATAAAATCGAAATACTGGGTTTTGGAAACAAGAGGAACTTATATAAATCCGTCTCACTTAACACAATGACAACATTTGGAGCATAGTATAAATAATTAATATTACATGTTAATTATTCGGTTTGCCCGTAACTCAGAAGTCAATTTGATCGAAAGATGTCATGAACTAATTTCCTATTGTGGTCTTACATTAAGGTGTACATATATGTAAATGATGCGCAAATTAAAGTTAAATTACAAGGTTTCAATATCTAAATCGACATAAAACATGTAAAAATTTAAATGTTTAAAAATCTCCCTGTTTCCAAAACAAAGCTTTGTACAATTTCAAAATGTTTAAATATTTTCGTTTTCCTTATCACTGAGGAGTTCACTACCTGATAATAATGTTTGTATATTAAACTGTTCTTGGTAATGTGGAATTGGTGTATGTCCTAATGAGTCTATAATTAAGACATTCTAGCAGACAGTTAACTGCTGTCAACTTGTCGACATACACAGAGGCAGGCATGAACAATATTTTTCTTGAAAAGGTGTTCATGTACGCCACTGCAGTTCAACCGGAGTGAAGCATGAAGTATTTGGCCTTTCCTACAACGAGTATTAAAATAGGAAGTTATTTTTCTAATATTATGTATTAAATACTTTTTCAATGTTATTTTTTTAATCTACATTGGCTAGAGGTATAGGAGGAGGGTTGAGATCACATCACCCGACCAAAGAGACGGAAAACAGCCCTTAGTCACAACACACACATTGAATTTGATACTTTATTAGGGACTTTTTGTTTGGAATTTTTCTCGGAGTTCGGTATTTACGTTTCCTTTTTCGTTATAACTTCAAGTCTGGATTCTTCTTTCAGTTTCAAAATTAAATTTAGTGTTAGAACAAAGTTGGTTGGCTTCTGTGACAATACCATTCGATTCTATTCATTTGATGTTAAGTTTGTCTTTTAAATGAGTTGGTATGTTATCCAAAACAGTATCCGCATATACGAGTATATGCCTGATGAAACTGACATAAATAACTTGCATCGACCCATCGAAACAACACCTGATACACAAATTTAATTACACGTTTAGATATTTGGATGATATTTTGGCTCTCAATAATGACGACTTCAGTTTGTACAATCAAGAGATTTTTTCTGCTTAACTGAATTTAAATAAAACTGAAAGTAGCAATGAACACTGCCTCTTACTGGATCTTGATTTTTCTATCTTTAATAGGAAGCGAATACCAAAATTTAAGATAAAATATATGGTCTTTCATTTCCTATTATTAATTATTCATTTTTAGATGGTGACTTTCCCTTGACACTATCTTATGTTGTTTATATATCTCAACTTGTTCGATTTGCTCGTGTTTGTAACTAATTTGATTTTAACGAAAGAAATTTCTATATTACGGAAAAATTAATACACCAGGGTTTTCGATATCACATACTAGTCAAAACATTTACAAAATTTTATCATCGGAACAAGGATATCATTCGTAAATATGAATCAACTTGCAACCTTATTTCACATCCAATCGTTTTTAATAATATTCTATACAAAGCACACTAAATGTCGTTATTTACCTCAAAAGCTACACAAACCTTTGAACAGACTTATTATGTAGTACGGATACTGTTGTCAGGTCATTCACAATGGCATTCTTTGAAACTAATATTGATTCAATCATAGGGTCTTCGCATCGAAAAGAAACACATTTATTCTGAAACCAGTTATTGTCTCGATACGGGCTATGTTCCTCTCACATATTTTATGATGGTATCATACTTAACCCATAACGGAAGGGATTGTGCATGATTTTTATATGATATAAATCTATCAATCATTGCAATTGAGGTCTGAAGCTGGCATGTCAGTAAATACTAGAAGACCTTAATTGTTAGCTCATGTATCATTGTAATTTTGCTTAGCTTCTTCTGTTACCTATCCTGACATCGGACTCGGACATCTTTTAGAGTGAGTTTGACTGTGCTTATTGCTGTGTGATTAGCTTGTTCATTATATATTAGCTAGAGGTAAAAGGGAGGGTTGAGATTACACAAAACATGTTTTACCCGCCGCATTTTTTGTGCCTGTCCCAAGTCAGGAACTTCATGTCTTTGTTTGTCTTATTTGTTGTTTTTTTTTATTTTAGTTCATGTATATGTCTCGGTGTTAAGGGTGACCTTCATTTTCACTGAACTAGTTTGCATTTTTGTTAATGTGCCAGCTGAAGCCCGTTTCCGGGTGCGGGATTTTCTCGCTTTGTTGGAGATCCATTTATGGCCTTCGGCTGTTTTCTGCTCTTTGTCAGGTTGTTGTCTCTTTCACACATTCCCTATTCCAATTCTCAATTTTATAGCAGATGATTACTCGCTATAACTTAAAATTTTAGTTTCTCAAAAGATTTCAGCGCAGAGTAACTTTATCAATTATATAAATTACATGACTTTCCCAACAACTGTTTTCTTGAAATATAAATCCTAAATGTGTACCTTGCTCAACCTCTTGTTTAAGCGTATCATTTATATATTAATTGATTAAGGGTTTTACTATTTTTATAGATATGGTCATGGTTTCGTATTTTTTTCTGATAAAATTAACGAGCAATTGTTGGGACCCTACGTGATTTTTACCAGAGTTCATTAAATCAGCCGTAGTATTCTCGGCCTCCACCACTATATATAATGATGTATCATCAGCGAAAAGTTAGATGTTGCATGATGAGTCGCATACAATAGTATTCATAAATAATAAGAATAATACAGGTTCTAAAATTGAGCATTTGGTGCACCGATTTTAATACTATTAACATTAGAGGTATATCCTCCTATGATACATTATGCCTTCTCTCGGATAAATAACTTTTGAACCATTTCATGAAGATCCATCTTATTCCATATTTTTCTAGTTTATGAATGAGGCCTTTATAACAGACCCGGTCGAACGCTTTACTGATATTTTAAAACATAACTCGGATTATATTCCAGAGCATAGGACTTTCGCAATATCGTGTGCGATATAAATAAGTTGATTAACAGTGCTATCTCCTGCCATTACACATTGTTGCATCTGTGTTGATATCTTACAGTGAGAAAAAATAAATATTTAAAAACACATTTTGTCCATCGTTTTACCAATAACAGAGAGTTTGGTCTATAGTTGGATAACTGTTAATGAGAACCACTGTTGAAAATTGGTATCACATTTTCTATTTTCCAGTATGGATAAATGCACCAATGAAGAGATTAACGGAACAACAGAGATGGGGAAAAGATTAATTCGCGCGCCAAATATTTAAGACATCTAGGACCAATGTTGTTGAGGCCTATTGCCTTAGACAAGTCTAACCAACACAATTGGTTATAATCTTCCTCTTGCGTTATAATTATGTTATCTAAATTATGACATCATTTAAATTTAAGTTTTGAACATTTGTACGCTCGATTGCTCCCCAACATATTCTTAAAATCATTTGCCTTGTCTTAATTATCGCCTAAAAGATATAGGAAGATGCGGTGTGAGTGCCAATGAGACAACTCTCCATCCAAATAACAATTTAAAAAAAAAAAAAAAAAAAAAAAAAAGTAAACCGTAGTATGTATTTCTAGTAGGATAGGGTATCCTATGATTTGGAAGGAAATCCAGCCAAGTTCCGCAATTATTTCTACAAATTCTAAATGGATTATACATGTGACTGTATTTCAAATTATAGGGATTTTGAGATTAAACGAAGAGATTAAGCGAATGTCCTTTGCTGTCAATGCTACCAAAAGAAATACAAAGATTACCGCTGTTCCAAATTCAGACGTAGAGCGAACAATTGCAGCCTTTACATATATGTTTAGTACATCCAACATACTCTAATTGTTGATTGCTAATATATTTTCGTCTTAAACAGGTATGAAGTATTTATCACTGGCCGGTAAGAAAACAACAATCACTATATTAATCTGCAATCGCAAAGGGCGTTCAAACATGGTTGAATTGGATTAGAAAACTAGACTGAAAATGTAAACATGTGTATAATTTCCACCGCTAATGAAAATACATAACATGCATTTCTGATAGGTTTTATGAATAAGTAGAGTATAACCTTTGACCCAATTAATTTGTTTGCTATTGTCCTATGAACTTTAACTATGAAGCCGGTTTCAATCATTCGTGTGTCTGACATTTTGAGAATTCGAGATTATTTTCTGAGAAGCTAATACAAAACGATTTTTTGTCATGATTTCTATTAATTTTATACATTGCTCATATCTGGTTTTTGTTTGATGATAAGATACATAATGATCGGCTATCCTAATATACACGAACTAATCATTAAAACAAGCGTAAAGTCTGTGTGCTTGGTTTTAAGGGTCCTAACGAACCTACCTATATCATGTATATGGAGGTTTGAGAAACCGTGGTGTAAAAACTGTATATAAACACCAAATCAAACTGTTTGTTCATTTCGGATTTACAAATTTGTATAACCTCCTCCGAAACAGTGAAAACAGCATATATGTCTTCCTTCTATAATATTTTACCTTTCCACAAATTTTCACAGAATTTAAAACAAGAGGGGTACATAAGCCTTTTGATAGTCATAAGTATTTCTTTTTGAGCGATAAATTTGAAGGCACATCTCTATTTCACTAACCGAATAATTATTCAAAAAAGGCATGTTAAACCTTAATTATTCCTACCTTAGAAACATTATAATTTTTGTTTACTGTTTTCATTGTCGTGAACGAACGAGTTATTGTAAAATATCCCATGGATTTCAACATATCGTCATTGATACTAAATGTGTACTATGCATATAAAGTGTAAGAAAAGTCAGGACAATATCATTAACTTAACAACTACTCATTCATGCATAGGACATTTAGTATAGGTTTTCAAAGGACCAAATATAAAATTCAAAACATGACGGATCATTCTCAGAAGGACTTCAAAGTTTGCCATGTTGCATATTCGTTTTTATATGATGTTGAAAGAAAAGATTATTCCAACTTGATGAAATTCATTACAAATAGAATCATATTCAAAACAGTGTGGTCCTGGCCATTGATTGACGACCTAAATTATCCCATTGACTGGGACATATTAGGTGAACGTTTGTCTGTAACGACCATTGCTAACTTCTTACTTATTATAGATTTTAAACTGTGGGGTCACCAAAGGTTCTTAACGCCTTTAATAATAAAATAATTCGAAAAATTATTCAGGAATAACCTTTATGTTTTGATTTATATTATTAATATAAATCAACACATCGTATTATTCCGGAATTCGTTTTTCGAATTGCTTTATTTAGGTGTTGAAAACCTTTGGTGACCCCACAGATTCAGTGTCTTTAACAAGTACATAGTGAGCAGTGATTGTTACCGACAAACGTTCACCTAATCTGTCCCAGTCAATGGGATAATTTAGGTCGTCAATCAAAGGCCAGGACCACACTGTTTTGAATATGATTCTACAAGCATAACCGAATAGAAAAACTGTAAAAAAACACTGCAATACAGATATTAAGCGCGACGATTAAGTTAAAAAAGATATCGTCATCTTGAAGGTGAAATTAGATGGACAGGTGAAGTGATTAAGTATGTAATTGATTCATCTGCATTTACTTTTACATATGCATTGCAAACAGCTAGAAGGGGTCTCAGTGGCCGAGTGGTCTAAGTAGTTACTACTGTAATCACTAGCCGGTCAACACTGAGGTTGTGAGTTCGAACCCCGCTTGTGCGGGTGCACTCGAATCCAATCTTACTTGACTAGGATTGTCAGTTTTCCTATCGAAGGTCGGTGGTTTTGTCCGGGCACTCCGGCATCCTCCAACCAATAAAAACCTGCCGCCACGAAATACCCCAAAAGCGGTGTTTAAAAGTGGCGTCAAAAAAAATTATTTCAAATCGAATCAAACAGCTATAAATATCTCTATAATAACTTGCTGTAAACAAGGAAAGAAAACTGATGAAGTCCTAATTAGGTAAACCAAATAAAATGAAAGGCGAAAATTGAGGACTTTAATGAATTTTTTTTTCTTCTAAATTTAGCACTTTAACACATATCTTTTATTTCTACTTATATAATGCAAAACACAATCCAAATTTCAAAAGATTAATACAAACATAAGAACCTAGCATGACTTCTCAATTTAGCTTGGCAAACTAAAGTAATTATGTTTTAGGATGAAGCAAACTGAGGATGTGTCTTTTCCTCTCTTTTCTTTGATATACAATCAGAATATATAGTATAATTGTCCATAAGACAACTATATTATCAGGCAGATATCTAATTTAAAAAAAAACAAATATTTATCAAAATTACCGTCAACTGTATTTTTTACCTTCCTAATTTTCTTTTTTTTTTAATTTATGTTTTCTTACTGGTAACTGTTCATATTCTTTTAAGAACTAATTTTCTTTTTGAAATTTTATATATCATCTTGAATTCTATATGAAATTGAATTAAAAATAGTCTGTATTTTTCTAACTTCCTATCGACTTAAGCAGAAAGTATCCAGATGAACGACTATCCAAAGAAAATTTTATAAATAGTTTGAAAGCTAATATTGAAAGGTTTAATGGAAGATTTTAGAAAATGAATGAAAAGACAAAGTGAATATTTAGAAAAGGAAAAACCATTTAAATGATAAAACATCAGATCTTTGAATGTTCCCTAGTTTCTCATTAAAACACTGATTTCAATAGTTATGTTATTCAATAATGACGAAAATCAATTTACCAAATGTCACTTCTTTATGAATGATGCAATGTGAATGTGAGATGGTCTCTGTTATGTGGAGCGTTAATCTTTCTTTCAACATACACATCTAGTTTTTAACAGTTACCTGACAACTGAATACAACGAGATTCATTTGCTGGTCGATCTTGTCAGTGTTATGCATTGAGAAATATTCATCAATTTCGGAAAAAAATACTTTTCATGTTATCTCAAAATGCACAATATGTATCGTCTAACATTTTTGTTGATTTTCTTATTTGCTTTGGCAATATGTGAAATAGTTGTTATCAAAAAACAAGAAGACGTAATATATAGTGGTCACGTGTTGTTTACGCTATCTATGCGAATGTGGCCATTGTGCGCTCAGTTTTGCTCAAGAGTGCAGGTATGAAAATCTATAAACTTTATAGCATGGAATAAAACATGCCAGATAAATGATGCTGAACACGGGGAAAGTATATGCGGATTCATTGAAAGTACCGGAAATAGCTTTGTTGCTGCCACGACTTTTCCACAGGTGATTACGATATAGGATTCATAAAACAAAATATTGCAAAATAGTTCCAGAATATTTAGGATAATAAAATACCTTATCTTATAATGCTTTTTTCGAAATAAACAAATGAAATTGGTCATATTTGATTACAAGCTAGTTTTAAAGATGTTTTGCAATATAATTGCTTGTATTCATTGTAAACATATTTTAATCTTTAGAAATGCAAGTTTTCAAAAGTTCTTGATATAGTCTGTACATTCAGAAATTATTGCTTTATTTTTATAAATGCGAAAAAGTGAGAGTATCAGGTGTGTTATTATAAAAGCTCTTAATTTTACTTATAGTCATGAATTTTTTTAATTGCAATAATTAAATTTCACATGTTTATCAGTAATTAGTGATTTGCAATTAAAATAACACGCATTATAATCCAAATTAATAGGACAAAATATATAATCAACAATTGAAATCTTCCTTTTCCAAAGAACATGTATTTATATTGATAGATATCTAATGAAAGTTTCATTTGATAAAATATCTGATAATTTAATGTTAAATTTGAAATTACACAATTATAAAATGACTCATTAAAGCTACATATATAAGACATTAAAATGACCATACGCCATATTGCTATTTGTTCCTTATTTCAGAATATGTCAAACCTTGACAAATAATTTGAATGACATCGCAAGAAAAATGATGTCATTACATTGCAAAGTGGGTCATTGTTTGACACCAAAAAGTCACGCAAACAATGAACAACTGTCACAGAAATCTAAATAGCTGGTGTATACATAAAAAGCAGATTTTAAAACTTCTGTGCAAGCTACAAATTTTCTTCCAAGGAATATCTTTATTAAATTCCTTTTCCTCAATACATCCCATAATGGCGATATGTATAGATTATAACATGCCTTTTTCCATATTGGCCCTGGTATCATCCCATATCGGCATCGAGGCTTTAGCCGAGGGCCGATATGGGTCGAGGGATGATACCCGGGCCAATATGGAAAAGACATGTTATAATCTTTTTATCACATATTTAAGTTCTGCAGAAAAGAGAAAAAAGTTCAATTATAACAATTTAATGATACATAAAAGGTAAAATCTTAAACAATTTATTAAAAACGTGTCGTTCAGGATGCAATGACGTCACGTCATTAGGTACAGGGCACAATATGGATATCTCTTTTTTGCCCCGGGCAATTTTGAGGTTATTGCATATGCAAAACCTAAGGTATTCATAACAAATATGTGATAAGTATGTATACCTAATGATCTCATTCATCAATATTTTTTGGGTCTGTATATAAATGTTTTGGTCTAGATCTTGATGGCAAAACTTAATTTTTAAAATAGTCGGCGTATATATATGATATAGTACCACTTCTATTACACTATTTTTCCGGAAAAATGTAGGTTCACAATAATACAAATTTTATAAAGAAATATTTATGATACGACTAGTAAAACCCCCCAAAAAAAAATTATTTATGAAGTTAAGAACCCCTCAATTGTGAGAACTTTTTCAGTTTACCAACAAGAACCAGACACTTTGCAACCATCACCTTTAGTGGCAAATTATACATGTTATAATTATATATTGTATATATTAATTGCATATTCTAAATTAGGTATAAAAACTAAGCTAAGGTTGTAATAATCCTAGTATATGTTTACATACCACGATTTTGGCTTTTTTTTTTTTTTAGATTTTGTAACTTAGCGGTTTATCTATTTTTAAGCAAATAATTTGATCTTTTGCGCCCCTTACAAAATGTATTTAGATTTGCCTGAAGAAAGTTATTTTAGAAAAACGTACCATGAGCATTTCAACCAGTATCATTTATTTTCATATAGCAATTTTGTCATTTGATATTACACAGATCTCAGATCTCCCATGAGAGAGTATTTTTATTTGGTCGTCGTATTTCGCATTTTTTGACGATACTGTATCTTTCATATACCCCAAAAATGTATCGGTGAGTATTTCGGGGATGTGGAATGCATTACATATTACAGTCCATGCATGACGTGCGAGGAAAACAGATTAGAAATAGTTTAATTTTGAAATTTTACTGTATTCTTTGTTTTTTAACTGGTTGGTTGTAACTTTTCTATCAAATACGGCAATTTTTTTTTTATTTTTGTATTACTTTATTGTTTAGCAATCACTTCTGCAACACTGTAAAAATTAGTTATACATGTGAGTAAAAGACCAGTTGAGATTTACTGCATATGTTCAATTTTTGTTTTAACTTATTTTGTCTACATGAAAACTTTTTTTGGAAAAATAATGTTCTAATGTATTTTATTTTAAATAATATAGTCCAAAGTCAAGGTTCAGTCATAACAACCTGAAAATTCAATTGTGATTAATTATTTTTCATCTCAGCTGAAAATGTTGTAACATCGGGAGAAATTCGGACAAATGATTGAATGTTAATTTTCATGTAATTGTTTGGCCGCTCAACTTTCAGCAACTAGCTGGTCAATGCAAAGGAAATGACTGTAACACAAATGAACCCTGTATGCCACGGGAACCGGCCTACTATTGTGTTCCATTACCTATTAAGTTATCTGAAAGTAGTACACGTAAGTTTAATAATTCATTGCATATGCATTTAGACACACTAATCAGATGAACAAAGTGTTATCCTTCATGAGTTTTAATGTCTTTACCCCTTACATTTATTGTTGGGGTGAAACCGCATTTTTCTCGTGTCTTCGCAGCAACTTATCTCAAGCTTTTACAAAAGGTAATTTTCAAACAACTTTGTCAAATTCAAACTTTATTATGTCAACGATGTTCTACCTCAGGAGTAGATTACCTTAGCTGTATTTGGCAAAACTTTTAGAAATTATGGTCCTCAATGCTCTTCAATTTCGTACCTTATTTGGCCTTTTTAACTTTTTTTTATTCGAGCGTCACTGATGAGTCTTTTGTAGACGAAACGCGCGTCTGGCGCAAATACAAAATTTCAATCCTTGTATCTATGATGAGTTTATTTACAACCACTGAGTCGATGCCACTGCTGGTGGAGTTTTAATTCCCCGAGGGTATCACCAGCCCAGTAGTCAGCACTTCTGTGTTGACATGGATTATCATTGATATGGTCATAATTATAAATTAACCGTTTAAAACACTTTAATTTTTTGAAATACTAAGGCTTTTCTACCTCAGGAATAGATTACCTTAGCTGTATTTGGCAAAACTTTTAGGAATTGTTGGTCCTCAATGCTCTTCAACTTCGTACATTATTTGGCCTTTTTAACTTTTTTTGATTCGAGCGTCACTGATGAGTTTTTTGTAGACGAAACGCGCGTATGGCGCGAATACAAAATTTCAATCCTGGTATCTATGATGAGTTTATCTACAATGATTGAAGAAAAACAGTTTTTTTCTTTCATTTATGTTGTTTCATGTGATCTCAGAAGGAAATAACATTGGCGTTATTAGGAACATTTTACTAATAATTTAAAGAATATTTAAGAAAGTAATTTTGATCAGTGATACAAAAAATATAAACCTTAATAGTTATGTATTATGTTCTTCACTTAATAATTATGAAATTGACAAATAGCACTAACTACAAGAATAATCATGGTCCTCTATAAAGGAAGAAAGGTACTTGGAATATGTTACATGAAGACCAGTATGTAAAGAAGTCAAAAACTGGAAAATATTAACTTATATAAACATTATTACCACAAAGTGTTATCATTCATCCATTCTCCATGCACTCTACGTATATATCTAGTATTCGAGATAAATATTAAACTTTTCATGAACGAAAAAAAATCCCCATTTAAAACTAATTTTTAGAACTGAGGCCACATGACTGCAGTGATCTTCCTGTGGGAAGTGCATCAGGGGTATATACAATATATCCAACAAATGCAATATTTGATGTTTACTGTGAAATTGATACAGCAGGATTTCGATG
Organism: Mytilus galloprovincialis; assembly: GCA_037788925.1. NCBI lineage: Eukaryota > Metazoa > Mollusca > Bivalvia > Mytilida > Mytilidae > Mytilus > Mytilus galloprovincialis. The sequence continues at coordinate 40,370,480 of CM075338.1, forward strand.
GACAGTAAGTGTAGTGAAGATGTAGATTTTTATTTAAATACAGTTATTACGTAATTGTATCATTTCTTTTTACACAATATTGTATTGATTAAATTGAGACTGGAAATGGGGAATAAGTCAAAAGGACAGCAACTTGACCAAGGAGCAGATAACAGCCGAAGACCACTAATGGGTCTTAAACATAGCGAGAAAATCCCACATTCAGTGGAGGGCTTCAGCTAGCCCCTAAATATGAATGTGTACCAGTCCATTAAAATGGACGTCATACTAGAAATTAATGTGTTCTGTTATTAAGTTTTGAAAAACTGATAAAAAAATTTAAAGGCATGATTGTTTTACGAAATGAAAACCAAAAATGAGAAGTTTATTTTTTATTTAGTTTGTTATTAGTCTTGTTTTATTTTATCTTATTCTTTTTAGGGTGGGTGACATTATTTTTGAAGAGAAATTATTTACTGTCTATGTTATTGAAATTTTTTTAATTTCTATTTTATCCCCGGGGTCTGCTAATTCGTAAGATAACCAGAGAAACTTTATTTAGCTTATGTATTGCTGGACTTTTTATTTGGATTTTTGCTCCATTGGTTTAATTATTTACACATGCAAACATCGTTTCTTCACTAGCAAATGAGGCTTTATTTCTTGTTTGGAATTTAGAACTTTTTTACTTCGAAGCGGACCTATAAAGGCAACAGTAGTATACCGGTGTTCAAAAGTCATAACTCGATGGAGAAAAAACAAATCCGGGTTACAAACCAAAACCGAGGGAAACACATCAACTATAAGAGGAAAGCAAAGGAACAACAGGAACACCGAAGTGCAGCAAATACAAAAGCCAACACACATAGAAACGAACTATTTGATAAAAAAACTGACATATTCCTGACTTAGTTCAGGACATTTTAAGAAAAAATGGTGGGTTGAACCTGGTTTAATGGCATGCCAAACCTCCCGCTTTATGACAATGTTAAAAAAATATCGCTAAAACACTACGTGACAGGAATACAGCGCACAAACACACGCAAAAGCATTTAAAAGAGAGAAATGCGCAAACAAATAATATAATAGTCGACACAACATGCAAACTGCAGAACCACAACGAACATATTCCATCAACGACAAACACCATAGGATATCAAAAACAGTAACGCGAAATAATACTCATTCAAAAGGTAGTCATTTTGATTTGATGAACAAAAAACGTTAAAAAAATCAACAGTTGACCAATTACAAAATTAACATATATACGTAAACTCACTTTTAGAATGATTTTATTTAATTTCCTAGTGATCAACACCAACAAAACTGTATATTTCGACCTCCAGCGATGTTCAAAATACAACTGACGTTGCAATCACGTGCAGCCATGTTTTATTGTATTAAGAGTATGGCTTTGTTTCCAAAGCGAAAGTAGGACTTCATATTAGAATAAGTGTTTTATCATATTTTACGTCTGTAAATTACAAAAGACAGACTATTCATATTGATCATTTTTTCAGCTATGCCACATAAAGGCATTTAACGCAGATAAAGTCACTATTATAAAATAATGTATTATGAATTTACCCTATTTTATTATTTAGAAAAAAAAAGAGTCCGGATACCCCTTTTTTCCTTCTTCTTATCTGTTCGCATATTATTAGAGCTATCTTTTCATGTTTTATCTTAAAATTATATGTGAAGTTTTCTTATCATCGCACAAAATTGTGTTTTTTCAAGCATAATTTATACAAAATATGACTAGTTTGCACAACCTGTGGCGTGAAAGAAAGCCCGACGACACATACTTTTATTATATTTAAAAAAAAAAGCTGATATAAAGTTTGACAAATTATAAAAATATTATATCTATGGATTTCAATTTTGACCCCCATCTACCTTAAAGGTTAAAATAATAAAAAAATATAAATTTCGAATATAAGCGGATAACAAAACAGCTGATCGAAACTGAATGTACGAGGAAATTATGCGGGATCAATATGAAAACATCCATTTCATGACACCTTTTATCAATCTATAATTAATAACAACAAAAAGTTGATTGAGAACAAAAACGGACCAATAGTAACTTATTGGCTTATTTTTTTTCTGTATAAGAAATACATATTAATGAGTAGTAAAAGGGCACATGGAATTGTGATAAATGGAAAATCTAAATCGTGTGTGAAGTCCATGTATAATTCATTTTTATTTTAAAAATCTGCATTCATTGACTTTCTCTGAAGGTTCGTAAATAAATTAATAAAATATAAACGTGTTTAACATGTACGATACCGATTGTAATGCGCAAGACACTTTTTTTTACTTTCATCAGATATACTTATTTGGTTATGTTTGGATGGTTGGTGATGATTCTGTCAAAATATATGTGTATTGTGTTGATATATTACTTTGTATTGACACTTAGTGACAACTGAAAACTATGATTTTAAGTCAAACTCAAAATTTCAAACATCCTGCGGTCAGGATACAGCATTTTCTTCGTAACACATCATCTCCCAAGTAGACGGTTTTATGTACACTATCTGTTAGGACATGATAACGAGATGTCTTGCACAAAAAAATGTATATAAAAGATAGACATATTCCAGAAAATTACAACCTTGAATATTATATAATATAAATAATGATGTGCATTAAATATCAAAATTAAGTTTACTCCTTTTGTCTTGTCCTATTTTGTGTGTTATGTGTGTATGCCGGAAGAATCATTTACCTTGAATTAATGCTACATTTGGTTTACTCGATATTTTATTGCTCTAAGATTCTAATATTTGTAAAGGTTTTCCAGAGCAGAATGAATGGAACTACGGATTTTTATCGAGGATGGATGGATTATGAAAATGGATTTGGAAGTTTGACATTTGAGTTTTGGTTAAGTAATTTCTTTACAATTCATATAATAGTTTATTTTTTCAAAGGTAGTATTATCTATTTACTAAACACATTATTTCTAAGTTTATATACCAGTTTTGGATAGTTCTCTATTTATTACTAAAATTATTTACTCTCTACAGTATTTAATAGATATAAGAAGATGTGGTATGAGTGTCAATGAGACAACTCTCCATGCAAGTCACAATTTATAAAAGTATACCATTATAAGCATATATTTTTTTAACACAAGAAAACTGTCATGATATCCACATTGACCCTGTAACGTAAACACTACTAGTCTATATTCGATATTTCTTAAACAAAGACAACTCAAGTCGTTTTCACAGATGCGAATTTTGAAATGTTACCTGCTTATGTTAAAATAAATTTATGACTTTTAGTGTTAATTAAACTTACCTCAATAAGTTTTTTTTACTAATGTCATTGATTAAATCGGAATAACAAATAACAACAAACAAAAAGCATATATTTCTTTGATTCCTCAATGCAAACACATTTTTTTCACAATACATAGGATTTAAATAATTTTATTTTGTTTTCGTTTCAGTGTGTGTTATTTGGTGTTTTTTTTTTTTTTTTTGTTATTTAAAACTCCAGTGGATGATACACATATTATCACCGTTATGTAGACTTATATCTTCACATCAGTTTTCGTTCTCGACCTTGTTATTGTCGTCTCTCCTAGACTTATGAGTTTAAGGTCTTCCTTTGTTATCATTCGCCTCTTTCCATTGAGTACATTTATCAAATCTGACAATATGTATCCATTACGACATTTTTTTTAAAATAAATTAAGCACACGTGAGGCAGGTACATGTACTACTTCCGGAGCACCTGAAATCAACCCCGGTTTTCCGTGGGTGTCGTGTTGCTCAAACTTTAGTTTTATATGTTGACCTTTGTGCACTATTGTTTACCTTTTTGTCTTTTCCTTATTTCCCATGGCGTTGTCAATTTATTTTCGACTTATGAGTTGAATGTCCCTTTTGTATCTTTCGCCTCCCTTTAAATTTACAATTTATAATAATGTTTATAATTTATAATTAGACTTATTACCGTGTTTGTACTAACATGAGCACCACGACGGGTGCCACATGTGGAGCAGGATCTGCTTTTCCTTCCGGAGCACCTGAGATCACCCCCAGTTTTTGGTGGGGCTCGTGTTGCTAGGTCTTTAATTTTCTAGTTTGTGTTTTGTGTACTATAGTTTGTCTGTTTGTCTTTTTCTATTTTAGCCATGGCTTTGTCAGTTTATTCTCGACTTATGAGTTTGAATATTCCAAACCTTTCGCCTCTCTTTTATAACATTAAGTAAGACACCGGTCGATTAACTTTCATTTGATTATTGTAATGTCATTTTACTTTTAAACAGGAAATAACTTCATTCATCTTCTCACTTCGACTGGAAATTACATGACTAGCTTTATATCCACCTTGAAGATTTTAAAGGAAATTCGGCATATGCAGAATATTTCGAATTTAGTCTAGGAGATTCTGCAACACATTATAGGTTGGAAATCGACGGATATTGTGGGACTGCAGGTATAACACTAAAATATCATCTATTTATAAATATCATATATAAATGAAGATATAGGATGAACGTCAACGAGACAGCAATATAATGGACATCATACGACCTATATTATTATTGTTGTAAAAACGTAAAGGATAAGACTAGATAAACTATCATTCTCTCACTATCTCTCTCTCAAACTTGTATGTAGTCTCTTTGGTGGTTAATTTATAATCTTTGTTCCTGATTTTTGGCACAAAGACCTATCGAAATGTAAAACAATATACTTCATGGTTTGTTTTTGTCTATTAACATTAATTGTCGAAACGCATACCTGGTGCAGTAAAGTTGGTACCATTAACGTTATTATTATCAATATGGTCGCTACCTCTGCGGATGGATTTAGTATCTTAGGGTATAACCAGCCAAGCGACCAGTCCTTCTGTACTGGCATTAAATACGAATGTTGTCTATATATATATTTGGCTATACTTAAGGTTCTTTTTTTTTTAATCAGCTATCCAACGTTTAAATTGAGTTTTGATTTCAAAAAATTCAAAAATTCGGTCTTGGACATCACTTAATAGACAATAACTGTCAAAACGCTCATCTAGTGCAGTAAAATTTGTACCGTTCATGTTATCAATTTTCAATATTTGTTTTCGAAACATATGACATAAAACATGATCAGAAAGAATAGAGGTATCATCACCTTGTTTTTTGCAAAGTGTTTTTTATCATGTCTTATATCAGTTAATATCAAATTCAATCAAATGCTATCTTTATTTTTTTGGCTCAGGAGATAGCATGAAGTACCACATCGGCATGATGTTTTCAACTAAAGATAAGGATAATGATATACATCAAAACAGCTGTGCCCAAACGTATAAAGGAGCATGGTGGTTCACTGGTACATCGGTACTGGCATGAAAATACGAATTTCGTTTGATTGAAATTTAATGCTATAACATTTTGGAAATCGTTTTGATATAAAGATTACATCTCCCTCATGCCAACCGCTGATTTCTTGTCTGTATTTGGCTTCTAGTTTGTTTGAATAGCTCTCCAACGTTTAAATTCAGTTTTGATTTCAGAATGTCAAAAATTTCGGTCTTGGACATCACGTAATAGACATTAACTGTCAAAACGCTCACCTAGTGCAGTTATTTTGAACCGTTAATGTTATATATTTTCAATATTTTTTTTTCGAAACATGACATAAAACATGATCAGAAAGAATGGAGGTATCATCACCTTGTTTTTGGAAAAGTGTTTCTTATCATGTCTTATATCAGTTTATATCAAATTCAATCAAATCCTATCTTTATTTTATTTGCTCAGGAGATAGCATGAAGTACCACAACGGCATGATGTTTTCAACTAAAGATAAGGATAATGACATAAATCAAAACAGCTGTGCCCAAATATATAAAGGAGCATGGTGGTTCACGCGATGTCATTCTTCTAATTTGAATGGGAAATATTTAGGAGGACAGCACTCTAATTTTGCTAATGGTGTTATATGGAATACATGGACAGGAGGTTTCTACTCATTGAAATCTACTAGAATGATGATTAAACGACACTAAGAACCATTTTATGAAAGACCCACAACTTCTGTTTCAAAAGTAAACAGTCAATGGAATTTTATGAAAGCGGTTTAATGAAGTAACTTATGAACAATTTGAAGATAAGCAGAGAGTCTAAAATATGTGCTTACTGAAGAGAAATAAGATTTCGTACTGGTATTGTCTTATTTTCATTCATTTACTACCTATCAACATTCTGTTTGGTGAAAAGTCAATTTTGAAAATTATGGAATAGCTATCCAAACAGAGAAGAAAACGAACTGAAAACTAATTTGGGTGTCCTCGTGCTACTCCTAAAATTCCAAAAGTAGTTAGGAAACTTATTAAAATGGCACAGTAAAACTGATACACGAAAAATACGAAAAACCATTTCATATCAACTAAACATTCTGAACTTAAAAAAGTTCAGTCTTGTTAATAGTTTTTAGTTATTATTCCGATATTTTCCTTTTTTAAATTCAGTGGTAATCAGATATTTTCCCAATTGTCTGGTAATTCAGTATGTTGTAGTTTTGTAACAAGTTGATAGCAACTACTGAACAGTCTGAACATAAACTAAACATATCTTAATTGACTGTTATTAACTGAAGATTTCAAAGAAAATTCGGGATATGCAGAGTACAGCGAGATTAGTGTTTTATATGCTTTAATAAACCATGCTTGGAAAGTCAAAGGATAAACCCAGACTGCAGTAACATTGAACTTTTATCTGTCTATCATATACATGATATATGAATGGAGATATGGGATTACACGTCAATGAGATAGAAACCCATGAGACATCATTAAAGCTATATTTAAGTTCTTATAGTACATGTCGTACTAATACCCTTTTTTCCTCGATAAACATAGTAACAAACTGCAAGAATGCAAACGTTTTATTTTAACAAAGGTGTTTTGCATAGTCTTGTAATTCATTAGAGGTTGGGCTATCAATTAGACAGATAATGAATATATTTTGTTTAATCATAATTTTAAGCATGGTGTAAGCATATAATCGATAAAGTGTGAATTTATTAGTATGAAAGACATTCAATCGAATATAAAACGGATACAAAAATAATGAGGGCGTAGTGTTTTTTTAAACAACAATCCCAGACAATGTGGACAAGCAAACGCATTTCTTGCAGAATTAAGTTTTTTTAAACTTTCATGTCCATTCACAAAGATTGACAATATTTGTCTTTATTGGATAACAAATGGTTGTGTGTATAAATTTAGAATACAACATCAATGTAAAGTTCATTTAAAGGTAAATGATACAATATTTAAAACTAGCAGAAACAATGGTATTGCTTTAAATTCGAGACAACAGTAGTTGACCGATGTTCAGATCTCATCAATCTATTAAGAATATACAAATCATGGTTAAAAAAGGACTGAGGAAATCTCATGAACTCTAATAGGAGCGAGATCAGCTGGGTCGACAGGGTAAGCTTTTCTAATATGTATACATCATCCGCCATGCAAATCGACACTCAGTGACAATGTCAAAATCAAGAAAAGGACACAATCAGTAAAATTACATATCAAACGACTATTGTAAACCAACTCATTTTCGCAAACTTTTTTTCGCCTTTTAGGACATCAATTCAATTTCGCGGCTTATCAATTTCGCGATTAACACTTTCTCTAACGTGTATCTTATTATAACCAAAAATAATCGTCACTTCTATTGTCACTAGTTAAAACATGATCGAATGTGAAGTTGCATGCACCTGTACAACAACATTTTGTAATAGGTATCCCATAAGGACGTAGTGTTTCAATGTTACATCACCCAAACGGTCGAGTGGGATAACTTTTTTACATCCCAGCTCTTCTAGACTATATAAAAAAACTTGTTCAGAATGTCATACAATAAGTATAATATACTTTATATATTACTATATAGTATAAATCCTTTATGAGCCCCGGATACAATGTTTGGATATGTTAAATTAACAGTGAGTTTGTATCATGGCTTCATATGCGCAAGGTCTTGAGTTCGATTCCCTGCATAAACACCAGAAATAAAGTCGAAACCAGCCATCGGGATCATCTTACACTGACACACCGTGTCCTTATAAAATAACTATTAAATATTACAGAAGAAAAGAAAGCATGCAAAACAAAGAAACTCAAAGTAGCGTGATCTGGTAGGGATGATTCGACTCAGATCACCACAGGCTGTTAGAACAAATTTGTGATGTAATTAATGGTATCATTTGATGAATAAATAAAGGCAACAGTAGTATACCGCTGTTCGAAACTCATAAATCGATAGAAAAAAAAAAACAAATCCGGTTTACAAACTAAAACTGAGGGAAACGCATTAAATATAAGAGGAGAACAACGACACAACATTAAAATGTAACACACACAGAAACGAACTAAGGATAAGACAAAATCCAATGAGAATAACAAATATAACATCAAAACTAAATACATGAATTAGGGATAGAAAAGTACCTTGACACGTCTTTTAGTAATGTGAATTCACACTCAAATATTAGAGGAAACAAACGACACAACAGAAACACAACGTTAAAATGTAACACACACAGAAACGAACTATAATATAACAATGGCCATATTCCTGACTTGGTACAGGACATTTTTTAAAAGAAAAAAAATGGTGGGATGAACCTGGATTTGTGGCATGCCAAACCTCCCGCTTTAATGGCAATGTTAAATATAACATTAAAATGACAACATACCATTACAGAACAACAGTACAAATAAATAGGAGAACATATTGGACAAAGAAACACACGAATAATAGCTAAGAAAAGGCACCAAGTTTTAAAGATGTCTTTACGGCAATATTTAATCAAACAAAAGACGGCGAGTGAAGAATAACACTTTGTAGGTTGAAATTGCCGGTCTCGAGTTCAAACGCCAGATCACGACTCTTTTGACATGCACCATGCCAGGACATTTAATTTCCACTCAACTATTGTTTCAGGAAAAAACTGTCATCCTTCAGTGGAATTTCTTTAAGGTTGTGATATTCATCGTTCTGAAAACCACTTGTCTAACCAGCAAACTATGTTGATATTATTGACACTTTTCTCTTGCCGTACATTCACGAAAAGCGTTTAACTCTCCCACTTAAACAACCAGCTCTTGCAATATTTGACGTTTATACTGCTTACCGTTTGGAATCTTTCATAAACAAGTTGCAGAAAGCTGTCATAATAATTAATTGTGTTCCAGGAGGATATACCTGAGACCTTCAACCCCTTGATTTATCTGGTAATTCTAAGATTAAGATGGAAGTGAAATCGTGATTCATTGCATGGTATGCACACAAGATGGTACAAAAAAAGAAGCTGGTAAAACTGTCAATAATGTTGAAATAGATTTAAAAACATAAATCCAATACACATTAATTGGACTATTCAAGCAATTGAAAAGGTGAAAAGTAAAATAACAAAAATATCGAACTCTGAGGAAAATTCTAAACGGAAGTTCTTAGCAAATGATAAAATCAAAAGCTCAAACACATCACACGAATGGATAATTATAATTTTCCGCGTATAAAGGAAAATTATTGTACTAACGGTTCTTTCAAATATATGTATTGACACGTGATATTAATTGTAGTATCACGTGAATGGTCAATTTTCGCGGGTTAATTTCCCTATTAGACCATTCTCTCGCCAACTTCGAACTGGTCAAGATGGACAACGATTTAGATGATTCAATTAAGGCAGTTATTCTACACGAGGTGAAAAATGCAGTTTCTTCTTCACAGCAAGATCTTCTAAACAGCATAACTACAGTGATGGATAGTAGGCTTTCATCTTTCCAATCAAATCTGCAACAGTCACAGCAGGAGATTTTCCAAACTCAGATACTAAGTAGCCAAGCTTGAAGAAACCATGACTGACAATTATAGTTTTCAGCGTAAAGGAAATGAAAACCAGTATCGTCATGAGGTGAAAGTGTTAACCAAGCTAAAAGAAGCTTAAGCTAACCTGGAAGCTCCAGAATTAGGAATTTAGTCATTGCAGACAGCGAAGATGAAGATTGGTGAAGGTATTGACTTTAGTGCGTGAAAGGCAAAAGCTTATAAAACTGGCCGACTCTTCCCAGCTTGGATGGAAAGTCGTCAGTGAGTACGTAGCTAATCCCGTCGCTGACGACTCAGAAGACGAAAAGAAGATGATGAGGGCTCAGTCTAGAGCAGAAAGAAAAAGTAAGGCGGAAAATGTTAAGAAAGGCAAACCAAGACCAACACCTTAAAGCAGAAATCCAGAGAAAGAAACCAAATCCGTTAAGCCTGGAAGATGTTTCAAGTGTGGAAATAAGGGTCATTGGGTAGACGAATGTCCAGACATGAAAAATAAGATAAGTAATTCTTATTCACAAATTTTATTTTTTGATAATATTAATGTAATACAAGGCCACTTTGCGCCTCTAGTCAGTGGTTCAAGCAATAAGTCTGTAACTACAAAAGTAAATACTGTTAAAAATACTCACACGGTGATGTGTATTGATACATATACAACCGTTCAGCATGAATGCGTCTCGCCAGTTGGTAGACTCAAGGTCAATATAGGTCAATGGAAATTGATTACCGAAAACAAACACATTATTGACGTTATTGAAAACGGTTATAAAATACCATTCAAAACCGAGCCTCAATACGCTGTAATTAAAAACAACAGATCGTCATTAAACAATAAGAAATTTGTTCAAGATGAGATCAGCAATCTTTTACAGAAAAAAATGTATTTCTGAGGTACATGAGGTTCCGCAGGTAGTTAACCCTTTAACGGTTGCATACAACAAATCGAGCAAACCCAGACTTGTACTAGATTGTAGACACATAAACATACATTTGTTCAAGTTCAGATTTAAGTATGAAGATACAAAAGTAGCCCGAGAAATGTTTCAGAAAGATGATTTTCTGGTTTCCTTTGATCTTAAGTCGGCTTATCATCATATTGAGATTTGTCAAATACATAGAATTTTTTTAGGATTTTCATGGGACTTTGAAGGCAAAGTTAGATACTTTGTTTTTAATGTACTGCCATTTGGTTTAACTACTGCTTGGTATATTTTTCAAAAGTACTATGAGAATTAGTCAAACATTTGAGATCTGAAGGCAAAAGAATCATTATGTTTCTGGATGATGGTTTAGGTGGTGATCGAGGTTTGAGCTCGTGTCTTAAAACCAGTCAAGAGGTAAAACAAAAATTGGAAGTTCTTGGATTTTTTATTGCACATGAAAATTGTAGTTGGTTCCCTTCACAGTATGTGAAATGGTTAGGTTATATTTGGGACACAAAAATAGGAAAAATTTGTGTTAGTGATGAGAGAATTGACAAAGCAGAAAAAGCTGCTAGTCGTATTTTAAACAACCAGCTCTTGCAATATTTGACATTTATACTGCTTACCGTTTGGAATCTTTCATAAACAAGTTGCAGAAAGCTGTCATAATAATTAATTATGTTCCAGGAGGATGTACCTGAGACCTTCAACCCCTTGATTTATCTGGTAATTCTAAGATTAAGATGGAAGTGAAATCGTGATTCATTGCATGGTATGCACACAAGATGGTACAAAATTAGAAGCTGGTAAAACTGTCAATAATGTTGAAATAAATTTAAAAACATAAATCCAATACACATTAATTGGACTATTCAAGCAATTGAAAAGGTGAAAAGTAAAATAACAAAAATATCGAACTCTGAGGAAAATTCTAAACGGAAGTCCTTAGCAAATGATAAAATCAAAAACTCAAACACATCACACGAATGAATAACAGCTGTGATATTCCTGACTTGATACATGCATTTGTTTATGTAGAAACCTGGTTTTCAAGCTAGCTAAACCTCTCACTTGTATGAGATCACACAGGTGTTATCCGTAACGGTTGGCTGAGATGTGGAATGTTGATAGTCGGTAAATAATTGATTGTATACACAGCTGCAGGACATGACTTACCTGACAATTATGTCGTCTGTCTGATCTGTGTGTTTACATAATGTTACATTCCAACTCCTTTGTTCTAACAGGGGTGATCTGAGTCGGATCAACCCAACCAGATCACCCTACCTTTAGTTGCTTTGTTCTGCATGGTTTCTTTTGTTCTGTAACATTTTGGCGGGAATGTCGAACACGCAATAAAACTTCGATGCAGCAACTCGAACTCAACACCTTGAGCATATGGAGCCACGATCCATCCCCTACACCATGACGACTGGATACACACTTAATGTTATTTTAACATATTTAGACATTGTATCAGGAGCTCAAATACGGTATATTCTATATAGTAATATATAAAGTACCAGTATATTATAATTATTGTATGTAACTAGATGTTATGTAGCGTACATGGTTTTTTTTCATATGGTCTGGAAGAGCTGAGATGTTATCCCAATCGGACTTGTTGTGTCAGTGTAAGATCACCCTTAGGCCTATGGCCAACGAGGTGATTTTACACTGACACACCGCATCCTCGTGGGATAATGTGTTCATTTCAATTTCCTTCAGTAATAAAGTTTACCCATTTTAATTTTGGTACACGCCCAATTAAAATTAAGAGACTTATTCGCGGCGACCAATTTTTTATGGTCGCGAAAATTATCGAAAAATAAAGTCGCTCCCAAAAATAAGTTGGTTTACAGTAGTCTGGTATCTAAAAATCTAAAAAAGTGAAACACGCCAACCAATTTGTGATGGGACTGTATAATATTTGTATTGTCGATTTCAGTCGTTCTTCCTCGTAACCTTGTGGGAGCAGTTTCTGTTAAAGGAGCGCACCCCTCTTTATGAAGTCCGTATAGTGTGACTGTATACAAGCGTAACTTATCAATTGTGATATGTAAACGCCATATCATGAGGCTGAATTGACGTTACTGCTGAGAAATGGGAAGTTGACGTTTGAAAAGTTGATATAATCACGTTTGTCATAGATTCAGGACTGACGTGGTCAATTCGTGTCATTATCAAGTTTGAATGTTTGGCTTATATAACATTTATTATTAAAAAACTGAAATTCAAAGCAATAATTTTACAAAATTATTCCTTTATGTTACAAATATATTCTGGGAGTATATTGCAAATATATTTCTGCAGTCGATTTATATGAGACGAATTGAAGTATTACATTCAATGAACATGTCAGGATTAACCGGCTTTAACAATCGTATCTCTGTATTGTAGTTTTTGTAGGGCAATCAGTGTTATTGGTTCTTGTCCGTCGTATTTGTTTTTCTTACATTGAATTGTAATACATCGGACCGTTAGTTTTTCTCGTTTGCATTGTAAATTTGTGTTTATATGCAATTAATTACGCCATAAAATTCTGTGGTTGTATTCATGTTTTCAGCCGACCATTTGCAACAAATATTGACTTTCAATTTTGACCGCATCATTCATAGTTTTATTACAGTCTAGCTGACTGAGATTTCACCAACATAACTTAAGTTCTTTAAAATACAAAAATGATTGAAGATTAAGAAACGTAAAGTAAACACTTACTAGTATTTGAAAAATAAATCAAAATTGTATTTACTTATATACAGTAAGAAGTTGGGATGCTGATTTTTTTTTTCAGTATTATATATCATGATGGGTGAAAAAATATCATAGACTTAATGATCTCATGTGCTCCAGAAGGGTAAATAGTTATCAAAGGTACCAGGATTATAATTTAGTACGCCAGACGCGCGTTTCGTCTACATAAGACTCTTCAGAGACGCTCATATCAAAATATTTATAAAGCCAAACAAGTACGAAGTTGAAGAGCATTGAGGATCCAAAATTCCCAAAAGTTGTGCCAAATACGGCTAAGGTAATCCATTCCTGGGATAAGAAAATCCTTAGTTTTTCGAAAAATTCAAAGTTTTGTAAACAGGAAATTTATAAAAATGACCACATAATTGATATTCATGTCAACACCGAAATGCTGACTACTGGGCTGGTGATACCATCGGGGACGAAACGTCCACCAGCAGTGGCATCGACCCAGTGGTGTAAATAGTTACCAAAGGTACCAGGTTTATAAGCAGAACGTACACATCGGCAGTATAAAATTACCGTATTTTATGATCTGAGGCATAAGATAAGCAAACAAGTTAAAGGTTTTGCATTTATTACAAATGTAGCAAACTTTACAAAAGATATATTACTTGTTGATTTCTGTACTACAGAAACTTAAAAGAAATTACAAAATGACATCATGATGTAAAGTTCACAATAATGTGTGTCCATAGGACACAATGCACCGGTATGCTCTTTATTCCAATCCAGTTTAATTCTGAAATTACACAACTTTTTCCTGAAGTCACAAACCAGTTGAAGCTAGCTGGGGCCCTGTTTAAACTATATTTTGTGCACACAAATTTTTAAGGATACATATTTAAACCATTGTGAACGCTTCAAACATTCAGAGCATTTTTATCGCTTTAATTTTCATATAAAAAAAAATGGATCATAAGCTATCAAACTTTCAAAATATTCATATTCCTCCCTGGCTCATTACTGATGACCTTGGTATTTGCGACACTTGAAACAATCAGGACGTTGTCTGTGACTTTTTCCCCCGGATTGGACTAAATAGCTATAAAAAGTGTGTATACACCGCCCGTAACTTTCAACTTACAAGACAGATAAACTTTATAACACGTCTAATCTATGATGCCGGTTGTCTTTAACGAACCTTATAATGGTCAAAAGGAATGCTTAACAACATCTGATTCACTGAAATTAAAAATAGTATCAAAGTTTTCCGATGTTAAAAATTTTCCTTAGAAAACGCGAATGAAAATCTTTCAGCTGCTTCTTTTATTATCTTGCCCAACTGTGGTGCACCGCAAAAGAACACTTTTATCTTTCCTTTCTTCTCTCTTTCAAATGATTTGAACAGCTGAAAATAATAATAAATATTATATTGGTTATCTTTATACGAAAAATTAAAACAAAAACAAATAAAAGAAGAAGGTGTCTGAAGACACGAACGCCCCGCTTAAAATAGACAGACAGACAGAGGGACGAAAGGACGGAAGGTCAATGGTAACGCATACAAAGGGGGCATACATATTTTGTAAGTGCTTTCGTTTTGGTGTTTTTTAACCCTTGATTTTGCCATTTGATTAAGGATTTTTTCGTTTTGCATTTTCCACGGAGTTCGGTATTTTTTGTATTTAACTTTATATCCTACGAATATAAGTTGTCTTTTGACTCTGGAGTTTTAAATTTGTCGACAGGTTCCAAATTATATTCGGAGGTAAATATTTTTTGTATTCGGTCAAGAAAGAGTAAATACAAAATATAAAACCAAGGTTAAAATCGGTGCATTATCGAAAAAAAATGTATAAAAAGTAAAATCACAAAAATACTGAACTCCGAGGAAAGTTTAAAACGTAAGTCCTTTAAGTTATCAAATGGCAAAATGCAAAAGCTCAAACATATCAAACGAATGGATAACAACTGTCATATTCCTGGCTTGGTAGAGGCATTTTCTTATGTAGAAAATTGTGGATTGAACCTGGTTTTATAGCTAGCAAACACCCTGTTTTAAAAGAAGGTTAGATTATATCAAAATATAAAAGGCATGTTTTTTTTTAGGCTAGACACTTTTTTAATAATATTTACGTAATATTTACTATCTTATTGTAATTTTTTGTTGATAAAAAATATACTATTCGGTTTTATATTTTGTATTTGCTATTAAAAATTTTAAAATTAGAGCATATATATATCCCAGTATATAATTGTAAAAAAATAACTTTATTCATTTATTTAAACCATAAAATGCTGTCATTCCATTAAGAAATAGGTATAGTTTATATATAAAAC
This sequence comes from Mytilus galloprovincialis, assembly GCA_037788925.1. NCBI lineage: Eukaryota > Metazoa > Mollusca > Bivalvia > Mytilida > Mytilidae > Mytilus > Mytilus galloprovincialis. Next base: position 40,386,281 of record CM075338.1, read on the forward strand.
TGGTATGGATTTTATAGAAACTCAAACCTAAAATTTCTAAATATATAATTAATAATAAAAAAAATAAAAAATCAGTTTATAATAAGATACACTTTTTTAATAAATAAAAATTTAATATATTGTCACAAATGTAAAAATTTTAAACGGCATTTATGGAAGATCTTTAAAAAAGTTAAAATTACATTATAAATAAACCGCCCAAAATGGTATCGTAAGAGGACTTACAACCCAGTTTTAGTCTTGCCACATAGTCAGAAAATTAAATAAAACTGACGTCAAACCATTCCTCCACTTCCCTATACGACAAAAAAATAGAAAAAGAGTAAAATTGCATCCCAAATTGCATATTTATCTATTGATATTTATTTCTTTTTCGGTAAGCCTTTTAGTTATTACCCTATATTTCGTTTAATTGACCCTGTAGCATGTCAATTCTTCATATATTATAAAATGTGTACAAACCTGATTCCAGTCAGGACGTCCTGGTTGTGTTTTAGTTTTTAACCCCGTTATTAAATCCTTGTTTGATTTTTCATGCATGAGATCTAATGCAATTTGTAATCCTATGCCTTTCATGTCTGTCTTTTTCTGTGCTGCTGTCATAAACATATGCATGTCTATAATTTTACTATCATCTTCTTCTTCGTTATCAAGGGACTGTTCGATTTCTAGGTTTGTTAGAAGGCTTACGAACCATTCGAATGATTTCTGATCTCTGTTTATCCACACAAAATCAACCTGCAATTATTTAAAAAAAAAACAAACATTCAAACTTTTTTTTAATTCGAGAGTTTCTTAAACTTAAGATTTATTTGTTCCTGATCCAAAACATGTATATGAACGTCATGATCAGCAAACGTGCTTTTCTTTTTTATAATTAATCAGATCGTTTGTTTCCAGTTTGAATTGTTATCAAGGGGCATTTGATAGCGTACGTCAAGGTTAGATTAACATGAAGTTCATACTTTCAAGGCTAACGGTGGAAGACTCATTGTTGCTAAAATTCTGGTCCTGTGGTAACATTCATGCATGTACCACATCACCTTGTTGATATATCTAACCAATAACTCAATGTTTTAATTTAAAATGAGAACTCAATACTACATTGTGCAGTAACAATCAAGAACGGTGGAAGAAATACTTTCCTAATTCTACGACCAGTTTTCTAGAACTAATGTTCTGCTCGAAGGAATACAACCAAAATACACCGTCAGGGATTTTCAACAGTCTTACAGTGATATTATCTTCCTCGATTTTATTGAGGTATTTGCTTTTGACAGAAACCAGGAAATTCAATGTGAAAACTTAGGACTGGTACTTACCTTTCTTGTTTTCATTGCGGTATGAGCTATTGATCCGAACCAGGAATGTGAACATTTAGGACAGGTACGTTTGGATTCTTTATATCTGTACATTATACTTTGAAGAATGGACGCCATTGGGGTTACTCCTATTCCTGCTCCAACTAGTATTGCATGCTCTGTTTGGAAAATTTCTCTAGTTGCTGTCCCATATGGTCCATCAATGTAACACTAAAATAACATAGGTTGAGTAAAAATATATTTAAAAACAAGAAAATCAGTTCACATCATACATTTTAGTATGCCCTACTCGTATTATCATATCGTAGGCAGAGATTAACAACAAATAACCTTTTCTAACAGCTGATAAGGTATGGGTTTTTCACATTTTTGAAGGCCGTTTGTTTTCCTATAATTGCATACATCCAGTTCATTTTGTCTCTTGATGATAGTTATCACATTGGCGATTATACCACATCTGCATTTTTTAAAATGATACGTTTTCCGTGTGCATTATACAATCCTATATCTGTAGAAACCTGACACTTCTTACCTTTCCAAAGAGCCTTAGTTTATCTATGGTTTTTTGGTGAGATTCCTGTTGAAGACTTAATCTTTATTTTTCTTTACAAGGTTTTTTAACGTTAGTTGTATGGCTGTGTCAGTTGTTTTTCCAAGACTTAATAATTTGTGTGTTGCTCCATTTGCGTCTAGTGTGTATTAATAAAACAAAACCTATTCTCCAACTAAAAGGAAAGAAATGGGTAAAAATGATATTGGCTTCCCGTTTAGGTGTCGATTTGACCCTTTTGTTTGGGTTAGGAGTCGACCAGATGCTGGTTTTACCTTTTCTAGAGGTGCCGAACTAACAATGCCGAATGGATTTTGACTTGAGTGTAATACGTACCTTTACTCTCACATGCTTGTTTTTCTTTTTTATTCTGTTTTGCTTCTCTACTTCTTTCTGCAAAGTTATAAGGACATACTAATACATTGAATATTAATAAACGTTAAAATATATAGGTCTAGCTCTAATATCAATATATGATTCTTTAACATGTCTGTCAATTTAGTTAATAAAATTAAGTCATGAAATAGAAGGAGAAGGATAGATTTTGTTTTTGTTTGCAAAACGTCCTGTGGCAAATAGTTCATGCCTACAAATGTAGTCCGAAAGAAAATAAATCGACCGGAATATGATATTGAATGCGATAGGGATTGTTTTGAGAAACGTTGTCTAAAATAGAGTGCATGCTTTCTAGCTTCAGAAATTCTCTCTTTTGACACCAAGACCATATGGAAACATCTAAGACTAAAAATCAAAATAGTGGTATTGATAATTTTTACAGGAGGTTTCTAAGATTTGTAGGGATTGTCTTTGATGTCACGTCATTGTGGACCGAAGGAAAAATGAGCATTGCACATAGACTGGTTCCCTGCCCTTTATCTGTTTGGCTCTGATTCCCGAAATGTTTCAAGGGAGAGAACCAGACTATTAACCTGAGGTCTCGCAGCTTCACGGGAACGTTTTTAATATCACGTAATGGTGGACCGAAGGCTACAATTTCATGGTCAATAATTGTTCATTTGTTAGTAAAATGGTGTATCGTAAGTAATGTTAGTCATTGCATCGTAGCCATACAAAACAGAAGACTTGTTCGTTCTAATATTTTGTGGGACCTTAGTAGATGAATGGTATAAATAGTTCATCTGTAACGTTCAGTAGCCCGTCAACACTCGTGGCAGGTGCGCTCGCCAGTTTTCTTGCCAAAGTTTGGTGGTTCTCTCGTGGGCCTCTGTTTTTTTCAAGACAAAGGTAAGGGTATGCATGCGTTGTTTAGCACTAACAATCAATCAAGTATTCTATAGTCCCTATAAAATTCGTTTTCATTAAAAAAAAATATCAAGCTGAAAAACAAAATCCTACCCTGAAATGTTATAAGAATTAAAATTGCAGATTCATTCATTAAAATGTAAAAAAAGATGAGTTATATGTAAAAGATTTGTCTAGCAATATGAGATTGTCAATTAAAAGAAAAACCTTGTGATAAAACAACCTTGTGATTTGTGTATCTATTATAGCTTTACTCCGATCATTGATTTACTACCACAATAACAATGGTTTTAACAATACCATTGAAAGTGTATTGTTTGATTACAGAGCGATGCGTTCGAACCCCACCCGTTCGGCTGCATTCGACTCCAATCTTAATTGACAAGAATTGTCAGTTTTCCTATCGAAGATCGAAGATCGGTGTTTTGCATCGGGCTCTCCGACTTCCTCCACCAATATAAACTGGCTACCACAAAATAGCCCAAAAGTTGAGCTTAAAAGTGGCATTAAAATAATCAATCAATCAGATCAATGAGTGTTGTTGTACCACCATCAGAATAAACATATTCGTTTGTCCATAGATAGTTTTTCGCTTTCAAATATTTGTTAGTTGAAGAAAAAATAAATATTGATGTCATATGATTACAGCCAAACATAAATGTGAGAACAATTGACCGGACTTAAATAAAAATTAAAATCTATGGGATTTCTTATCGCGTTGTACATATAAAAATGAAGAAAAAAAAATTGTATTATTGATATTTAGACACTGGTCAAATGATTGTTGTTTGCTTGATGTCCAGTGGCAAATTGTACACTGAGGTCTTATATTCAAGACCAAAATTGGTCAGTAGATATTAAGTATTATTTATTGTAAAAAAATATTTTAAAAGGAAACATTATATATATTCGTTTGTACTAATAACTTACCTTGTCGAAGGAGGGCTTCACAAAGCCCATTGATTTGCTTCTTTGACGACCTGGCAAATAAAAATCAAAATCATAATAACATAGTTTTGTATGATGTCTGAAAAAAATTTCACGGAACTTGAATTGGTTTACTTTTGTAATAAAAACACAAATATTAATAAAAATATGTTTATTGATACAGTCATGTCAAGAATGTTTGATAATTATATTGAAGAATGGAAAAGTATTGTTAGTTCATCCACTTCCAGACGGGGAAATGGGCGTTATAAATTGAGAACCTATAATATTTTTAACTCGGCAGAATTATATTGTTGAAAACTACTGCAAACTGTTAATGCCTTTTTGTGAAAGAAGCGCCTTTGCAAAATTTAGATGTGGGGTGGCTCCTATTAGACTGGAAACTGGGAGGTATGAACATTTGCCGCTGGAAGAGAGATGTTGTTTTAATTGTTTTAATACTGTCGAAGATGAATATCATGTTATTTTACATTGTCTGTTTATAATGATCTTAGACAAGTTCTTTTTACTGAGTCCCTTAAAATTGATGAACATTTGGTATTTTTATTTTCGCATCAAGATATTATAAGACTATGTGCAAAAACCTGTAATTTTATTCTTAAAAGACGCCGAGAAGTTTTATATTGTAAATAATAATTAAACACTTTTGTTGTATAATCTTACCATTCAGGTTTAATATTTATTATGTACATATATATATTGTTTTAGTTCATTATCGTCTCTCATAAATCTGTACAGATTGGCTTATGTATGTGTCGTGTACAAGTTGCAATTTTGTACAGGTTATAACATGTACAAAAATATTGTACATGTTATAATTTGTACAATGCCAAAATACAAGTTATGACATGTACAAAAGTACCTCGTACATGTTAACATGTACAAAATATTGCTTAAAAATGGTTTTAACCTGTACAAAATTTAAAAATAATAATAAAGCAGAATATACATTCGCGATTGAAATTTATCAAATAATAAAGAACAATAATCAAATGCAAAAGAAGGTGCATTATTTACAGCATGCATAAAATACTTCATTTTCATATATTTTAGAAACAAGTTATTTTTACTTGTTGCTACAAGACAGAGACATGTGACACCTTTGAGTTGCACAAAACTTTAATTCTTCTACATTTACACCTATAAGACTTACAACTGCCTTTCTTACACTGACAATGCACAAAACTTTGCCATCCACTTAATGATATCTTAGGCACCATCTCTCTCATACTCGTATCACTCGTTGGGACTTCAGACACACTAAAACTTTCATTTGCAAGACATTGAACCTATATTTTACTGAAATATCCCTTTATTTGTTCAACTACATAAAATGTTAGTCTTTAGTTCCAATTTCATAGCCGCTATGTTCATTCACATTCATCACCACGCCTGTTATGTTTTTCTAATCGGCAGGGCCCATATCAATGGACGGAATAGGAATGATAATGTTATCACCTTGGGAGAGAACAGTTAATCTTGTTTTTGAGTTTTTTGTCAAAGTATCAGCTTGTACCTGCTGGCCAGAAAGGGACCTCTTTCGTGCATGCTTAATGTCAATATTTGAAATTTCAAACAAACCCTCACTAGTATAAACAGCAGAAATATCAACACCAGAAAGCGCACTCTTACGAGGAAGTGAACCAGTAGATGTCATGCTGATACTTCCTCACCAACCATGTTAGCATCACTTCATTTAATTACTATTTTTCTGTTTCTGTTTCTAACCTAATTGTTTGTTCATTGTAATGTTGTTTGCTGAATCATGACCATTCAATTCACCATCAGTTTAAGTGTTTGTGTCAGTAATAACGTCCGTCTCTGACATTGTTTTGTCAGTTTCAATTTCAGTGTCGGTATAATGTTCTGTCTCTGTAAAAGGGTCTTCACTATCAGTATTGTTGGATACAGAACTTGCTTCAAATATTGCTTCTAAGTCTTCTTCTGTTTGAATACCAGGTAAGAATACTAAATAATGTTTATTGACTACATGTGTATTTTAAAAGTCTTTAAGGTATTAAGTAATTATAAAAACTATTTATCTGGCCATTAACTGTATCAAAAAGGTTGGACAATAACAAAACAATGATGAAAATATTATTGAGGTTGTATTGTAATAATAGAACCATATTTTTTATTTTCAAATTTTGTACAAGTTAAAACCATTTTTAAGCAATATTTTGTACATCTTATAACATGTATGAGGTACTTTTGTACATGTTATAACTTGTATTTTTGCATTGTACAAATTATAACATGTACAAAATTTTTGTACATGTTATAACCTGTACAAAATCGAAACTTGTACACGACATATACAAAATGTATCTTTTATAAATGTATTGTGTAATTTTATACATAAGGTGAGACGTAAATGAGAAATTGAATTGCATTGTCTTTGTTATCATTGACCATAATAGTAATCAAAATCAATGTTTCTCTTGAAAAAGTATATTTCACAGGAAAGAGACAGGCTAAAATTTCTTAGTAAATCTTCATAGCAAAAACACAGAAGAAAAAAAAACACAAATCTTATCACTATTCATCATACTAAAGAGGTGATAAATGAATACACATTTTAAGAAGTGATATACATGTACAAATACGCATTTTTACTTTTCTACAAGTGATAGGAATATACACATCATATTTCGGAACTTGAAACCATGGTACTTGAATGCACTTAAAAAGTCAAATTCAACAAATTCAAATAAAATAGTGAAGTTAAATTGAAAATCTATCTTGATAATGATATATTAACATAACGAACTTGAGACAAAAAGAATACTCTTCGAATAAATAGATAAAAATTAAGATGCACTCCAAGGAAACAGTTTGCTTAAATAAAACATCTCTCAAACAAATTACAACCAATAGAAACTCGTTAAATCTTTCGATTGATAAGTACATACATGTACCACGTGCAAAGACCACGTGGTATTCAGGAAATGCTGTCCAACACGGTGCTTGCATTTGCACTTGACTAGAAAAGCTCAGATCCTAAGTCCACGCTCGCTTTAAAGGATCGGAAAACGCTCCATTGAATTTTCTATTTTTACGACCTTTCGGGATACTCAAGTTTTGTCGTAATGATACAAAGGAGGCAGGATTTCCATTGCAATTTGTTGATATAAAATGTTGCAAGATCCTTTTAAGCATAGAGTGCACACTGTATCTTAATCATGATCATCTATATCTTAATCATGATCGTCCGTATCTTAATCATGATCTGTATTTTAATCGTGACCTGTATTTTAATCATTTTGGCGCCGGAATGTTTACGTTGATTAATTTTACTTATACTTTTATGATGTTAACTATGTATTGCTAAAGCCGCTAGTAGATCGTTGATTATTATTTACGTGGTTTTTTTTTAACGCTATACAACTTATAAATTGTATATTTGTGCATATTATACTGATTAACAGTATTGTTTAAAGTAATAAAGAATTAAAAAATCTATATCAACCACGCTTATGCCCTTTGGGGCCCATAATTGGAAATAAAATGTCCGGTGCTTTGCTTTTGCGCCAATTGGCATGTCATTGGCGCCAAAAAAATCTTTCATTTGCGCCACAAACTATATTTCATTTGCGCCAATAATAAAACCTTTCATTTGCACCAATATTACAGGTAAATACGCATAATACAGGCATTAATAAAAAAGAAATGTGAAAAAAAAACCACACTTTTGATAAAGTTCTTGTTAGTCAAAACATATTCCTCAGAAATAAGTCATCATAAAACCATAAGTATACCTTTCAATGAGTTTTTGAGATTTTACTTTCTGCTGGTTTACCCCATGGTTGCGATTGTTCAAAGTTTTGATAATTGTTTTGTGTTCCATGTCAATTGTTATTCTGCCTTTACAAGTTATTCTAAACACCTAAATGACTTGTCACAATTTTTCAGAACATCTGATGAGACTTATTTCCTTGGTTTGTCTCTGAATTGACAATGTCCATATTGATACATGTACACCTAAAATGTGAACACTATATAGATCTAAACCTAAGTGATTTTCAGTTTTGTATTTAGAAATTTAGAAATGAGTATGATTGAACTGAATAAATTATCCAGGGGTATTACTCTGAGACTACTATTATTGTAGTCTCAGTAATACTGTATAAACAAATCTTTAATATTCACGACAGAGCTATGAGTATTCCTTTCCTGTTATAATTTTTATATTACCTGTATTACCTGTAAAATGGCGCCGAATGGCGCAAATGAAGTAGTTAATGTTTGGCGCAAATGAAATATAACCTTGTGGTGCAAATGAAAGATTGGATTTCTTTAAAAATTGGCGCAAATACAATGCGCCCAAAATGTCTTCTTCTTCTATAGTGTTTGTAGACCAATTAAAAATACAGCAAAAACAACATTTTGACAATCATCAATGGCAGTCGGCAGGGTTAAAGAACATTCGTTGTTTGACCTGTTTGTCAAATGCGTTTTGTCAACATAGGTTTGAACGTCGTTTTCATTTAAAACTTGTTTTTCTGTTTATATACACACATAGAAGTCAACAGTAATAGCGAGTAGAAAATACAGATATTATTGTCATTATTGTTCCCTGTCCTTAATCTGTTCGACTCTGACCAGAGACATATGTGCGGGAATTTCTCGCTACATTGAAGACCTGTTGGTGACCTTCTGTTGTTGTTTTTTTCTATGGTCGGGTTGTTGTCTCTTTGGCACATTCCCCATTTCCATTCTCAATTTTATGTATATATGTCTATTCTCTGACTCAGGTACACGTACGTTGCACAGGAGAGTTCTAACGGTATGTTTAATATTGTTGCAAGGGTAAAAACTAGCCTAATATACTGCATGCAATGATATATAAATATACGAAAGCAAGAAACATAAAACGAATATAGTTGTTAGGGCAAGCATAACTATTTGATGTTTTATTCAGACAAAGCAAGCATTGACCGTTTCAGAACCTAAAGGGCTATTGGTAAATTTATTGTTCGTACCCATTTTTCCATTAAATGTATGACTTTTATAACCAATCACGACAATTTGAAAATATTACCCAGAATACATTAAATTCTGAAACGGCTAATTTATGTATCAAGCATTATATGTTTAAAGATATTCTTACCAAACTGCATGGCATTTAATACCTCTAGTAGAAAATATGTTTCATGCATAAAATTTGCTCAGTTAAGTCATTGAATCATTTGAAATAATAAATAAAAAATCAATTTACATGTAATTACATAATTTAAATGATATTGAAAAATTAGGACTATAAGTATGTTAGATAGAAACATTACTCTGAAATAACAGTTCCCACACTACTAAGTAGGTTTGAAATCGTTTCGTTTTAATTTTGCACAAAATCTTGAATGAACTGCCTTATCACTGTTACATGTACCTGCAAACATTTTTTTATCATTTAAAAACACTGCTACCTACCCTTCAAATAAACAGCTCACGCTGGTGCTGTTCATGTATATGTAGTGCTTTAGAAATTGTGTTTTTTGAAGTTTTGTAAGTAATTGATTTGGTCGGGTTTTTTTTCAAACTTGCTTCATTTTGTATCTTAATATTCTATGATTAGAACATACTTCATTGTGCATGTAGTTTTTCTGAACTATGACTTCAAACGAGACTTTCTAAAGTGTATTTGGTATTATCTATGTATAATCTACCATGCAATATGCGTTTAAAATTGATAATTTGTATCCCTTTTGTCAGAGTGTTGCATATGTCGGCAGTGCAGTGTGGTGTTTTACAGGCTTTTCGTTGATTTTCCTTTTAAGTACTGTTCTACTAATTACTACTAGCAGCTACGCCATAAAGGATAGCTGGGAATGGTATTGAACACAAAGTAATCAATCTATTTTTTTCTCACTGGTACATACCAATTGTTGATTTTCTCCTTGAACCTACGGCAGACTTGCGCCGTCTTTCAATGTCATCCATTGGACAATGGTCATCGTCTAGGTCCTCGGTTTCTCCGGGGTCGTAATTCTCAAAGTGCTCGTATAATTTCTTTGTCCAGTGTCCAGCTGATCTTACATGTAGCCATAATCTTCCTGTTAAAAGAGACACAAATCTGTAGTAGAATACCTTATTAAATTCATTAGGGCATTTGTGATCAGTTCAACATACTGCACATCAACTCATTTTCGTGATCGATTTATTTCTCGCAACTTTCGTGAGAAAAAAAATAACGCAAATATAAATCGCGGCGAATACGTTAAACTTACGTCTTTCCTATTTAACTAACAATGTGTCTTGTATTGAAGGCATACGAATTTAAGGGTACAAAACACCTAAAGGTGTTAACTCTTTAAATATCAGCTGAACGTTTTAATCGTGTCCATTTAGTAAAGAGAAAACAAGCTTCGCAATGATCAAACCTAGTATTTTTCAAACTACATTATATCCAACGAAATTATTCCTGTAAACTCGGTGGTTCAATTATTTAGTCATTTCTGTTTTTTTGTCAACAGGTCAAAGTAAATACGTTGTAAAACTGTATAGAAATTAAACAAACCAAATCTATTTTACCCAAAGTGTTGGGTACCCCCATTAAACATTTACGTAATGACCCAAAAACAAAGACACTGATCCCTCCGCATCTATTCGTTAATACGTACCGTCCATTTCTGGTGCACTACTTATTGTAAATGGATGCCATTCGTGTTCAGCTATTGCAGGAATCTGTATATTCAAGTAATCCCCTGCTTTGTAAGAGAAATTATCAGGTCTTGAAATTTCTAAGTGTGTGACCTAGAAATAAAATTGCAAAAAGTGTGTCATGCAATTTTAGTTGAAAACAGAACTATATATAAGTTCATATTTTAAGCAATGAGCTTGAAAATATATAACAATTGGTGTTACATTTTAGGCCTACCTGACCTTTTACAGAAAAAACTCATCAATTTTGTGTGACCATATCATTCGATTTCAGTACTTATTTTTGTTGTAACTCTCAAATATAACATTATTGCATAATCAAGTAGCATATCTTCGTTCGAAGCCAGCTTTTTAATTATATACATACATACCATACTCAATCATTTAAGGATGTCGATGACGAAGAAGTCTCGTTTTAATATCACTGTCTTGCAAGAGTATGGTTATAAATAATAATTACACGACGAAAGCACGTGAATATGCAAGTATAGTTTGTTGAAATTAAATGAGTTGAAAATGAAGTTGAAGGAAAACCATTTGGTACCAGTCTGCAATAGCAGTTCAATTTTCATCATCGTCGTTTTAACCAATAAATGAAATTTCAACGATTCAACCATATTTATATATGTGGTACATGTATATGTAGGTACATTTTTTTTATTGATATAGTACACATACGACATCAATCAAAACATCTTTTATAATCATCGATTTTCGTCGTTATTTAAAAGATAAACTGTCAAAACTGTTAACGTGAAATATGCAGCTTCACCCCCCCCCTCGCGAAAAATGAATGCATTTATACGCAAAACATTTCAACCCACAAAATCGTCACCTTTCAGCACAGTAATTAATTTAATGCAAACTTACCCCAGATGGCAATAATGTTATTTCTTCGATATAAGTATTTCCATATCGAGCTCTCTTTATAAATTTTGATCTTGAAAGTTTTTCCAAGATAAACAGAAGCCCAGGAGCTACAAACCATTTCCAGAAGTTTGAACCATGGATGATAACAAGAATCCAGAATGGTACATATAACATATGTGTCCAATAGAACACCTACAAAAGAAACATAACGTTATGTGTATAATGTATACATGTATCAAATATGTGTGTCAAATTTAAACCTAAAATACACATGCATATTTCGAATATAAATAGAACATGTTATACACGGTTTTAAGTAAAAACTACATCCCTTGGCATAGGATTTATTGGTGAACGGGAGATGTCAAGGTACCCAAGGCATATAGATTAAGTATATGTATGACTGTTTTTTTCTCTCATTTAAGTGTTTATTTTGCATGCGTTCCTCTATGTATAGATTGGATGAAATATTCGAAAACATTATGTTTTTTCCTTAAAGCTGATTCATAGTATACTACACATTTTACGGGTGAAATTTATAGACTTTTCTTTATTTTCAATTTATCTTTGACTTTACGCTCATGCATATGTGCATGTGTTGTACGTACCTGGAAGTGTCCACTTCTCCGGACAAATGGCATTGAGCAGATGACCATTATGACCACTATGATATCTAATCCCCATCCAGTCAGAATAGCTGTGTCGTAAACCCATCCAAAGCCCGCTTTGGTTGTAAATAAAATCTCCCACAGCTTCAGATCGTCTCTGGATTTATCCAGTAAAACTGGAAAAAAAAGCCGAAGACTTCATTTAAAAACAAATATTATCTGCACATTCGAAAAATGTATGTTTAACGTTTCTTTTATAGTACTATTATCCACTGGTGTCAACGTGATGATCGTAACTGCAATTACGATCATCCCAATATGGCGGACACAAATTTATGGAAATTTTAGAATGTCGATTTCTCTACTTTAACAGCTTATTTTCAGATTTGTTTTATATCAAAAAAAATTCTTAATCAGCATTGCCATTGAATGAGTTTTTCCTGAATGATAGAAAAACAACCAGAAGAACGAAAATCGAGATAAAAAAAAACACGATGATGATCGTAACTTCGTCTATGGATGATCGTAACTTGGACTTGCTTTTATTTAAAGATGATCGTATCTCAACATTTACAATGTGTTTTTCTTTAAATGAACATCCAATTTATCAGTCACGATATATTGGTATTACTGAAAATAGTATGATTTTAAAAGTAAACAAAATGAGCGTTAATGAACACCGCTATATTTGTCAAAAAGAAATGACACAAGGTTAAATTAGCAGGCTTATATGCAAATGTCCTCAATATTTTTTTTCTTATTAGTTATATTTAGTTAACATTCAAAATGGAATTGTTTTGATGTGTTTTAACTTGTTGCCTGGTCTTATATTTTCTTTATCAAACTTTGACCATTAAACGTTGCTGACTACAGAGACGGGTTTAGAGGGAGGGCCAGGGTGCGTGCATCCCTTTTTTGTGTGAAAAATGTGGTTGATTATATAGGGAATCAATAAAGCATGACTGTAGCAGGCCTTCTCTTTGGCAGCCAGTCCCCATCCCCTTGATAAAAATCTCTGGATCCGCCACTGGACTACTGTTGCCTATATTTACCATGGGTTGGCTATTTATGTAAAGAAGGAAAAGCTGAAATATATGGTAAACAAGTTCATATTAGATTCCCTGTTTTTTTCAAGCTATATTAAAATCCTAACACTTACGGTATTTGACATGTATTATTGAAGTTGTTTAAGCCAAACATATCGTAAGGGAGCTACCATTTGATTTTTAAAGGGGGTAAAATTTGGAGGAAAAAGGCAGGACAGGAGTTTTGAGTGAAAAATAGGCCAGATGAACAACTTGGCCAATCAAAAAGGCAGGATGACAATTGAGGTAAAAAAAATCAGGACCGTATAGAGTGAAAAATAAAAACGCAGGATAGAGATTTCAACTTAAAAAAATGCAGGACAAAATTTTTCATCAATATAATGTTGTTAACCACCAATGCGTTTTAATATTGAACTTGATAAAAAGAAATGAAATATCGGGAAATCATAACCATTTGTGTGACATTACCCTCCCCTTAGTGATCGTTCCTCATTATTATCACAATAATAGCTCAGAAAATGCTTCGTTGGAACAAACAGTCACGATCATCTTAAATAAAAGTTACGATCATTGTTGATAAAAAATAAATAAAAGTTACGATCATCATCGGGATTTTTTGTATCTCGATTTTCTTTCTTCTTGTTGCTTTTCCATCATGTATGAACAAATATTTCAATGGCAATGCTTATAAAGATGTTTCTAGACATAATACAACCTGAAAGAAAGTTGCTGAAGTGGAGAAATTGACAATATAAAATTTACCTAAATTTGCGTCCGCCATATTGGGATGATCGTAATTGCAGTTACGATCATCACGTTGACACCGGTGATTATCTATTTCTATTGATTCATTTGTGAGGAGGTTATGGTTTTCTTTTACATTTGTTTTATAAATATAATCTACGAATAAATGAGACACAAACATAAATTGCTTATAAGAGAACAAACCAAAAGAGGTCAAAACTCTAATTTAGCATTAAAATTAGAAAGATCATATAATAAGGGACATGTGTACTAGATTTATTGTACTTGAACTTCATCCAAAACTACCTTGACCAAAAACTTTAACATGAATCGAGACAGACGAACGTACGGACGGATGGACGGACGAACGGACAGACGAACCGACGCACAGACCGAAAAACATTAACAAGAAGTATACTAACTTGCATTCCCCAAATGAGCGATTGTATGAACAGCGCTGTAAAACGCTATCATGATTCCGACCATTTTGTGAAATAAAATATGTTGATCGATCGGCAGCAAATTGCCTATTTTTGTCATGCGCAGATACGTCAATGATTTACGGAGCATGAGAACGAGTATAAACATACAGTTGAAATTCAAATTCATTCCACAAATTCTGGCAGCTATGATAAATCCATTCGATGTTCGATAGTTCCAACCAGCATAAATTCCAAATCCAATGTTTGCCAAAACATACCACAAAAAGAACAAAACTTTTCGTACATTATTTAGAATATATCTTTTTGTGAAATATCTTGAGAAACCATCCTTTTGTTTCTTCTTACTTGGCGGCTTCATCCACTGGGCGGCACTAGAATAAACATTGGTGATCAGATTATGATTTTATTTTGTTATTTCATAAGGGATTTCAATCCCTGTTTAGTGTTAATCGTTTTCTTTTGCTAGTTTCTAAATTACATGAAATCAATAATTCTACATAATTTAAAAAAGATCGGATACAACTTTCAAATTTCGCATTTTCGATAATTACCAAACTGAGGACGAACACCTACGATCGAAGTTGTTGAATAAAGGTACTAGATTAGAATATCGCAAGACTAGTAAAAATGTATTTGCGACCGTCAAATTCACAACTGGCGGTGACAAATCTGCAAACTCAATATAGTTAACTCGATAAACTGTACATGATAGATGTTTCTGGAATAAGGTTTATCAAATATGCTTAGAAATGAGAGATTTAGAAGTGTAAAAACATAGCACGTTTAAAAGTATTTTTTCCTGGCGGACGTTTTTCTCACTTCCGATCATACTTTCACATTATTTTTATTTTGGTAAAACGTTTATTAATTTGAATAAATCTGTAAACAAGAAGTACTCTTTCAATAGTTTTTTTATAACACAGTCTACTAGCATATTTTTTTTTATTAACTTTGACAACTTTGGTTACATTCTCAATAACACCCCAGAAAATTTCAATGATATTTTATAAAAGAGTGTATAATTTATGGGTTCATTCATATACATGTACGCTGTCGAACTTTTCGGTAAAATACTATACCTGATTGATAAATTTTCAATAACACCCGGATGTTTCTCCAGTTCCGCTTTCAGTTCGTCAAATGATATTTCCCCACTTCCGTCTTCATCAGCTGATTCAAACAACAAAGCAGTCAGACTGTCTAAATCATCCTCACTCAGCTGTAGGGAACTTTCCTCCATGCACGATCTCAGGACGGTCTTCAACTCATCGATATCAATAGTACCACTTTCTTTTAAGAAAATATTAAAATGTTTAGATAATGCTTCGAAAAAAAAAAAAAAAAAAAAAAAAAGGTACTACGAATTGTGTATAAGTTTCATAACATGTGGTTGAGGCAAACTAAATTTGGCGAACACAGACTTTGTTGGGCGTACGGACGGACAAGGGCAACATTCCATGTTTCCTCTGCTGCGACCGGGCATAACAATTACTGTTACTGGTACGAAAGAAATTTCAAATATCTCAGTGTAAGATGTGACCAATATTTCTTTCTCCCAACTGGTGATGGTAATAATATACGGCTTTTTAATATACAGCGGCGAATCAAATGCATATTCAGGACGCAAACATGTTAATGTTATACGAATATTAACCCTACGTTGTTCTAGACCAACACATTGAGTCGGAGTTTTTAACTTGCTAGTTCAAAAGGTAACAGTATAAAGGAAGACATAACATTCCCACCAGACACATGCTAACCAATCTATGCTCTCATTTCATTATATAACTGGCATATGGTGTTCAGAACACATATCACTTATAAAATCTTTATCTTGACCCGGAGGATATTCGAACCCTTGACTTCCCGCACTCGAGGCGAACACGCTACCAAAAGACACCCCCCCCCCCCGCGGAAATATCATATATTGGTATAATATCTGATTATTTTGAGTTTACTAATAGAATAGTAGCAAGTTTATTGCCGTATTTAATTATACATTTCATGATGCAGAGCAGGAATGGTTCTGCTTATAAAACTATACGTACTTGTGTAGCAACCGTATGTGCTTTTGCTCATTGTTGAAGTTCGTGTGATGACTTATAGTTGTCAACTTCCTTCTTTGTCGTTTGATCTCTGGTTGAGAGTTGTGTCATGCATTTATACAAAACCTTCTTTTACTTATTTATAATGTAATCAATTGCTGCGTAGCAAGTGCATTTTGAACATGAAATCATTCACGATGTTTCTTTTTAAAAATATTAAAAGTATGCATATACAACATGCATTTCGGGGCCTTTTATAGCTGACTATGCGGTATGTGCCTAACTCATCGATAAAGGCCGAACGGTGACCTATAGAAGTAAACATATGTGTCACTTTTTTTTCTTTTTTGGAGAGTTGACTCATTGGCAATCATACCACATCTTCTTTTTTATATTCATTTAGGGTATGGTTTATGTCATAAATAAGAAAAGAAAATTTTTAGTTTATTTAGTAAACTACCATTTGCATCATATACATCAAAGAGGAATTTGAGCTTTTCTGCCGGCGTCCCCTTGGTCAGTTTACGGAGACCAACCATGAGTTCGTCACATTCTATGGAACCACTTTTGTCGCTGTCGAACAAGGTGAAGAAACGTTCAGCAAAAAATGACTGAAAGAAAATATGCATAATGTAAAAATAATACATAAAATTGCGAATGGAAATGAGTAATATGTCAAAGAGACAACAACCCGACATAAGAGCAGACAACAGCCAAAGGCCACCAAATACGCTGACAGCTTGAGTCTAGGTAAATAATACGTATGTTTTGTTCTACAAACGTATGTTAAAAGAGTAAGCCGGTAAGACCCCCTTTTGTCCCCAAAATAAAGCGGTTTTTTTTCAAAGTTGTTAAAATGTAAACTTTTAGTTATTTATGCTTTTGTTACATAAATATGGGCTGTTTTTGATCATACAATAAACCTGCATCAGGTACTAGTCTAGAATCATTACGTCCTGCAAAAATATCTTCACAACTTAAATAATTTTGCTAATTTTAAGAAGATTTTTGTAAAACAAAAAAAAAAAAATGGTTGTGGGCGCCCTTGTGTTCATTTTTAGTATTTAAATATATTTTTAGTATTTAAATATATGGTGTATTGGCATATTTCATAGATTTTTTATACTAAAGCTTGAACTTTGGCGTTTTTAAATACAATAATCTTTAGTCATTACTAATTTTATTGAATGAAGTACAATGTAGATCATACATTTTACTAGAGTGTTATAAAAATGTTAAAAATCTTTCATCAGATGTATTTCGAATTTTTGGACGAAATTAGCCTGTTGTATTTATCTAATTAAACTTTGTCTAGACTTGGGACGGGATAATTGATATCTTGAATTGAATAAAGCAAAGATTAGACAAGTGATTTGTATTTTAATTTTGAGTGACTTTATACTTTACCTTTTTCACCCCCAATGCATTTTTGAACTCTTCCAAACTTATCTCTCCATCTTCCCCTGCAATCTTTTTGAACTGTACTTCCATCCATGCCAGCCATTTAACCTCTTCATCTCTATTTTAAAAACATACGAACATCAAGTTGTAATATAAAAAAACAGATCATTTAAAATACTATAATTGTTGAGATTAATTGAGATGTTTTAATGGCAGGTAGTTTTATCTATTACATGTGTAACATGAAGCAGGGTGTGTTAACTCTTCCAGAGTGCCTGTGACCCCCTTCCAGTTTTTGGTGTGGTTTGTGTTGCTCGGTTTTTTGTTTTCTATATACATTTAACATGTACAATATTGTTTTATAAATAAATTTGGTGTTTTTACTGTCTTCTGATTGGTTAAAATTATTAGTTTTATTTTCAATGTTGTCAATTTTGATGACGACACGCCCACTCTGACGTTGTGTATTCATACGCCAACATGTGTGTACGTTGTTATTGTTAATATAAATGATATAAAAAGTTCTTTGAGCCTTATTTTTGATAGAAATTTATTTATAATGAATGGCAATAATTTATTTTGATTTTATTGAACCATAAAACTAATTTTGGACTCTTCACATTTTACATAATCCACTTCGCGGATTATTCAATGTGAAGAGTCAAAAATTAGTTTTATGGTTCAATAAATTCAAAATAGATAATAGCCATTCATTAAGTAAACTTGTTCGTCGTCTTTCTTGTATGTTTTGCTACTGCGCATGCGTTGTCCATTTTTCTTTGACTTAATTGTGTTTTGTTTTTCCTCTTGTGTCTTTCACCTCTTTGTCATAGAAATTCAGAAACGACTCATCCCGGCTAAATCAGTCCGTGGTCAAAAATATACTTACAAAGGTCCGTCATTAATATGTCAAAGACGGGGGTTTCTTACCATTTACCAAAGTATTAGGATCTTCCATAATGGTATTGTTATTAATTCGGTCGCAGTGTGTTTTATATGCACTGTCCTTCTGAAACATATGATATTAATCCCCGTGATTGAGGAAGATTTCGTGTACCTCAGTCTTTGGTTTCTTATGTAGTGTTAGATAAATGTTGTATATCTTTTTTTCGGTTTTCTTCGTTATTTTTGAGAAGTCCGACTTATGATTCTGGTGTGTTGCCAGTTAAACAAACTATCACTGTGTATTTCAATGGTACATGTACAAGCGCAGTTCAAGGATAGACGAGACACTCGTGAGAATAAGGAATAAAAGAACCTTATTTTGACACAATTTGACTGTAATTTTACATTTCTAAATACATAATTTTGTCTATTTAAAAGGAGGCACGCGACGGGTGCGGCTTTCCGCACCTATGGTACATGTATATATTAAAGTAACTTAAAGTTCAATATATTTTAACCTTCATTTATGGAAATTAAGCTAGGATGTTTGCCATCACGTAAATCAATGCTTGATTTTAAATAAAATATTACAAATAACCTTCAATGACATATTTAATATAATCCGTAAAACAAATGAGGGAATGACCTTGCACAGTACCAGCATGCATTGTATATGCACGTATTTCACATGAATATGTCAACAACAAACATCTGGACAAACAAGTTCGATCTCGGCTTCATGTTGAGACTAGCAGAATATCGGATTTAATAATTATTAAATAATGGAATATTGAATTTCAATTTGCAATCGCAATGATCATTTTATTTTTGCTGTGCATGTGCGGTGTAAAATTAAGAAGATGTGGTATGATTGCATAATTTCAAAACGGGACTATTAACATTGTTTTATTTTCTAAGACCACAAGATAAATGGCTGAAAAGTAAAATTAACAAACAAATAAGTAAGAGCATGGCAAAACTAATCGAACGATGTTAGCAGGCAATAATATTTAAAAATATATAAAAGTAAATAATGTATATGTTACATGTACATGTATATGCAGGAGAGAGGCAAAACGATATAAGAAAAGTATGTTAGTATCAACTCACTGTTAATATAGAAAAAAGGAGATATGGGATAATCGCCAATGAGACAAATACCCACTAAAGTCAAATGAAGCGGATGTAAGCAATTATAGGCAACTGTTTTGACCTTCAACAATGAGAAAAAGCCATGTCGTATAGTCGGCTATTTAACGCCTCGAAATGAAAAATAAGAAACAATTCAATTGAGAATTTAAAACGGGCAAATTAATAACGAAGCCATTAATTTACGAAAAGCAAATACAAGAGACGTGAACTATCGAAAACTACTAAATAAACTATAGGCTCCTGGCTTGAGCCAGGCACATACTGTATACAGAATGTGGCGGGGTTAAATATGTTTTAGACGCCAACCCTTCCCTTACCTATGACAGTTGTGTAACACCACAACATATTCATGAACAAACCGATCAAAACAACAAACAAAAGCCAAATATTCGAAGCAGCAATAAACGACAGTGAGTAAAATACAGGCTCTTAACCCCACCACATTATTTATGTGTGTGCCTGTCCCAAGTCAAGAACCTGCAATTCAGTGGTTGTCGTTTGTTTATGTGTTACATATTTTTTTCTTTCATTTTCTTTACATAAATAAGGCCGTTAGTTTTCTCGTTTGAATTGTTTTACATTGTCTTATCGGGGCCTTTTACAGCTGACTATGCGGTATGGGCTTTTCTCATTGTTGAAGGTCGTACAGTGACCTATAGTTGTTAATGTCTGTGTCATTTTGGTCTTTTGTGGATAGTTGTCTCATTGGCAATCATACCACATCTTCTTTTTTATATCTTTGTTTGGTTGCTTTCGTTGAAATTCGATACAAATTTATATACATGTAGTATGTTTCATCAACTTATTGAATAAGTTATAACATTATTACTTCACCAAGAAATATTAAATGATGTTACTGAACTTATTGAAATGTATAATCATCTTTGTTATACATGTAGTTCTTTTTAACCCCCGCCCCGTTCATATTTAGAAGGGAAAAGTGAAAGCACCGGCTCTCCATGACTTGATTTTTCTGTCGATACAAACATTTTACATGATTATTTATAGCATGCAGAAAATAATCTGTTTTTCAGACGAATGATATTTCTTATATTTTCTAATAAGATCCGAATTCGTATTAACGCAACATATATTTATTTAATCACATATTCGTGCTTTGAAACAAGATAAGAAGTTTAGAGAAAAAACGAATGAATGGTGTGTAAACATCATTTGCAGTTTTAACGAACAGAACAAAAACGAGTTGGCATTGCAATCTCTAATATAAATTTACACAGTATTCAAAATATTGTCGTTGTTCTCCATTTTAAATTATGATTATCTTGTCTTCTACAACTAACATCACACAAAATAAACATGAAAGAATTATACGAACACGCCTTCCATTTTGACATACTCATCTTCTTTTGTATATGAACATAAAATATCATAATATATTTTCAAATAGTGTAAAATAGGCTATTATTTGGATATAGTATACTACCAATTATCTGAATATAATTTGTAACAATAATATATGCCTAATTTGTAGTGGATCTAAGCATATGTGTAGCGTTTATATCTAAGTATAATTTGTAGCGTATACACTGTAACTAAGCATAATGTGTGGCGTATATATAAGTATAATTTGTAGCAACTATATAAGCCGACTTTTTAGCAAAAATTATATAAGTATTGTATTATAGTAAGATACATGTACTAAATACAGTGAATCGGAATTAAGATTTCTTTTGAATTGAATTCAAATGGCGCGAAAAACGGTAAAACAGACGACTGGACATTGAAAATTTGTAAAAAGCTGAGTTTGAAACTTTAAAAAAAAATGTATGCTGACTTGCATAACTCAATGTGAATATGTGCAAAAATGCCATAGGACTATAAAACGAATGTTCATCATGTACAATGTAACTGATAGTATAAACAAACATCATTTTTTATGTTCATGATTTTCATCCATTTGGTCTCTAATATTTTACTATTTGAACTGAGAAAATGTAGCAATAAAGAGTGCTTAAGGAGGTATCCCATATTCAAAATAATAGCAAAAGAGAGAAATGAAAAAAAAAGACAGTTTATGTTGATGTATTAATTATTGCTAGTATATATAAATGAATATTTATGCTTTCAGAAAGATCATTCCGCTGGAAAAAATAATCCACAGAGATGAAAATAAAAATTGAGATTTCCAATCTTTAAAATTGGAAAATGCAGTTAGTAAATGTTAATATGAAAAGTTAAATAAGAGAACAACTTGAGATTCCGTACAGTGAAATGGCAAAAAAAAAAACTGTATTATTGATCTGGCATATAAACATGCTACTGAAATCTTACCTGCTATTAAAATAACTAAAAATAACCAGTAATATTTGTTGCATTTTTAATAACTATCATATAATTGAAATAAAACTATACAATTCGTAACTTCTCGGCTTTTGTGGTGTAATAACAGTGGCAGAGTGCAAATCGTAACTTCTCGGATTTTGTAGTGTAATAACAATGGCAGAGTGGCTACGATCGAGGACTCGAAAAAGATTTATGACTGTCATTTTTAAGCCTTCCCCTTTTTTCCAGAGACAGTTATTTTTCGTTTTCTAATTGTCTGTATACTATGAACATACATTCATTATACAAACTATAAAAGTTCACTGATATATCATATAGGGACTCTATATCAGTGACCGCCGTGGTTAGTAAACTATTGGAATTTATGGTAAATAGCAAACACACGTTATTTAGTTATAATAGTATATGTATGATCAAAGAATACAGAAAATCGCGAAGATGATTGTACCCAAGTACTTATGAAAAATTATTGTGTAATTTTAAAACAGTCATAAACGGAAATCTTTTTTGACTTCAAAGTCAGTCCGATGACTGAAACAATATCAGCACGCCTTTCTTTTCGTTTTCCTCCAAAAATAACTCAAACTAAATAGTCATAGGCGAGGATGATAAATGCAACTATGCATGTTACATATATTACATAGCGGCAGAGTAAATAATGTATTGTGGAAGGGAGACAAGCGACACACAAAATGAGGTCTTCTCATTTACAGCCGATTGTATTAGGTGTGTAGGAAAAGATAATACCTTTGGTTACCTGGCTTGCTAGCTGACCCATGACGTAGTTATTAAGATAGGTAGTTTACCCTTCTATAAGAGTCAGTCTATGGAAGAAGCGATTCGATAAAAGCTTTTCTTATATCAACGAGCGATATTGTCTTATATCAACGAGTTGCATTGTGGGAAATTTCAGACGAATGTTAGCATTTGTACGAAGAAAGGCAGATTTCTCGGTATAAAGTAATGACTCTTTTCTTAAAACAGGGTGACATTTAACATGACATACGTCTGGTGTATAATTTTCATGAGTTATTTTATGTAATAACAAGCAAGGTGTATTTAAACGAGAAAATTGAATTATTGAATAAATGAGACATAAATGCACGATTTGTCATTTGTAGATGTACACATTCTATAAATATCATGTAGCAAATTCAGTGGAATGCAATTGAGATAATTTCAATTGTTTGCTACGCCAAAATCACCTATAAGTCAACGATACTGCTATATTTTAAAATATCAATGCGATATTTGTCTTATATCATAGCGATGATTTTTTAATATCAAAAATTTATGAATGCGATACTTTTCTAATATAACTGCTATAGTTTTCTAATATAGAATTAATACGATGACACGTCACAATGCATGTCAAGAATACTGCAAACATAATTCACAAACTTAGATCATGACCAGTTCAATGTTTTAGGATCAACATCACTAAAATTTCGTAACTGTAACACAATTAACGCTTACATGAACTTATCATTCCGAAAATGTTGCTTGACCCTATTGATAGTTGAAAGTGTTAACAACCTGTTCAGTCTATTGTTTTCAATCACATGGTTTAACCAACTAACTAACATGTTTAACCCCGCCACATTATTTATGTATGTGCCTTTCCCAAGTCAGGAGCCTGTAATTCAGTGGTTGTCGTTTGGTTATGTGTTACATATTTTTTTTTTCGTTCATTTTTCTTCTATATAATAAGGCCGTTTTTTTCTCGTTTGAATTGTTTTACATTGTCTTATCGGGGCCTTTTATAGCTGACTATGCGGTATGGGCTTTGTTCATTGTTGAAGGCCGTACGGCGACCTATAATTGTTAATGTCTGCGTTATTTTGGTCTCTTGTGGACAGTTGTCTCATTGGCAATCTTACCACATCTTCTTTTTTATAATTCTATTTGAAGTGATGATGCAATGGCGGAATTTAAAAGCGGTTGCTAATACGTCTACCGACCTATTAGATTCTAATTTACTGGTCACACTGCTATAGTCTACCACCTTGGTAATATCGAAATAGACAAAAAATATCATTACTTAAAAGAAACATTCATTCAAACAATCCAATCCAATACAGCTCCAAATTACAATGACTATTCAAATGGTAAAATGAATAATCCAAACAAATTAAAATGTACAAATGCTGATGTCCCGCTCTTTGAAGATACCAACTGAGTAGCCTCAGACTATAAAAATTGGACAACTTCAGATACAACGAAAATCAAAAATCTTGTCAAACAGAAAATAAATTTATTATTAACATAGCAAAAGATATTGAGAAGGAAGACAGTACTTTTTGGATATCAAAGACTTTTCCCCGTTGGTAAATCGATATCTCTATGAACATAATCAGCTCGCCGCCTGGACGCTCTTTCACATCGCGATGACCGTGAGGGTATTCCGATGTATTGTTGCCACAGAGATTTGACTTTCGTTTTTGGCTAGTAACCGATCGTATAAATACGCGAACTTTTCTTAGTGCAAAATAACAATCCGTATCGCTTGTTATAAATTCATTTCTTCAATGAGTACTAAAAAAATGTTTAGAACACAAATAAATAAGATGTAAATGTCTTTTGACGTTAGAAATGTGTATATTCGTTCATTCGTTCATTGTGTATTAATTTATGTTTTTTGATGGAGTTAAGTCTGCCAATTGATATTTTATCGTGTGTTTTTCTATGTTGTGATGTTATGCTATTGTTTCAGAAAAAGGGAGAAGGTTTGGATCCATTAAAACGTTTAATCCCACTGCAAATGTTTGCACCTGTCCAAAGTCAGGAATCTGATGTACAGTAGTTGTCGTTTGTTTATATACGTGTTTCTCGTTTCTCGTTTTTTTATATAGATTAGACCGTTGGTTTTCCCGTTTGAATGGTTTTACACTAATAATTTTGGGGCCCTTTATAGCTTGTTGTTCGGTGTGAGCCAAGGCTCCGTGTTGAAGGCCGTACATTGACCTATAATCATGGTTTACTTTTTTTTTAAATTGTTATTTGGATGGAGAGTTGTCTCATTGGCACTCGCACCACATCTTCCTATATCTATATATCTTTTCTATATTCATAAATTTAGATTGTTCAGTTGGAGGACTGGAAAGCAGTTATTTATAAGGGGAAATTTTAAAGATTTATAGATATAAGAAGATGGTGCATGAGTTCGAATGAGACAACTTTCCATCAAAGTAATAATTTATTTAAATTAAACCATTATAGATCAAAGTAGGTCCTTAAACACGGAGCCTTGGCTCACAGCGAACACCACGCTATATAGGAACAAGAACATTGCTAGTGTTAAACCATTCAAACAGGAAAACCAACGGTCTAATTTTAAAAAAAAAAAGGAGATTCAAAAGTACAGGTCAATCATTTTGATATTTAGCTATTTGATTATTTGATTACGGCATTGTTTATTAAACTCTTATTTGATTAGATTTGCTTCCAAAACCAATTGAGAAATTTGTAAGATGTTACCAAAAACAATTTGAATTTAAGCAATGGTCTTAAAACTGCTTATTTACATACAATACTACTAAGAAGTAAAATTAAAAAAAAAATACTGAACTCCGATGAAAATTCAAATCAGAAAGTCCCTTATCAAATGGTATAATCAAATGATAAAACACACCAAACGAATGGATAACAACTGTCATATTTCTGACTCGGTACTGGCATTTTCAAATTTTGAAAATGGTGGATTGAACCTGGTTTTATAGCACTTCACCTCTCACGTGTATGACAGTCTCATCAAATTCTGTCATATTTACAACGATGCGTGAACAAAACAGACATAATAGGTAAAATTGTCAAAATATGGGTACAACAGTCTAATATTAATACTAATCGGTACTAATATTGATATAACAAAAACACCGCTATGATATTTTAAAAGTATCGCATATTTAGACTCAATTGTTGTTTATATTTGAACAATAAGTTTCAAAATTAGTATTTTCTTAATTTTTCGTTGCCGAAAACAACATTTTCCGCATGGAAATGTCTGCACATTTACAATTGATATTAGACAATATCGCTATGTGATATAAGAAAAAATTTTATCGATACGCTTCTTCCATAGACTGAGAGTAGACTAGTCCGACTGATAACCAATACATGGGCGTTTTTCAATAAAAACGTACCAACTTTCTTGTCCCAGCCACTTACAAAAAATGTGTTTGATCTTTACAAGTAATTTTTCGTGCTGTCAGTACTTTGAATTAGATTTAAAATTTTTAAGCAAATAAAAAGTCTATTTTTTTTTAGAGGGATTGATAATATATTGATTCCTGAATGGTCCAAAACAACCAAAATGGCATGTTCCTAGACCGCCTGTTCAACATTCATACTCTAAATAATCGTAAAAATAAATATGTAGAAATAAATGTTAATATAAGTTGTTTAATAATTCAAAAATATGTTTAGAGGCAACATATTTTAATAAACAACTTTTAACATAGGATTTTTAAGTTCAGAAGGTGTGTCCCTGACAAAATGTCCACTACGAAACGAAGTCATTAAAATTTGCTAATAAACAGTTTAATAAAATCAATGTAATTTTGTTTGCAAGATATATAAATATTAGGGTCTTACAAAAGAAGTGATGCTTTTGTAACGGCAGTTAAATTGTTGGTAAGAAAAATTGAGCACATCAAATGGACCAGAGTGATACCGTATTTTTGTTAATGTCCACTACGAAACGGGTTAAATCTCCTTCAGTATCTGGTTTTAAAATTATGAAAAACATATCAGTGTACAGCTTAATACATGCTTTGATGAATACAATCAGTCTTGTTACTATTGTAATATGGGGATTGTGGAAAAAAAATAAAACGTGAATATGTCCCCTACGAAACAAGTATGGGAGAAAAACGTTTCGTAGTGGACACTACCACTACCATGTAGTCTTTTTTTACTCTTTTTTTCAATAATATTCGTGCAAAACAAATAACAAGGGTTAGTTTCGTGTAATTTTTAGTATGTTTTTATTAACATAGAATAGGGTTATGTCAACTACGAAACTTTTTGTCCACTACGAAACGGTTTTGTCAACTACGAAACGCATCAAAATTTCCACTACGTAACATGAGTTGTACCTTCATATGTGAAGTACTGTCTCATCTTTATCGATAAAAATGGTTCTCCAATTCAGAAGAAAATGAGATATATAAAGTAAACAAACTTGAATGTCTATAGGAGACATTTAAAATTGTAATAAGATGTGTGTTTAGAATTAGTTTCGTAGTGGACAAATGTCCCCTACGAAACAGTACACAAATTATGAAAGTAATATCATTTTAAAGAGTATTTAAGATTGCACTTTTTGTTTACAAACAGGTCTATAATAGAGGTATTCAAAATAACTCTTGAAACAAAATTTTAGACAAGTTGATTTTCTATTTTTTTTAGGTCTGAAAGTCACACTTTTATTGAAAAACGCCCATATCTGTAGGACTAGGCTACTTCGAAAAAAATCACAAAAATACTGAACTCAGAGGAAAATCAATTCGGAAAGTCCATAATCACATGGCAAAATCAAATAACAAAACGCATCAAAAACGAATGGACAAGAACTGTCATATTCCTGACTTGGTACAGGCATTTTCAAATGTAGAAAGGAGGGTTGTATACCTTACTTGATAATGACTTCACCGTTAAGCTAGCAAGCAACCTAAACAAATAAATTATCTTTTCCTACACACTCAATGCAATCGGATGTAATAGTATAGAAGATATATAAGTGAAAGTATACATGTGGATCGCTTTACCTATTTTCAAAGAAGACACCATTCCATATACTTCTATAATGTATATTTACATCAAAACATTTACACTAAAACAAAGAAATGTGCTCAATAACATGCAAAATTAAAATAACAAAAATATCAAACTCGAAAGTAAGTATTTAAGTAAGTAAATTGTATTTAGAGTTGCCAGGGGTATGATATGTACAAATTAACACAGTAAACAGGAGCTCTGCAGAGCTCTTAACCGACTCGAAGTAAAATTCAAGATGGAAAGTCCTCAGTTGTCAAAATCAAAAGCTCGAACAAATCAAAAAAACTCATTATAGATACCAGGATTAAAATTTTATATTTACGCCAAACGTGCGTTTCGTCTACAAAAGACTCATCAGTGACGTTCGAATCAAAAAAAAAATTAAAAGGCGAATGGAAAACAACTGTCATATTTCTGAATTGGTACAGGCATTTTCTTATTTAGAAAAAAATCGACTAAACCTGGTTTTGAATTTTGCTAAACCTCTCATTTGTATGACTTAACATTTCCTTTTAACAACCATGTGTGAATAAAAAAACAAGACATTATATTTAAAAGTAAAAAAACATGTCAAAAAAATGTTTGTTTGATTTTGAAAAATGATATCTCTATTTTGTTATAAATGAACCCCATTCAACAAAAAACATCTTGATAATAACCTTTTTTCTAGTTATACAAAGATTTGGTATCAAATAAAAAGTCCATATTAAAATATAAAAAAGTGTGATTTGTCAAATTTCCTGTATGAAGAACTCATATTTAATATGTGGAACAAAACACCTCTTTTTTTTGCGTGAGGAATTTATATTTAAAAATGTTTGCAACTAACATTGTAATCATATTTTAAACATTAAATCGGGTTTCCTATGACAAAAATCTCAGGTGTTTAATTCTCGTGCTATAATTCCTTAGATACAGTGAATAATTACAAAATTTATCAGTATTTATCAAAATATACATTTTACACTGAACACAAGAATGCCATTGAAAGTATATTACTAGATTAGAAGATCAACAATTTAACTAGAATATTTTCGTGGCGATTGATTTATCAATCAAAAGCCACTTTAACTTGGTGAATGTTTTTGTTCAATATAATATTGACCTTACATGTAAATGATATCTTAAAAAATAACACCAACACACTCTAATATTCAAGTCAAACGAGACTGAAGAAAAAGGTGCTTGCACTCGCCTTAAAAACCAAAATCAGACGGTATATTTAAACTTTATGTATTCTACTTACTCTGC
Organism: Mytilus galloprovincialis; assembly: GCA_037788925.1. Lineage (NCBI taxonomy): Eukaryota > Metazoa > Mollusca > Bivalvia > Mytilida > Mytilidae > Mytilus > Mytilus galloprovincialis. The sequence goes on from CM075338.1 coordinate 40,415,548, forward strand.
AATATTTTTATCTCCAGGTACTATATTATTATTGGTCTTGTCGTGGATAATTTTAGATTGTACATCCGCATCCGGTGAACTTCTGGGAAATTCTGTACTTCCGTTTGAATGATTTCCGACATCTTTCACCATATCTATTTTGACACTGTCGCTTAATTCATCAGAGATCTCATCCTTAAAATGGACATTTGGCATAACTTGAGCTGTAGGCGTAGATTTTCCATGGGTTTCTAAATTACTGCTCCCCTTTATGGAGCTGTTAGATTCATGTTTTGAATCATCTTCAAAACCAATAGTTTTTGGATGACCGTTGGTTTTAAAACTGATATCTTGACCAATGGTGACTATGTCCTTCGTTTCGGGTTCGTTTGAAATTGATGATTTTGAGTCAACGAACGCAGGGTTCGTGTATGCAACATCTTCCCTTCTCTTGTATGCCAGACCTTGTGCTGGACTTGTGTGTTTCGACTTGCTCATTTCACTAATCTCAAGCTGGGACCCAGTTTCGTCTATCAAAAAACTTCGTATAATAGGCTTAGGCTTTATGAACTGTTGGTACGAACTTTCAACTGGGCTAGAAGGAAGATATCGTAGCAGACTTAAACCATTCGGAATATCTTGGGTTGTTGTGTATATATCATCGTGAGATTTCCAAAGTTTTGTACTGCTTGATAGTTGATGCGCCTTAGACTGGTTTCTTAATTCCTTCAGATATGTTGAACCTTGAATGTGACTACCAGTTGTATTGTCGACAGTGATTGTCACCACGTGTTTACCTTTCGTTTTTTGTTGACTTTCCAGAAAAACTTCTAAAATAAAAAAAAAAGATTGTCTTTATTTAATATAAGTATTAAACATTGACGAAACACAGTTTTCTCTATTGAATAATTATCATTTGTAGTTCGGGCCATTTTTAGCTTACTATGTGATATGGAATTGCTTATTGGCGAAGGGCAGCACGATGACATTTAGTTGTTAAAACATTTACGTCATTTAGTCTCACCAGGAGAGTTGTCTCATTGGCAATCATGCCACGCCTTTTTATTCTTATATTGGATCTAAATAAAATGGTCTTAAAATATTTAAACTACCTGAACGATTCATGAATATCAATATGTTTATGGGGATTATATATGATAATAAACTTTGAAAAATATTTAATCGTAACAAAATGAAAACTACAAACAAAAAAAAACAAAAAAACAAATATCAAAGAACATGTTTCATATAAAACAGACGAAACGCTATTTAAGAAAGAACGGAAAGGAAAAAACGGTACAAAAAGTATTCAAAACATTAAAACTAACCGATTTAAATCATACCAAAAGCCGTATTTTAGTTTAAAGTTTATGGTCTATGATCCAATATATGAAATTTATTTTACAAATTATGTAATTTCTCCCTTTATTACGAACTCAAATTTATTTCCCCACGTTGATACATGTACCACTAAAATCCGTATTTTAGTTAAAGTCTATGGTCTATGATCCAATAAAATTATTTTTAATAAATTATGTAATTTCTACTCTAATTACGAACTCAAATTTATTTTCCCACGTTGATACCATTAACAAAGAAAGTTTTATTTTACATTATTTGAATTATTATATATGATACTTGTACATGTACATATTTTTTACAGGTCTGTTTCATGTTCGTATTATGCTGAAGAGATCTGATTGGCTGTCTCTTGATTACGTAAGCGCATGTCACGTGGTTAAATTTCCTTTGTAGTTGTTTACATCTTGGTCCTCTGGTGTCAACAGTTTAAAGGTCACACTAACATTAATACATCAAATTCTTATTTGCACATATTTGTATCATTTTACCAATTTAAATGCAAAAGTAATGCATGTATCACTGGTACATGTACATGTATGTTAATTTTTCTTCTTCTAAAAGCCACATTTCAAATTGCTAACAGGGGATCTGATGATTTATTTCGAAAGATATATTGAACAAGAAGAAAACCCCGTTGTAAACATGTTTTAATTTTCTCGTTGAATATGTGAAACAGAATATATCTGTCATCTTTCTAAAAAAAAGTTTTATTAAATATAATTTTTATTTTATTATTATTAATATGCAATACTAGAAGGTACCCTACATACAATAATATAAGAGAGTCGTGGTTTATTGGTTAGTATGTAGGACCACTAACACAAAAGTTCCTGGTTTGATCCCCGTTCAGAGGAGAATATTCCAGGAACTAAATTTTCGACTATCTCTTGACACCATTTGCTAGTGTCACAGTGACAAAAATGGAAAAAAAATGATTTTGAGACTTTTCGGACATTTTGCAAAATCACCGTTTTTTTTGTTATATTTGCAATTTTTCTTATTTTTTTATTGTGGAAGGTTTAATTCAAGATTAGAATATTAAGCTAATCTAATTTCACGTCTTTATTTGTTTGTCAACTAGTGACATTTTACTTCAAATGATCTATAATAATTCGTACGTGACAAGCCAAGACTTTAATTCCATAAATAAGTCTGTATGTTCTATTGTTAGTTATTATCTATTTTCTATTTAGAGAATTATTTGTCAACTATTCTAGTATTTTTTTATCTGTAATATTACTTCCATGGTTATATAAACTGTAACCGGTATTATTTTGATGGGGCAGATTGGATTTAGTATTACACTGAGTAGTTCCAACTCTACATCGCGCTAACCAGAGTCGTCTTTTGATGCAAGATTTAGTACCAGAGTCGGAGTGTTTAGTGTGTGAGGGTGTGTGATTCCAGGCCAACACATTACCAGTTACAAGATACACCCAGTTTCTATGTGTGACAAAGTATGTTAGTTCATCAGAAGGGAACGATAAATGACTGACCCGTGTTAAAAGTCAACAATATATTTTGCACGTAAAAGACACCCTTGTTGATTTCGAAAATAAGCGCGCTAATGTCACTACTTTTAAGGCTGCACTCGCAAATTAGAAGGGGATTAATATAAGTTGTAATTATGGTATATATTTTTATTTTATTATGTCATTATAATGTGTAAATTACTAACAAATACTAATATCTGCATATATATATGTTATTTACTAATGTTAACGAGGCCGGGATAAGGTACCGGTATTCGATGTATTCAACTAACAAATGTAGATTTCAATAAAATATGATAACATAAAAAAAAAAAAAAAAAAAAAAATATAAGTTGTAATACATGTAACTTGTTTCCAAATCCACTATAAATAAATATGTTTAAACAAAAAATGTCATTGTTTGTCCTGAATCGTGCAAAAATGTAGAAAATATCGAGGTAGACACAACTTTATTCTCCGTTCCTCAATAAATCATCAAATATCTGTGTTCAGCGTCATTATCACGTCAACACTAATATAAGTGGGATTAGATATCTTTGTTCATGCAACCATGCTGGGTCAGGTGATAAAAGTGACGTAATACGAACATGGGCTTTTTAGTGTATAGATGCATTGAAAAGGATACATTTAATCATTGAATGTCTACATTTACAAAATACTATTGTGTTTACGTAAAAAGTGCGTGTAGATATATGATGAATGTTCACAATAACGCAGAAGTTAGCTGAAATTCTTTTTTTTTATATATTTATAAATCAAACAACCTTATTACAAACGTACATGCAATACAATACCAAGGTACCCTACATGTAAAGTGACAGTAAATTATTGTTTAGCCATGGCGTTGTCAGTTTTGTTTTCTATCTATGAATTTGACTGTCCCTTTTGTATCTCTCGGGCCTCTTCTATCATTAATGTTATATAAATTAAATGTTTAGAAAAAAGGATTTTCTACCTCAAGAATAGTTTACCGTAGCTTAAAAAAAACTTTCAATATTTTTGGTCTTCAATGCTCTTTTACTTCATTATTTGGACTTTTTTAAATTTAAACTCAAGCGTCTTTTGTAGAAACAACGTGCGCCTGAAGTACCTAGTTTTAATCTGAGTATCTTGACTTCAGTTTATCATAGCAGACTTATCTTTAAGGATATTCGTTTGTAATGTTTTGGATTTTTTGTCAGATTTTCGGAATCCTCTGGTTTATCCATTATAATACCTTAAAAAAATTTGACCCCCATTTTTTTCTTTTTATAAATCTTCTACAGGTATAATTATAAGCCATCTGTAAATCTTGGCTATTTTTTAATAGTTTTTGAGAACTTAAACTTGTCAATGATAAAGCTATGAAAAATGAAGAGAGAACATATCACCCCCGAATTTCAATGGCTAATATCTCGAGAACAAGCACATTGATCTATTATATATATTTTTTTTTGGCTTTTTTGGTTACTTTATAAATCATATATCAATATATACTAGTGTTATCTTGTTATTTTGAAACTAATCGATGAGTATCTAACTTCCTTAAAACAACAGCCACGTCACCTACACTGCCTTGTCTTATTATGGTGATGATTGGGATAATGAATAATTAGTGTTGATCGTACAGTGGCAAATATATCATGCATATTAGGACTAGAATGTGCTTATTTTGATATGAAAATGAACGCCGCTTTGTTTTTGATTGGTACATTTGTTATGTGAAAGTTCAGAAGATTTCGGTCTACTGATGTTCACGTACATTCTAGTCCCGACTCGTTACTCATAATATTTTACTCCGTATTACCGTTTACGTAGTAGAAAAGCAGCAAATACAATGTATCGTTATCCTGAAATTGGGGTCGAAAATACGACTTTCTTGACTCTCAGAGAGCATATTACTACAGGAACAAGAGACTATATTATGTTTGGAGGACGAAGGTAAAATGAAAGCTGAAAATCGTAACAAAAACTTGCACTCATTTTTTCTTGTCCATTTACCAGCTGTTGACAGTTTACAGTGGTGGATCTAGAAATTTTCATAATTGGGGCCAACTGGTTGCTTAGACGGGACCCACTTCCGTCACGATTCAGTGATTCCCTATATAATCAACAATTTTTTTCTCAAAAGGGGTGGGGGCCCGGGTCCCCTGCCCCCCTAAATCCGCCTCTGATTTATGGTTTATCAAGTTACGATGATAGTATTTATTTCGTGCAGTTTTACTATAAATTCTTATTTTACTATTCTTAATATATTTTGTCGATGCCAAAACATTTAAAATGAAATTTAATAAAGTCATAAAATTTAGAAATCAACTTATGGTTACAATGTACGGTACGTAAACGGTCAATCTCCCGGATTTTGCCACAACTTTAATCATGTGGATCTGCATACGCATACGGAAATTTCAGTAGCAACTTAAGTGAACGACCATTTAATTTCAAGGGGGAGGGGGAGGTTTTGTTTTTTTTTTCTAAAAAAAATAAATCCGATTCTTAAATTGAAGAAAACAAATATTCTGTTTAATTAATGCAAGATTTTGCCCATACCTGATAGTGATTTTGAACAAAACAATTTGAAGTATAGCGTTGATTATTTTTCTACACACACAACAAACCATACCCGCCTATTTTTTGAAAATTAAATGCTTGACCCTAACATATTATTTTTTAAAGAAAGTTCATAGGACAGGATTTCGAGAAATGGTAATTTTAAGTATATTTCATACATTTGTGAAGTTCCTCGTGCTCTAGTTGATTGCAAATCCCGCGAGATCATCAATTCCCGTACCTGCTACCTCGCATGAAGGATGTACTTCGGGGAAATTAAAAAAAATCAAGAATATAAAACTAATACTTTAAGTTGGAAGTATATTAGTTAAAAAACAAAAAAAAGCATAAAATATTGATCGGTTATGGAGCTGTTTTTCAAGACATTAAATTTTGGAAATATGACAGGAAAAGGCTGATGTTATATTTGCATTCATATTATTTGGGTCTCAATTCGAAAGGGAAAAAAACTACAATCTGATCAAATTTTGGTAATTGTCCTTTATGAGCTATAACTCATCAAATTTCTATTTTGCAGGTTGTTAACATTCTAACATTTTAGTCCCGAGCATCACCTAAGAGGCATTTTTTTATTATCGAAATTCACAATTGTTGTATTATGAAGACATGAGCTGATAAAACGAAACTTACCGTGATTATATTAAAAATATCGGAAAATGTCCAAAAATATTTTTTTACTATTTCTTTTCCACGTATATAATCGTTCAGTGTTTCTTTTCCACGTATATAATGGTCCAGTGTTTGTTTGGATCTTAATCAGACTTTAAATACCGCCTTACATAAACTGTCATGCTTGCTATATTATATGTCAACAATTATACGGGTATTCACACACAAAAAACGAAGCCATTTCATATGCTATACTAATCATTAGCATGCAATTATTTTATTAAAAAATATACTTAGTTACTTTGACTATCAACGGTGTGGTCACGTTTCTCCATCATTTGGTAATTAGACTAAAACAACATTAGGGATTATGGGGTCCTCTTAAGGACTGGATCTTGATATCTACCTGTAATTCACCTGTTCTTGACCAAAATATTGTTAAAAAGGTATATATTTTTTATAGATATATATATTTTTTAATAGTCTCCCAAAATTGTAGAAGTCCATATAGTCTAACAAAGTGATGTAATTTTTTATTTTATATAAAAAAAAAAGATGTGCATGGTATTAAAGACAATGAGACAACTCTCTACAAGAGACCAAATGACACAGACATTAACAAATATAGATCACCGTACGGCCTTCAACAATGAGCAAAGTCATACCGCATAGTCAGCTTTAAAAGGACTCGAGAAAACAAATGTTTAACAATTCAAACGAGAAAACTAACGGCCTAATTTATGTACAATATAATGAACGAAAAACGGATATATTACACAGCAACGACAACCACCGAATTACAGGCTCCAACACTTCCCCTTATCTTGAGACATTGGTGCAACAGAACAATAAAAGAACTGTTCAAAAACATACATAAACAAGCAACAAAGACTAAATTATCAATCACTACACATTCAGTATCCTTTACCGTACGACCGGAAGCATTTTTGTTCTCTATTTTTCATAATAATGTATTATAGATTATAATGTTGCGATCTTGAATAAAAATTAACATTTTATATTTTGAGAGCTATTAAGAATTTATATATCTTGAGTCATTAATCTTATATAAAAGTACAAAACGCAGTTTTATTCACCGATACAGTTTATTCAAAATTCTTAGTCAACTTGCATTAATTGAAATCGAAAATACTAGTAGTGCACAATATTCACCTAGCCAGTTCCCACAGTTAAACACTATATAGATCACGACGCGACGTGATGTACCCAATTTGTATCAACTCTGTTTTTGTGGAAAAAGTGGACAGATATACGACTGACTATTTCATCTGCTAAGACGGCATACCACGAAAACTGGCTTCGGCTTTAGTGATATCCAGACAGAACGACTAGGTAGATATATGGTTCTTGGCACTAGAAGACAATCGCTTTTGGTGACTTTTTACATAAATAAAACTTGGCTGTTTTGCATCGGTTTAGATTTTAACATCTACATGTAACACAAATACAAAACTATATCAAGTAATAGAATAACCTTTTTAATTTTGTAAATTAATACGGATGAAAATAATTACGTAACCGTTTCGGGTTATACTCGACCAAAAATATATGGTTTGTTAATGTTTTGATATAAATATTTTTTAACAATATCCCTTTTTACAATATTTTAGTTAAGACTTGATATGGGTGAATTACATGTAATTATCACGATGCCAGTCCTTTTGAGGACCCCCTAATCCCTTATGTTGTTTTAGTCTTATTATCAAATGTTGGAGAAACGTGACTAAACCCTATCAACAATTGAAATTAAAATTAATTGATTGAAGTCATATTATATAACAATTAAATTTTACTTATTCTCAAAAAAATGTCACGAAATTTGTTAGTTTAAGGATTATACGATAATCTTTTTAATCTTAGAGAGCTACGGTGTAACCATTTGATTTTTATGGAGGGACTTAGATGAAATAACCTTTCCTGCATTTTTTTAGTAGTTATCTCTGGCCTGTTTTTTTTTTTTTTTTTTTATTTTTCAGTCTTCTCGGTCCTGCCTTATCATTTATAATAGTCTAGCCTGACTTTTTTTTAAATAAATTGTAATCCTGCTTTTTTTTGGCAAGTTGCTCATCCAGCCTATTTTCGAATTTCACCCCTTTTAAAATCAAATGAAATCTCCCTAAGAAGTTTTTTTTTTTCAAACAAATTAATTAAAGTGTCTTCTGTAACTCTATAAGTTTTATATTATACTTTTAAATTATTGTTTTAATTATAAAGCGTCGTTGTTATATTTTCATCCAAGTCTTTCCAAATAAGTTTTCTCTGTGAACTATTTCCTCGTTTTTCGGTTGTTTTGTGTTTTAATTATATCTTTGAGGTGCGGGGTGCGGGAATTTCTCGCTACATTGAAGACCTGTTGGTGACCTTCTGCTGTTGTTTTTTTCTATGGTCGGGTTGTTGTCTCTTTGGCACATTCCCCATTTCCATTCTCAATTTTATTGAATACTGTGGATTTATTTATTTTCGTGGGTACCAATTTTCGTGGATTCATGGAAACTTACATATTCGTGGATATTTAATTTCGTGGTTTTACCGAAGTCTGCATACAAGCCTTAGTAAAATTTGTCATTCGTTGAACATCTAATTTCGTGGTTTGCCTGTACCAACGAAATCCACGAAAATTGGTATCCCACGAATAATAATGAATCCACAATATATATTTTTAAAGAGAGGCGAAATAAACCAAAGGGACAATCAAACTAGTAGTACAAGATAAACTGACAACGCCATGGCTGAAAAAGAAAATGACCAACGGACAATCAAAGTACACAAAATACAACCGAGAAAACTATAGACTGAGCAAAACGAACCCAATCAAAAATCTGGAAGTGATCTCAGATGCTCCGGCAGTCCTCCACATACGCCACCCATCGTGTTGCTGAAGATAGTACAAACCCTGTAATGAGTTAATTCGTAGGTAGCATTCCTTAAAAGGGGATGTGATTGAAGTATAAAACAGCTTGCCAGGAAAATTGAATGTCAAAATAATATTTCAATATCTAAAATTAAATTGGTTCAATATTTCAAGCTCTTAATCGTTCAGATTAAACAGCTGAAAAATTTTTAACAGAAAATAATTACATTAGATGTATGTTTCATTACAATACGTTATTCTGATTGGCTAACTGCACATCACACGTGTTATTCCTTAAGCAATTGTATCACCCAATAAAACTTCTCATCCATGATAACACGAGGTCCCACAATAAGTGCACAGGAGAATTAAATAAAAAAAATTACAAAATTTGTGTTTTTATTATCCTAGCTAAAAAAATGTAATTATGAGTATTGAATGCTTCTTTTTGTAACTTCATAGGGTTGTAAAAGCGTTGACCGTGCGCACATTTTTAGAATGAAGCCCTACCGCGCTTCATACAAAATGTACTTCGGTCAACGCTTTTACACCCCAATGAAGTTACAAAAAGAAGCCTTCAATTCTTAAGTATAAACAAAATCTTACCAACACTTAAATCTAATCATGCTAAAAATAACGAAGAGAACAATCACCAAGATACACGTAAACATATGTGACATAAGAAAACAGGATGAAATGAAATCAGGGTAATCTAATCTAATTTTGGATCTTTTTTCATCTAAATTTCCACTATTTCAAAGAGAGGCTCTGACACAGACTGAAACTGTGGTCGACGTATGTGCTTCACAAACATACTTATTCTTAATGTGATCACAGTGTGTTAATTAACAAAAAATAGAAATCTCGGTCCAGTACGATAATTCAGATTTTAATGTAGTGCTGACACAGGATGGTTTCAGCAACTGCATTTTCTTAATATAAAAATGACCTTTAAATAAAAAAAGTCTATATAAAACATATCTATTTTCTGAACCAACCGAGTTACCTTACATGTGTAATAACATTTACGGTAATACGTTTACGGATACTGAACTGCATGTCGATTGTCAATATCTCTACAGTGATGTTTAGTCGATGGAACATATCTCTACAGCGAGTCCAAAATATTTGAAAAAAACAAAACATAATAAAAAAAAAAACTTTAAAGTTAAGTTTGGAATAATAAAAAAAAAAGGGATAGAACCGAAAATTGTAGTCAAATGCACAAATATTAACGGACGTACATTTTCAATAGTATAAACATTATTATTACGAGGCTCAGAAGCTCCTATTTGTTCGTAGCGTGCACACATACGTATTATATATATTTCGATATTGTACATTGTACGTGTCTGTATTATATTGATGTTGCAATTCACATTTTGCCTCAATAATTTATTGTTCAACCTTTTGTTTGATTTTCTAAAAAAAAAAAAAAAAACGAAATGCAATATCGAGACAGAGAGAATCTGTTACGAAATACTAAACTGCATATTACCGTTTGCTCACATTAGAAGCTGGATTCCAGATAACAATATTCCTCTATTATTCTACTTCTACTTGACAAACAAATTAGGAGCTATGGTATACGTGCGAATGAGACAACTACCTTTTAGTACATGTAGCTGTGCAGTAAATTGGCTGACTAGAGTATAAAACAAATACAAAGAACAACTTATTCTAAAATTAGTGAAATGCGTGCAATTATTTAGATATCTAAAACGCATAACTTTCTTTTATTGAACTTTAATCTTCTTTTGTATTTTGTGAATCCTATCTATATTGGGTGACCCCTATTCAATATTTAAAGTTTTTTGTTCTACACGTCACACGGTCGTGCTTACGTCTGTCAAATATTAATTTATGACCATTTTGAATTTAAAAAAAATTAAGAACACTTATATATTTCATTTAACCGAATTTGGGGGCTCGTGCCATAAATTGGAAATTTTAATCCTATTTTCGTGACATTAACATTTAAAGATACAACCCCCTGATATGTAACTAATACACAACGGTGTTCTTTTTCGACTTTGAGTGCCCAATTATTCAACTATATGCACTATAATGGACTGATCTTGTAATTTAAATTTATCGGATCATAAGGTCATCAATGATACTAAAAAATACATGTACTATTCTGTCGTTTAAAATTAAATATTTTTTCTTCCGATTCATTATTCTTTCTCAAAATATTTGCTTTTTAATGAGTCCCATCTAAATCCAATTACGACTGTTTTAAAGAATGACATTACCATTTTACAAATTGGAAAGGGTTCTCATAAAAAAATATTAACATTTTAAAAATTTGTCTGACTCGGAGAGTAAAATATCTAACATGGCGATTGGCGCATACAGAGCAGAAGATGCTTACGCATCCGTCCTTGCAAATATTTCCTCAGTTCTGAATATTTTCCTTACACGTTGAAATTAATTAATGCACTGGGTCCAGTCTTGCTAGTGTGGAGTTCAGGTTTTTCTCTCATTTTTTTTTTTTTTACCATGGTTTGCATCTTTTTATGAATTTATACGATTTTAACGTTGCTAAACGACTTTTACCATTAACTTGCGTCATATTAAAACAAGAGTTGTAAATCGTAATCAGGTATTTCTTTTTATGACATAATTAAATCAGTACAGCTGTTAATGAACTACCAGTCGTACAAACAGAAAAAAAAGCGCACAAACAAGCAAACGCCTTCTCGCATTTCATGTTTTGAACAGATTGAATATTGAAGATATACAATGAAAAATAACATGACCAAATTTGGAATGGAAATGAAGAATTGGGAATTGGGAATGGAAATGGAGAATTGGGAATTGGGAATGGAAATGGATAATAAGTCAGAGACAACTACCTGACAGAAAACAGCTAAAAGTCACCAATGGGTCTACAACACAGCGAGAAAATCACGAACCCAGAGGACTACTTCACCTTGTCCCTAAACAAAAATATGTACTACATGTAGTTCAGTGATAATAGACGCCAATAAAGATTATGGATACTTATTGACAACACTTTATAGATTTATAAATTCATTTTAAAAATGCTTAGAAAAAATGCGGAACTTTACCTAACCAAAAATTGCATTTTTGAAGAAAAAAGTTACGTCCCGATATCTCCGATTCTATTATGCATAAGGCTACGTAAGTTACAGTTTGTTCCGAACGGACATATTTGTCTACATGTTTTACGATAGATAAATATGTTCCGAACGGACAGATTTGTCTACATGTTCTACGATAGATAAATATGTTCCGAACGGACAGATTTGTCTACATGTTCTACGATAGATAAATATGTTCCGAACGGACAGATTTGTCTACATGTTCTACGATAGATAAATATGTTCCGAACGGACAGATTTGTCTACATGTTCTACGATAGATTAATACTACGATTGGATAGCGTGGCTTCAGTGATTTAATACATATTGTCCTGTTAAATTAGTTTAACGTTTTATACCTTTTTTAATAGCTTCCAATTTCTGTAAAAGGATTGGATGCTCTTTCAAACATTTTTAGTCATAATTTTAATATTTTTGCCGTTTTTAAAATATGTCTACAGTGTGTATTTTTTTAAACATCAATGTGAAAAAAAATATGAACGAGAAGTATTTTACGTCGGTGTTAAAATACGGGACACTTTTTACTAGGTTAATATCTGGGGTGGTGTTCTCGAAGCTATCTTAGGACTAGGACGTGTCCTAAGTCCATCTTGTGACAGGTATTTTTTCTAAGTCGTGTTCTCGAAGCTCTCTTAATTTACGATATATCGGAGTTTTCGTCCTAACTTTAGGACATCTTATTAGGTGTCTTAGGATCATCCTATCTTCATCCTAACATAATAAAGTTTGGATTTCGCTTTTTGTTCATTTTTTACCTGAAGATTAACATGAAAATGAAACGCACTATCGGTTTTGACTCGTATATAAAGAAATAAGGCATGATTTTAAACTTTGAACTTCGTTTTTACGACTACACTACCAACTCAATTCTCATTTCAAAACAAATTGTTTTCCAGTTTAAATTACAATCCTTTTTGATATAATTTTAGTATTACATTTAAAATCATGGATTTAATTCTTTAATTGTAATTATAAAATCCGTAAACAATTTTATTAATTGGTTTAGTCATTAATAAATGTTTTATCAAAAAATAAAATTGACGATTTAAAATTTCTACTTAGGATTTTATGACGTCCTAACATAAGATACGTCTGAGATAGCTTCGAGACACAACTTAAGAGTGTCCTAAATTGATCCTAAGTCCATCCTAAAATTGGTCTTATCTATGACCTAGGACGAATCTTAGGATACTTTCGAGAACACCACCCCAGAACTCTATCATTTCTTTAGAATTTAATCGTTCGTGCTATAGAAATTTATAATAAGCTTATAATCGTGACAACTGGACATTTTAAGATACGATCGCCCTTTGTGCAAGTATCGTGTAATTTGAGTTTTCTATTATAATGTTCTTATCTTGCACTGTCACTTCAACAACAAGATCGTTTAATCTGAAAGCGACTTACAAATTTAAGTTGTATTTGTACCTCTCATTCTACCCTGGTCCCTATGAGTGTACTATAGGAAGCATGGCCAATGTTAAAGCACCCGGTATTGCTCTTTTGAAGTTCATGCGAAATCCTCAGGTTTTGTTTTAAATCCTGACTTGTGAGGCCCGTCATGAGGTGTCCAAGTAATAAAATAATCACAATGTGTTTGCCAATATAATTAAATAATCATTATCTTTTTTTAAACAACATAATCAAATATTGAAAAATACAGTGCTAGATTAATAATAAAAAAAACAATGAAATATTTGGTCTGAAAATCAAATAATCACTATGGAAAGGCTAAGTAATCACGTAATCAAAAACCACAAGGTCTTTACAATCGATTAATGAGATATCGACATCGTTAGAAAAAACTCATCAAAGATATATACTGAACTAGAACACTTTGTTGTTTAGGTGCAAGCTGAAGCCCGCCTCCGGCTGCGGGATTTTCTCGCTGTGTTCAAAACATATTGGTGGCATTGGGCTGTTTTCTTCTCCTTGGTCGGGTTGTTGTCTCTTTGACACATTCCCCGTTTCCATTCTCAATTATTTTATAATTGTGTACACCAGGGGTGGTGTTCTCGAAGCTATCTTAGGATTAGGACGTTTCCTAAGTCTATCTTATGACAATTCTTTGTCCTAAGTCGTGTTCTCGAAGCTCTCTTCAATTATGATATATCTCATTTTTCGTCCTAACTTTAGGACACCCAATCAGGTGTCTTAAGATCATCATATCTTGATCCTAGCATAATAAAGTTTAAATTTCGCTTTTTGCTCATTATTTTACGTGAAAATGAACATGAAATGAAACGCACCATCGGTTATTAACTCGTATATAAAGAAATTGTGCATGATTTTAAACTTTGAACTTCGTGTTTCACGATACGATTACACTACAAATTTAATTCTCATTTCAAAACAAATTGTTTTCCAGTTAAAATTACAATCCTTTTTGATATAATTACATTGGTAATTATGCATTTAATTATATACATGTTATAATAAAATTCACAAACAATTTTATAAAATAATATCGGCATAAATAAATGTTTTATCAAAAAATTACTTTATGATTTAATATTTCGACTTAGGATATGTTTAGGACGTCCTAACATAAGATTCGTCTGAGATAGCTTCGAGACACAACTTAAGAGTGTCCTAAACTGATCCTAAGTGCATCCTAAAATTGGTCTAAGATGTGTCTTAGGACGAATCTTGGGATACTTTCGAGAACACCACCCCAGACCCGCATTTCGTCTACAGAAGACTCATCAGGGTCGCGCGACTCAAACAAGGTAAAATGATCAAAAGAGCCTTGAGGAACAACTGTTGTTGCCTTAATTAATGATGAACACCGATCATTTGTTTTTAGTTGGTCTTATATACAAAGTTTTAAACTGGTTTCTTCATGAACAGACCAACTAAGTAGTCTCAAATGTTTATTCTTGTATATTTGAAATCAGTTCCATTTAGTTTTTTTTTAATAGGAGGAAAAGAGAAGAGAGCGTGAATACATAAGATGGGTAAAAGATATCCAAAGTTCTATAAAAACAGACAAAACCATTCCCAAAAATCTAAGCAACACATCGATTAACAACTTTTCCAAAAAGTACACACAAAACTAAGGATGCAGTAACACAAACCCCCTCTCCCCAACAAATAGATAGAAAAAAAGGTGCTCTGTGAGGTCAAGCATGTTCTCTTCCATATGTGGCAACCGCTGTGCTGACCAAAATATGAAATTTATATCAAATTTATTTATATTTTTTATTGATGAATTTTAAAGATGCATGTCATCTTGTAGTTTAAAGTTTCACTTTAATATTTCAGTATTTTTAAAACTTAACAATATTTTAGAGATTTAATAATAAATAACTTACCGAGCAGGTGACTTTCGTACATATAAACATAGATGTATCTACACATTTAACAGCTTATCAGTTTTCAAAATTAAATTACCTAAATATTTCAAAATAAATGGTTGCTTTGTTTTGAAATTACAAATTTCAATTGTTATTTGACTTCAAGTGTAATTTCAACGTAGTTATTTCGTTATCATTAAAAAATGTTAAGTGAGGTGACCTGACTCTGGTTTTTCTTTCAATATCATTGCGAAGTTCTAAATCTCAGTGACGTGTGTTTACTCTGCATTTATATTGTCGACTTATTATAAACACATAAGTCGACAGTATTTTTACATCAAGTCGATCGTAAATTTTTGAGTGTCAAAGAAGTGTACACAGGATATCCTTATATTTTTCATAAAAAAAACTCGAAACTTATGCCTCTGCGTCAGCATAAATGTTAAAATCTTGAAAGACTAGTATATTAAGTAAACAAATATTAATAAAATCTTTGATAAAACATGTTTATCAATATAACAAATTAAGTAGATAAGCTACTAAAAGGTAGATTTTATTAATATTTGTTTACTTAATATACTAGTCTTTCAAGATTTTAACATTTATTCTGACGCAGAGGCATAAGTTTCGAGTTTTTTTTATGAAAAATATAAGGATATCCTGTGTACACTTCTTTGACACTCAATAATTTACGATCGACTTGATGTAAAAATACTGAACTCCAAGGAAAACTGAAAAAAAGAAAAAAGTCCCTTAACAATTGGCGAAAATAAAAGCTCAATCACATCAAATAAACGAATAAAAAACTTCTCATTTGTATGAAAGTCGCGTAAATTCTCTTAAAATGAAAACAGAGTTTAAAAGAAAAAAACTTTTACGATTACCCTGGTGTCTATGACATAGAGCAACGATAATTCGGGAAAGGATTCTTTCATTCTTATTCTTAAATACTCTTTTGAATGATTTTTAATGGACAAAAAATAAACAGAACTCTAAAAGTCATAAAGTTAAGTCTGTTTCCAATTTTTTTCTCTTATCCTTATTTTCCTAAAGATACGAAAGAAGAATATATTTATCTTTATCATTATCAAACATTAAGTGTAAAATTAAGATGAACCTTTCCGTTCCAAGAATATAATCAGTAGCTGTATCGGTTATTAGGTTACGGCCCATTTCATTGAGTGTGCAGGGAAAGGTAGAATCCTAGGTTAGCTTGCTTGTTAGCTGAACCGTAAATTCACTATTAGGTAAGGTATACTACCCTCCTATCAATTTGTCATCCTATAGACAGCTAGATTGATTGTTTGTCATGCTAGTCTATTTTAAAGGAGGGAAGTTTACCTAACCATAATAATGTTTGACGGTTCAGATAACAAGCAAGCTAACCTAGGATTTTACCTTTCCCTACACACTCATTGAAATCGGCTGTAAAAACGAATGTACAATAGGTTTTCGTTTACAAAAGAATCACAATTGACGCTAGAATAAAAAAAAAAAGAATTAAAAAGGCAAAATATAAAGAACGAATTTGGAGAGCATTGAGGACCAACAATTCATAAAAGTTTTGCCAAATACAGCTAAGGAAATCTATTCCTGAGGTAGAAAATATTCAAACCTCGTATTTAAATGCAATATGGTTATTTGTTCAAAAATACAAGATCATTTACAACCTTCAAGTACAAAATATACTTTTTAAACTCAGTTAGTAGGAATTGCAAAGACTCTTTGAAAATGCCTTTTTCATAAAACCAATTTAGTCAAAATTAACCTTCAAAACTGATTTATACAAAGATATCTTTTCTATGTCTTACAGCACTTAAAAACTGGTTATAGTAAGATAACAATCATAATAAAATATAAGTTTGGAAACAAATATACTTTATGAATAGTGGAATTAATTTGGAATATGAATGTTGCACTTGTAACAAGAATATTTAAAAGAAAACGTTAGTTTTGGTTTTGATAACTTTAAAGTAAATACATGTCTCATGAATAATTGTGATACAGTGTAAAATTTGTAAATTTAAAATATTCATCAATTCGTTAAGATAACTAATTATGCATACACATATTCAAAAGTTTTGTATGTTGTATTGATAGTTATAATCAACGAAGAAAAAAATATGTAAACGCAGTAGTCAGAGGTCCGCATAAATTGTACGAAGCACTTGAAATCTTTCAATAGTATGTAAAAGGTAAGTACATGCAGAGGTATATTGAATATTGTACAAGTCTTTACAGCATATAGTTCATTCGAGGCGTATTCAGCAGAGTTTATACCAGGCATAGATTACCTTAGCCGTATTAGGCACAACTTTTTGGAATTAAAGGTCACCAATGCTCTTCAACTTTGAGCTTGTTTGGCTTTCTAACTATTTCGAACTGAGCGTTATTGATGAGTCTTCTGTAGACAAAACGCGTGTCTGGCGTATTAAATGATAAGCCTGGTACCTTTGATAATTTCAAAAATATGGTTCATATCCCAACAAAATATTATAGATCCACACTCTCAACTATTTAACATATACTGGTATATGCATATCATTTATATGTTAATGGCAATAATTAAAAGAGGGACGAAAGATACCAAAGGGGGAGTCAAACTCATAAATCTAAAACAAACTGACAACGCCATGGCTAAAAATGAAAATTACAAACAAACAACAGCACACATGACACAACATAGAAAACTAAAGAATAAACAACACGAACCCCAACAAAAAACTAGGAGTGATCTCAGGCGCTCCGGAAGGGTAAGCAGATCCTGCTCCACATTTGGCACCCGTCGTGTTGCTTATGTGATTACAAATCCGGTAAAAAGTCTAATTCGGTAGGTCACATTAAATTCTTAGCAACAATAACCAGGAAATCTAGACAGTAAGCCAGGCATTATTCATAAAGCCAACGTTTCAAGATTAAATCCTGAAAAATGTGCCCATGCATTAATCTTAATGCCTAGAATACAAATGCAAGTAAATATAAAGACATTTGTTCAAAGTTGAAATTAAACTTATCATAGACACCAGGATTAAAATTTTATATTTACGCCAGACGCGCGTTTCGTCTACTAAAGACTCATCAGTGACGCTCGAATCAAAACATGTTTAAAAGACCAAATAGAGTATGAAGTTAAAGAGCATTGAGGACCACAAATTCCTAAAAGTTTAGCCAAATACAGCTAAGGTAATCTATTCCTGAGGTAGAAAAGTCTTAGTATTAAAAAAATTCAAAGTTTTGTTAACAGTTAATTTATATTTTTAAATGATCATGATATCGTGCTGACTACTAGGCTTGTGATACCCTCGGGGAAATAAATCGCCACCAGCAGTGGCATCGACCCAGTGATTGTAAATAAACTCATCATAAATACCAGGTTTAAATTGTTATATTTACCCCAGACGCGGGTTTTGAAATACTGTTGGTATATAATAACGCAACTGGAACTGAAGTTTAAACAAATGAAGTCACTAGTGTTGGCAAACTAAGTTTTTACTCCGATAAAAACAAAGCCGCCAATTCACAGCCATCGTCACTTTGGAGTATATGGGGCCCTCCAAACATCAATTAAATCGAAAGTCACCCCCGAAGAACATTTTGACGGTGGAGCTCTACTTTTACAAACTTTTTCAAAGTGAATGTATAGCAAATTATAGATTCAATTTGAGTTTGATTGGATATACATTACATCGACTTTTCCTCTAGTGTTGAACCCTTAAAATGAAATGAGTCTAACTATTAATGCTGTCCCTAAATACTATTTTCATGTTACAATTTGCATAAAGTAAAAGAAATAGGTTCGATGGAATCACGAGAAATATTTGCATAGACATGGATAGATGGGATCCCGATATATGGAAAACACATTAGCATGATCTGCTTACCCTTCCGGAGCACATGAGATCACCCCTAATTTTTGGTAGGGTTCGTGTTGCTTATCCTTTAGTTTTCTATGTTGTGTCATGTGTACTATTGTTTGTCTGTTTGTCTTTTTCATTTTTAGTCATGGCGTTGTCAGTTTATTTTCGATTTATGAGTTTGACTGTCACTCTGGTATCTTTCGTCCCTCCTTTATGAAGTTGGTCAAATCATACGGTCTCTGTCGCCATGACCTGTTTATGTGAATCAATGTTGATCTAGCCACTTGGTCCCAGTACGTAAAGAATTTTAATCGTTTATAGGTGAATTTGGCATACATAGATAAAATTCAAAAATTAGAAAGCGATGGGTGAAGCTGTTTGGTTTGATATATGCCTTTTTTGGCTTCTTTGTTAAATATTTGTTTGATTTTGTTGTGAATAAGATGCTTATGGTACGTACTGTCATTCCAGTTTGTGATATTCACGTATGCATGTGAAGTGACTCTGTGCTTATACATCTAGTTATTGTGCTATTTTAAAACGTATTTGTTGCTCGTCTTTCATTTTTTGCTTTAAGCTTTGTCTATATACCTTTTATGTTTCTACATTACATATATGACGTGGCTCTGAACTTATACATATCGCCATTGTGTTATTGTACTATGGCAAATTTATGCCATATGTGCTTCTTTGTTGCATATTTGTTTGTGTTTTAGTGATTAAGATTATAAGACAATCTTGACTGTTGTATATTTGTCATTTTTACCTATTATGTCTGTTTGTTTTGTTCACGCATCGTTGTCAATATAACGGAATTTGATGCGACAGTCATACAAGTGAGAGGTTAAGCTAGCTATAAAACCAGGTTCAATCCATCATTATCTACATAGAATATGCTTGTACCAAGTCAGGAATATGACCGTTGTGATCCATTCGTTTCGATGTGTATGAGCTTTTGATTTTGCCATTTGATTAGGGACTTTCCGTTTTGAATTTTCCTCGGATTTTTTTTTTATTTTAATTTTTCCAAAGTTCTATATAATTCCTGTAGAGAAACATTTTCTTTCAATTTTCCTCGTCAGGTTTCCTTCCGTTATGTTTTCTTTTTAAAGCTGTCAATGCTAAAAATGCCATACATCTTTTAATTTCAGTAGTATATATAAGACGTCTTTTCTAGGGCTTTAATATGTCAAAAGTTCAATCGTTGCCAAAAAATCATTGCACTATCTTGGGTATATGCTACGATTGAAAGATTAAAGAATATTTTCCTCAAAATACAAATCACTTAAATGCCTATCACACTAAAAACATTGAGTATACGTATACGATACATATCTATGGAAGACTACCCTCCTTGTTAGATGAACCGCATTACACTTAAAATGTTATTTATATTTTTACACATGCAAGACACAAAATACAGTACGTATGACCTGTTATTTTCTTTATAGCTATTAACTACCTTTATGAGAAAAACATCATTTATGCATTGCATATACAATACAATCAATAGAAAGAATATGTGAGTAAAATATTTAATCTACACTTGTCTACTTTTGACAAGACCAAGTCAAGTTCGACCTGAGAAGTGAGTTAAACATATCCAATATAAATAAAGATCCAGATAAATAAGGCATCCTTGTAAAAAAAAAACTCAAATCATAAAGTTAGATAAATAAGGCCGTTAGTTTTCTCGTTTGAATTGTTTTGAATTAAGTTAAAAGACTCTTTGAAATGCCTTGATATATTTCCATTAAGTAAAAAAATCACCTTGAAAACTGATTTATACCAAGATATCTTGGCTTTGCCATACAGTTCTAAATTAATAATAAATAGAAAGATAACAGTTATAATAAAATGTAAGTCAGAGGACAGATAAACTATGTCACTTTCGATTACTTAGTTACTTTTACCAACGGTAAATCAAGGACTAAACTTAACTTTTGTTCTCCAGGGGCCAGCTGGGCCCCTTATTTGTTTTTAAATAATATCCAGTTTAATTAAAGATCTAGATAAATAAGACGTCCTCGTAACTTTCCAAAACAAATCTCAAATCATAACGTTAACATCATTATATTTACGTCGCGTTATTTTGTATTGAAACACCAGATTTAAAAAAAATTCAGTGGCCACGTGGTCTAAGTAGAACTACTACTGTAATCTTTATCCAGTCAACACTGAGCTAGGTTGTGAGTTAGAACCCCGCGAAAAGCGGGTGGACTCGACTCAATTTTTAATGAACAAGAATTGTCAGTTTTCCTATCGATGGTCAGTGATTTATCCAGGCACTCCGGCTTCCTTTGTCAATAAAAAAACTGGCCGCCATGAGGTCAAAGGTATCAGGATGAAAATTTAATACACCAGACGTGCGTTTCGTCTACATAAGACTCATCAGTGACGCTCAGATCAAAATAGTTATAAAATAAAGCCAAACAAGTACAAAGTTGAAGATCATTGAGGACCAAAAATTCCAAAAAAGTTGTGCCAAATACGGCTAAGGTAATCTATTCCTGGGATAAGAAAATTCAATGTTTAGTAACAGGAAATTTATCAAAATGACATATAATTGATATTCATGTCAACACCGAAGTGCTGACTACTGGGCTGGTGATAAAACACCAGCAATAAAATAATCAATCAAATCTTTTCCACAGAGTTTACATGCATCTAAACTTTGTGTCATTGTTTGAAGGCTTTTTGGAGATCCTTCATCACATGTTCATATTTTTTCTTTACTTTTCAATATTATTTTTATTTATATTCGTTCTTTATAATACTACTCATTTCTATTCTTTATAATATAGCATTTCACTGTTCGTTTATTTTACTTATATCTCTGTTATTTGTTTTCTCTTTTTATTCTGCATTTTATGTCATTTTTCTTTTTCTTGTTAACCCAATGCAGACCCTTATGTATCAGTACACGTAGTTTAACAAAAAAACAATATGAATATACCCCAATTTGTATGCCGTGCCCACCTATATATAGGACGCAAATACATCATATTTCTGAAGTCATGTAACAGGTTTAGTTTTACATTATAATTTCAAGTTCATATGCATGTCAAATTGTACCCTCTTTAATATGTTCGTTTGAAAAAAAACATTTATTTATTTACAACCTGTGTTCTGCATTTTAGTCAACATTTAGACTGCTCATTATCCAGGTGTGACCTATGTTCTTTATTCAGCATTGCGTCACAAACTTTTTCCCAATCTCCTCTGTTAGTTATTTAATTTTACGAAATACTGTAAACCAACTTATTTTCGCGGATACTTTATTTCGCGTTTTACCCTTTCTAGACCACTTCGCGGGTATTTAATTTCGCGATTTTCTGATTTACTTGATGAGGTTTAATAAGTAATAATGGAAGTTTTACATATTCACGACGATTTAAATTCGCGTTTTTTTTCTACTCGCGAAAGTCGCGAAAATAAATCGCTCGCGAAAATAAGTTGGTTTACAGTATGCTACAAAGCCATAGGTTGACAAACTCTGCTTATTCAGAGTAAGAGAAACCAATTACGGCAAGGTCCAGAAGTATCCGGGTTTATTCAGTTTTAGAACACTGTATCTATTGTGTCATATTTTTCTCATTACCATTGAATGTTACATAGTTTGCACAACATTTGTTTTATTTATAAAAAATTACAAATGTTTTTGATCTGCATTTCAGTTTGATATCCCTGTATTGTATTCAGTCCGCTCGTGATCCCGGTGAGACCTCTTGTATGTTTATTTATGAAGCACTGCTTCATTCACTTTTTCCAACCTTTTCTGTTTTTTATTTAATAAACTAAAATCTGGTACATTTTTGTACAGCATTGGTTGACACACTATATTGCATTCGTCATAACTCGGCCGATTCCGTACCTCATCTAACGGAGTCACCCTAGTACTGCCGATTGACTTTGTTTTTTTTTCAGAACAGGAGAGACCAATTACAGAGAAAGACCGGACTATCCGGGTTAAGTCCTTTAATAGAAAACAATATATCAATTGTGTCATAATTTTCTCATTGTCATTATATGTTATTTTAGTTTGTACAACTTTTATCGATTCATCACATGAAATAAAAACTTTTTATCGCACCTTATTACATGTATGTAACAACATTATTTATTAAAAGTCAAACAGAAAGTCATTTTTAAAAACATGTTCAAAAAAGAATATCTATTTCGCAAATACCTGTAAGTCACGCAACACACACTGTACAGTGTTTATTTATTGTATTATTTGCTATTCCTTAATTTATTTCCTTATGCAAATCATTGTTATACATTTATTATTAATCCAGTACACCTGTTTTCGTCATATTATTCCCATGTTCATACAGTTTAAGAACGTGGGTCTCTTATTTATTTCAACCTTTATTTTCGTATTGTGGAAAGACTTTCACATTCTTTTTTCCCAAAAGTTCAACATAATTTTTTACCCAGAAGTTTCTTTCTATAATTAACAACATTGTTTAAGTCTGTGTTGATATATCCTATTTAGATTTTTTTGTTGACATATTTCAATATCATAATATCATTAATCTCTTCCCATACGTTTCATAAAACATGTTTTGTCCTAGTATGTTTCGATGTCTTGTACATGAGTAAGAGATACACATATTGATTCATACACAACTGCTGTGTAAAGATACTTGCCATTTAGAGAACGAGAAAAAACACGAATATCAGAGAAAAATATATTTTCCTTGAAAAAAGATAATTATATACTTTTATTTTGTATTGATGAGAAAAATGATTTGATAAGTCCCAACATTCGGGGCCTTCTATCGACTTAGTGCACTTTCACACTTCCTATTCTAATCCAAATTATATATAATAAAATCGGTTTGCAGTTGGGGACACCCCTCTTTTTAGTGGGAAAAAAAATGTTGATTGTATAAAAAAAAATCACTGAATCATGACAAGAGGGGGCTCCTCTTATGCAGTCAATCCAACCCCACCCCCATCCCTTATGGAAATTTCTGGATCCGTCACTGCTTGTGTATTATACCGTTTAATTTTAAGCATTTGTATTTACAATCTGACTGGTTTTACTTATGAATGATGATGATAAGTGATGCCTGCTAATTGTCCAGTGGTAAATTATGCAAATTTAGGACGAAAACATGTTAATGTAGTATGACTAACTATCCTGTTTTGTACTAGAACGACACACTGAGCCGGAATTTCAACGTTTTAGTTCACAAAGTAACATTCCGCATGAAGACAAGTTACCCCGGACACGTGATTTTGACTCCGAGCCGACCAGTCTTTGTTTTTACTCCTAAATGCCGCGTGCTTAGCGGAGAAGCAGCAAATTATAATTTAAAAGCCTTTGGGTTGAGTGGTGTTCGAACCTACGACTCCCAAACACAATACCACGAAACCAATGATTGATTTAGTGATTGGTATTTAACGCCACTTTCAACACATGCTTTATTTTTGGGCGGCGTTTTTATTGGTAGAGGAATCCGGAGTCCCCGAAGAAAACCAACAAACATCGACCTTCGGTAGGAAAACGAAACCACCAAGGCGCTACACTACCGAATGGAGATGGTGAAATACAATGTTAAAATTAAATTAAACCAAATTAAAAAATTAAATTAAGCATCACTGTTGGTTTTTCTTTTAAATATCAGTCCTAATAACTGAAAATAATTTTATGGAACTTACCAAGATATTATTTTCTCATTTCCAAAAATATTCAATATTGTCCTCAAATAATATATTGTGGTACCGAATTGGCCACAAGAATTACTAAAATCCAAGTAGAAAAATACACATGATACAGGAATGTGTGTCAGAATATTAATTTTGGTATATTAAAAGATAAGAGATAGATCACTACTCAATTATTTTTTTAAAAGATTAGAATAAGTGTCGATTTTGTGTCTAGTGACTCGTGCACATTTAAAAATCAACATATTTTGATTTAAATTTAAATTATCATGGATCTTCAATTTTCCATTTAATCATGTGATAATAATTCTGTGTAAGGATTTAAATTTTTAGTTTTAGTCTCTCGTATTTTTCTACCAAATTGAAATCAAACAAGAAATCAGTGTTTAACATATTATATCAACTATCTTTCAGCACCCCACGTGTTTTTGAATAAACCTTCAACGTTTATTCTAAAGAACAAACATGTTTGACAGAATAAAAACAATAAGTCTTGAAGGAAAAACAGAACAGACTCAATTGTCACTGATCGATATTCACATACCAAAAGCACTTCAGAGTTGTTGTCGTTTTTTTTAACTACACAGTCAGTATATATAGCAACTGCTGATCATGCTAATTGGTTCATTTTACTGTTTATTGATTAATGCCATTTTAAACACTACTGTCTCTTTCAGACATTCCCCGTTTCCATTCTCAATTTTATTTTGCATTTTTTTTTGTTTAAACGTCGTCTGGTCTGCATTTACCTCGTATGTATAAGCTATCAATTTGATTCATTGTTAGTGTCTGTTATATATGTAGAAGAAAATTATATTCTGAACAAATTTTAACATGAGCAAGTTAAAAACAATCAGCATTTGAAGATTACACATATGATTGTTAACCTGATTTGGTCGGTCCGATTTGATAACTAATATTTTACAAGACATTAAGGGTCGAGAGATAAAACATGTACACATTTTAACCATGACACATGTGTATATGTGTGTGTGTGTCTATTCTTATTTGGATCATTCTTAGTGATGTCCGTTGTTTTAGAGTGTTTTTTAGTCATTTTGGACCTGTTGTGGAATCCAGAGTTTTTTTATATTTTGATGATCTCGCCTTAACCAGCAGATCCATGAGTATTTCTGCTAAACTTAACTATTTGAGACAATTGGGTATTACTAGGTAACCGTTTTGTATGGTGTCGTGTACTTCACGTAGAGCCGTTGGCCTCATTTTTGTTGTTGTCTGGGGGTACAATAAGATTGAAGGCACGCTTTTGTCATAATTCTACTGCCATCCAACAACCACATGTATAGCAGACGACTAACTGTGTCTAAAATATTTTTCACCAAATTTCCACTTTCAAATGAAATTAGTTTCTGCATAGGTATCCCTAGAGGGTTGATTTTATTATATGTTGTTCCTATGGCCATTATGTACAAAAGGGTGTCTCAGATTTCAGATAAAATGTATAGAACAAATTTTACACCTAATTAAACATTATCTTCTTTGATGTGGTTAGGATGTTTACACTAATTAGAGATTTATGAGAGAATGGAATACCATAAAGACAATCTGAGACACACTTTTGAGGCCCATGATGTGTTGATTAAGATTTCGTTAAAATTTTCTGTATAGTTAAAGAGATGATAGAGCTAAATTCATTCAAGAGAACCTAATAAGATTTTAGCACTAATTATATAATAATTGATTACATAATGATTGCATCATAAAAATATTGCATTCATTTGAAAGATTAATCTTTTATCTATCTATATTTACCTTTTTTATTATTTTCTATGCATTCATAAGAAAGTTACAGCATTTCAAAGGTTAGTGATTTGAAGTAAAATAATCTTTGTATTGTGCTACCTTAAAACATACAGTCCCGAAAATTAGCACTTAACAGAATACATTATATCCCACATTTCTGGTAACTAGAATGCCATATAGGGGTATATAACACTATGCTGGGGGTTACTGTGAGAACCAAGAAACAACGAATTAATTGCACTTCATTCTTTACTTCATTCAATCATAACAAAAGCCACGGTACTGTACTGACAGACGACAACTAACTCAATATATAATTGCTAAATAAAGGCAACAGTAGTATAGCGCTGTTTGATATTCATAAATCGATAGAGAAAAAAAAACGATCAGGGTTACAAACTAAAACTGTGGGGAACACATCATATATAAGAAGAGAACCACTACACAACAAAACACAACAGTAAAATGCAACACACACAGAAACGAACTGTAATATAACAATGGCCATTTTTCTAACTTGGCACAGGACATTTTAAGAAAACAATGGTGGGTTGAACCTGGTTTTGTGGCTAGTCAATATGTCGTCCTTTTCCGGACTAAAGAGCTAAATTGTGCGAGGCAGTCCCGATAAACAGAAGACACAAAATAGGAATTAACAATAAACACCTGTAGTGGTGATAACCAGACGTCATTTGTTTTTTTTTTTATATTTTTATTGGGTCTCTGTCGAAAAAAAGACAGACAAACGAACAAAAGTACACAAGACACAACATAGAAAACAAAAAAACTAAGCATCACGAACCCCACCTGGATAAACTGATATGACAGTTTTTCGACTATTTCACACGGAAATTTGATTCGTTGAATAAACAGATACCAATAAAAAGACGAGTTCATTACAGATCATCTACTGTATGTATTGTGAAAACTAATGGACCGTTGACGATTCGTGATTTTGCGTGAAATTATCGAGTTGCATTTCTTTTCAATTCAGTTTAATTTAAATATCATGTATGAAATTTATAATATGTTGACAAATTATTAATATTTATATGTTAACTTTAATCAATTCATACGTCAATTAGAATTAGTAAAACGTTCCTTTAAAATATTAAATACATAATTTAATATTTAGTTCCAAGGATGATAGAAAAGCGAAACCGAAAAGACATGCAGGGGAATAAGTACATTTAAATATGCGGTGTTTTTATTAAATTTGCCTCATACATGATAATATACGAACTCATAAAATATACCAATGCATCAAATCTTATATTAATCGAATATGATGATAAAGAGTTAAGATTTAAATTAGTGGAATCCGCATTTTACTTCCTTAAGTGTAAGACTCATGAGTGTCTGATGTGCGGATACTTCATTTGATTAGGGACTTTCCGTTTTGAATTTTTCTTGGAGTTCAGTATTTTTGTGATTTTACTTTTTTCATCACTTTATTCTTTTTCTGTATAATTATCTTAGTGACCCATTATTGTCTATGCTTTATGTTTTTATACCCTTTTATACTCAATTCTTTATATTTTTGTACCCTTTTATACTCAATTCTTTATATTTTTGTACCCTTTTATACTCAATTCTTTATATTTTTGTACCCTTTTATACTCAATTCTTTATATCTTTGTACCCTTTTATACTCAATTCTTTATATTTTTGTACCCTTTTATACTAAATTCTTTATATTTTAGCACCATATATAAAACTCCATTTCTTTTTATTTTAGCACCTAATATTAAACTCGATTTTAGCTCCCTACTGTGATCCATTCTCTATATTTTAGCACCTTATTACTCTTATTAAATTATTCTTTATATTTTAGCACAGCATAATTCTCGAATCTTATTATTTCTTTTGAACTTTTTTTTTGATTATATTTCTAAATTGATTCACCGCCCCCCCCCCATTCTCATTATTCCATTTTCTGTATTTCTGTAGACCACATCCAGAGCTAGACCATAAAACAATCTATCTTCCCAGTTTTTAAATAGGTAGTCTTGCACGAAGACATGTCCATGTAGTATTGAAGCTATCAGTTTTTTTTTTGTCTAGTCAATTTTAAAAAGTATGATAAAAATAGAAATCCTACCTTCATCTTCATCTTCAGATGACATATTCATGCTTGAAACGAAAAATAATCTAAGAAAACACGTTTTTCATTTAACCAAACATATACTTCCTCTGCAGTATATAACTAAAGTTCATGTAGTAACTTAAGACTTTTTCTAATTTAAAATATTATGTTATTAATTATTAGCTTAAGACAAACATGAAAAACCTTAAAGACTATGATCAATAGATATTATTGACAAAAATGTCAGTTTCTAGTGGTCAAACAAGGACCATTCTTAATCGATTACCACACTTAAAATTACTTATATATTAACAGTACACAGATGATCGTGAAAAATACCCCCCCCCCCCAAAAAAAAAAAACAAAAAAAAAAAAACAGTAGAGAACTTTTACATTCCAGGGTTGGTTTGTTAGTTTTTGTTTTATATTATTTTTTTTTTTTATTTTTTTTGGAAAAAAAGGGGTGGGAATAAATTCAGTGTGTGATTCTAGTAAATTTCTTGGGGGAAAATATCAAATTGTTTCAAAGGGAAGTGAATTTTTTTTATATGATTTTTCCATTGATAATAGCGGGGAAATTAAGATTCTTTAAATAGATACCATTCCTTGATATTCAGATGCTATATTCAAGTTTTAAACGCAAAATAATTATAAAAAGGGGCTTTATTCATTGTTGAAGCCCATACGGTGGCATATGCTTGGTAATTTTTTGTCATTTTGGTCTCTTGTGCAGAGTATTCTCATTGGCAATCATACCACATCTTCTTATTTTTATATCAACTGGTTAAACATAGCATATGTTTCCTGCAACATATAACTTAATATCTCGCAGAACGCATATCATTGATTGATATTTTTAAAATTAAGATTGTTTTTAAAATTTTGATGATACAGTCATGTAATTAGCTTAAGCCAAACATTGAAAACCAAACAGTTTATTATCAATAACTCATTAAGAATAATGTTCTAGTGGACAAACATGTTCAACTAAGGGAGCTACCATTTGATTTTTATGGGGGGGCTAGGATGAAATTTGAAAAAAATAGGCAGGACAGGAGTTTTGAGTAAAAACAAAAAGGCAGGATGAGACACTTTGCAAAAAAAAAAGGTAGGATGACAATTTAGGTAAAAAAGTCAGGATAAACTAATAAAAAAAAAGGCAGGACCGAATAGAGTGAAAAATAAAAAGGCAGGACAGAGATTACAACTAAAAAAAATGCAGGACAAAATTTTTCATCCTAGCCTCCCCCATAAAAATCAAATGGTAGCTCCCTAACATTAAAATAAAAGAAGTGGTATGCTAGCCAAATGACGTAGAAGTTAGCAAGTATAGATCACCATATGGTCTTTAATAATTTACAAAAGCCATACAGCAATATTGGAGTCGTTTTCACGAAGACGAAAACAATGAGTTTTATACATTGAATATCATTACTTCCACATATCTATTTTAAATGATTGCCTTTCAATGGTATTTTTATGCAATGTACAGCAGCACCAATATAGTAAGAGACTAAAATGATAAAGACATTAAGATAATTTATTGTCTGCTGCCCTGGTATTAGAAAAGAAAACAGAATGTCGGCTATATGTGTAGTAATATCGAAAAATTTGAAGGAAAGTGATGACTTATAATTTCTGAGCAAAAAAAAAAAAGTAAAGGGTGTTTTTCATTAATACTTCAAAAATTTCGGAATCAGAAAGTGTCCTTAAAAACGCAATTTTTAAAAATTAAGAAAAGAACTACAGCACTGTACGTGTTTTGCAGTTTTATCACACAAAGACATTTTTTTCAACGGATTTGTTGCTGTTGTACATGTGAAAACGCAGAACCCAAACTAGCTTTCATTCTGGCTTATGTAAATAATTACTTCTTTATAATCTTAAGTTTCATTCCTAATTGAAAAGGTTTGAACATGTTTCTTTTGAAAAAAGGTAGATAAAGTATGATAAGTTTTCAAAGTATTAATAAGTTTCATTCATGACTGAACATGCAATATCTACATCACATATACAATCATGCAATTGTTAATTTTTTATACGTACGCTATTTAATTTCATATTGAAAGTTCAAAGGTGATGGAAACACTATTGTGCAGAATATTAAATTTCATAGCTTTGGAAACTTTCATTCGTGTGACCAACTTCAATATCTTGACATTCTAATGCAACAACGTTTGTAACGTTCATTTTGATTGGATTACGTCACTTTTGTACATGGCATCAATTGACAATTGATGCTATGGGACGTACACGCAAGCGCAGAAGGCATATGCCAGATTTTAATTACATGTTTTAACGTTGTTTTCTGTCAGTTTCATTAGAATGGAGATAACAATATTGTATTTTAAGCTCCGACGGCATCAATTGGGGATTTGATGGTCGCAAATACCCGTAAACTTAATTTGCGACCATCAAATCCCCAATTGATGCCGTCGGAGCTTAACATACAATACAGTTATATCCTAAATAACGTATGAGGGTCTGGATGGGAGTAGAGAATAATGAGCAAAAAAGTGCAGAATAAAGGGGGGAGCTATAAAGAAAAGTGAAAAGTAGGCACACAATTCAAGAATAGAGAATAATTGGGTGTTTAAATTTAAAGAATAGAAAATAACGTGGTACTTGAGGTGGTATGCGCAAACAAATGGAAGTTTTTAACGACCTTGACTGCCTATACAGCCCTTGCACGGTCGGTGCTATGGGTGTCTTTTGCCACCTTGGATTGTGAAAAACAGAGAATCTAACTTAATGTCACATGAAACCGCAAATTAAAAACAAACTATGCATATGTTTTTTATAACTAAATGGATATCGAATATTCCGGCTTCAGTTGGTGGAGGCAGCCGGAGTCCCTAGAGAGATCCACCCTGATGGAGGGCCCGGATAAAAGCATCCAATTTGGGCAGGTAAATGGCAATCCTAGTGAATTTAGATTGGAGTCAAACACATCTGTCATGTGCGGGGTTTGAACCCTTTTACTAATCTGTTAAAGTATTTTATTTTAAATATTTACTTTTAAGTTTATCCGTATTTTGATATTTTAATTCTTTTGACATTACTATTATAATTGATAAAGTTTTGTTTCCTGTTTATTTTGGTCAGTTTGTCGTTAAACTATACAGTTAAACCGTTAAAATCCATAATTGTTTAAAATAACACATATATTTAAAGGGCTGACCACTGAAAGAAAATATACAGTTATAAAACACCTTGGGAATTTATAATCGGATGTCATCTGCACGATTTACTTGTATTATTTTTGAAATATTTAAGTACATAATATGTTGATCAAATACAAACATTCTTTCTTTAGTGAAAGTGACCAGTTATGCGATATTTGAAGAACTGGCTTGGGTTTATAGAATAGAGAATAATTGGCAGAGAAAATAATGAAAAGAGAATAATTAGCAATACATGTAAAGTAAAGGCAACAGTAGTATACCGCTGTTCGACATTCATAAATCGATTGAGAAAAAAACAAATCCGGGTTTCAAACTAAAACTGAGGGAAACATATCAAATATAAGAGGAGAACTAAGAAAAAAAACCAGAAACACAACACTAAAATGTAACATACAGAGAAACGAACTATAATATAACAATTGCCATTTAAGACTAGAGAATAATGGGTGCCAATGTATAAAGAATAACTGTAGTAAATACAAGAGTAAGTTAGTTTCTTTGTTACATATTTGTTTGTTTTTATAGTGATTAAGGTTATACCACAATGTTGACTGTTGTATCCCAGTTTTTGACATTTTTACCTATTTCGTCTGTTTTGTTCACTCATCGTTGTCAATATAATGGTATGCTATGCGACTGCCATTAAAATTGAGAGGTTTAGCTAGCTATAAAACCTTATTGAATCCACCATTTGTAACATAAGAAAATGCCTGTACTAGTCAGGAATTTAGCAGTTGTTATCCAATCTTTTGATGTAATTGAGCTTCTGCTTGTGCCATTTGATTGGGGAGTTAATTAAATTTTCCTCGGAGTTCAGTATTTTTGTGTGAATTATTTTTTTAGAACTATATTGATAACATAAATGTGTGATGTACAGAATAAAGAAAGCATCATATTATAAGAAAATTTTAATTGTTTGTTCTTTTATTTTTAAAGCATAGACTAAAGATGCTCAGAAGTTGATTTGAACAAATTCAATTCTTAAATGTGTATTTATTATCTAATCTTGAATAAACGTTGAACTGATTCTTTTGGCTTCAATAATCATTATAGCCTATTGCTGCTTGGAAGAACACTTTTTACACTAAATTGATTTTTTTTGGCAGCAATCAATCAAGACAACTATTAAAAATTCGGTTATACAACTATGCGTTTGCAATACAAAAAAAATCACCAGTTGATCTCTTTCCTATATATATGTATATATATACCTATATATATGTTGGGTGAAAGGTGATGTAACTGTTTTTGTCTCATGTCATTCGGATTTCTCTTCGCAGTCCCTTTTGACACCTATTTATTTATTCAAGAAATGACCAGTATCAAACATTTCATTATTAATTTATTTGAATTTAAATACTTTTTTATATGTTAAACATACTGCTATTAGTAACTTTTACTCTAATGAATTAAATTCTGTTTGACATCTGTCTATTTATTTTTAAAAAATGACCAATTTTAAGCATTTCAATATCTATTTTGATTCGAATTTAAATACTTTTTATATGTTTGAAATACATTTTATTAGTAAAATCACATGACTTTTTGTATTAATTTTCACTATTAATTTTTTATCAAAATATTGATCAAATACAATTACATCGGATATCCCTGAGACGAATGTGACACCTGGTAGACATGAAAATATCATTTGCAAAGGTATAACTAGCTAATCCTTAAACACAACTAAGACATAAAGCGAATAACATTTATTTTATAAAATGTCGAATTTAAAAGTGGATTAATAAAGTGAGTACCGGGGACGTATGTGAAATACGATACATGATATTGAAATCGATTAAAAGCATTTTGTAGTATTTTGGTGTATCAAAATCTTGACTTTAATCTCATACCTTGACTTCTTAAATATTTAAATCTTAATCTTAAAAATAGACGAACAATTGTTAAAGTTATATCCATACTTTAATAAAAATGATTTTTTTCTAATTTTTAGAAATTTCGATAGCCGATTTCGGCCATAATAGTTATCAAAGGTACCAGGATTATAATTTAGTACGCCAAACAAGGTTTTTTTTCTCTCACTGCGTCCCCAATTGGATTTCGTATGAAATCGTAGTTTCTTATCGTTTCCATTTCTCTAAGAGGAATGTATATTTGATAAATTGTATAATTTCTAGTCCAGGTAATGATTTATAATAATCACATAAGCAACACGACGGGTGCCACATGTGGAGCAGGATCTGCTTCCCTTCCGGAGCACCTGAGATCACCCCTAGTTTTTGGTGGGGTTCGTGTTGTTTATTCTTTAGTTTTCTATGTTGTGTCATGTGTACTATTGTTTTTCTGTTTGTATTTTTCATTTTTAGCCATTGCGTTGTCAGTTTGTTTTAGATTTATGAGTTTGACTGTCCCTTTGGTATCTTTCGTCCCTTTTTTATATGTGTATTACATATTTGGTGTCATTACTATAGCGTATTTCCAAGATATATGTTGCTTCAATTTGGAGTCTGAAAAAGCCGTATTATGTTACATTTTACTATGAAACTCAATAAATAGATTTTAAAATATCATTGCCCACATTTTTTTTTCATTTGGACATCCACACTCTGATGAAAATCTGCCGTAATGTAACATTAATATCGTATTTGTCCTTAACCATGCATTTCTTTCTTTAAGTCTACAATGTATAAGAAATGATATAAAAATGTGGTGCACACTGAATAATTCGCGTACCTGGTTATTTAAAAGTGTGCAGCCCATTTTTATGTTATTTCGAATAGACAGAAACAATATTACATTGCTTCATTATAATTTAATTCTAAATTCTATTTTAAACCGGAGTAAATCTTGAAAAACGTTGATGGCGTCACGATCACATGACAACATTATGTATATTAGATGGTAGACAAAACATCGCCAGGCAATCAGAAGACGCTCTACATCCAAAATTAAATGATTACTTTACAACGTGGAGGACAGCTCTCTATCGCCCTCTCTTTAACTAATTAGTTTTGATTCTGCCTTAGGTATAGTATTTTCAAAGATAATAGCGGATATTTGCATTCCCAACACGTCGAACGTCTTTATATGTGCTCATCGTTTTTTGAACGTTTGAGATCGTCAGGTATATTGCAGCTTAATGTCTGACATTTTATGTGGACGTTCTGTTCTCACAGTAAGAAAGATAACTGAGTGATTTCTTATGATTTTTAATTCAAATTATTTCATGAAGATTTAATTTTATAATCTTTTAACACATATTTTCAAATTCGGTTAACTGTGCTCAGTCAAATTGCTATGCATTGTATCGCCGATACGGATGACAGTTGTTTATACTTCTGACAAAATTAAGCAAACAACCCATACATACATATTTGGTTGACGCGATAAATCAGTTACAATACATTGTGTAAACACACATCACAGATATTCTATCTTCCAATGGAGGTTCAAAACTCGATGTTTCTACTTTTAACTTTTGAAATTGGCGGAATGTATACACACTTAATAATACACTGCTGATGCCGTAACCGTATTTCCTGCCCAGTTTTTATAATTTTAAGTTTGATTGATTTATAATTCAAGATAATTTCTTTTGCCCATTATAACAAAATTAATGTTTACTTCTTTTTTAAAGATTATTTTGAAGTTAATTACAACAAATTTCAATTTACACGTGTGCTCTTCTTTGAAATAGTTATCAAAGGTACCAGGATTATATTTAATACACCAGAATCGCGTTTCGTCTACATAAGATTCACCAGTGACGCTCAGATGAAAATAGTTATAAAGACAAACAAGTACTAAGTTGAAGAGCATTGATGACCTTTAATTCCAAAAAGTTGTGCCAAATACGGCTAAGTTAATCTATTCTTGGGATATGAAAAACTTCAAAGTTGCTTGTAATAATTTAAATCTGTATATAACTATATTATTGTACTTCAGCGTAAACAATTTAATGCAATTAAAGTGTAAAATGACTTTTGAAATTATTCATAAGTTATGGAAAAAAATAAATATTGAGTTGGTCGTTTATGAATACTAGTTTAATAACAAACAGATCATTTGTATGAGTTTCTAATTTTCAAATCAAGCATTCAGAAAAATAGTTATCATACAATGTAATTTTTAAATTATTTCATAGATTTTTTTCAGTTTAGTAGTCACAGAAATATATTTATTAGAAGATATTTACTATTTTGGTAAATGAATGTCATACGATCGAATTTGTGCAGACTTTAATTTCTTTATGATATATGGTGTTGTACTGGTAAAGGTGGTACCAAACACCTAGACTTACATTGTACATTGATTTGACTAGTTTAACTTTGACAAGATATTTACTTTGACACTTTAAGAAAATATAAAAATTCAAAAAACTTGAACCGCACTCTTTTTTGGACAAAAAACATTGGATATATAGGCTTTTGACAAAAACCAAATATTTGAGAAGCTTTAAATTTTCTTAACAATAATATGTGATAAAAACGCCCAGCTGTTTTTTTACAGCGTTATCTACCTTTATTGATTTGTACCACCTTAAATGATGCCAGAACTATCTAGTGCCTGTCTTTAATGTGTTACGTAGTTCAAGTATTCATTATTTTGTTTATCACAACAACAAACATGACAAAATTGTATATTTTATCATAAAAAAACGAGTTTTTCGGTTTCATGTCAGCTTTTGAACATGATTTGGACTGGATGACACATATGGATATGAGGATCTGCTCCAAATTTTCCATGGTCAGTATTTGGTTTTCTATGGGTTTTTTGGTTTAGTTGTTTTCTGTTTTATTCATGGCGTTGCAGTTTGTTTTCGACTTATGATTATGGATGCCCCCGTGTCTTTTTTCGCCTCTGTTTAAAAAGAAGAGTTTATGAAAACCGGCAAAACAAGAAACCAGTCCACAACACATTACATAGTAAACTACAGAATGAGCAATACGAAACCCGTCAAAACGAGGTTATATTTCAGGTGCTACCGTTTTAAGTTCTCGTCAGACAGGACATGGAACATTCTAACACACATAACACTACAACGCATGATCACAAGAAGCCTGTTTACATATTGCAAGCGTCTCTAATTTCTTAAACCACCTTTGTCTACATAAAAAATAAATACCTGCCTGCACCAAGTCAAAAATATGACAGTTGTTTTCCATTCGTTTGAGCTTTTGATTTTGCCTTTTTTTAAAAGAGACCTCCCCATTTATCTTTTCCTTGGATTTCGGTATTTTTGATATTTTACTTTTTGTTATCCACACTTGGTCTGTACGCATTAGTAAATATATAGGTTAAATAGTTATCAAATGTACCAGGATTATAATTTAGTACGCCACACGCGCGTTTCGTCTATATAAGACTCATCAGTGACGCTCATATCAAATAAGGCCAAACAAGTACAAAGTTGAAGAGCATTGAGGATCCAAAATTCCAAAAAGTTGTGCCAAAAACGGCTAAGGTAATCTATGCCTGGGATAAGAAAATCCTAAGTTTTTCGAAAAATTCAAAGTTTTGTAAGCAGGAAATTTATAAAAATGACCATTTCATTTTTTTGATATCATTAAGACATTTCATCTTTCGATATATGTTCGGTATTATGTAAATTATACCACAACTTTAGTTGATACTCCGGGCATGTGCCAAAGAGAGTGTTCACAAAAACTATATAACTTAGAGTACACCGAAAAAAATCCACAAAATATGGAAAACCTGTTTAACACATCACAGTTTTTCGATGTAAACATTTCAAATTGTTTATTCTGATCATTTCTTAAAATAGTTTTGATAACAATAAGCATTGCATACCTTCTACAAAAAGCGGCGGGTATGCAAAATCACAAACCTCAAGCACGGCGAGTATAAAAAGGCATCGACCTCTAGAACGGTTGATAAATCAGTTAGACAAAACTCATCGACAGTGGTGGCTTCATTTATAATGACGTCGGATAACGTTACAGGGGTAAATTCATTAAATAAATATATAGGCCTATCTACGTTATACGTAGCATGTTACTTACATAACGAATTTCTTTAAGCTACTCCTCGTGGTAAATTGCACGCAGATTTCTATTATCTAAAGAGAAAATAAGTTTTCCGTGAAAATAAAATTGCAACGCAGATTTCTATTATCTTAAGAGAAAATAAGTTTTCCGTAAAGTTGAGTTTCAATGAATCTGAAACCATGTCATACGATAAAACTTGTAAAATATTTCTAGAACAGAACCTCTGATTTATAGTGTCTGAAAAACAAATGCAATAAAACTGTCATGTGACGAACGAACACCGGAGTCAAACAGTTCACCCTATCCGTCGATGCGGAGGTGAAATCACTCTTTGCAAGCAGACTTCAAGAAACTCATTGAACAAACTAGGTTTATAGTTTGGTACGACAGTCGAGCGCAGTGGTGTTAAAATCAAAACAGTTGGAGGGCGAAATCAAATGCGAAGTTGAATATCATTATAACTTAAGAATGTAAATGTCCGAAAAGTTGTCCCAAATATGGTTTTTTATACCTGGGGTAAAACTGATTTTGTTTTTCATCAGAAATGCTTTCACCCAACAAAAAACATTCGAACATCAGAGTTTTTTTTCTTTCTATACAGTCATTTTACAAAAAGAAATAATATTTCATGTAACAATGATGGCTAGTATTTATGATTTATAATATAGAAAGATAAAGGCGAAAGTTTACGCACACATTTAACGTGTTTATATGAATCAAATATTCAGTCTATGATCAAAAAGTCTTGCTGGTTTGGATATCAGAAACATAATGTTCATATTTTATAAATTGCAGTTTAGATAAAACCGAACTTTATTATGCTGTTCGTCTGGCAGTATATAAGCATTTGAAATGAAGAATTTATGTATCCAAGTGAAAACAAAATATAATCACTTTCGATATTATTTCCGTGCAAAATGTTCAAATTTTCAAAACGGAGACAATTTGCACCTATATTTATATCCTAATATCTATTTCGCGCAGAAAAAAACTATATAAAATAATAACGCATTATTTTCACTTGGAATTGGATAGTAAGTTTTTATTTCATGTTTTGCAGTTTAAATTAAAAAAAAAATAAAATTACCTACCTTAAATCCGGGAAAGCTGAAGATTACATTTTCGCCTGTGTTGTAGATACCCGCTCTAGTAGGTTATATATATATAATTTTACTCGAAAATAGGCGGGAACACATTTTCAATTTTATCATAAAAATAATAAGTTAATAACAAAAATTAAAAAAGGTTTTCTCTGACTGTTTGCCAATAAATTAAAAACCTTATATGCACCAAAATATTAATACAAAGATTTTACTTGAACTTCCTTATACTATCAAATGTATCAATAGCAAAAACAAAATTATCATTCAAATAAGAGTGTGCTTATAATACACGGATGCCCCATCCGCATTATTATTTTCTATGTTCTGTGGACCGTGAAAATGGGGGTAAAATCTCTAATTTGGCATTCAAATAGGAAAGATCATTTCACAGGGAGTATGTGTACTAATTTTCAAGTTGATTTGACTCCAACTTCATAAAAAAAACGACCTCGACCAGACCTTTTAATAACACGAAAACTATAACCTGAAGCGGGACATACAGACTGACGAACGGACTTACAAACGAACGAACGAACGAACGAACGCACGGACGCAACGAAAAAAAACCATAATACCTATAATTGGGGCATATAAATAAAACTAAATATTTGAGATTTATTTCAGGTTAAAAAATCACCTTTAAAAACAAAGACAATTACCTGTGAACTTCAAATATTATCTCCCTTTACAAGATATTTTTTTTTCTATTATCTCAATTTTCATATATTTCTTTAACATTTTCTCTTGATTATAAATATCAAGGAAAATGTATAGTATAGTTCTTCTCTCAGATTGTTAATTATATGTTTTAGTCACAGATATATGTTTAAATTGCAAGTTGATGAGAATCAAATGCAAATATAACGTACCACGTGTATATTACTATTGTGAAATATAGCCTATAAATTCAACTCAATTAAAGTACTACATGTACTCGCTTCGGCAGTACATATACTAAAATTGGAACGATACAGAGAAGATTAGCATGGCCCCTGCGCAAGGATGACACGCAAATTCGTGAAGCGTTCCATATTTTTATACATTTTTGTTGTTCATATGACTTCATTTAGTATTAAAACGCAGAAGTGATCGCACCCACTCTCTAACTTTTCAATGGCGAAGTGAACTAATTAGGGTAGAAATTACAAAACAAAAAAAAACATGTATATAATTTGTATGTTCTATTTAAAGAATAATAGACATGTTCTGTTTTACATGGACTGTGTGGATATACCGTACATTACAAAATGCGATGTTTTCTTTTATCATTGATGAGAAAAAGACGAAACAGGTTTCCTTTTATAAAACAAATTAGATTCATCATTTTAGCAGTAATTTTTATTCACCCAAGTTTCGCAATCGCTTGTATCTTTATCAGTAATCTGCTATTTGTAATAAGATATGTATGCATTTATTTTTATTTTTTAACTAAGATAGTGCACAGAGTTTGCTTTGCTGAATATGTAAATGGGAAAGTGGCAGCGGCTGAGCTTAATGTGTAAATAGGAAAATGGCAGTAATACATGGCGTTCTGTGCACTCATTTTCCTGTTTCTTATTTCCATTCTTTCGTCATCTTCTTTGCGCTGAGTAATTAACCGAAATGAATTATAAATATTTACTGTGCACGTTGTTGGTTTCAAAACGTACACAATTAAATAAGGTTGTATCCTTCCTCTTCCTTTCAAATTTTATCATGATATGATTGTAATCTTAAAAGATATATGATTACCAAAATATGTGAATTAATCGTAATTAAGAAAAACTGACCAAAGACAAGTTTTGTACGCTAGATGCGCGGGTTTCATCTACAAAAGGTTTGTCAATGGCGCTCGAAAAAAAACCAACCCGAAATTTAGTTCAGGAAGGTTTTAATAAGTGAGTAAGATGATTCATTCCTACGATAAAACCTCCTCGGTATTTTAAACACATCATAATAATACAAGACAATAAAAATTATCCATTTGTTTGGTCTGTTTTAGCTCTTGATTTTGTCATTTGCATAAGGGCTTTCCATTTAGAATTTTCTTGGAATTCTCGGTATTTTTGTTATTTTCCTTTTTTCACTTGATATACCTTAAAAGGCCTATGGTTAAGATCTAAGCGACAAGTTAATCCTCACCTTACAATGGTATGTGCATGTCCAAAAGCAGCATAGTCGTCAATAGTAAAGGTTTGTCACATCTAAATGTGTTTCGAAGATGTGACAATTTGGTCGAAAAAAGGATGTTAAATTGTTTCTGTTCAGAGTGTATAGCGTTTTAGGTTTACCAATTGTACACATTGTGTGCTGATCTGAAATGTTATTGATGCAAAATGATCATTCGAAACGCGTGTTTTTATTTTAAACCAGGACATATGTGTGTTCTTAGACAATTAAAAACACAATTTTGAAAGTCTGTTTTATATGTTCATTTTGATTGTAAATGATTTAATCTTTTAGAAGTTTTTATTTGATCGCTGTTGACCAGTCATCTACTAGGAAAACACAATTCGGGTTAACCAAGTTTAAAATAAAAGATAGTTCTATCCAAAAAATGTGTAGCTATTGGCGAATTAAAACACAAAGTTGAATTAATTACAATAATGTATCTATTATGAGTTTATAATGAACGAAAAAATGCACTGCATCACATTGTTCGTATTCGATTATTTTTTTGGACATTCCATGTACATCTATGTTCGGATAAATGTTCAATTTTTTATTATAAATGTAAAACAAACAACCATTATGATAAAATATTACCAACGCATACATGTATGTAAAAGTAGATAACTCCTAATGTCACTAATGCGTATGTAATGATTAGTTACTCAGTAGCATGTCTACAATATATTTGCGAAAATGATCACAACGTTGCAGTGATTTTAAGAAGTGGTGTATTTTACGCTTTGTATAATCATTAAGACGTGAAATTATCCTTTAGGCTTCAAGTACGTTTAATCAAAACTTGCTAAATTGAAAGAAGATAGATTTATTTCCACCTTTTTTGTTCATGTGTGTTTTCTGTCATGATAGTAGGTATGTTTACAAATATGTGTTATGGTATGATTAAACAGTTAAACTTGAAGATGCTGAATTCTACTTACTAAGGTGGTTATGGGTGTTGTGTTTCTGATGAATGTATTCGATTGATATTACACAAATATATGTTCTGCACATTATTAGTACAGGTATCGTATAATCATAAATATTTCATATACTTTCAACTGGCCAACAGCGTCTGTTGATTTTGATATCCACCTTAAAGGTAATAATAATGTACAAGACAGATGCCACTGCTGGTGGACGTTTCGTCCCCGAGAGTATTAAACCAGCCCAGTAGTCAACACTTCGGTGTTGACATGAATATCAATAATGTTATAATTTTTATGAATTTCCTGTTTACAAAACTTTGAACTTTTCGGAAAAACTAAGGATTTTCTTATCCCAGGCATAGATTACCTTAGCCGTATTTGGCACAACTTTTTGGAATTTTGGATCCTCAATGCTCTTCAACATTTTACTTGTTTGGCTTTATAAATATTTTGATATGAGCATCACTGATGAGTCTTATGTAGACGAAACGCGCGTCTGGCGTACTAAATTATAATCATGGTACCTTTGATAACTATATAATCATGCCATTGAATTGCTGAAAGTTTGCATTATCAGTAAAGTAAAGACTAAATTTAATACAAAAATAGTATAATTTAATACAAAAAATAAATGCACAACTATGTTAATAAAATAATAAAAATAGTCAAAACTATTGTATAAAATGAATGGAAAATTAAAACAGATTCCGAACCGTTCGTATGTGAAGATTTTTTTGTTGTTCCTTTAGGCGAGACTGTTGTTGGCAGTTCAGGGAAGTCTATGAATAGTTTATCTATTATATGGATAAGTCCATTGGATGATAACATATTAGCATGTACTATTCGTGATTGAGTATTATTCCACTTTAGAAAAATTTCTGAAACAAGAAAATAAAATATTTTCAATATGTCAGAAATAATTACATTCTCTTTCTCGTATGAAAAGAAAACTAATTGTCAATGTAAGAAATATACATGTATGCTATTTATACATTTAGTTGTTTCTGACAAAAATAATCATCATATGAGT
The DNA here is from genome assembly GCA_037788925.1 of Mytilus galloprovincialis. Taxonomy (NCBI): domain Eukaryota; kingdom Metazoa; phylum Mollusca; class Bivalvia; order Mytilida; family Mytilidae; genus Mytilus; species Mytilus galloprovincialis. The sequence continues at coordinate 40,458,584 of CM075338.1, forward strand.
CGTAATTGTCTTCAATATTCGGGTACCTATCCTTTAGGCAGGATTGTATATGATGTTGATGTTATGTTTTAGATGCTATTATATTCTAAATGCAGTACATCGTATTATTGTCCTAGTATTTATTAAGATAGTATTACCTAGGAAGAAAACAAGAACAGTTTTAATTCTCCAGTGCTTCCGGTTTTTTATTTGGTCACTTATGAGTCCTTTGCACAAGTTTCTTGCACCTCCCATACAAATTTCTAAGCCTGGTATCTTTGATGTATTAAAATAAAAAAAAATGTGTGTATGCTCTATTTGACCCCTTTATGATTTAATGTACTTATTAATCTCTTTTTGTTCTTTCTGTACATTTAGTTATTACACAAACCTATAGAAAATATGAATGCTTTATTTTGTTTGAATTTAGTCATATAAAAATGATGGTTTTGATAGATTAATAATACGTTGTGATTTTCGTATTCAAGCGACAATAGTGCTTTCGTATCATACTTTATCATTTATATTTGAACTTAACCGTTGAAATATTTTGGCTCTATTTTTAGATTCGTTTTGTTCAAACAACTCCTAACACTGTCATTAGATTTTAGATATCTGGTACTGAGTTCCTGTTGTTGATAAATCCAAAAATGCAATTCGGACGAACTCAATTTTACAAAGTTTTATTTTATTTTGCTTTTTTATTCATCTGTTTGCATTTGATTGGATGTCAAGACAGACGCTACAGTATCACCAACACGTTCAGGATTCAAATAATACGTACCATTGTCAATATATTCAGTAGTAACATTATTTTTCATTTTCCATCCCTGTGATATATCTTTTATTGTTAGGACATGTTCTTCTATTACATGTCGTGCGTAGAACTGAAAATATAAATATAAGATCTTGCATGATTAATAAAAGAGGGACGAAAAATACCAAAGGGACAGTCAAACTCATAAATCTAAAACAAACTGACAACACCATGGTTAAACATGAAAAAGACAAACAAACAACAGCACACATGACACAACATAGAAAACTAAAGAATAAAGAACACGAACCCCACCAAAAAACCAGGGGTGATCTCAGGTGCTCCGGAAGGGTAAGCAGATCCTGCTCCACATGTGGAACCCGTAGTGTTGCTTATGTTAATAAGAGGACAACTATCCAACAAAGACCAAAGTACCGGAAGTTAAATATTTACCAGTCACCAACTGCTTTCTACACGGTTATAATTTTACGGAAAACATAATATTTAACAGTGTTCTTAACCAAATAAAAATTGGACAATTCTTGTAGTCATATAACAAGTGTCATATGAAATTACCATATGCAATTAAGAAATTCAATTTCAGAAAATGTAATCTTAACTTTCAAAAAAAAATGTGCTAAATAATTATGTACCTCCTCCTTCTCTTGTTCTGTAATACTATCTAAAAAATCAACTGCTGCTTTAGAAAGACTGTCAACAACAAAGGCTGCAGGCAGAAATAATGTAAAATTTCTATCAGGTTGTCGAAGTTTGTCACCACTTTCAGAGGGCCAAAACCGCAACATGTAGTTAAAAGCATGTCTGAAAAAGTAATAAATATATGTATACAACATACATATGACATTTGATGCGACTGTCATACAAGTAAGAGGTTAAGCGCTATAAAACCAGGTTCAATCCACCATTTTCTAAATTTGAAAATGTATTTACCAAGTCAGAATATGACAGTTGTTGTCAATTCGTTTGATGTGTCTGAGCTTTTGATTTTGCCATTTGAGAACAGACTTACCGTTTTGAATTTTCCTCAAAGTTCAGTATATTTTACTTTGTTCTGCAGCGATTACGACGGTATTAGAGGAGCATAATATATTAAACAAACTCATCATAGATACAAGCATTAAGGTTTTGATTTATCTGCAAATACACTCACTGCATCACATGCATGCATCCGACTGTTTCTATAGAATTATTCTTTTTATTCGTTTTTGGTAATGTATACGATTGTTTTTTAAGAGTAATAAATAAAAATAAACGATGAAATATAATCATCCAGTTAAGAAGATATGTACATAAATTGTTCGGAAATTTATGTATTTATTTCCCGTCATATAAAAAGTGATGAATTCAAGTAAATCACATTTTAAAAATACGTACAAGTAACTGTTATCACTCTGTATCTCTTGAATCAAAGTTTTATTATTAAAGTTCAGCAGGCCATCTATCATATACACAATGCCATTACTACAGGCAATACCGTCTGATATGATGTTAAAATAGTAACGTAAATTACTGTAACCAACATCAATAGAATAACCTGGAAAATAACAAATATAAAATCAATTCAGATGTTCTACCTTCATTAAGTTTAAAAGTTTAATTAGCAGTGATCAAAATCAAAGAATGTTATATTATAGAAACTAAAACTAATGTGATCTTTCATTTTCACCAAGAGACAAACGTAGGTAGTTATAGGGTAAGATATATAACTCCAAGTATGTTCAGATATATCAAATTCAACCTGTTCAATTATTACATTTGCAATGTTTCTTTGTCACATAGTTGCTAAAAAAGGAATTGACAACACTGGCATAGTTCTAGAATGAAGAAGACCTATCATGAGTTTTGAACAGCGGTATATAACTGTTCAACATTGTCTGCCTTTAAAATAGGACACTATATAATACCTTCTGGTAATGTACAGTACTACGGTTATACTCACCTATGGTTTGATTTGTCATTGAAAATGTAATGTTGTTTTCTGTCACGTTAACAGCACCTTTGGGTTTTTGTTTACTTAGATATTTCTGGTCAATTTTCAATCCTGGCAGGACATGACCAAGGTACAGCTACAAAAAACGGTTGTTATATTTATTTGAAAATTGATTATCTACACCTGGAAAAAAGTATTGCAACACTTCCATTGAAAACAATGTAAAATAATATGAATGTAGAATGTGTACAATTTGCGTTTTACCAAATACTTTTGACCCCGTTAAAGTTTCGAATTGAATTTGTGTTATTAACTTACCTTTCAGGCAAAATTAAGACTAGACAGACGCATTATAAGAGCTGTACTAAAAAAAATATTCAAACTTTGTCTTGTCTTCTATACCGACATTTTATAAAAGTAATTTTTACAGCAAACTAAACATCTGATACAGAAAACGAAAAGAAAGTTAATACCAATAATTCAATTATAAAACATAAATGGACTAAAAGTATTTGGTAAAACCCAAATTAGACACATTCTACAATCATGTCATTTAACACTGTTTTCAATGGAAGTGTTGCAATAGTTTTTTCCAGGTGTATACATGTTATAGTCACACTGAGAAATAACCATGCATCAATTTAAACAAAACAGCTCTTACATTGAAGCATTAATATTTATTTAAAATGTGCACGATGTTCATTTCTAGGATGAACATCAATGTGTTTAATTTTTGGGCAACATTAACAAAATGATATTGATGAATATTCAAAACATATAATTTATAGTTCAAATAACTAATAAAATTATATTAGTCTCTTTTGGTAAAGGGTATTATATTTACAGTTGGTGGAAATTATTAAACAAAATATGAACAAGCACATATAACTGTAGAGACTTACAAATTCATGATGGAATAATGATTATCCGTGTAAAGATTGGTGACTTTCTAGTAAAATTTGCAACAGAAACGTTTCATGTACAATGGTATATACAAATGTAGATATATAGGAGGGAATAATAATTACCTGTGTTAAAATTGACGGGTTTGTAGTTATATTTGCTAGTGATGAAGGAGATATATATAAGAGGGAATAATAATTACCTGTGTTAAAATTGACGGGTTTGTAGTTATATTTGCTAGTGATGAAGGAGATGGCACAAAAACTGTCATATCTTCATCAGATGCATCAGATAAATCTTGAAAGTCTTCATTTTCAAACATCATATTAAAGAATGGTCTAAAAAAAAAATTAACAATTATATAACAATCATCTGCATATTTGTGTTATATAAATACAACGAACATTTTTTTTCTTGAAGGATTTGTTATTTGAAATTTGTTTCTGAAAACATAATGTTGTATTTATTCTTAAGGGCATATGATACATTTACAGGGGAGGTAATGACGTTGGTAACGTAAAATGTTATTTTCGCGACGTCAAACTGTGACATATCGGGAAAAGATGCATTTTTGACTGATTTTTATCATTCAAACTGATTTAATTTTAAAACGAGTGCATAGACCCCTACTTTTTGAAACGAAATTTTGTTTCATTTTGCAGGGAGATTATGTGGACCAAATTTTATAAGACTGTAAATAGTGCAATTTTTTTTAATTTTGATAAATCTACAGCAAAATATGACGTTTTTTTCTCAATGCATGACCATTTGATACATATGAGTTATTTCTGAATAAAAAATGCATAAAGTTTTAGCATACTTATAAAATACAGAAATTACAAATTATCTAACATAAAACAATTTGTGTTTATCTTTTAAAACAAAAAAGTTATGTCTTTCTTTCGAAAGGGAAAATACTGCCACAAATCCTAATTTTGAACAAATATACAAAATTTCGACCTCATTTAACTCAAAAAGTAGCACATGAAGGTATATTTTTTTATTACATATTTGATTTAATCGGGCAAAAAATAGCATATATGGAAATTGTCATCTAACTGTAAATACTGGATCAAAACTGTATCGTATGCCCTTAATGAAGCTTTTATAAAATAAATAAGTACATGTATATTTGTCAAATTAGCATAAATTATGACCGTATTTAATAGCCTTTGTTTGCTTCTTATTAATTTATCTGCTGTATATGTAAATGCATGTTCTTAGAAATATAGACTATTTCAGCTATCGACAGCGAAACAAAACGACGACATTTATCATAGCAACATCAGTATCTCTCGATTTTGTATTATTAAATGGAATGTAGCCACAATTTACTCTTTGCAATTACATCCATTTATTAGTTATTTTACTCTCTTTTGTCACTTCATTTGTTCAATAGTATCCAACTATTTACATTTTGAAACGACTCGAGTTGTAGAAAAACAATTTTCTCATATTCTTTGAGTTTCTTTAATTGTTCGATTATAAATTTAGAAATTATTGATAGACAAAGGTTTCAAAAGAGGGACGAAATATACCAAAGGGACAGTCAAACTCATAAATCTAAAACAACTGACAACGCCATGGCTAAAAATGAAAAAGTCAAACAAACAACAGAACACATGACACAACATAGAAAACTAAAGAATAAAGAACACGAATCCCACCAAAAAACTCCCTCGGACAAAGTTGAATTTAAATGGATTTTACTATTTTTTATGTCCCTTTTTGTCAGATAGCTTTTCAAATGTTGTGGCTCCTATATATCTTTGGCTTGCAAATATTCAGCTGTGAACTTTTCTGATGAAAGTTATTCCATAAAATCGCTTCGGACGCAGGAGATACAAACAGTTGATGTTGTGAAACAAAAAGACGACATATGTCTCCTTTATTTCAATATGCCTGGATTAAGAGTATTCAAATGGAATGTTATCATTCAATAAAAATATTATATTAATTTTTTAATATCTTACATCAGTCTTTTATCTTTTGACATAGTTTCTGCTACCGTAAAATATGGATAATAAAGTAATCTGTCCACCATGTGAATAACACCGTTAGTAGCCATTACGTTACTGGTGGTTATCCTTGAATGAACATTGTTACTAACCAAACCCACTATAAAATAAATAAGAATTACATTTTAAAGTATAGAAGTACAGCTGTGTTACAATAAAATATTTCAATCGAAGGAGAACCTCGAAATCTCGACCTGATGGAGGTTGCATTATTCTGGTGTATTTAAAATATTTGTGAAAACAAGAATGTGTCCATAGTACACGGATGCCCCACTCGCACTATAATTTTCCATGTTCAGTGGACCGTGAAATTGGGGTCAAAACTTTAATTTGAAATAAAAATTAGAAAGATCATATCATAGGGAACATGTGTGCTAAGTTTCAAGTTGATGTGACTTCAACTTCATCAAAAACCACCTTGACCAAAAACTTTAACCTGAACGGATGCACGGACAAACGGACGCATGAACGGAAGCACAGACCAGAAAACATAATGCCCCTCTACTATCCTAGGTGGGGCATAAAAATCTGAATTTCATTAATTCGTATTCATTTGATGACTATTCGATTTCAAGCATAAAATATTTCTAGTATTAACTAGTTGTATCTTTTCAGAAACAAATGGTTGTTTTTTTCTTCCTTACCACAAAATGACTGTGTCATAAATGTGCATTTAAACATTATCTATAAATATGTAGAAATACTTCAGATTCGTGTGCTAAACAAATGAATAAACTGTTAGATTTTTTTTAAGATAGAAAATCCTTTATCAATAGTTCGTGTTCCTTTTAATATCTTATACTGTTTTACTTCAGAAATGTATATACATTTGATTTGTAATACTATACCTGTATTGTTAGACTTTCTTATGTAAATTGTGTCTTCGACAGATATAAGATTTTGTTCAGCGTATAATTGTTCAACTAAATGACTACCGGATGTTACAACGTGAGCTTGGAGAATCTGAAAAAAAAGTAAGATAAAAATATACATCTCAATATTGATCTATGTTTGTTCATTACTTATTTACGTCACAGTTCAGAATGTATCACAGAAAATAAGAAAATACAATACATATTGTGTACAGCTTGTCAATATTGAGTATAATATAATGTACAATAAAAGAGGGACGAGAGATACCAGAGAGACGGACAGTCAAACTCATAGATCGAAAAAAAACTGACAACGCCATGGCTAAAAATAAAAAGACAAACAGACAAATAATAGTGTAGAAGACACAACATAGAAAACTAAAGACTACGCAACACGAATCCAACCAAACACGGGGGGTGATCTCAGGTGCTCCGGAAGCAGGTCCTGAGTTGAACATAAATAACTGTTGTCAGTTCTTATGATTTTTCCTTAGCTTAGAAACCGTAGCTTAATAATATGATTATAATTTTCAATTTTATACAATGCCATACAATTGCTTTTACTTTGAGTGTGAATAAATTCTGTAAACTATGTACATGATGTATGCCTCTTGAAAGTACAATGCGAAAAATACTGATTTCCGAGTAAAAGTTCATAGGCAAATGGCAAAATAAAAAAGCTCAAACACACCACATGAATGGATAACAACTGTCATATTCCTGATATTGAACAGACATATTGTTATGTAAATAATGGTGGATTGAATCTGATTTTCTACCTAGCTAAACACTTATAATGTCTTACCCTTTCTAAAAGAAGACTATCCATCAGAAGTTTATCAGCACGAGATCTTGGTATGTCATTGAAGGCATTATTGACAGGCACAAAAATGGTAATATCTTCATCTTTATCAGAAAGAAGATTTTGTAGCATTTGCATCGTGTAAAGTCCAATGAATGATGATACAACACTACAATTAAATATATTTAAATATCAATTTATGGTGATAAATGTTTAACTCGTTCTCTTATTTAAAAAAATATCCCGACTTTTATTTTGTGTTATGGTAAACCTACTTTTACTCTTTATTGAGTAGATCAATTTAATATATTTGGACAGAAACAGAAGTTATTTTGTATGAATGTCGATTTTACTATTTATATTCGTTAGATCTGAAGACACCTTAAATGCTAATTGATTTAGAAATGGAATGAAAATCTCAGAAAATCTTTTGTACTGTAAAATGTATTACAACAATAATTGTACGAATTCTACTGAAACAGATGTGAGCTGGAAGAGAATGTATGTTTAGGGGCTTCAAGTGTCGAGTGGTCTTAGCATAAAAAAAACCTGTATCACTAGCCTACCAACACTGATGCTGTGTGATCAATTTAAGTGCACGCGGCTCAATTCATAATTGACTTAGACTCTCAGTTTTCCTACCGAAAGTGTGTGGTTCTCTCCGGGAATTTCGACTCCTTCGACCATCACCAAATAGAACAATATGTTGTATCTGTTATTTCAATAAATCTCAAAAACAAATTTGTCGCTTTTACTAAAAAAAAAGTTTGTTTTAATCCATTGTTTAGCCTTAAAGAAATTTTTTTTAAATAAATGATCTGGTTTACCTAATTTCCTTGTGTCTTTTCATTTCATCTAATACATTTCTTGTTGCCACATGCATCAAGTTGTCAATAATGTGAATAACTCCATTAGAACATAATATATCTCTAACAATAACTCCAGCTTTGATGTAACTTCCAGTCACGGATATCTCTGAAACACGTGACAAACAATAGATTATTTTCATTACGTTAACTGTTGTTGATAATATAGCAAGAGTACCTAATGCTACCTTGCCACGTTTTAACTCTTATTTTAACCGTTTACAAAATTTATCTCAACTATTATAAATGTTAACAGAATTTCCAATTGTTTTCAACCTTTTTCTCAATTGTTCTACATGATATTTCACTCGTTTTTTCTGCATTTCTACAAATGTTCTCAACTTCATAAACATTTAGTTAAATATTTTCTCAGCGGATCATTCATGATTTGTCAACCGTTCTAACTATGATATATGTTGTTCTATGTGATATATGAACACGTCATAATGCTCTTAAATTGCTTCATCAATTTTCTCGTCACAAATTTTTGTCTCGATACAAATAAACACTTATTCTAGAAGTGTAGTGCGGACTGAACCCTATTTTAAAAGTAAACCTGTAATATTTAATTTTTACATAAATATAAGCAACTGCAATACAATATATGGAGTTTGTTGCTGGCTACACCACTAAGAACAGGACCGTACTACGTCAGGTATATGTCGGTTGTTTTTTACTCTCTCACTTTTGATTTTTCTTCATTTTTGGGGGGACTTCCAGATTTTGTTAATTTCCCTTTAAGTTCGGTATTTGTGTTATATTCCTTGAAAATAATTCAACTTTTTGTGTTGTTGGAAAGAGCGTTGAATACACAAGTTGTATAAATGGTTTTGTCATGTTCTTTGACAACCCCGTACTTGCTTTACATGATTCTTGTTACAATGCATTAGCAATATAAATATATTGAAGATGATCATCCTTATTACCACGGTAAGAAACAAGACTTTTTAACTGGGGCATAATTCATAAATAATTTAAGGACGATTTTATACTAAAATTAAGGTAAGGTTTGCGTACACAGGGAGATAACTCGAATTCAAATAATTGAAAAAAGGAGGGACCCGCCATTTTGAATTGCTTTGATTAACCAATGTTCGATAACTACAATATTATCGAAAATAAAACAACACCAACCTCAAAATCGGCGTTTTGATGTAATTTAATCACAATTTGAATCGTGCAAGTAACGTTATGACCTTCAGTTTGTTAGTTTTCATTTATATGACGTCACGTTTAGCCATAACGTCTTTGTACAAAAACCATACATGAAGTTTCGCGGAGTTTTATTTTATTTCATAAATGTACATTGTTATGCCCCCACCGTAGCAAAAGGGGCATTGAGTTATATCCTTGTCTGTTTGTACGTAGATCCGAATGTACGTATCATAGTGTACGTCCGTTTTTACAAAATTGGTTTCCATCCTCTAACTTCATTCTCTAACTTTAGTTTCCTCAACCAACTGATATAAAACTTATGCACAATGCCACAAAAACACAGAATAGATATGAATTTTGATGTCGTCACTTTTACAGTTCTAGATTTATGAGGGGTCGGACAGGGGATACCTTTCTCCATTCTTCCATCCCGTTTCTCTTGTCTCCCGCCGTAAAACCTAAAAAAAACTAATGTATGGGAAGCTCATTTCAATAGAAATCGATCTAATATCTTGTGTTTTTATGGCTTGTCCCCGTCTTGTCCTTTCACAAGATAGAAGTGTGGTTTATTCTGCTTCAAGAACTCCGGTAGCTTTTTCACTGACTGTTAAGCTGTCTCTTTAATTGAATTTGCAAGTCTGATGCACGCCGTTTCCGCTTTTTCATACATTATAAATACAAATAATAGAAACGCAGGATTGAATGAAAAACGGCACATTTTTGTGACACTTTCAGTCAATTTAGTTCAAAAATTTACATAATGCGCCATGTGTTTTACTTATAGAGGATGCATATATATATTCTCAGATATTTTTATTGCATAATTTTTACGAATGACAGAATGTTGAACTTGATCTTTTCAAATGTATAGTTTGCAAGGTTTGTCCGCAAATACGCACACAACCCACACATTTACATCATTTGAAATATATTTTATTTTATTAATCACTTTTACAACTGACGGAGTGTTCTAATAGTATTTTTTTATGGATGCATTAAGACACAACTATTGTATTGTGTCGTCCTGAACATGCCTGAAGTATTTGCCACTGGACATTTTACAACCTCTAATCAAACAAACTTCTATGCATATCAATAAACTTTGAATCAATTTATCTAAAAACAAGGATGGTAATATGTGTTTCTACACATGCACGGACTCACTATAAAATCCGGGAAATTGTTAGTTTTCAGTCTATCTCCGTATATAAAAGATCATGACGCTTGGGGTATTTTTATGAGGTCGTTTTCTGAACTTTTCGTTTCTGTTCTCAAACTTTAGTTTGCTTTTACCAAATGTTATAAAATTTATACGTAATGCTTTATAATGTTTCATGTTTATGTAAGAGGGGGCATCGTCAGTGTCCCATTGACACATTACCCATTTATTCCAAGCTCTAACGTATTATTTCTTTTTGTAATGCATTATAATCGGAATAACATTACTGTCGGGTTGAAGAGTAGCCACAATCAATTTTTGAAAGTATGAGTTAATCACTGTTTTCTCTCATTGATTATGGTCAATCCTAAAGTGTTACAAGACAAAATGATTCTTTTTAAAAAGATGCTATTGAAGTTGACTTTCTTCTTTGCAGATCAACAAAAAAATTTTTTTTTGTGTTTTACAGAAATGACAAGATGGACACAAATAACGGCCATTTCCGTAAAAACGAGTTCGGAGACATACCAATTTTATTAGCTCATTATAATGCAAATAGTTAATTCCTTCAGTTCACAGTTTTTTACAAAAACGGTGGACCCGGAAAAGGGGTATTTTTGGCTTTTTGTTGCCATGGCAACGGTTTTTTTTAACCCAAAAATTAAAAATTCTTGTTTTTAGGAACTTGTTTATGATATTTTTAATTAAAATTTATTATAAATGAATGGTCCACAATTATTTATACATGTTTAATTTAGTTTTCTTTTTTTATAGTCACTCGCATACATTATTATTTCAGAAGAACTCAAATATAATTTTCCCTAAAAATCGTCAAAAATCGGAATTTTGAGCTTTTCACCTGAAAAAACGGGACGGGCGATGTTCGATTTTTTTTCATTAAATGATTGGGTACTCCTCCCTGAACAAAATGATGTATCATGTTGGTATAATGTCACTAAGAAAAAAATCCAGGTTTCATGCAAACCTTACCTTAAATATCTATATATAAAACATGATATTTAAAACAAAGAGATGACAAAGAGGACATATGCCCTATAGGCCCCTCATCTGGTTGTGCAGCTTATTATTGAGGGTATCACCAGCCCAGTAGCCAGTACTTCGGTACTGGCATGAAAATACGGATGATTTTTTGTGTTATTAAAATTTGCTGTTACAAAATATCAGAAATTGTTATAAATTAAGGAATGTATCTTCCTCATGCAAAGCTCTGATTCCTTTCACGGATTTGGCTATACTTTTTGGACCTTTTGGATTATAGCTCTTCATCTTTTATATAAGCTTTGGATTTTCATATATTTTGGTCACGAGCATCACTGAAGAGACATGTATTGTCGAAATGTGCATCTGGTGCAGGAAAATTGGTACGGTTAATGTTATTATTACTGGAACTTGTATTGACCTACAACGGATTTATAAAATCAATATATGAATTGTAGAATTAAAAGCCTATGGGACAGGTTATTTCATATTTACCTTCTTTGGAAAACACTGTAGTAAGTTGGTGTCCTCCGTATGTATTAAATGTTTCTTTTCTACTCATGTTAAATGTTGCTAGTGTATGACCAAGTATAATGTGTCCACTCAGAGCCTACAAATGGAAATAAAGAACATTGAACCCCAATTTTGTTTTTTGTCAATGGATTTATGAGTTTTGAACAGCGGTATACTACTGTTGCCTTTATTTATAACAGAAATAATAAAAGAATATTTAACATAGTTTAAGTAAGGATAAGTGAGAAGGTTCCACTAACTCTCAATTTTGACCCTACAAATCTGAGTTTTTTCATCTGCAATGAAGTTGTAAAATTTTTATGTAAACGTATGTTAAAATTCCCAATTGTTTAAGCTAAAATAAATAAAAAGATTTGGTATGAATGCCAATGATGAAACGACTCTCCATCCAAGTCATAATGTGTAATAAGTCAACAATTATAGGTGAAAGTACGGCTATCTACTCTATATGCTACGGCCTTCAAATTTATGTTTAACCAATCAGACTGAGTGCAGATTTTCATGATGGGTACTACACATGAAGATGGAGACGTCCACACTGTCGGGAGAAAATGTTACAGTGTTTTCCTCATGTTTTTGTTACCTCAATTTGTATTTTCTAAAGAATTGATGACAGTTTAAGGCGATAAAATAATCTTGCATCTAAGTGATTTGCTAAGAAGTAATTCTTACATCATACAAAAGATCCGGATTTGTAGAAAAGCTACTAAGTGTAGATCCTGGAATATCATCCATGACGTAATCAAAAGGTAAGAATACTGTGACATGAACACCGGCATTGTTCAATAATGCTGGTAAATCATTATAATTCTGCATAAAGCTTTTCATTTTTCTGAAAAAAAGAAAATATTTAACCAACATTATTATCGTGTACAAACTAACTTAACAATTAAATCATACATTTATATTTCAACATGTAAATGTATATGTATTCGGTCGATTGATTACTGGTTGCTAAACCCCTAATAGCAGATTTAGGTAGATAAACATAGTTTGCCTTTGTTTACCAATGCAATAAAACAACCTTCGAGTAACACATTGTTTCTTTATAATATGTACTATTAATAATGAGGGATGCAAAACTTTTACTTTCACGAAATAGTTGACTAAAGACGAAGTCAAAACATTCAATATATATTGATGGTTCGATAAAAATTTTAATTTTTTTTTATAAGTTTGAATACACCTTTAGTATCGTAAATTTGTCTCTCTTTCACAGTCATTTTATCTCGGAGTTTAAGAGTGTTCACAGTCTTGTGTAACATGTACATTGCATATGGTTTGAGTGTGTATATAGCTATAGTGATTTAAGCAAATCTCCAAATGACTACTTTCGATATTTATACTTGAGAACTTGGTTAGCTTTTTAAATTGCATACAAAATGTTTTAAAGATATATTCGGACACATTGTACTTAAAGATAAAATGTTTTATTCAAATCCCCTTATCAAATATCTTGCATATTCTTGCATATTAGCAATTAATACAAATTCTTTTTCAAAATAGTAGAAAAGCAATTAATCATTTACAAATGTATGTTGTTAATATCACAATAAAATAAGTGTTTTTATATGTTGTAGTTACAGCACTGTTTGGTTAGGTTAAACGTTCGACTTACATTGATAAAGGAAATGAGGAATGCCCGTACGAAAATTTCAACAGGAGTTCAACTGGACTTCAGCTGGACTTGGGGCGTATTCCAGTCTGACTTTGAAAAGTCCAGTCTGACTTGAGCCGTACACGTACTTTTTCTTATACTTCGGTTATTTGCCAGCCGGTATTTTCTTAAAAGTCCAACCGCACTTTTTGTAATTCTGACAAGAAAATAAACACGGCTGGACTTTTGAGGGAACTTATTCTTTCTGTAGAATGATCAGCAGGATTTTTGTCTTAGAAAATTTTACAGTCATTTATGAGCAGGAATTAAGACTTAGAATATTTTCATCAGCCAAATCTGCCCTTACAGAAATAAAAAGTTTGTCACTAGGATTCTGTTCTTTGAAAGGAACAATTTCTTTCAAAATGGAAAAGAGTTATAAATGAAAATTTGCAAGTTATAATAATGATATCATATTTTTTTAAAATATACTTTAAGATCAAACTATCAGATGTGATCTTTTCCCCTAAAATTTTCAATTCCCTTATAAAATATTTAAAATAGACTGTAAATAGAAAATTGAAATTTAATATAGGTGATATAATTTTGATTGAATTATATCCCAGTCAATATGTTTTCAACAATTAATTAACATTTTTACTTTTTCATGAAATAAAACCCCTAGCAAAATTACATCTATTAATAGGTTAAATTTATACATTTTCTAGTATATTTAATTAGATGAATGCATAAAATAAATAATTATCATCATTCTTTAAATTAATATCAATTAGAAACTTGAGCCATAACAGTGATTTAATAGCAGTAGTCTTGTAGAGAGTGCCATCTGTTTTCAATTAACCTCAGTCTGGACAGGTCACAGGAAGTAGCATCTACACAGAGGTTGATCATGGGGCCATTTGAAGGATAACACATTTCTAAATACATATATCTGCAATAACTATCACTTTTATTAAACATTTCTTAATTGAACAAATTAATAATTGATTTTCTTTTTTTTAATATATCACATATTCAAAATTAAGACATATGCAAGAAGTCATAAGAAGAAATTTTTCACAGCTCCTCAAACAACCTCATGTATTGCAATACAATAAAATTTGAATTTGGAATAAACAGGAAGATGTGTCTTCTTTCTTAAACAAAATGAGAAATTTACATTGGATGTAAAGCAAATGTTTGTTCTTTTCACATTATATTAGAGAAGATGGATCCTTCTGACTGGCGTCAATTTCAATTTAGGAAGATTGCTGTTTGCATGTATTTTGGATTGCATATTCTGGTAAGTACAATCTGATATGCTCTTTTTTCTTCAACATATTAATGAAATGATTACAACATTATAAATATATATTAGCTTAATTTTTATATTTGAAGAGTAAAAAGAATTAAAAAAAACTACATTAAATACTTAATTATGCAAAATATTTCAGTTTGAGTGATTTTCAAAGCTTTACTTTATTTTATGCACTTTAAATTTATTTAGTCTTAATATATAAGCATGATAATTATAACCACACACTTTTAGGAGTAAGCATTTAGCTTCACAATTCCCTGTTTCTTGATTTTGCCAGCAAGACAGTAGAAAAAAGAAAAAGAAATAAGCAGCAAGTATATGCATAATGCCATCTGTTTTTTTTTTATTTTCAGATTATAACAAGGGATGCATATCAAATCAGAAGAATCCACCATCTAAAGAAAAAACTAAACAGAAGTAATCAAGAGGGAGGGTTCTGAGGGGGTGGAACCCCCTCCCCCCCCCCCCCTATTTTTTGTGGATCAGCCCCTGCTGAGATCATCTTTAAAGGTCAAACAGAACTTTTTGAAGTCCAGCTTAACTTTTATGAGTTCAGCTGGACTTCTTAAAGTTCAGCCGGACTTTCTAAAGTCCAGCTGAACTTTATAGAGGCCATATTTTTTCCAGAAATGCCGGCTGGATTTTTTCAGACGTACTTTTATGAAAGTCCAGCTGGACTTTCTGAACCGGACTCCTGCTAATTTAAATATTTCGAGCCGGTTTACGGCTTATTTCGCTGAAAGTCCAGCCGGGTTATCCATTATAAGACATTCAAAGAAAGGTCAAAATGATTATTATAAGTACGGTTCTCAGTACGGCTACTGTCCAGCTGGAGTACGTGTCATGTTTTTCGTACGGGAGTGTCAAAGAGAAAACAACCCGACCAAAGACCAGAAAAAACCGAAAGCCATCAATCTGTTTTGGTCTTTTAACACAGCAAGAAAATGAAATTTACTTACATCAACTGATCATTGCCTGTAATTGCTTCCCACACCGTATAATCCTTCCTGAGTATAACATTATCAATTAAATGGACAACACCATTTGTACAACCGATATCTGTTTCTACCACTTGTATTTGCATATCTTCGGTTTCCAAATAAAATGTTTGATCTTTTCTAATAACTGTAATGGTCTTGTTGGACAGTGTCGTGAATGTTTGTCCATTAACCAAAGATGCTTCATCTACCTCTGAACTCAGAATATGGTTGTTCAAAATCTGTAAATATATAGAATATATAAAAAAAAATATCTGTACTTTGTTGGTTGTTTCCTGTGCTATTAGTAACCACACATGCTGCTTCGACATGTAAAATGGTTGGTTTACAGTTTTCATGGAATATTTAAGTTGCAACACGATGAGTTTCACCTGTGGAGCGAGAACAGTTAACCCTTCAGGGTGCATCAAAGACCATTCTCTTTTTCTTAATTGAATTCATTTTCATCATCACTTATGTTTCGTGTGTTTTGGAGACTGACCTTTGCCTTCTCTTCATTTTTAGTTATTTCTATGACATTGTTAGCTCGTTTTGCACATCTCTTTGATGACTTCCGCATTTAGTTTGCACTTAAGATTTGCATTTCGGAAACTTTACACCATTATTATAATAATATTCACAATGCCATATTAAGTAAATATCAATAACATTTTACCTGTGACAAGTAGGTAAGATCATTGGTAAACTGTTGTTGCTTATTAGATGGTAGTTTAGCAAAAGCTGTATCAGTTGGTACAAATACTGTTTTTGTTCCGTTAAGACTTCCAAGATATGATTTGACTGCTGATTGTCTTTCTAAATATAATTTAAATGTCCTGAAAAATACAAAACAAAATGTTTCTTGTAATATCTTCCAAAACAAACACTGCAGACGAAAAGATTACAAACAAAATCCTTGCAATGTTAGAGAGCGTTAAAGCTACAAAGGGATTTAAATTTGCAGTTTAAATATCCCCTGTCTGTTTTACCACATACATATCACAAATAATACTCAAAATCAAGCAGCCGACCCTTTAAATTTATATTTGGCCGTTCGTTGTGAGCTTAGGCTCCGTACTTTTACTTATAGTTTCTAACTTTATACACTGTAACTTGGATGGAGAGCATCTCTTAATTGGTTGCATTTATAGACGTAACTAAAGATTACTTACTGAGTATTAGGTAGTTTCTGTATTGTCTGCACAATATTCATGTAGATAAAGTATAGCAGATTGTCTATAACATGGATTATACCGTTAACAGTAGGTACATTAGCTTGGATTACCAAAGCTTTTACTCTGTTACTCTTTATATATACTGAAAAAGAGATCATGCTTTTTACCTTTGGTGTGTAAGAAGCAAAACACGCAAATGAAGAAATACATTGCTTGTATGGAATTTAAAATTACAAAGAACAAGATCATTTTCCTTCCAAATGAGTCTTGACATGATCATAGTTTTTCTACAAAAAAGAGACTTTCTGTCATGCAGTATTTTTAAAGGCACTGATGTTATTTTATATTTGGAAAGAATTATGATAAATAAATGTCGTTTTATTTACAGTTATCTATCTTTCAATCTTTTTTTCTAGATAGTTGGTTTATTTCAACCAAATGACGTATTTATATTCAATTATCCCTGTAAGTATGTGAATCAGTTTAGAGTCAAATTATTCTACTATACTGGTGATTATCGTATCCATTTCATACTAAATTATGTAATATTATATAGTTACGTTGGGTGGACAACAAAATGTTTTGTAATGTCATATTTAAAGTACTAACAATTATGGAGAATACATTATGGAGGGTGTGAATGGGGGTATACAACATACATAATAATAGGCCTAAAAAGGATAATGAATAGTGGTGTTATATTATTAAATATAATAAAACTAATACGACTAGAAATGATGGGCAAAAGCACAAATAAGAGAGAAACATGAACTAATAAGTAAAAGGATACAGACATAAAGGACCCCCCCCTCAAGCAAGAACCTCTTTACACGGTCATGTAATATTCTTTACTTACCTCTATTATTCTCCCTGTGGAAGGTAATATCACCCTGCATAGAGGTCAGTTTTGGAATATCACCTTTAGATGGTATGAAGGAAAATGTATCTAGAACTGTATGTGCATGGTATATCTGAAAAAAAAAACATAGAGTTTGGTCATTTATATGTTAGGTTTTTTTTTATTGTATAATGCATTTTCTCTAAATATTAAAGTGCACATTTTTGTTTCAGGAGCCACCGGAAGCCCGCAACCGGGTGACGACCAATTGGTGGTTTTAGGCTGTTGTCTGCTCTTTGGTCGGGATGTTGTCTCTTTGACACATTCACCATTTCCAATCTCAATTTTACTAGTCATTAAATGTGATTTCGTCTACAATTTCCATATTTAAATGTAACACAGATTTTGTAGATAGAACACAAGTGACTCATATAAAATATGTAGTATAAGCTTTTAAAAATAATATTAACCATTCAGAGCACTAAAGTTCTTCTCCAGTGGTTTGGTTGGGTATGAGTTTTCGTATCAAAGGTTTTTATTGAAAAGTTATTGACATTTGTCAGTTTTGTCATTGAAATAACCAAACACTCCCCTGGCTGCAGCATCTCAACCTGAACAATTGAATTATTTACAATATTTTAGAACCTAAAATGGCGAATCGTGGACACCAATCTGTTTGTTTTACCTTTCTAATTAGGTACCAGTCCTTGAATAATCTGTCCTGTCCGTAACTGGGCATAGATACTAAATGGCCATCATTTGGTAAGAATACTGTAAACTTCCGGTTTGTCTCTGATGTCCACTGCCGTAAGTCCAGGTCGACTATGGAAGCATTATTGATAGATCTGTAATTTAAAGTAAACAAATCAATGAATTAATAACAGAAGGCAGATTTGACTGAGCTAAATCAACTAGGATTCAACTTTATTTCTAAACAATAAAAGTATGTTTCGGTAAATTTATCAAGCTCTAAAAATGTTACATGGTCCTCAAAATTAACATAAATTAAAGAAATATCATCAATAAACAAAATTGTAATGATAAATGTAAAACAATTGAAACTAAAAACAAAAATCGAAAATCAAATATTATATACATCAACAAACGTCAACCAGGTTAATGACTTGGACAGGCATGCACATATACATATTTTGGGTTAACTGTGATTGATTGCGCTTAACCCTTACTTAAGGTTGGGACAGCGGTTTAGTTGTAGAATATCAACAAAAACTATAAAAATACAGTTGAAAAGGGCTTAAATAATCAGAGAGATACAAAACACAACACAATCATAACACATATACAAAAATACGCAAGAGTGTGTGCAATTACACAAAGCTCATTCAAAGTCAATAACAACCACAGGTAATAAAAAAACATGTACCTAAGACTAAAATCTCGTGTCTTTATTCATAAAATATGTATTCAATCGAATAGCTGCGTTGCAGATTAAAAATTAATGTAACACATAAACTACAAATGAAAGATATAATACTTACGAAAATGAATAACTGGGTATCTCAGGGTATAAGATGTAGTCATGTACTGTTTTTGCACTGGTGATAGGGGCCACAACTCTGTCAATGATATGCAGAACACCATTACTTGCTGTTATGTTAGAAGTTATCAAAACTGCGCCATTCACAGTAAATATCTGAAATGAAGAATGCAGGAATGTTTAATAAGGGATTCGTAAGTATACTGACTACCTCGTCATCAGATGATTAATATTGCGACGATATAACAAAAAGGGCAGACTAAGGAACATGTGTTTATATCACAAATGGTTAAGTTAAAGACGAACAACGTAACACTTTTGATTGATATGAATATATATAATCGCTTACACTACTATTTTCGATTTCAGCTGCCAATATCAACGAACCAATTGTGTTTATTTGCTAGAGGGTATCATTTCCAAAGTTATATCCGCGGTGTTGCTATGATAGAAGATCATTGTAGTTTTGTCAATATCGGGGTCACTGCTACTATATATGCAATGAGAAGTAAAAGAAAACCAGTAGAAAGTGTCAGTGTTCGAAGTCAATTGGTCATGTTTGCAAAACGAAATAAAACCACATACGAGAGCAGACTGACAGCCAAAAATTCTACAGTGTATGTCAACTTTGCACACTTTACAATAACTTGGTGCAATTGAAAGACGAAATAAAACCACATACAAGAGCAGACATAAAACCAAACATTTAAAAGTTAAAGTCAACTTTAGACAAGAAGATTGCTTGATTGTTTAATATGCGTTGTGCTATATTATGGCAGTCAGCCTTTATGGGCGAAGGAAGCCAAAGTATCGGCAGATAACAACCGCCCTTCGGTAGGAAAACTCACAATCCTAGTAAATTAGGATTGGGGTCAAATGCATCTGTCTACGTGCGTGATGCACAAGATGATCTGAACTTCATCGGTTATATAATGGAAAGTCTAGACCTATTTAATTGGTAAGGAATATGCATTTGTTTATCGTATTTCAGTAATATCCGATTGCTATGTCAAAAAAGAAGAAGTGCAATTGTCAACAACATATCTGTTTAATTACTCGATTAGTCACGTTTCGTAAAGATTAAAAATATGTAATTGTTTGTTTTATGAAACTTCTGAATCAAACCAGATAAGACACGTTTCTAAATATGCTTTTGATACCCAAACGCCTTGGATTTAGATTAAAGTGAAAATACAAAAAGACACGTTTGCTTGATAATAATCAATTATAGGTAGTAATTTATAAATATTATCAGAAGGTGTAGGGTTTACCACAATGAAAATTTAATAACAACTTTAACATGTTTAAGGCAAAATTGATCAACTTTATAGTTTTATATAAGGACAAGCGACCATACATGAATAATGTCACAATCTTGTAATTGTACCGTGTTTACAGGGATAATACAAATAAATTCCAGACAACTGAATTCGAAAACTTAAGATATCTTTTTTCTTGGCTTTTTCTGTTGTTGATATGTTGTAATTTATGATGAAAAAGCAACAAGAATGAAATAAAAACAAAAATTGAAAGAAAACGCAATAATAACAAATAGGAAAAAGAAAAGGACATACATGTAAGAACAAGGAAGCAATTGGGACAAGAAAAATAAAAACTGGTTGGAATCATATTTGAGAAGGGAGCTATCATTTGATTTTTAGAAGGAGTTAGTGTCTCATCCCGCTTTATTTTTACTCAAAACTCCTATCCTGCCTTTTTTGTTTTAAATATTATCGTAGCCCAAATAAAAGTAGATCCCTAACACTAAACTTCCATCTGATAAAAGTGGACACATTGAGGATGCATAGAAATGTAAAATGTGTGAAAAAAAACCTGTAAGGATCCTTATATAATTACGAATATAACCGCAAGCATGGTTAAACAGTTTTTTTTTTTTTTATTTAAACATCAATTTTCTTATTGAAACCTTTTAAATTCAACAATTTTAAGTATATTGCATATTAACTATTATCCAATACAAAAAAATACCCATTGGCAAACTTGTTTAAATTTTCATATTTAGGTAATTGATAAATGGACTCAGGAGCTGTAAATCATATTTAATGGTAAAATTTAATTCATATAATTTACATGAAAATACCAATTTTCAAATGTTGTATTATTCATGCACCGTGCGTGTATATGCATGTATACATAGGGTTGGTGCCTTAAAACTTGTAGTTAAACCCCGCCACATTATGTATGTGCCTGTCCTAAGTTGGCGCCTTAAAACTTGTAGTTAAACCCCGCCACATTATGTATGTGCCTGTCCTAAGTTGGCGCCTTAAAACTTGTAGTTAAACCCCGCCACATTATGTATGTGCCAGTCCTAAGTTGGCGCCTTAAAACTTGTAGTTAAACCCCGCCACATTATGTATGTGCCTGTCCTAAGTCAGTATCCTGTTATTAAATGATTGTCGGTTGTTGCTGTATATCATATTGTTTTTATTCGGTATTTTGTACATGAAATAGGCCGTTTAGTTATCTCGTTTGAATTGTTTTACATTGGTTATTTCGGGACTCTTATTTGGCTTTTTTCAACTTTTTTGGATTCGAGCGTCACTGATGAGTCTTTTGTAGAAGAAACGCGCGTCTGGCGTATATATAAAATTCAGTCCTGGAATCTTTGATGAGTTTATTATCAACTGATTATGAGGTATTTTTTCATTGTTGAAGGCCGTACGGTGTTCTATGGTTGTTAATTTTTGTGTGTCTCTTGTTGAGAGTTGTCTCATTGACAATCATAACAACTTTTCTTAATTTTATATATGTACCTGTATATGCATTAATTTATATATTTGGACTTAAGTTCGGAACATTGTGAATGAGAACTAGGTAACATGATATAGGAATAAAAACCCGAAGTAAATTTACATTTTTTTTAATTACCAACTTTTACAATTGAGCAAAGAAAATATCTCAATGTTTTAATTATTATCACGAACTTTTAAATAAACAGTATTAGCAAAGCTCGATAATTTTTTTTACAAAAAAGTATGACTGAATTAATTTTTTGTGTGAATTATACTTTTCAAACTATTAATTTGAGTATATGAATTTCTTCATGAATCAAAATAAGCTTTTACAAGTTGAAACTATTTATGAAAGGAATGGATAGGTGTACAATTAAAAAAGAATATTTAAATATATTTATCCTGAAAATTGGTTGCAGACGTTCAGGGAAAAATGATAAAATTAAAGTTCACCTAAGTTGGATTTGGCTTTCATGTTATGTCCTTTTTGGGCATTATGCTCAACAACTGTTTCGGTTCCCATACATAATTGGTTATCAAATATTCACTTTTTATCGTTCCTGGGTCGTCAGAAAGGCGCTACGGGCGCTTAAAATGTATGAACTGATATTTTCGCTTTAATATCATAGTAATGATAAGGATGGTTTTAAAAGACATTGATTATCCACTTTTATAATACATACAGCCAAAATATTAAGCAAAAAAAAAAACAAATGACAATTGCTTTAATAACCATGTTCGTATAAAAGCTGTTGGGACTTTGAAAATGTTGTAATAATATCGTTGCATTATAGTTGTGCACATCGCATACAGAATTACTATATTTAAATATTATATATATGTCACTTGAAGGAATATTTTGTTGATTGCATATCTAGTAAAAAATTGTCTCTAACTATTTGTTGTGTGACTTTTCCGTTGATTTCCCTGGACTATTTCGTAGCCTATGCAATTGCTTAAGGTGGTACCTAACACTACAGGGAGATAACTCTGTAAAGTCAGCTAAACGTTTTAATTACGTTGTGTTGTAAAAGAAATATTAAGCTTCTCAATGATCAAAATTGGTGTTTGTCAAATTGCTATATAACCAGTGTATTTTTTCTGACAAAACGGTTGGTTCAAAATTTTTAAAATTTTTATATTTTTTATTAAAGTCTCAAAGTAAATAATTTGACAAAATTTTATGAAAATTAAACGAGCCAAATTAATTTTAGTGAAAGTGTTGGGTACCACCTTAAACACGATATCGGCAAAGTTTCAAACTAAATAACCTGGTACCTTAACTGTTAATGAAACCAACTGACCTTTTCGGTGCCTTCTGTGAACTGGTTGAAATAAAGTTTATAACCGGAAGGATGAAGTGATCTCGCTTCTTTTGCTGATAGTAAATCACTGTCTACATATGTACCTTTAACTGAAAAGACACGGACATGCATTAACAAGATAAAATTAATACAGGTTTTCCTCATTAATAAATTTAGAATTGTCTCTTAATAGAAACCGGACGATATTTATAGATTATCGGTGATCATCTCAAAGAGATTGATTTTCTCGCTTGAGCCGGGACGGCGAAAGCGATAAAGGCAATTGAGTTGAGATGAACAATGATAATCTTTTTATCGCTATTTTACCTATGACGACGTTGTCAATTTCATGTCAATTTCGTTAGCAACGCCACGTGCATGCTTAGTTTCTAGCGATAATTTTCCATCTTAAGCGAGTAGCATGATATGAAAATTATCACAAAAAAAGATCAAAGGGAAAATGCACCAAATAGCGATAAACCAAAATACCACGAAATGAAAGAAAATGTAAAATATGTAATTTCATAGACGGTGAATTCCATTTTTTCTTTAACTGTAAAATAAATAAAAATAAAAGAGAAATCTTTCTAAAATATTATATACAAAAATATACGGTAAATTTTAATACACTTAATTTTACTGATAAACTCGTGATTGTACTAAATCCATCAACACCAAATGATGTAAAAGCAGTTGTTTCTTTTATTAAAGAGTCATTAGAACTGAGGAAAGGAGAACAATAACTGTTTTTACCATATCTCTTATAATATTGTCGAATTTTTATTATGTTTGATCATGTTTGTTTTGTCAATGTATTTGCCATAACCAAAATTGTTTTTTGTATGTTTTGTAAATAAAGAATTTTATTAATATTTGATAGCTTTGTAAATGTCATTGTTTTTTTTAGTTTGAGCATTCATATTGAAGTAAAACTCTGATTGTTTTACGGGCGTACCAAACTTGTCAAATGTTTGGGACTTTTTAAACATTTTAAGCAAAGTTTCACTCGTTAAGCATGACATTTTATGTAATTAAAAAACGTTGAACGTTTAAGCTTTTTCCAACTGTTTAAAGCAATACTGCTAGATTACACTAATGTTAAATAACACAACAAATTTGGCGAATAAACTTTGTATAAGGGAGTTGGTGCCTTAAGTTTCTTAATATATTCTTAGTTTTCTCGTTTGAATTGTTTTACATTGTCATTTCGGGGCTTTTTTAGAGCTGACTATGCGGTATGATCTTTGCGCATTGTTGAAGGCCGTACGGTGACCTATAGTTGTTATTTTTTTTGTGTCATTTTGGTCTTTTGTGGAGAGTTGTCTCATTGGCAATCATACCTTATCTTCTTTTTTATATTATCATAAATTGTATCTGTGGATTATGTAAGAAAAGTATTATTAATCATGTCGGAACCAAAGTACTGACATTATCCATACGATACTGAAATAACAGTGGCTTCGTAAAACTTATAGGATGGGTTATGCTTGCCAATGTGAAAACTATTCACCAAAGTTCAAATGAAGTTGTTGTTAGCAACTTTAGGCAACCGTACGCCATTCAACATTGAGAAAAATCCATTATATTAAGTTTGGGGCTTACATGACCCTACAAAATTATGCTTCCGCTCTTTTCTTTCATATTTTCCTCGTGAATACAGACAGGAGCAGCATAAGCAGACCACTGATATTGTAATACTGTATATGGATAAGAGCAAGAACACATTATAAAAGTAAATAGAAGATTAGTTCCTATTGTTTTTACTTTCAATACAATATTTATTAAAAGAATAAGGGAGCTACCATTTGATTTTTATAGGGGGGGGGGGAGTGAAATTTGAAAAAAATAGGCAGGACAGGAGTTTTTAGTAAAAAAAAAAGGCAGGATGAGACACTTGGAAAAAAAAACCAGGACGACAATTTAGGTAAAAAAAAGTCAGGATAAACTAAAAAAAAAGGCAGGACCGAACAGAGTGAAAAATAAAAAGGCAGGACAGAGATTACAGCTAAAAAAAAAAATACTGGACAAAATTTTTCATCCTAGCCCCCCCCCCCCCCCCCTATAAAAATCAAATGGTAGCTCCCTCATTAAAAGAATAAACAAACAAAACCACAAAAAAAAAACCAGAATAAAACGTGCGCATATGTAATAGCAGAAACCACATATTAACAACATAGTATGAATTCTTTAGGGTGGGCGCACAGATTAATTCAGTTGTAATTACAGAGATCTTTTCTTTCTTCCAATCGCATTGATCTGTTTGACCTCTAGCTGACCAGCAAAAGGGTTTGACACAAAAGGTCAACTTTTGAATTTCATAAAATTTTGACATGTAAAATAACAATGGTTACTGTTCTCTAACAAATACAATACTGACGCGAACTGATAGCTGCTATTAAACAAACAGTTAACAAGTCGTTAAGAACAAAATCTTTTAAAGGTATAGAGTGACTAGATCAATCAAAGAGTCAATAACGTATCGTCGTGACCGGATGTTTTACCGAATCGAATGACAGCCTCTGGTAAAAAAAAAGAAGAAGAAAAATACCATTGGTCGTGTTTTCAAAACTTACAATGACACCAGAAATGAAAATCGGAAATATTATGTAACTTTGTCCTAACTACTCTAAAAGGTCGCGGTCTCCTGGAGTTAGATAGAGACCGTTCTGCTTTTTATGAGAAAAAAAAACACATTTTTTTGTGTGGCTCCATCTTCTTCCTTAGCGACAAAATGCAAAACGAATGTCTAGACTTTTGTGCTAACAGTATCATAAGCAAAAGCAATTGACTTGATTCTGCATTTCCTGAAACCTCGTATACAGTAATATTACAAATAGTCGATTTAATCACGTTCCTGGCTGAGTTACCAACGTGGTAAAATGTAAAAGGAACCGTTTAGACTATCGTGTGATACCAAAAAAGGTAATCGGTCGTAGTTAAATCAATATTGTCTTTCATATCAGTTGAATTTGATTGAGCATTCGATTATGCCTATGAAACCTCTGCAAAATCGAACGTTTCTATTATTACACGAGACCTCCTGTAGATTACTTGACTGGCTCACATCCCTTTCTCAATGTGGTAGATTAACAAGGAAAGGTATGTACAACTATCGTGTTCTATTCCAGGCAATTTCATTTTTCGGGACCATTGGACAGCAAAATTACAAATACAAATGTAGGTGTCCAGACCACTTACCCATATGATATAACAGAAGAGATCTGACTGTTTCTCTGTCTGTTAAATCGTACCCGTACTTCTTGTCGTCGAATGTCAATAGAGCTTCTGTTGTAGGTATAAAGGCAGTTATATGACTCTGTTCAAAGAACAAGGACAAACCAGCGTCTTCTATCATGGTTGAAACCTACAAAATGGTGGAATTGAATATACAGTATCAATGATAATTAAAGCAAGGAAAATACGATTTGAGTATATTTGATTTCCAACACGAAACAGACATATTGGGACCTTTTAGAGCTTACTAAACGGTATGGGTTTTGCACATAAGGCAGTCAGTAGACTTATAGTTGCTAACATCTATGTCATTCGGATTTTGTTCGTATAGTTTCCTCATTGGAAATCATACTACAAATTATTATTTTTTGGAATGATAGAGAATTGATTTACTAGCTATTTTGAAATCAAAAGGTCAACTTGAAAATCTTGATGCAGAGGATGATTATTTACATGTATTGTGTTTATCGCCCAGTGACAAACTAAATGCAAATTCGCCCAGTATGATTATGTACCGTAGTACAAGCTCGACACGTTAAGACGAATTTTCACAATGAGAACATGGCAGTCAACAAGGACATATTTAAAAAAAAAAACCAAGCTGATCGGCTTTTGCACTTTAGAGAAAATACCGATTTAATAGTTTGACTCTGCCTCCTGTACTCGAGAGGAGAACGTTACCACGAGACCACCAAGGAAGTCCGAACAACCAAAGATGAAGCATACTGTGAAAGAAAATATCAATAAAACTTATATTTGTGCAGTAGGCGAGGCATAAATACGGGCCGCCCGCATATAACTTTACCAATTGAAAATAATGTACATTCTCTTGTACAAAATGTCAATATATGTACACCAATTCAATACAAACAAATACGTAGAAAAAAAGAAAGACATGCCGACACAAGTTTTACTACATATTTTTTCTTCGCTCTTTAAAAGAAAAACATCAACAGAGAAAAGAGTTGTGATTTTTCTCTTTGGTCGAATAGCGTGTCAAACGTATATTATGGTTTAATAATCCGCTCTGAATAACGCCCATCATCCAGATGTTATTTGATAACATGGTAATTTAGATATAGTTTGGTATTATTATGTCGATCTAAACATCGTATTTCAAATATGAATAGGTTAAAAGATTAAGTTATTGTCAATTTTAATCTATTTAGGTCTTACTCGTGCGTATCTTTATCTTTTTATTACATAAATCCTTTACATTTTGTAGTTTTGACCGTTATGACATGTATTTTAAAAATATCATTTTCTAGTGAGAAAAAGTCTTCTTTTACAAACCGTTCACGATCAAAAATAGTTTTAAAATCCGGCACTTTTTTTTTATTTATTCTTTTCATAGTGAATAGCTCTCAAGAAAAACAAAATGTTTATACAATAAATACAAGGGATATGACGTGAACGTCAATCATTCGGCAATCCTCGGTAGAATCCGCTACTCTCCCGTTAGATGAGGGTACGGAATCGGCCGAGTTGAGACGAATGGAACGTCAATAAGACAGCAACATAACAATACACATATACAGGAGAGACGACCACATTGACAAACACCAGCAGTAGAC
This sequence comes from Mytilus galloprovincialis, assembly GCA_037788925.1. Classification (NCBI taxonomy): domain Eukaryota; kingdom Metazoa; phylum Mollusca; class Bivalvia; order Mytilida; family Mytilidae; genus Mytilus; species Mytilus galloprovincialis. Next base: position 40,486,847 of record CM075338.1, read on the forward strand.
AGATAATACGATGCACTCGTCGTATGCTCGGGGTTCGAATTTACAATAATATCAGTGTTGACAAGCTTGTATATAGTAGTTGAACTACAAAGGCCACAAGACACCGAGGCCTAACAAAAATTGATACAAGCATTTTGCAATAAAAGCCTTTTCGTTCACATTATGGTGCAAATATTTCTGTATTCGTTAATGCATACATTATTCATTATTCTTTGTATACCACTTGATGTGTTTCGCTATTTAAGTTTACATGTAAGGTTATTCAACTTTACACGATTAGAGGTTTAAAATAGTGACATGTTTTATTGAGGGGCAAATTGAGAGCAGATCTTTATTTACAACAGATCTACGCAACATAAAACTTAGTATATTTTTTTTCATTTTAAGTTGTAATGTATCCCTAGACTCACTCAAACATGTCAAACACAATTCCTCGTTAACAAGCAGTTTTGTACAAACGAATTTCAGTGTCAGATTTGCTTGTATGAGGGTCTGGATTGAGGGGGGGGGGTATCTTACTTCTTAATTCTTCTTTAATTGCTTCGGTTTTTTCGGTCTCTATCTTTCCCTAATTAATTTGCTTATTTTTCTATCCTTTTTTTCAAAGTCCTATGCCTTATCTTTTTTCGAAATAAAAATGATGCAACAGTGTGCTTGGCCAAATGAAAGTCATACAATTTGTATATCATGTATACGCTAAAGTTTCATGGGACACTATTGAAAGACTTAAACTTTACACAGTTACACGACAGACAGAGACATACTGAGATCTTACCATGATAAATAAACATGTCATGTAAACATAACGATGGACATAAACATCTAATTAAATCAATCAGCCCAATAATTGGAACCAATACATCAATATGAAAGACAAATATCTACATTTGATGACGTTTTACACAATCTTACGACTTTTCTTTGATAACTAATTAAAAAAAGTTTTGGACATGTACATTTGTACATTGTAACCTCTATCCCTATGTTTAGTTTAATTTAGAACGAGAAACTTACAAAATTAATATTTATTCAATCCAACTCAGAACGTATACAACTAACAAGTGAAGTCAGTCAGTCAAACTCAGAACGTGTGACTTACAAATGTTGGGACTGCCATTCATTTCTACTTTTTTCAACGTTTATATCCTGCATGATTTCTGGCTTTTTTTGGGTATCGATTTTAACATCATTATGTCGGTTTCCCGTCATTAAAAAACTATTTGAAAATTTTAAATGCATGTAGCAAATAGAAAATACGAGCCACTATACTGAAGCTTTCATAAAGGTCAGTCCAATTAAATGTATATTTTTCGTTTCGTGTCGCTATATTTTCATCAGTACAACAGAACCCGATTGAGCTCCTATTTCATAGTGTCAGTAGACCCTCACTTTAAATTTTAGATCCTTTACTGGGTATTGTAAATTAACATAAACAAGTGTTCCGCCCCCTTTTCCGTGCCTGGTTACATTTACATTTCATACATGGATACATCACAATATTTCAAGAAAAAGAGTCATCCCCTGTTAAAGAGTGCTTTTAAAATCCATATTCTCGCCATAATAAAAAGACAATTACATCAACATACAGGAAGCCTACATTCTGTACTTGTATATACTGTTGTTATACGAATTAGCTAATTTTCATTTTAACTTTAGCCCTGTCAAGAAAGAATGTTAATTGTAATATTGTGTATTGTATTCTAATCTTTAGTATAGTAGAGGTAAACGTTCTACATGATGCCAAATATAATTAACTATTCATTAGTTTAAACAATTCTCATTTACTTTGTGCTATGTACACAAATGATATGAAACGCAAGGCTAAAAAGATTGGAATTTTAAAGTTTAAGTCATGAATACGGGTTCTTCTGCAATACATGTTATATGTACATAGGTTGCCAATAAATGAGCGAGACCTTCATTTTTATAGTTATTTTCTATAGATTACAACAAAATTAACTAAATTAGTTTTCTCGTTTGAATTGTTTTACATTGTCTTATCGGTGCCTTTTATAGCTGACTATGCGGTATGGGCTTTGCTCATTGTTGAAGGCCGTACGGTGACCTATAGTTGTTAATGTCTGTGTCATTTTGGTCTTTTGTGGATAGTTGTCTCATTGGCAATCATACCACATCTTCTTTTTTATATAAAATATAAAGAATAGAAATGTGTGGTAAGATCGCCACTGAGGCATCTATCCACCAGAGACCAAATAACATAGAAGTTAACAACTATAGGTCACCGTACGGCCTTCGACAATGAGTAAACCACATATCGCAAGTAAACCCGAATAATTCAGTCGTTATATTCCGCTAATCTACGATTACTTCATTAAGAAAGTAAAAACTAGCAAGTAGGAGAGATCATTTACGGGGAGGGACTGAATTATACTGATTGACCGCAAAGTAAATCTTTGCAACATATGTATTCAAGGATTTGTGTGGGGTCTCACTATACAAATCAATGTTGTAATACATAAAAAGCCAAGAGTTCACAAGTTCTACTAATTGATTCGATTAATCCTCAACATCGGACGCACATTATATTAGCCCATGCTATATGTCCAACATACTACCCATATGATGTTTTATGGAGATTCTCAATTGATTATTAATTTCGAAAATCGGACGGACATTCTATTTTCCCATGATTTAAGACTAACGTATATTGTGCTTCCCATATGATGTTTTATGGAGATTGAAATATTTTCCCATGGTCATTTACTAACAGATGACCGAACTTACCTGTCGTAATCTATTAGTTCCCGATATCAGTTCCACGACTGTTTTAGACTTCGTGTATAAATTGTCCAGCAACACTCCATTGAAATTTAACAAAAAACCTAAAAGTGCATATTCCACAAAGATCCTCATTTTGTTAATAATAGCTGAATAAACACTTTTTTTCTAATAACAAGTAAATGTAATCCTACACGAGATTGTTTATTTTCAATTATTCACATTTTACGGAGGTGGTTTTCCCTAGTGAATTGAGGAAATAATACTCCTTTGATGGATAACAATTTCGAGGTACAATGGACCATAACAAATACAAATAGGTCAAGTTAATAATTTATCAGTTCGTGTGTTAATTGTCGTCTTTTCCCATTCACAAAAGTCATCGATTTTTGGAACATGCGTTTTATGAATGGAAGATTTATTCCCAGTGGCATACAACTTAATTTTTACAACACTCCAAAACAAATAAATAGTTTACCCCATATATATATTTCATCTACACGAACAAAAATACTTCGTTGATCTATTTATTCCCGTCGACAGATATGCACTCTCAATAGTTTGTTTAACTATTGATTTCGGTGAATATGAATGGTTTTGTTTAAAACGTTTATTATCACTGAAAATCCTCAAAACAGTATATATTCCTCTATCTTTTCCTGAATTCCTTTAAACAAACACACATAATAGTACTTTATGAGTGTAGAAATAGTTCATTTTCTTATTTATTGCAGGTGTCAAAAAAAAACTTTTACGACCGAATTTGTACTATTTACTTAATAAATAGCTGAAGTTTTTACCTTCCGTGTATGCTTCAGTTAGCATGTAAGTATAAAGATGCGAATGCACATAAACTATAGATATATTGTTTCTTGTTCAACAAAGCTCACACTAGTAGCTGTAATAGTATACAATCTACTAATCATAGTCCTTTTTACTTATATAGATTGTTCACAGTGACGAATGAGGAATGTAAGGTTGTCAACAATAGACTTAGTTAATAAATTGTCTCGATAAAATCTCAGATAAATATAGAACTTGAAACGTATTTTTGTATTGTATAGTGTTACGACTAAAAGGGCCGGATATTGGATTTTGATAGCCACTTAAAATTGTTAATATTATACATATGTGGTCATCGGATTTGCGTTTGTTCTTTTCGTGTCTTTCAAGAAGAAAAAAATCACGAATTGTGTTTAATTTTGAATCGATCGGAAATCAGCTCTCACTTATAATCCGATTGATATCATTAAGAATACTCATTTTTAAATTACGATCTCTTTTTGAAAATAAGTAGATTAGAAAAAAAGTTTATTATTCTAGTTTCAAGACACAAACAATGTCAATATCAGTTATTTTGAATGCTATAATCCCGATTTAGAACGTCTCGTCTGCTGCACTATAAACACATCTGCCTGTAAACCAAAATAGAATCACCTTTCCCGCCAACACAGAATTCGTTGTCAATTTCATTAATAAGTTTCATCACCTAATCACTTTGATGTCGCATGTTTCAAAATGTCATAATCATCCGAACATGTGCACAATTTGCATACAGACGCGGCCAAGTAGTTGAAGCGATATATCGTTTATCCAACATAAAGATATAAGAATATTTTGGCGGTAGCGGAATGGATGAAAAATCACTTATGAGTGACCTTCAATATACACTTAATTAAGATCTTATTTTTACATACATTATGCGAAGATCATCTAATTTACAGCATTCTGTTAGCAATTACGAGAAATGCACATTTTCAATTACCGCATGGCCAAAACAAATACACGATGTATGTTTCTGTTTAGTTTTCGTATTCCAAAGTTTACGTCACAAGACAATGCATTCCGGATAATAACAATACTGCATGTTAAACAAATGCATGAATATTTCTATTTTAATTTCCTCTAAGATTTTGATGCTTCGCTTTTAGATAATACAACAATTATAAAAAAAACTTCCTGTTCCGAAATTTCAAGCCAAGCTTTCGATGTTCTATGTGACAACAGTATTTATTTCCTAATAACCGATGTTTTAACACCCGGTTTAGAGCAATGCTGACCTTTGAAATTTATCAAGTAATTGTCTGGTACAACTTTGCGTGGGTATCAATTTAACGTCTCCACTTCACGATGTTATATCAGAATGTTACAGCATCGGCGACATGTTTCTACACATTGGGAATAGCGGGAAAATATATAAGACAGATCTGTCATAGTGTAGGCAGACTTCTATAAAATTGATCACAATAATGCGAATTATTGGAGGCGGTTAGACAATAATGCATAACTGTTGTATGTCCTACACAGAAGTCCTATAACATACGGTATAGTGAACATGTATGTGTTTTGAGCTGATTCCAAATCCACAGACTTTTCAATAGCAGCTGATTGCAAATCCACAGACTTTTCAATAGCAGCTGATTGCAAATCCACAGACTTTTCAATAGCAGCTGATTGCAAATCCACAGACTTTTCAATAGCTGAAAATAGCTAACGTCTATCGTCCTCAGAGATATTGTTCAGAAAGCCCATAACTTTCTTACAAAAAATAAATCCAACTATGTATATTAGTATTGCAGATGCGTTTAAAATATAAAGTTATTTATACAAAGTGGTATTCCAAATAGTCCGAATGAAAGCATTTCTTCCTTCAGAAAAATGTGATTTCTTAAATAATCACGTAATTATAAAGATTCTTCTTTTAAGAATGATATTCAGCTATAATGAAAAGAACGTTTATTCAAATCACTAGCAGTCTTCTATCAAATCGATCTATAAATCTTTTCACATAGATATTTAATCAAAACTTCTTATAAAACTTCCAAGGTCAATAATACAGTGCGTCAAGTTTCAAAAACAATATATTAAATCAAAACTTCTGTAAAGTCCAAGGTGCCGAATGGCAATTGATAATCTTCTTGTGTCGAGATTCTAATATAAAATACTAAGAAAATCAATCAAAACTTCTTAAACGTCCAAGGTAGTCATTATACATGTAAATTCGATCAATACTCTTGTGTGTCAAGTCTTCCGAAATAAAATATTGATCCAACGTTATCACCCCTTGTCAATAGTGACTTTACCGCGGTCAGTTTGTTTTACCGTAATCGATCGTAAAACGTTATTTAATAGCTACTTAAACGGGAAATATTGATGATATAAGCTGACGAGCGTAAAGTTCGAACTCGTCCATCATTTCGCAGTCATGCTTAGACGAGTTTTCTATATAAGTTGTTTTGCAATCATTTACATGTATATGTGTATGTATGTGTATGTGAAAAAGGACGAGAGAGAGTGATCATGTGCAAATATTCTAAAGACTGTATGATGTTAGTTAGATAGCCTCAAAGTTGAACTTTAATTTATTTAAAAAGGTTTCAGGATGTTTTGTTCGATACCCATCCCCCTTTTCCAAAAGAAAACTTGATTTAAGAATAATTGCAAATCTAATACGGAACTAAATACAAAAAACTTGAACAATGAAACCCTATTTCAAAGGAACAAACACGATTTGTATACCTTAAATATCAACCCATTGCAATGCCGCCTGCATGATAAAAGATATAAATTAACATTTAATTATTCATATTAAAGGCATGTTGAAAAATTTGATTCATTCTATATATCATGATTATCATTCAGGTTTATTGTGTGAATGTTCAATATAAACCAATATCTGTAATCTCCGAGTAATTAAAGGGGACACAGTGGTATTAGTGTCTCGTCAACCATATAAATATTATTTCAAATCAAAGCTCATCGCGTTACTAGTTTCAAAACAGATGTCGGAAGGCTTTTATCGCTGTCAATAAAAGTATTTAAGACCTTTTGTGTAAATATTTGTACAAATTCTTTTCGGTTTATTGTTAGATTCTTATTACTTTGAAATCTCGTACTACCACATAAGAAACCGAGGAAGCGATGCCGATCTATTGAGTTTATTGTTGTTCGTTCTTGCATGTATTATCAATTAAGTTTCTAGTATTTACTTTTATTGATTGCTACTGATTGTAAGGAGCAGTTTATTTCCTCAGTCTGGTTTTTACAAATGCAGTTGTCTTATTGGCAATTATACCAACTATTTTGTTTAAAAGCATACAACGAACATTCCTAAACTTCTAACAGCAAATACCACTTAGAAATACATCAGACTCAGATCTCGCTTTCTTTCAAAATCTGTTATTAAAATATTTTGATTTATTAATATACTGATGTTGATATGTTAAACGTTCTTGTCCTTAGTTAGCCCTATAACCTGTTTAGTATAGTGTCGATTAACGGTACATGTACATTGTACATGTAGATATGACGTGTCTTAATATATATTCAAAACGGTTAAACACATATATCCGATTTGTTTTGCTTAGCCTATCTTTTTAGATAAATAAGAAATATCTTATATAAATTATAGATGAATAAACTTAAAACATGCAAGTATATTTTGCAACGTGTATAGTCCATTCATACATGTACATGTACCTCTCTGACTGATATGAACTATTTCATTATATCATGATATGTCGTATAGGATTTTAAATGGATTGCATAACTTTTTTCGATTTTATAGGCAAACTAATCTATTATGTAAGATTACTCTTTCTTGTTTCTTTCACTTTCATAAAAACACAGATAAAGTTAAACCTCTTATCAAATACACGTATCTTACATTACTTACAAGATCTATTATCAGGTATTTACTACTATTTTCTCTCTCTCGTAATGTTATGACATAAACTATGACACATTCCAACCAAGATTAAACGCATTGTGTATTAAATGGATATAAATGTTTTACAATTGATAGCGTTTTCAATTTTATATTTATAATTATGTAAAAACAAGACACAACTTATAGAGAAAAAAAAATTCGGAGAGAGTAATATAAGTGGAAAGAAACTGATTCAATGTTAATTTCCATGCAGCAACAGTCATTAAGCAACAAAGAACATTACCATTGAATTATAAACTGAATATTTAATTTATCCCACGACTGTTTAAAAGTAGAACGCTGAAATATTTAAAAAATAAATAAAGAACCTGTACTAGTATTTTAACAAAATTATTAGGTATTTAACGGCCTACTAATAGATACATGTATTGGAGAAAGAGGTTTTACTAATACAGTGGTAAAACCTAAAGAGATAGAGGACTGCAGTGGCGGATCTAGAAAATGTCATAATTGGAGACACACTGACTACATAAGAGAGGGCCCGCTCCAGTCTTGCTTCCTACTTTAATTTTTCCTACCGAAAGGAGGGACTTGGGCCCCCTGGTCCCCTCTAAATAAGTCTCTGAGGAGGGGAGTTATCATGTTATTCTAAATAAAAGTACAAATAAGCATGTATATAAATTATGCTTTGTTTAGATCGAGATACCTTTTCTTTTGAAATATGTAATTTGCCTTTCTCTTTGTTTCTTTCAAGGGAGGTCATAACGGAATTCGCATAGAAAGTGTGTAGAAGATCCATGTATGAACAGGTGACGTCGAACAACACGATTGTCCGAAATATGTTGGATAATTCGGAACACATGTTGGCCAATAAAGGACAATACAACCCTCTTTAATCCTTGGTGAAGTGTTTAATCTACTTAAGTCATTTGAAACCCATAACGCAAAACTTATTTCAACCATTCTAATACAGATAAAGAAAATAATGTGCCCTTCAGACAGTTAACAAATGCAACTTTATAAGCCTTTTCACAAATTCCCATCAGTCATACGTACGATTGTCAATTTGAAAAAAGTAATCAATGAAAGAAAAAAGCATCTTGTTTACCACGGCTTAAAAAGAAAAGATTTCCAGGGTTATGAATTTAAATTGATTTTTGTCTTTCAATCCGTCTTATACGTATATATGTCTAGAAGAAGGCAGATGATTATAAACCGATTAATAAAATGCAATTGATATCAACAAGGCCGATGATTCTAATTTACTTCAGGACATATTCCTCCCCCAAGGGAGTAATTTATAAGGGGGATTTAGATTCAGTCTAATTGAATTTAACAAACCAAGTTGCAATAAAATTTGTTAGATACAAGTCATAATGTCTATACCATATGCATTAATATTCTTAAGACGATAACTTTCCATGTAACGTCTCTGATAGGAAAACTAAAAAGGAAAATAACATATTTGCTAGACAATTTATTGATGATCGAAATAGACCGTTTGTTAAAAGCTGACAAACACGTTTAACCCGGTTACATTTTTATGTGCCTTTCTCATGTGATGTATATGATTTTCCCTCATAAAATAGTCTAAATATTTAAAAATCCATTTTGGGGAATTACGCCTGCTTTTAGAAATCCTGATTCCACCCCTTATTTATAGCTTATTATAAGGTTTCGGTATTGTCCATTTGATGACGACACAATGAAGGTCCACACTTGTTACCATTTACGGCCTCATATGTGTATATAAAAAAGAAGATGTGGTATAATTTCCAATGAGACAATTTTCCACATGAGACCAAATGACACAGCAATTAACAACTATAGGTTACCGTACGCGGCCTTCGACAATTAGCAAAGCCCATATCAGCTAAAGTCAGCTATAAAAGGCCCCGAAATTCAAACGAGAAAACTATCGGCCTAATCTTTGTACAAAAAATATGAACGAAAAACAAATATGTAACACACCAACGAACGACAACCACTGAAGACCACCAGTTGTTAACATTTACGGGCTTTAGCCTTTTGTTTGTAGTTGTCTTACAAAAGATCAACCGAAAATAGGTCGACTTTTTGTACTTTTATAATAGGTCAAACATACATAAACATTTACCCAGTTTCAATTACAAATATTGACCCTTTAGATTACCCAAACAAAATAAATAACAGGAAACGAAAACTATAGACTTTTTTAATCCAGGGCTTGTTTATTATCACAAAACTTCACAAAAATAATTACCATATCCAAACAAAATAAACTAAGTGGACACAGAATGTGTCACAACCTTTCACTTCTTTTTGAAGAAATTCTAAAGTGTTTTAAATTGTTGTTGTTATATCGGAAATAAGACATTTATTTGGATTTTAAATTAAATTTACAACCTTCCCCAGTCATCTTGACTCCTAGTTGAATTAATTGGTGGCGGATATAATCATTTAATGTTATTTTTTTTCTGAGTCATTTTTATTTTTGTGGGTACGGTTAGGTACAATCATAAAAACAGATTTGTTGGGTACAAGCTACATGTACTTAAGAGAAAAGGCGCGACCGAATTTTACAAGATGTATGATAGTAAAAATATCATCCATGTAGTATGTTTCATATATTCCTTTAGGTTTTTGGGAAGAAAAAGAAAGTGTACAACTCAAAATTTGCAACCGTGCACATGTTTTGTCCGAAGGCAAATCGATCATACAGTAGATGCATTATATATTAAATAGTTTGCATATACCATTTTTATTTTACTTTATCTGTTTCAAACTCCGCTCGACATGTTCATACTGATATACAAATAAGGAGAAGTTATATGATTGTCAAAGAGACAACTAGATATATATCCACACAAGTTTAAATGAGATAGATTTAAGAAATAATAGGCCACACTGCGACCTTCCACAACGAGAAAAAATAAAACCATATAGTAGGTTATAAAAGGCACCGAGATGCACATACTTATGCACATCTCAATTATTCTGTATTGTTATCTATTTATAGGGGCCTTGTCAATAAATCAGTCCAATATAAATAAGATATAGATAATATGAAAATTATGCAATGTTATAACAAATATACTTGAATACATTTAAAGTCTCTTTTCTTCAATTCAAAAGCCATCTCGTGCGAAGACTCTTTTTGTTATTGTATACAGAACAGCTCGCAGGTTTAATCTAATCTGTATTATCAGCATAATTATATTACTCTAAGAGGTTGAATATATTTTAAGAGGTTGAATAAATTGCAAATACCGTGAGAAATAGATATACTACACAAGTTCGGAATTAGAGTAATGATGGGAATAGACACTAAAAGTTTCTCCTGAGGAAGAATGACGCTTTTAGATATATCAAAGACAGAAGATTGCTGAACTTCACTTCAGTAGAATTTTATTTTTCAAATTATACAAATAGTACCTCGACAATGACAGTTACAATCACTGAACTATTGTAAAATTAAGATGTTCCTCATTGACACTGAACCAACTCTTTACAAGAGACCAAAAACGCAAAAGTTGTTTCACTGAAACATTTGAAAATCATAACTCTTGTCCAGTTCTCTGTAAAGTGAACTGCTGCTGTCTTAATTTATAATACATTTCTGGTTTTAATAACGTCAATCACCTATTGGCTGCAAGACTTTCAGCATTCTACGATTTACGCTAACAATAATCTCTTGTATAATCATTGATGCTTAAGGGGGCAGACCTTGGTTCAGGGAGATAACTCTTTAAATCAGTTAAGCGTTTGTAAAAGTCAAGTTCATCAATGTAATTTAAGCATTTACCTGAAACAGATTGAAAATAATCTATGTAACCTAGAAGCTTAGAATATATTTTTGAAAATGGTTGACACAAACGTATTGATGATTTTAAGAGTTATTTCCCTTAACCTAGGTCTACCTCCTTAAGGTGTTAGATTTTCATATTCAGAAACTGTTTAGCAATTAACCAACCAAATTCATTTACAGAAATTAAGAAACCAAAATGTGATAAATGTAATGCTTTTTAAAAGAACTCACCTTTCGGAATCTATTGTCATCCATTATGACGTCATACAACGTAAAATTACGAACATATCCATTTACTAAGCCAACATAAACGAAGCACAGTATTAACATCATCCCGAACATGCTAGTTCCCAAAGCCTTCAAGAATATACTGTATGAATTAAGTTTTTTTTTCTGTCACAGTGGTTGCATTAAAGATCCATCCAACCGATGCGTTTTAATTGAAGTGTGTTAAATGGTTCATATAGATTCTTCACTGATGTACTAAGAACTTATTAGTTGGAGGTTAATGCAGTTTTGTTATAATTTATAACTCGCTTCAATGAATCCTTTAAAAAGTTTAATTCAATTTGAACTTTTTATTATAAAAATTCTGATTAAACGCTGAAAGTTATCAATACGGAAGCTGCCGATAAAAACTAAATCCTTGTTCAATTCGCGATTCTATTTTTTCACTTTATGCACATAATTAATATCCCAAATTAAGATTGCTTTAATTCTGCAGAAACTTCTATATTTCTGCTAGCAGAATGATCTGAAACTCTAAATAAAGTATGTCTTTTTGAAACGATACTTTTGCATTAAAACTCACTCGGCATTGTCCATGATGTTGACCGTTATATCAATAATGGACATAAGAACATACCGGCTACTTATTGAAATATATCTCCTTTATTGAAATAGTAATTTCCTTTTAAAGAATACACAAAACGAATTTATTCGTCATTAGCTTGACGCATACCGTTCTTCCTTCCTATAAATGAACACTCAAATATCACATGTAGTTATAAAGTAACTTGGATAATAAAACTCCAATGATCCTTATGTTTGAATTATATGGTAGCTCTGAGCATCTATAACCGCAAAAGTTCAAGGAAAACAAATAGCAAAACAAACTATACTACATGTTTTATGAAAGGTATAATGTCAGAACACCCTTGAAACTTGTTAAATATAACAAAACCTACCCGAATGAGTAATTCTAGCGAAAGTAATTAGATGAAAATGATCCCTTGTCAATGTTTACATATTTAGCTTAGTGGAAACTTCAATGCCTTTAAATGTAATTCGAACTCTGAATGTACATCCCTGAGGCACCCCAGGGGATAGTTTGTAAATAAAAGGTAACGTAATTATTTAATTATGTAATTATCTAGGATCTAATTGCAGATGAATGTACGTAACTAACCGGTACATGTTTATTTAAATCTAATATCTGATTGTACTTTTGAGATTTCTGGTAATGTATTTTCCATTTACACGACAATTGCCTCTTATGATCTCTTTTTTTCATTAAATTTGTCGACTTTATTTAAAAATTGAATTAAACTCCTTTTAGTTCACGTTTCAGTAAATTTTGTTTTCATCAAAATCATCGTCGTAATAAATTCAACACCGTATAAGTGTATTTTAAAGAGGTTTCATAGGGATTTAGATTTGAAATGATATACAAGAACTTGATTCATTGGTTCTTAAATACAATTATAGTAAATAAAATTGAGAATGGAAATGGGGAATATGTCAAAAAGACAACAACCCGACCATAGAGAAGACAACAGTTTAATTATAAAGTATATTATGCTAAATTGTTTAAAGATTATTGAAAACTACAATTTGGTACAGATTTGTTTTTCTTCAAGTTTTGAGTGTTGTTCCTTTTTTGAATGGAGTAGGGCTGTATATTGTCTTTTAGGCACACACTACTTGATACTGGTTAAACATATCCCAACAGATGCAACATGTAACATATGCATTATTGGTACAAATATCTGAATAGAAGGAAAATGATCTCTGCTCTGAAGAATTACAATGTACATGATCATTCAGACTCCTAGGACTTTCTGATTTTGATAACGAGCATGAGAACGAATGACGATTTTGTTTTATCATTTGTTCTATACTGAATTATCAATGGTACTTTAAAACGTGGTGTATGCCCAATAGGCCACCTGAAATGGAAAATTGGTTAAATTCTAAATATAAATTGTTTTTACCCAGGGAAAATGAAACTGTTGTTTTGTGTATTGTCATGCAGGCATGAAAGTTTTTGTAAGATTTCTTCTAGAAATTTGTTTATTTTCGAAATAAAAAAAAGTTCAGTGGGAAATATATAAGTTGTATTGATGTCAAAGACATTTCGTTATTGTTTAAAATCCACAAGGATGCAGCAAAGAGTTTGATATGACTAAATAAAGGATTTGGACTACTGTGTTTTAGTATGAAGCGAACGGAAGACATTGTTAAGCCTTGTAAGATATTTCCATGCACTGAATTATCAAAAGTATAAGTGCAAGGTTTATGAAACTTTTGTAGTTCAGAGCATTGTATTCAGATATCAAATTCGAAACAAAAGAAGCCAAAGAAATTGATTTGTAAGAAAAAAAAGTTCCTAAAATTTATATATATTTTCAAATAAAAAACATTCAATAAACAGTTTTAAAAGTCACGCACCACCTGAATTCATATTTTCACAAAAAAATAACTTTTATAAAAAGTCCATTTTCTTGACTCAGTAACACTGAATGAGTGAATGCTAAATAATCGTTTTAAAGAACATTTTTTTTTTTTATAATTCTGTTTCAAACCATTTGTATATGCCAATAGGTTTATGTGAGAACGGTTATATTTTAAAAGTCAAATCTGCACCCAACTTGTACTCCTTAACACCGTGATGACTGTTTTATCTTTTAAATTCGCAATATAATTTAATAATTTAATAAGAAAATTTTGTAAACAGATTTCCCCTAATGTACCTCTTAAAATAACATCTAAAGACATTATATTTAGATTTAAGTAAACGAGAACCTAATTTGCCTATCATTTTAACCTTCAGCAGTTTTAAAGTCTATATAAATACTTTATTTATCATTTCATTGCCTAATTCTACTTTTAATATTTGGTTTACTGTGAAAATATTATTATGGTACAAAAACATGTTTAATTTTTTGCATTACGTAATGCAGAGTATTTTTATTTTAATATTCGAATTTATCTGTTTCTCAAATCAAAAGTGATAACATTTGGTAATCTTTTTAAAACAAAAAACCTCTCAAGATTCATTTTCTGTGCGTGTTATACGTTTTCAATTGATGTGAAAGGTTGTGTATTAAAAAAAAAATATGAAAGCAAAGCTATTAAAATGTTTGGTACCGATTCCAAATATCCGGGAAACGTGTTTCAAATTGATATGTAATTTACCGTGCACGCTTCGCCTTTTACACCGGTACTTATAGCTTTTCAAAGACTTATCTTCAAATCAAATATTTGAGCGGCAATTTCTCAACACCAGATATATGATTAAAAGAGAGACGAAAGATATCCAACTCTAAGGTTGGAAAAGAACTTGCAATGCCAAAAATTAAAAAAAGATCAAAAGACGAGCAAAAACATACAAACAAAGCTCAAAATAGAAAACTAACTTTAAAAAGCAGGAGTGATATTACAAGCTTCGGACGAGTATCTGATGTGACACTCACACGTTACGTTCCTGTTCCAATATGCATGGCTACGTATTTATTAATCCCACAAAATGAGCTTCCAAGAATTTTAATTAGAAAGTATTATTTTCGACAGAAAAGCAAGATACATGTCGAAATATATGTATCAATCAGTGTACAGGTAAAATATGCCTCGCTTATATATTGAAAAGAGTTGTCTAGGTAAGATTAGATACATACATTGTACAACCAACGAACTTTTGGTTAAAAAATTGAAAGTCCAGATGGGGTTCTTTGTTTCTTTATTCCTTAAATATTTTTAGGTAATTTTCCTAAGTTCTTTATTTATTTTGAACACTATTATGTATTTTTTATATTTTTGAATAACCCAACCGAAGAGGAATTAACAAAAATGAGTCTTTAACACAGCAAGAAAAGCGTGCTTCGGTTGGCCAATGATATCAAACTAGCCATAAAGATCATAGGACAAAGATGTTAACTCTTACAGTAACTTGTCGCAATCAAAACATTACCAAAAAGGACTGACTATAAATAATTGGTATACAACGGTAATTGATGTCTCTTGATTTATGCTGATGTTGACCTTTGGGTCTTTGTTCCCTTCTTGTGGTGTGTCTATTTCTAAGCTTGCTCGCTAGGCGTGTGACGATTTGCATTCACTGAACATATTATATTTATTAAAACAAGAAGATGTGGTATGATTGGAAATAAGACAACACTCCACAGGAGACAAAATGACACAGAAATTAACAACTGTAAGTCACCGTACGGCTTTCGATAACGAGTAAAACTCATACCGCATATTCATCTTTTTAAGACCGCTAAAATGACAAATGTAAAACAATTCAAACAATAAAACTAGCCGCCTGATTCATGTACAAAATAATTAACGAATAAAAAATATGAAACACATCAACAAAATAACTTGGGTCAGGCATATACAAAATGTGGCGGGGTTAAACCAGTCTGAAGGCGCCAACCAAATACGTTAGAACAAGCTATAAAAGTGAATTGAAAATAGCTTATTAACGAGATGAATACACACCAGAAATAGATCTTAAAACAAACACAGAATGGAAGTGACAGGGAATTGAGACATCCCCACAAAAAAAAAAGACATCAAATACAGATCTGACAGTACTTTCAATTAGTGAAAGATGATTGTGCTTTTTATCAACATACTAAAGAGTTTTGTAATATTTATCCTTATATTAATCACTTCTATGCAAAATGACTTATCCAGGGACATTAAAAATGATCATCGCAGAGACATTTTACGCTATGTTTTATACGTCTATGTGGGGGAAAACCTGATTGCAAATACATTTGCATCCATTTGATTAAAAAAATAAGGAAGAAAACATGTATGTAATATAGGCATCTTTAACCATGCTAACAAACACTTGTCTAATTCATGTATCATATGTTATGAAAACTAACACATTCTGGTGTATAGAAGTTTCTAAATTAGGACGGTTCATGATTTCCATTAAAATAAAGAATTATTCAAATTATATAAGAAAAAATATTGTTTTACATGAACAAAATTTCAGTATCCTTTCTGATATTTATCATGTCCTACGAAAGACAACCACTCATGACGATCAAAATTTACCATTAAAAACAAAGACGTTATTTTTCAATTTAAATGAAGAAATAATTGCACAATAATTTATCACTGGAAAAAATGAAGTATTTTTAACCATATTTTATAATAATCGAGTGCAAATAAAAGTGTATCAATTTGAATAAAACATGGGCATTTATAAACAATTTAACATGTTGAATTATTTTTTCTCTGACAGTTATCATATTTTATGAAAAAATATTCAAAAAGTACAGTTACCAAATAACGGGTGAAATAACCTTTCTTAAATTGCATGTTCATAAATCTACAAAGTGACAAAGACTTTCATTCAATATGCAAGGTTGATCATCTACACATTTGGCTATTATTCAAGGTCCATTGTGGTTATTAAGGTATTCAGCTTTTTCGGTTATAGAACCTCTTGGCTTCCAAATATTCGGTTATGAACGTTCACAGTCATGAAGGTAGACATTGCTTTTTTTTCTCCAGACAGACAAGTTTTCTACCTATCCGCTCTGGCCTATTGCCTTATAATTACAATGATAAATCCCTCAACTGTAACATTATGCTACTACTGGACAAGGCACTGCTGGCTTTTCAATATATATAAATATTGAATTTGAAAGACATCATAAAAATATGTTTTGAATATTATTTTCTTTACTTAACAAATATCTTTATAAAAAAAACCTGTAGGAAGGTAATTGACGCAAGAACGCTTAAAATATTATTAAACTAATTTTTGTAATTTGTATTCAATTAAAGAAAAATCAGTTTTTCTTTCAACAAATTCCTAATCAGTTAATATGAACATGCTAAAGGCTTAACCATTTAATTTAAGCGATATAAGGGGTATACAAGTAAGTTTGTGTTATACCCATACCAGGCTGCCAAGCCTCCAGTTTTGAGTGCGAGTCTCCAACGCATACGACGAAATTTGTCCCCTACAACAAGTGAGTATATATTGGATATCACAAACAGTTTCACTTAGCAATGCGTATTCATTTTCAATATTATGCTTCACCAATTTGTGTGTGCTGCTGGTGGTCTGTACGACGTTTCAAAGCATGTTTGATGTAATACTGACAAAAAAACATACTATGTAGCGTTTTGAGCTACTTTGTATGAGTCTTATAGATATTGAAAAAGGGGGGAAACTTGCTTGTTTAGATTTTAATCATGAATTAAAGAAATACAGTATATTTGTAGGACTCGGAGGTGCGATGGGAACGCTGAAGTGCGATGGTCACGCTGAAATGCGATGGTCTACGCCGTGCGATAGTCTTTTCGCTGGAGCGCCGTGGGGTTGTATTACGTTTTGACAATGTGACGTTTTCAAATTTAACGTTATTAGATTAAATGGCTCCATGTTGAAGACCGTACTTTGACCTTTAATGGTTTACCTAGATGAAGGTTCATACGTACAAAGTAAAAGAAACAGAATGAAACGAACAATTAAAATTCCAAACAGTTTTGAGCATTAGAGGTGGGGTTTACAAAAATATGTCAAACTTAGTCAGACAACAAACCATGGGGGAAAAGGCGACTATAAGATGATCTATGTCTGCAAATGAGCTAACCAGTGTTTGTGGAAGCATTTTATTATACATGCGGAAAGCGTTAAGTAAGACACATAAAATATATTGCTATTAATATTAATTTTTACTTATCTTCAAGTATACATCACATAATGTTGTGGACAACTTAATTATAAAATTAATTTTCAGCTATAATTTAGTTAATTCTTGAGACGAAACCTGCTTTGTAAAAAAAAACCTCAATCTTAATAATTCTATTGTGCGTATATACAGTATTCATCTTCTGCAATTGGTTAGGCAAAAATAAACCCAAATGGTCCAAACTTGGTGTACTTCTCAATTTTTGATGTTCAGCAGATAAGCATCTAATTCTCAAGGTTTTTTTTTTTACAGAAAAAGCGTCACGTCGCACTATATATGAGTCAAGCATAAATGTACTTAATGGTTTTTATTAAGTTTACAAGTTAGCGCATCGCACTTCAGCGTGTTAACCAACGCACTTCAGCGTGGACCATCGCACTTCAGGGTGACCATCGCGATTCCGAGTCCTACATATTTATTAGAGATATTTTACAGATGAAACAGTAAACAAGTTATATATTTAACTGGACAATGTCGTTCGCGCAAAATCTCAACCTCAGAAATGCCGAAAAAAAGGGGGGATATATATTGGTTTAAAAATTTGAACTAGAGAGTAAAAGACATATGCATTTCTATGAAATATTAAGTTGCTAATAAAGTTTCTAATGGTACTGACATTGATGGATATTCAAAAAAGATTGGATCCCATTGTAAAAAGATAGATTTAATAAGCGGATCCATGGTTCGAGGAGAGAATTCGTTATTGATCGAAATATTTATGTTTACATGCATGAATGCAGAGCAATAACTATATTTTCTTTTCGACCTGAAGGTAAATGTTTGGTATTTACGCCTCTGAATCTGAATTATATACATTTGGTGGATGAACCTTAGTTAGAATTTAAACAAAACCTTTAAAAAAACCAAAAACTTCAAAATGATAATATTCGGGCAACATTGAAAGACTCTTTACATAAGTCATATACGCAAACGAATGTAAATGCATGTTACTATTGCGTGACATCTGTGTACTCTATGCAATATTTCGTTTCGTGAAATGTCGCCTTGCTATACTAACTCCGCACAGTGATCGTTTCATTTCTGGAACTATTTCCCTTTACTCCATCAATTAGTGTAGAGTAGTATTCGGACCCGTATGCGGATCAGAACTGGAACTGCCGGGGAGTTTGCTTGCTATATACAATTTTGTCGAAAGGCCATTTGGCAAGCTATTTGTCACCGATAGTCTACTAATAGTGTACATAAACTATAGATAAATTATCATATGTAATAAGATTCAACATCGGAATTACATGTATGAGATGATAAAATGTTAATGGAAGTTTTAAATGGAGTGTAGAAATGTTCATTGATATAAGCAAAATGATTCGGCATTCTATTTTAAACTGGAATTAAACTTTAAGGTGGTACCTAACACTACAGGGAGATAACTCTGTAAAGTCAGCTTAACGTTTTAATTACGTTGTGTTGTAAAGGGAATATTAAGCTTCTCAATGATCAAAATAGGTGTTTGTCAAACTGCTATATAATCAGTGTAATTTTTCTGATAAAACGGTTGGTTCAAATTTTTTGAATTTTTTATATTTTTGTTAAAGTGTTAAAGTAAATACTTTGACAAAATTTTAAGAAAATTAAACGAGCCAAATTAATTTTAGTGAAAGTGTTGGGTACCACCTTAAATAGACTAATCAAAATTACAACAGTGCATATAGGTGATTTGTAGTTATTTAACCTCATCAAAGATACGAGCCTTATACTGCGATAAGCCAGACGTGCGTTTTATCTTTAAAATTATGAATTTTTGCGATGATTTTTACTTGGATATCGTATGCATAATAATACAATATACTTTTGAGACAAAGTACTGTTGTAAAAATAGAGTGCAACCTTTGCAAAAAAAAAAAAAGAAACAAAGAAATACATACTTAAGTTTACAATTGAATTTATTTTTAACTGCGCTTCTTTTATTCTTATATGCCTTTTAAACCAGGATAAATACGTCAAAGAAACGAATGCAATATGATTATTTGTTACCACAGTATTAATTATTTTGCTGTCATATATATAATAGTTGTAATAACAATTTACTGTGTTATACCAGATATAACTAAGAATGGCATTACGCATTTCATGATACTGTACTGAATATATGAAATAGAATAAGACCTCCTTGTATTTTCTACAGTTTAGGTATCTCGAACTGGGAACTTACAATATTTGCGTCAATCACAGCTGCAATTACATCTATTGATATCGCCATCAATCTGTTGGTTCTTATTTATATCGTAGTGACAACAACTAATATACGTAAATGGAAAGTAATCTTGTATTTTGTTGTTCTTCAGATTTTTTTCCTGTAATTATGCCAATACTTTATCTGTGTCGTATTCTACTTTGGAAGGATGAATGCATTATTTTCTGTTTATGAAATCTAACAACCGGCAAATACTAAAACAGTGGCACATGCTCATGTTGTGCCAGCATGATGTACGTCGCGACTGTTACGGATTTAAAAAAAGTCATATTTCAATGTTTCATTACAGTACCGTATTTTTATATTGAAATAAAATGTTTAAGTTTGATAAATTGTAATTAGATAAATATTATTTCTTCAACGATAGCAAAATCTTAAAAAAAGTATTCAATTTGAATTTAAGTGTTTGATTTCTTCCCATAGCAATTGCAAGTCTTTGGGATACAGATATCTCTTTCGTAGTGTTGACGATCTTTATTTTAAAGGCAAACACGTAGTATCGGATGATCTTTGCTTTACTTAGATCGGCGTGATTATATAAGAAATGGTAAAAAAAACCACGTCCAGTCTATATGACAATGTAGTATTTGCTTTGTCGACATATCGGTTGCTCATGAATTTTCTTCCGTTATGGAAACATATAAATATAATTTTGGTTCGAAGTTAGCCTTTACATTAATGTTAAAGCTACTCATAATGTAGAATTCGAAACAGTTAAAGAATTTGTTCTTTCTCCTAAATACCACGTGCTCTCTTGATATATTTAAAAAAAAAAAAAAACAAACGTATCCACTCCAACGTAACATCGCAAACTGATCACCGAAATAACAACCTGGGGCCGGGTCAACGAAGTTGTCCTAGGACTAGGACATGTCTTAGGATGGTCTTAGGACACGTCTTAGTCCTAAGTCAGGTTAACGAAAGTCTCCTAAAATAAGATATGTCCTAAATTTGGTCTTAAAGTTAGGACATACAAATAGGTGTCTTAGGATAGTCCTAAAGGTTAAAATGTCATAAAACGTAATAAAAACAACAAATATGGCATACACTCAATACTAAAAATACATACACAATATTAAACTATCATACTGTTATGAGAATTAAATTAATACAACAATTTGTTTTTCAATTTTTGTTAAAGATTTAATTCTATTACATTAGATTATTTCGTGCTGCCTTTTTTGAAGCCTAAAACATACAAGCATTTAAGCAACATTTTTGCGACTAACTGAAAACGGTGCAATATTAATTTAAAAATGTGGAAAATATGACTTCTTTTTTTTTTAACTAATCCTCATTCGATACATGTAATGAAATCGAGTGGACCTAAGGACAAAACTAGTTCATCGACTAAAATTGCAGCACGAATAAATCGCATTTAACAAAGTTTCGTGACTATTTACTTTTGTTTTCGTATTATATTCATTTATATCTTTTATCATATTATTAAACAACGTTATTTATTAGAATAACGTTAAATCTTTAACTTTTATTTTGCGTTAATTGTTTTCCATATAAAAGTCCTCCTCCCTCTCTTTATACATATAGATACTAAAATACCATTAAATCTATGTCATAGCAATCTCAACATATTTTTTCAAATTTAAAAAAATGTGTTAGGATGGTCCTATGACTATCGTAGTTAGGACTGTCCTAAGACAGCTTTGTTTTACATCCTAAGACATGTCCTAAGACCATCCTAAATAACGTCCTAAGACATATCTTAGGACATATCCTAGGATACTTTCATTGACATACATGTATATTTGTTAATTAATGAAAGTTGACTGACGTTTAATTTGAACATAGGGAGGAGGCAATTAATGCATCCTTTAATGAAAGCTTTGAGGACATTGCTGCATGAAAAGAATCAGCCCCCACCCCATAAAAAAAAAACGGACAATGAAAAATAAGTAAAAAAAAAAAAAATGAAGAGAGTTGTCGTTATGTAAATGATTTAAAAAGATCTACCAAAAAAATACGTGAAAATAAACAAATAACAAATAAACAAATGTAACTAGTATAAACGGATGCAGAAATATGAAAAATCAACTCAAAAACTACTATTTAACGCATATTCTACCATTCTCGTACAAACAATCCCGGAAGCGATCAACGACAGAAACATTATTCTACATGATACACCAAATGCGTAAACATAATGATCATCCTGGGATTTTTGTTAATATTCCTTATCGCTATTTTGTGCATTTTTTCTTTGATCTTTTTTGTGATTATTTTTTGTATCATGCTACTCGCTTGAGATGGAAAATTATCGCCAGAAACTAAGGAGTCACGTGGCATTACAATGAAATTGACATGAAATTGGCAACGTCGTCATACTAGTAGGTAAAATAGCGATAAACAGATTATCACTGGTCTTCTCAATTCGATTGCTTTTCTCGCTTTCGACGTGCCGGCTCAAGCGAGAAAACCAATCTCGTTGAGATGATCAACGATAATCTATAAATATTGAAATCAACCACACTAGTTCATCCGAATAATTTGTCATATTACAAACTTTGAAGCGAACATATTTAAATAAGCTAACTTAGATGCCATTTCTATATTGAAATTGTGAAAGCAATGCTAAAAATATTACAGGAAAGAATACTTAACTTAAAATAGGAATAATATTTTTTTTGAAATTACTGAATAAAGGCAATGGTAATGTACTAATTGACATGATAACAATATAAGGATTCGACATGCATGTGCCCAGATTTTAAGCCTCATTCTGTTATTGTATTCAATTTGTTATTATGTCAGTCACTACACTTTTATTCCCTATGTAGAAGTTTCGAAGTTTTCATGGTATTTCTAAACTCATTTTGATATATTTCGTAATCAACGGATGTATTGAACATTTAAATGGGTATTAATAAGTCGTAATTAATGAATCCTTTGTTCACATTAACATGATTCACAAGAACAACTGGTGATAAGAGAATTAAACATCGTAAATACACTGGTAATATCCAACTATTTAAAGGATTATCTTTTTTTTGCGGATTCAAATCGACTACCGCCTGTGGTTCTTATACATACATAGATTTATTTCATGTTTTGGAGATATATGGTCCTTATTTCAGGTAAATTTAATTTGCCGGTGGCTAATTTGATTTCATTAGATTAAAAGGGAATGATTAGTGATTTCATTGGTTTATAGAAGGCAACTTTCAGTAATTTGATTGGTCTAAAATAGAAGAGTTTTGAGAATAGACATGGAAGGGGTTGTGTACTGTTTTTAAATCTTGTATTACAATTTTTAAACTGACAAAGAACAAAATATTGATTTGGGTAGTCAATATTCCGGTATTGGCATAGTTTGTTACAAACCTTTCTAAAATTTGTTGGCTATAAGACTAGAAATAATAAGTAAACTAATGTTTCAACTCCCAAAACAAATTTTAAATTAATATGTCTAATAAGCTTATCAATGATACCAGGATTAAATTTAGACTATTGGACTGGTGATAACCTCCGGGAATTCAAACTCCACCAGCAGTGGCATCGACCCAATGGTTGTTAATTAACTCATCATAGATAGGGGCTGCTTTAGAAAAGTTGTGACATTTTATGAGAAGTTAGACCTAATCCCAACTGCATTCCAAATAACAACCATCACCAGTAGCAGTTGCCCGATACTAATAAGGTTTTATTCTAAATCGTGTGAATCTGGATGAAGAGTTCTTTATTGGATATGTTTATCTCATTTTTTAGACTACTAGTATAATCACTCATTTGTTTGCTTATTTATGCTTTCTTTATCCTGCTAGGTTTTTTCTTTAGAATTTTACAATCCTTACTCTGTATTCATCTTTTTTATATTTTGTTCACTTTCATTTATTCAAGTGATCCTTATTTCTATATTCTATGAACATGATAAACTCATTAAATATTGAAGTTCATTCATTGATATAAACCAAAAAATCATATTGAGATAGCTATTTTTGCAAGTTAATTAAGGGTGTTAATTTTTTACAGGTGTTTAATTTAATGATGGCCAAGAAACAAGATTATGAGTCCATTAAAAAATCTTGTTTAAAGAAAGGAGAAAATTTTAACGATCCTGAATTCCCAGCAAATAATAAATCAATATTTCATAGCAAAATCGACGATGATATTGAATGGAAGAGGCCAGGCGAATTATCCAGATCTCCACATCTAATAGAAGATTTTAGTCCTTATGATTTACACGAAGGAGAATTAGGAAACATGTGGTTTGTGACAGCTATTGGTACACTGATATCTGACAGGGAAAGGATGGAACAGGTGTGATAAAGAATACTTTCAACCAACTATCTTTTGCGAATTTTGCGATTGAAATAACGCGAACGTAAATCGCCGCGAATATGTTAAACTTTGATCTTCCTTATTTTAACTTCATCAAGCCAATTTGAAAATCGCGAAATTGGCTAGTATGGGCTTAACGCGGAATAAAGTATTCGAGAAAATAAGTTGGTTTACAGTAATCAATAGAACAAAAACACAATCTGTATTGACCTCTTTCACTTAACTGTCGACTAGAACAGTAGACATACTATGCATACTATATTTATTTGTCGTATTTTAAAATAATATGTCATTGACTTACTGTGCAACAACAAAAAAGAAATTCAATAAAGAAAACAAAACAAAAACTTAATAAAAAGTCAAATGAAACATGATTTTCAGAAACATTGACATTGACAAATATTTACATACCTGTATATTTTACAGCACATAATGAACTTTTTGTATTATTTTGAAATTTTTATTCATTTTATACTCATATCTGAAATAATATAGAGAACATGCATAATCATATATTGAGCACAGGCCATTTGTAAGTGTTTTGGTTAATTTTCTATATCCCTAAATTTCAACACCAAATTATTTGCTATTCTTTTTTTCTTGTTACCCTTTGTTCTTTATTTTTTCCATTATTCTTTTTTTCTGTAAACACCTCTATATATAAGAAAGAAGATGTGGTATGATTGCCAATGAGACAACTGTCCACAAGAGACTAAAATGACACAGACATTAACAATTATAGGTCACCGTACGGCCTTCAACAATGAGCAAAGCCCATACCGCATAGTCAGCTATAAAAGGCCCCGATAAGACAACGTAAAACAATTAAAACGAGAAAACTAACGGCCTTATTTATATAAAAAAAATAAACGAAAAACAAATATGTAACACATAAACAAACGACAACCACTGAATTATAGGCTCCTGACTTGGGACAGGCACATACATAAAAATGTGGCGGGGTTAAACATGTTAGCGGGATCCCAACCCTCCCCCTAACCTGGGACAGTGGTATAACAGTACAACATAAGAACGAACTATAAAAATCCGTTGAAAAAGGCTTAACTCATCAGATGGACAAAAATACAAGTGGACGTGGCCGGGTACTTATACATCCCGACACAAAAAGACACAATGAACAGATCTGAGAGTACTCGCAGTTATTTGACAGCTAGTTCAAAGCCACTAACAAAAAATAAAAAAAATCATGCATCTAAAACTAAACTATCAATCCGTACACATCCAACATCCAATGGATTTAGTGTAAAGACGTCATAAACAGCCAGAGAAAAACCTGACCTTGTGCAATGCCAAGTTACAGGTATCGACAGATTGTAGATCCATGAATGTGTATATGTATATAACATACAAGTAATATTTAGTTAGCTTTTAATTTACTGATTACAAAATCAATATTTATACCAATAAAACAATATTCAATGATCTTAATACAGTGTTGAATAGGTAACCTTTTAGAATAAGTTTATTTAAAGGAGCGACAAGTTTACATGGATCATTTCTAAATTTCCGGGCACGGTTAACAACATTTCCGTAAACATGAGGATGTGCTATCCCGTTTGAAATAAGTTTTCTACAGGTAAAACCAAACTTCAAAACCAAATTTTTATATCTATGGAAAAATTTAGTGAAGGGTTTAAGTAATTTATGGTAACGATATCCCTGGTTTAATAATTTACCAGTAATACATAGATTGTGTTCGTTAAAATCAAAAACGTCACAACAGACACGGGCATATAGCTGTGAAAACCTATCAAAAATTTTAAAAGATGCGCTTTATGAAAAAGCCATTAATTCTAACCCTTTAGCAACGAGTTAATAACAAAGAGAAGAAAATTCCCGACATTTTTTTTTTGTGAATCGTTTTATGTGATGATTTGTCTAAAATAAAATAAGATCTAATCAAGAGAAATGCGAAGATAGTTAGAAGACCTATTCAACAGTAAAAAAGATATGCATGTTACAGTTATGGCTCTGAAACTTTTCAGTTCATATTGAACTATGACGATGGAATATGTTAAACGTATTTTAATTACACATCAACATTCAAGGTAACTGTAACTTCATTGTTTTGTCACAACCACAAAGTATTAAAATAACAGAATGTTCTTTGCTCCATTGACAAATCAACTGACAAGGTATTCCTTAAAAGAACATATGAATATTATACTATGCTATACGGTCATAGTCCTGTTTTTAAAATTATTTTTTAATTAATTATTTACATTGGTGTATTCTAGATTATTCCAAACATCAAGAAACCAGAATGGAAAGGCGTCATGGAAAAACAAGATTATGCAGGAGTGTTTCAGTTCTGATTTTGGAGATTTGGAGAAACTGTTTCCATTGTAGTCGATGACAAGCTTCCAACGAAAGATGACAAGCTATTGTTCTGCCATTCAAGAACTCGTGAAATATTCTGGTGTGGATTGTTAGAAAAAGCATATGCTAAGTACGTAATAAGATATAAAAAAGAAGATGTGGTATGATTGCCAATGAGACAACTATCCACAAAAGACCAAAATGATACAGACATTAACAACTATAGGTCACCGCACGGCCTTCAACAATGAGCAAAGCCCAAACCGCATAGTCAGCTATAAAAGGCCCCGATAAGACAATGTAAAACAATTCAAACGAGAAAACTAACGGCCTTATTTATGTAAAAAAATATATTTAAATGGTTAACAAGAATATGGTGCAATATTTCATAATACATGCATCAAAATAAGCAAAGTTAATAAAAGCGTACACAATCAATTGCTATTAATCAACCGAATAAGTGAATATAAATACTTATGCCACATTCATGACTTTGAACATGAATTTGCCAAAGACAACTGTGGCTTAAAACTGAGTAAATAGCTAGCACAACTTCAAAATTGTAACGAAGTGGGGGGTAAGCTACATTCTATATTTGGACAATGTGAAATTATGGGTTTGCAATCGGGGTTTTATGCCAATGAGGTTTGCTAAGGTACATGCATATTTATGTCATATACATTGTACATGTATATGTGAAAGGACAGTATGGTGCGCATGCAAGTAAAAAATACCGTTTGGCACGATAATTTTTTAATGGTGATGCAAACACTTATTTTTGACCCGAATGCACTCTTCGTTAGTTAATGAGTGTCCACAAAACAACTGTTTCTGTTACATGTGTTAGGACAGTGTTTTTTTCTTCATAAAAACCTTTTTTTGTGATCGTCCCACGCAACATCTTAAAATACAGTACTTATTTTTGTTAAATTGTCAATAAGAAGGCCTCAAATGTACCAGATGGGAAAAACTAGTTAAGTCCCGAGACAACGATATAGGTAACATATCAGCATACCTTGGCAATCACTTTTGAATCATGATGCAATAACTTAACCCGCTGAAAAGGTACAGTGCGGCAAAATTTTTACGTATGCAGGACTGTTAGTTACATGTATTTAGGTACTAAAACTGACTGCCCCTGATATAATAAAATATATAATATTTCTAAACAAATGTATTGCACTCTGGTGAGCAACAACAAATGGTTAAATCATTTATGCATTCCAATCCTGACTTCTTTATAAATATTTTGTCTTTATTGTTTCAAATTGCTTCTGTTGTTTGGTGTGGTCTGACGTTGTAATAATTTATATTCAAAAGAATATTTATTTATAGAATTGGTTATAATAGTGGTCTTTTATCTTTTAAAATTAGCACAGTGTGTAAATTGGTGATTAATTGGGGGTATTTAATACATGTGACCTTCACATAGTACAGCATACTAGTGTAGAGGGTTCAAGACCAATTATACAACGATCCGCACATTATTTAAAACGTGTTATTATGTTTCTACGGCGTAAATAAATTCCGAACGAGTCATCAAGTTTTGCGTTTTAAAACCAAAGAGTTCTCGATGAATAACTGCTGACCGAGTTGGCATACCTATATATTTTTTTAATTCTTTAAAATACGTGAGGAAATTTGCTTTAAATGACGACATAACTGTTTTCATTGCTAAATAATTGATCATAAACTACTTTCACATTAGATCAACTTTATAAATTAATACATTGGCGTTCGGTAGCATCCTTCTATACTCGAAGGAGTCGGTTGCCACTATATCACTATCCTGTCAACACTGATGTTGTGAAAAAGAATCACGCACGTGGCACTCGTAGTATTCTCTAATCTTAACCTTCTAGAATTGTTAGTTTTTCTGCTGCCGAAAGTGGCGTTATACACCAATCAATCAATACATGTATGTATATGATATATAATATTAATAACGGATGAGTGTTAAGGTAGCGCAATACAAAGATTTTTCATCCCCAATCAGACATCTTTAAACTGATGTAATTCCACTCATCCTTCTTTAAATTTTATAAATGAGGTACCAAAATAAAGAAGAAGGATTATTCTTTCAAATTGTGGTAATTTCATTATGACATAATTATTACATATTTGATTGTTATGTAATTATTTGTTATATTGTGATGTCCATACTTGAATGAATTTAGCATCTTTGTTATTCATAGCATCACAAAATATTTTATAGATTCGTGCACAACACAGTTTGACCGCCAAAACTGTGTCTCAGATTTTTCTTATTGTATTTCATTCTCTCATAAATCTTCAATGCAGTTTGCAACATCAATTCATAAGAGATCACTAAATTCAATTGGGTATAAAATTTGTTCTATTGATGTTTTTGGAAATCTGAGACACAGTTTTGGAGGTCAAGCTGTGTTGTACAGGAATCTATAAATTATTTTGGGATGCTATGAAGAACAAAGACGCTAAATTCATTCAAGTGTGGACATCACAATATAGCAACTAATTACATAACAATTAATTATGTAATAATTATGTCATAATGAAATTATCACAATTTAAAAGATTGATCTTTCTCTTTCTTTTGATACCTCATTTATAAAATATAAAGAAGGATGAAATGAGTTACATCAGTTTAAAGTTGTCTGATTGGGAGTGAACAAATCTTTGTATTGTGCTACCTTAAGGTCATGCTTTATTCTTCATTTATTTCAATCAATTACATTGAATAAACAAAGTCGATTTCAATTTTGAGTTGTCAATCCCATCCCTGGTCGTAATTAACATGACAATGCTCAAAGTAGACAATCGAGGAGGTAAAATTTATAATACTTAAACAGCAGGTAAAGTGAACTGCACAAAACAACAACTATTGGTTCAGTTTAGGATAATATTATATAAACACTGCAAGCAAAACAAAAAATCTTGTTCAAGCTGTTTGACGAAATATAAGGGACGTAGCAATAAGCTGAATAAATGCAATAATTAGGAAATCAAAGAGTAAACAAAAAAAGAAGTTAAACTAGGCAATCTGAAAGCTTACATCAACTTTGCTGTTGGGTGAAGTTTCGTCTTCGAGAATATCAAAAGCCAAGTAATCCTTTCTTTTGAGTTGACATGGAATGTTACCCTGGGTAAAAATGTATTAATTTAAATTTTAACAGACTTTATGGAGACTACGAGTCGCTAACAAACGGAGAAGCAATAGACACCCTGGTTGACTTTACAGGTGGGGTAGCTGAGAGAATCAATCTGATCATTATTAAAGACGAAAAAACACGAAAGGTATTGTTTGGAAAACTGAAAGAAGACTGCGAAAATGAAGCACTTATAATTTGCTATATTCAGGTAAAAATAATATATATATACATATTTATTTAGAAAACAGTAGTTTATCTAGCTAGAGATGAAGGATACAACAGACACAGTTAAGTCGGCCTCATATCTTGATTTACATATCATAGAAATTGACAGTGAGAGTCGGATGAAAACAAAACTCTACGACAAAAGAGATGATTTTAGCTTTCCAATTAAAAAACTTTCCATTTCTAAGTAGCAACATTCCAGCAGCACCTGCATACGGTGTATTTATCTCCCAATTGATACGAATTCCCGTGCTTTCATTTCCTATCATGATTTTCTTGATAGAGGGTGGCTGCTCACAAGAAAGCTATTAAACCACGAGTTCCAAATGATGAAGTTGAAATCATCGCTTCGTAAATTTTACGGACGCCATCACGAATTGGTTGACCGTTATGGAATAAACGTTTCACAAATGATATCGGATATGTTCCTTACGTCTCAACTACCATCCCCTTCCCTTTCAGGAATGTGACCCACCGAATTAGACTTTACCGGATTTGTTATCACATAAGCAACACTATGGGTGCCATATGTGGAGCAGGATCTGTTTACCCTTCCGGAGCACCTGAAATCACCCCTAGTTTTTGGTGGGGTTCGTGTTGTTTATTCTTTAGTTTTCTATGTTGTGTCATGTGTACTATTGTTTGTCTGTTTGTCTTTTCATTTTTAACCATGGCGTTGTCAGTTTTTTTTCGATTTATGAGTTTGACTGTCCCTCTGGTCTTTTTCGTCCCTCTTTTATCGATTGTTGAAACATTATGAAAATTGGATTATATGTCCAAAAAAAAGTTGTAGATTTAAAAACTAAAGTTATGAATAATGAAATACACAAATTCCATTCGTTTTTTATTTGGCTTTTTTTTTAAACAGTTTGATTTGAGCGCCACTAATAAGTGTTTTTGTAGACACAACTCGCGCCTGACGTGTATTATTCTATTCCTGTTATATATGATACAAATATTTGCATTCAAAACCGTGGCATTTTTAGAAAAAATAAACAACAACAAAGCTCTCTAATAAAAGATTATCTATAAGTAAAAACATTTTAACCTTCAAAACAGTGACACAATTCCCAAAGTAGTATTTACTGGTAGTATTTGTTTATATAAATATCATTTCATTTCTATTTTTCAGGTCAAACCGGGCGACAAGCGTGGAAAAGAATTACCACAAGGCTTCGTTCTCGGGCATGGCTACAGCATTACTGCAGTGAAAGAAATATTACAAGGGAATACTAAACTATTGATGATTAAACTGGCTAATCCGTGGGGCAAAATGGAATGGAATGGTCCATGGTCCGAAACGTATGATTTTATAATGTTCATTCTTTTAGTTTTATCAACACATCATATTCACATCTCGATTGAATTTTTTTTTTATGTTCTTTAGATAAAAACCATAGTCTGATCTAACTTAAATCCTTATACTTATGATGTTATAATGATAAAGTATAGTTGTCGTGCAATGTTTACCATGTTACGTACAAGGAATTTATAGAACACTTGCTGGGTTAAGAAGTTAACCTTACA
The DNA here is from genome assembly GCA_037788925.1 of Mytilus galloprovincialis. NCBI lineage: Eukaryota > Metazoa > Mollusca > Bivalvia > Mytilida > Mytilidae > Mytilus > Mytilus galloprovincialis. The sequence continues at coordinate 40,518,720 of CM075338.1, forward strand.
CACGTCTAACATATTAGCAGACCCTGCATGTTTCAGTGTAGTCTTTTGGATTGTGTAATGTAGGTATTCGGGATTTTCCTATGGTATCAAATAAAAAAATACTGAATAGATTACATGAATTAACAAAACATAAGTATACTGACCGACTTTAGAAACGCAACACTAGATAATACTTTTTAACTTTTGAATTAATGTGTCACCGTCAAAAGCAATAACTGCCTGTAACAAACGCCAAAACGATTGTCAGAAAGGTCAACCAATTCTGTTTGAAATGTTTTGGGTTCCGTTTTAATGTTTTTCTTCAGCCGATTCGTTGGTAGTACAGTTTATGGGAAACATTTATTGCATGAATCTTTGCGCAATGGCATTCAGTAATTTGATTAGCAGTTGACGTTGTGGCCGTAAACATATCGCGCAAATAACGTTGCGTAATCAAATTCTATGGACGTTGCATTGTCACTATATGGTCATTGATGGTCAGCAACAAATCCCGTCTATGTATCGTTGTCGAAAGGACAGTAAAACTAGTTTCTGAAGTCAAACTGTATGTTTGCAGCACGTTCACGTTTTCCTGTTTGCAGTATTCTAGTGGGCTGATTCGGTGTTTTATTTCTCAGTCTTGGCAATATGGAGATGCAACATTATTAACTGATTTATGTGTGGTCAAGGATTAAAAGAATTGTTTCACGAAGCAAAATAAATTGAGAAAGTCTTGTATGGGTTCCAAATTTGGCATAAAGATATTCGTGCGGCTTCAAAAATTCGGTATGATTAATAAACACAGGTAAGTCAAATGTTGATTTTGTCTAAAAAGGAAAAAGCATGGTTAGCATGACTAGTAGTTGTAAGAGAATCAAACATGATTTGGTAAAAAAAATCAACAAAATGAGTGTTGCATTGTTAATGTCAGTCAGTATTTTACAATAAGTACAGCCAAAAGAAATAATTAAAAAACTGTTTGATAGTTTTTTGTTTTAATGGTTTGTTGTCTAGTTCATATATAGAGAACATGTTGATGAATTCGGACGGAAAAAGTAACTATTGTTTAGTATTTATATAGCATTTATTTTGTTCTTTTTAACAACTAATATCACACTATCGTTTCTTCAATTAACCTGTATATCTTGTATATTTTATCAGTAGGAACTTCTTGTCATTGCGTTGCACAAATTATAAGGTGTTAAGCCTTCATGTGTTGTCATATAATTAAATTTAATTGTATTGCCTTTTAAATCTCCATTTAAATTGATCTTTCCACTTGTGTGTTTACCATGACATTAAAACAGCAAGTTCAAACTTTTCCTTCTAGATACTCCGGACTATTTTGATTTTTTCGTTTGGTTTAGATTTTGCAAAAGTTCTTGTTAATGTCATTTTCTTAGCTGTTATTAATGCTGTTGAAAAACAAAATATACAACACTTCAGGGGTTTGATAGTTGGTCAATAGTTATGGTTCTTTAAAATACAGTTAATGCTTAAGAACATCGGCGGTACACTGTTATAGTATGTTTTGAAAAAGAATTACTAGTATGCAGACGACTATATCAAACGAATAGAAATAATGTTAGTCTTATTTATTTTTTTCAGATCGAGTGAATGGCAAAAAATGGGTCCAATACTAGAAGCTGAACTGCCCATCTCAAAAGACAAAGGAGAATTTTGGTAGGAATATAAATGTTATGTAAAAATAATGGTTTATGATTTTCTAAAACAAATGAGCTGAACAAAAACTGAAAAGGAAATATTTGATAAAAATACTACATGCTTAAAATGTAATGAAAATATTTGTCAATAACGGGCTTTGTTAACAGTGCGTTTGCTGTTAAAAATCCCCTCTAAAACGCTACAACAGAGCTAGGGGGTCAATGACTTAAGGCGACTCCAAATTGGTTTTACTGTCACTATCACGAATCGGTTAACCGATGCATTTTGTTAGTGTCTCTACCTTGTAACAACGTGCGTTCATGCTCTTATATCTTTATATACTGTGGATTCATTATTATTCGTTGGATACCAATTTTCGTGGGTTTCGTTGGTACAAGGAACCACGAATTCAAATGTTCAACGAATATCATATTTTCAATAGGCTTTGTATACAGAGATTGGCAAAACCACGAAATTAAATATCCACGAATATGCAAGTTTTCAGCAGTCCACGAAAATTGATACCCACGAAAATAAACAAATCCACAGTACTAGTAAAGTTGTCAGATATGTATGTTTCCAAGTTCGTCCTATTCCAGATTGTGACATTTCGATTCAAATTGCGGATTATGCATGTTTACCCTTTTGATGGAACTGGTATAGCTCTTTTAGAAATTCTTGCGATTGTTGCAGTTTTTGTAGAAATCTTTGTTTCTTTCTTTAATCTATCTGCGAGTTCTAAACATCGGCTAGCGCCTGTAAATAATCCATGTTTGCATTATCTTTCTTGAGGACAACGTTATATATATATATTATCGTGTACATGTACTAAGACGCTTAGATTTTGGCAGGTCTTTTGAATCGACCATTTACTGGAATTGAATTCGTAGTAGAAAAAATTGACCGACTATACTTCTCGTTGAACATTGTAAAGATTGACAAAAGTCGATCGGTGCTCAACCTGAACAAAAGGAGATTAAAGGTATACGTTAATGTAAATGTTAATGTAATCATAAAATTATAAAAACGACATCGAGACTGCAACTGTGTGTACGTCTTTAACAACAGAAAGATAATTTTGCATAAACGGTGTCAATAACTGTATAGATCAAATGTGAGGTGAAAGATACAAAGGGATACATATACTCATAAGTCGGAAATAAACTGACAATCAGATTACAAACAACAAAAAACCACGAAAAGAAAATATTAAGTACTCAAAACACACCATAAATAACTAAGGACTTAGAAATTCGAATGCTACAAAAAAAAATTTGAGGTTATATATAATGGTGCACAAGTAAGCAGATATGCTCCGCAATTGGCATCCATAAACTTTCTAATCTTATGACTGTTATTTCATTCGTTGTGTCGGTGTTTCGACTCACTAGCAACATGTGTTTACAGTCTTCAATCTTCAGATGTCGTTTGCTTTCTGTTACTACCGATTGTGTACTGTCCTCGATTGTAAAGTTTTGACTGAGTGTGCTTTTGCTTCTTTCGAAGTTTATACGATAATCTTAATTTCAGTCTGTAGTTAGATTTGTCTCTTTCTAATCGATGCACATGAAACATGAACATCGGTAAAGTGCTGTCGATAAGTTAAGTTACATTAAGATGTCAATTGTCAGTCATTTTATCTTTTTTGTTGTTAGTTGCAATTATGATTGTTTGTTAAAGTATTTGGTTTTGTGTAAAGCTCAGGGAGAAAGGACTGTGTGTATAAAATATCTGTCTTGGAATTACAGTAGCTTGCAACACAATTCAGTATTTTGTTGATTTATACTGATAAATGGCAAACACTGAACAGTGTGAACATACTAAACATATTTTAATTGATTTCACGCGAACGAAATCGTTCGAAGTGAATAATTTTGAACATTGATTAAAAATTGATTGAAATGACAAAATGATTTAATGTTAAGACTTTTGAATTTTCTATCTTCGATGGTAAAGTTTGATTCAGTGCTAATTTGTTTAAAGGGTGATGCGTAGATAGCAGGAGCACCTTTTCAAATCAAAATCAGTTCACTAGTGTTGGAAGAAAAATATATCTCCTTATCAGTATAACATATAACATTAAATGTATGGACTTTGGACAAACGACGTTATGGGCCACTATCTTAAAAAACCATGTTATTTATTGTAGTTATCAATTATGCTTAATTTCGAGGTATTTATGCTATTTTTATGTTCATTTAAAAGATAGTTATTTGTTAACAGGATGACATTTGATGATTTTTTAAACCATTTAACAAATGTTGACATATGCCATATTGTGAAGCCATCGAACGAATTTATACTACATTCTGAGTGGACAGGTCGTTCAGGTGGTTGTGACTATAAAACGCAGTCATTCTTGAGCAACCGACAGGTACGTGTAACTGTATATAATGTTTTTCATTATCACATTTGATGAAAAAGACGAGAATGAGCTATTGCTACCATACCTCGTTTGTGTTGATTCTCTGCTAGAACAAATAGCCTGGAATTGTAAATCACATCCGGGGTGGTCAAGGTAAAGTCGCAGAACATTTAAAATCGTTACGAACTATTGATTATGGAACATACAAAGAGGCTGATATTTTTCACAAAACAAAAGCAATAGGTTTTTCTGACTATAAGAGAAAACACGGTTTAACGTTTTTCACTGCATCTACTTTTTATCGAAATGAAAAGACGTGTGTAGATTTGATAATCAGAGAAATTTCCATCGAAATCACTCAACATGATGTTAATGACTTTATCCTCTTCTACAGTCCTCAACAATGCAAAATACTCATACTGTATACATAAATATAAAAGTCCCGCCATGTAAAAATGTAAACTATTCTAATGTGAAAAAACCGGGTGTGATTAACGATTAATCAATAAACAAAATAACAACAAATCAAGAAAACAACAAAACCAAATGACAATTGATATTATAATTCGAATGACACATTTTCTTTCGCAGGGAATAAAAACCTTATGCTTTTGAAGGAAAAAATTGCAATTTTACGGATAAGTTTACACACCACATATGCCGACAATAAGGTGACTAGAAAATATTAAAACCATTAGAATAAATATGATTTCGAATTTATGTTACATGTATACCTAGTCTCTGTTTATTTTGAATAAAAAAATAGTATCCCTTTGAAAGGCAAGCTTATATTTTTCACCAATTTCAATTGAACGTCTGTATTGTTTAAACATTTATACTTTGTAGTTTATTATTGAAATACAACAAGACGAAGATGAACTCGTTGTGTCTTTGGAGCAGCATGATATCAAACCGAGCGAATCACATACAGAAAGAACTTTAAATACAATTGGATATTCGATTATGAAGGTATATAGTATTTGAGTTTATTTTTGTTTGCATTTTTGCTCCTTTCCGAAAATAATTTTAAACTACTACACTTGGGTTTAATTTAGAAAATATCTGGCACAGACAAACTTGTTAGATTATCAGAGAAATCTGAGTTCTCTTCACGATATCTAGTACATACGAATCGTCCTGTTTGATGTGAGAACTTATTTTATTTTTGGTAAACATGTGTAAAAGAGGGGTGAATGATACCAGAGGGACAGTCAAACCCATAAATAAAAAAAAAGCTGTCAACGCCATACCTAAAACAGACAAAGATAAACAGACACATAATACACAAGACGCAACATGGAAAACTAAAGACTCTGCAAAAACTTGGAGTGATCTCAGGTGCTCCGGACGGATAAGTAGATCCTGCTCCACTTGTGGCACCCGCCGTGTTGCTCATATTATTACAATCTCGGTAAATAGTCTAATGCGGTAGGTCATATTCGTAGGAAACGTTTATTAGAACATGTCATACATACCATTTTTTAGTCATAGAATCACAGATTGGCCATAAAATGTATCTGTGTCTTTGTACTTGTTTGGCTTTATACATATTTTGATACGAGCATCACTGATGAGTCTTATGTAGACGAAACGCGCGTCTGGCGTACAAACCTATAATCCTGGTACCTTTGATAACTATTAACTAACTAGAGACATAGCTTACTATTACATATCTTAATTTATGTTAATCTAAGTGTTTTGCTGTTTGTGTTTAGCACCGCGACGAGTATTATATAAACGCGTTTGCGTTCGGCGTAATAAACCGTAACATCTTTCATATATGTTTATAAAAAAACAAATAATGTGCGTTCTGGATTTACCGTCATAGGAAACGCTCAAACTTTAACATTTGAAAGCTTGAATGTAAAATATGTAGAAGCTATTTGATTTAAAAAGAAGAGTAAAACTAACCAAAGTTGGACACGAGGAAGAGTTTGATCTTTAGTTTGATCAAATTTTCTAATTACAATAACAGAAAGTTATAGAAAAATTAATTACCAAATTCATAAAGAAAATCAGCAAATTGAATTTGAAGAAAGTAAGACTCTACTGAGCGTCACTGATGAGTCTTATGTAGACGAAACGCGCGTCTGGCGTACTAAATTATAATCCTGGTACTTTTGATAACTATCTATTAACAATTAGTTTTCTATTTTTATTTAATTTTTTTCATTGATATATGAAGAGTAAAATAACAATAATTCCAAACTCCAAAAAAAATTTAATTTGGAAATTAAAAACTAAAAACATAAAAATAGTGAACTCTGAGGATAATTCAAAACGTAACGTCCCTAATCAAATGGCAAAATTAAAACAATAAACACATCAAACGAATAAAAAAGCAGCTGTCATATTCCTGACTTGGTACAGGTATTTCCTTATGCAGATAACGAGGGATTAAACTAGAAGAATTGAGGATGGGTAAAAAAATAATTCACCGTTACAAAATGGAAAACTTTTAGATTTTAAATCATTAAGTAAAATTCACTGTTTCACCTTAACGATAAGTGATATATTTAAAATAAGATTGTTTACTAGGGAAGAAAAACAATATTTTACAATTAAATGTACAGCTAGTTAATTAGTGGCCATTAAATTACGCGGTAATTTAAAAGCTATAAAACATAGATAACTTACTAAAAATTTTAAAATGGTTATTTAATTAGTTTTTAGAAAATTAACAATTACTGTAAACCAACTTATTTTCGCGGCTACTTAATTTCGCGAATTTCTAATTTATATAATGTAGTTCAGTAAGGAAAGATCCAAGTGTAACATATTCGCGACGATTTATATTCGCGTTATTTTTCTACTCGCGAAAGTCGCGAAAATAAATCGCTCGCGAAAATAAGTTGGTTTACAGTATATGAAGCACAATAAACAAGGATTATGTAATCGTTAATTAGTCGTCTAATTAGTTGAGGTTATTATCTGATAAAGAATAGTTATCAAAGGTACCAGCATTATAATTTCATACGCCATACGCGCGTTTCGTCTACAGTAGACCCATCAGTGATGCTCAGATAAAAAAAAGTTATAAAGCCAAACAAGTACAAAGTTGCATTGAGGACCAAAAATTCCAAAAAATTGTGTCAAATACGGCTAACGTAATCTATGTCTGGGATAATAAAATCCTTAGTCCTCGAAAATTGAAAATATACTTACCGCAAAATTCGTGAAAAATACACCTAAACAAATGATATATAAAATATCTAAAATATATATGTTGTATTGATGAAGACATTGAATTTACAAAACCAGTTTTTTGTTATCAAGGTTGAAGAGAACAGATTGTACAGATTGCATATACCGGGTAAACTTATTGAACCACCAAACATGATAAAAACGGGGAGCGTATTTGGAAAAAGAGTGTTATCTAGTGGCAGATAGGTGATCATACCATGTACAAAAGATCAGAAAGAACATGGTCCATATTTGTTGCGATTATATACCAATGGTACAGCTTTTGTAAGGTATTTATCAATATAGTCAATAATTTTGCATTGGATTTTAGGTTAATGGTATTTTACATTTCTGAGAAAAAAAATCGTCAAGAAATATAAGATTTTAAAATTTTTATCAGATACCGTATACATTGTTTAGTACCATAGGTATCCGCAAAGCAACAATACAATGATAGCAAAAAGTACCTATTATAACCCTGTTCAGTAAACAACTATTCACCGCTATTCAGTAAACAACTATTCACCGCTATTCAGTAAACAACTATTCACCACTATTTAGTGAACAACTATTCACCGCTATTCAGTAAACAACTATTCGCCGCTATTTAGTAAACAACTATTCACCGCTATTCAGTTAACAACTATTCACCGCTATTTAGTAAACAACTATTCACCGCTATTCAGTAAACAACTATTCACAGCTATTCAGTAAACAACTATTCACCGCTATTTAGTAAACAACTATTTACCGCTATTCAGTAAACAACTATTCACCGCTATTCAGTAAACAACTATTAACCGCTATTCATTAAACAACTATTCATCGCTATTTAGTAAACAACTATTCACCGCTTTTCAGTTAACAACTATTCACCGCTATTCAGTAAACAACTATTCACCGCTATTCGCCGTAGAATGTATCTGTTTTATTTACATGATTTCTCTGCGTAAACAGTAGTTATGTTGCGTAAACAGTAGTTATGTCCGAAGTACAAAGTTGTTCAATCTTAAATATAATATATTTTTTTTCTTCGAATATTTAAAAGATAAATGAGTTTTAACAAGTATAAAAGAGGGACGAAAGATACCAAAAGGGACAGTTACACTCATAAATCAAAAACAAACTGACAACGCCATGGCTAAAAATGAAAAAAGACAAACAAACAACAGCACACATGACACAACATAGAAAACTGAAGAATAAACAACACGAACCCCACCACAAAACCTAGGGGTGATCTCAGGTGCTCCGGAAGGGTAAGCAGATCCTGCTTATAAAATCGTCAAATGCTTTGTACAACATGAACATAATAATCTACTAAAGCACCTCTTTTAGAAGTGTAGATGACCTCTTTGAAAGCTTAATTTTAGTCGCAAGCCAATGTGTCTTTATTTGCCTGTAGAAGTTCGAATTTCCGTCCAATCTTCAAAGTCGACTTCCTATTTCATGATCTACCTATTGTATCAATTGTTTTTTTTTTTGTTTTCGTCCAGCATGGAAATATCTTACACTGGGCTTCAATGGAACAATAATCAATCACAAAAACAATAAAAGTTTCATTTTATACCCAATTGATGAACGAACAAAACATGGAAAATGCTCGGCAGAACCTCACATTTGTAAAACTCTATTATATCTATCATGTCTTGTCAATAAGCTACAGTTTTATCTACATAGATCAGCAATGAATTCTTGTTTTCGTTATAATGTTGATGTGTAAAAGTGATAAACTAACGTGTGAGCCAAGGCTCCATGTTGAAGGCCGTACCTTAACCTGTAATGGTTTACTTTTATAAATTGTTATTTGGATGGAGAGTTGTCTCATTGGCACTCATAACACATCTTCCTATACCTAAGCACATTAAAATCGGATTTGCTTCATTTTAAGAATACACGACGCGTCAACACTTTAACACCCTAATAAAATGACACAAGCACCGTTCATTTCTTCAAATTGCATTTGTTTACTAATAAGACAATGAATAAAAAAATATATCAGAGTTTAAAGTTTTCTTTTATTAACCAGTGTACGTTTTGTGAAAGCACATGTCATCACAAATGTAACATTTCATTTTGATATGAAGATTATTTTTTGAATGACGCACGATTGTGCACGTAGTTAGCTAAACAAACTAGCATATTCTCTTTAAACATACAGTCATGTAATTATTTGTAACTTTGTCATTTGTTTTTTAAATCAAAGGGAGTTAATTGAAGAAGGGCCTTCGACTATATGGCCTTGTTTAAGTTTGCCAGCAATGGTTACAACGCTTGCCGTGTTGAGTGTGGAAAAGATTGTAAAACCAGAAGGATCTAAGGACAAAGGTATGAAGCATAAGTATTTAAGGTTGAAAATAATTAGTAGAAGTTATTTTTGGGAACGTTACACCAAATTATTCAATCGTAATGTTATATTCCAGTGATACGCCGGAATATTGTGGTTGACATAATAAAAAAAAAACAGTTGTTGTCATCCAGATAAAGTTAGTAGTGGAGAAAACAAGTTTTCCTGCTTGATTTTAAAAAGCAAACTCTGCTACTCCCCTCTTTTAACTACATTGTATTACTGCTGTTGAAATTACCTATAATAAACTGGACCGATAGACATACACATACATGCATTTTTGATCATTATTCATTTTAATGTCATAAGAGTAAAAATTGAAAACAACACGTTAAATAATTTCTTGCGTCCGAAGCGTTTTTCTGGATTTACCTTCATCAGGAACGTCCAAAGCCAAACATTTGAAATCCGAAGATGTATAAGTACCGAGACACATACATGGACGTTTTCGTCCCCGATGGTATCACCAGCCCAGTAGTCAACACTTCGGTGTTGACATGAATATCAATAATGTGGTCAGTTTTATAAATTTCCTGTTTACAAAACTTTTGAATTTTTCGAAAAACTAAGGAGTAGGGGCAATAAGGCCCTTATTTGGCCCAAAAATTACTGTAAATTTAAAAGTTATCATACATATTTTTAAATTACTGAAAAGTATCTCAGGTAGAAGGTATTCAGAAAAACAAAATAATTTTGGACATTGAACGAGTTACCATGGCAACAAATCATGCCTTAATTTGCATATTTTGTAAAATTTTGTGATTTTCCTTGTTTTTCATCAAATTTTTAAGTATATTTTCGATTGGAAAAGTATGTGCGCACCCAAGAAACAACTTTATATTTGGTGAGATTTTGTCAATAGTAATAATAAAGCTTCAGTTAAATTGTTTTGTTGTTTCTTGGCTGCGCACGATGTTTCCACAACAGAAATAAAGATAGAAAACTGCATAAATTCTGAATTTTCATCGTTTTTGTGAAAACAGTACATATTATGACGTAATTGTGACGTCATCACATAAGAATCTTAATGTTTTTCGTTCATATTTCTTGACCCTATGCATTTCTAAAGATTATGTGCCAGTTTGAAAAAGTTATCAAACATTTTATTTTCTTGGGCCAAAACCAGGCCTTAATGCCCCTACTCCAAATTTCCTGTTTACAAAACTTTGAATTTTTCGAAAAACTAAGGATATTCTTATCCCAGGCATAGATAACCTTAGCAATATTTGGCACAACATTTTGGAATTTTGGATCCTCAATGCTTTTCAACTTTTTACGTGTTTGGCTTAATAAATATTTTGATTTGAGCGTCACTGATGAGTCTTATGTAGACGAAACGCACGTCTGTCGTAATAAATTATAATCCTGGTACCTTTGATAACTATTCGAATTTTTGGATTAGAACGGGCAAAGTATATTATTTAGAGAGACTTTACTTAAGATAAAGATAATTTTTTTCGATGAAAATACATGTATGTACTAGTCTACAATATTTACAGAACTTAACGAGGCTGTGAAACTTCACCACGACTTTACTTCTGAAGCTTTTAAATATAGGGGAAAAACAATCTGAATAATTTATCTTACCAGTTACTCATTTTCATATTACAAACTTTTGAAAACGTTACCATTTTTAGTAGTCGTATTCAGTCAATAAAATAATTAAACGAATTTAATCAAGACATTTACTCTTTGAAAAAGATTTTGTACCTGAATTTTATTGCAGATTTTACTCCAAAAATTGTGATACAGTGTGAAGGTGAAAAGGTTGTATCAGGAATTCCATTGGAGTTGAACGACAAAAATGAATGGGAAACAAAATCAGACTTTGAACATATCAAAGTAACATTTTATCGAAAAAAGCCGAATCAACCTATAATTATAGAGGTATGTTAATTGTAATTGATATATTTGAAATACAAAACATATTTTCACGAGCGTACATATTAAGGATTATCCTGAAACAAGAGTCAAGTTAGTAGTATTAACAATCGGTATACGCCAATATTTTCAACAGCATTCCAATGATTGTGTGTAATCTACGAGTATCAAATGTGAGGTGTTAATTTTAAGATATAATCAAATATATGATATACTGCTCTACACGTATTTCATAATTGTGTGCTTACGTTAAGTCTGGTGTTAAACATGCATTATTGTCCTCATTTCGGTTTCACACGTTGTACTTTACGCTACTCAGTTTAACGTATTTCTGTTGTGAAACATACTCGGAGTTAAAAATCAATGTGTAATAACTATATAGCGTTTAATAGAGAATAAAAGTAGAACACGTATTCTTATTTATAGGACCACAATAGCTGTATAAGATTTAATGTACTGCAAGAAAGGCTCGTTCTAAAATTCCAATCAACTATGTTTACTAGTTCACTAGTCATAAAAAGATTTAAAAGCAAGCTATAAAAAATATGAAGACGCCATCATCACTGTATGTAACACATATATTCGAATTATCTTTCAGGTATTCAATAGTAATAAGATAATAGACGATTTTTGTTGTCAAGCAAGAGTTACCGATAATGGTGGTGAAGAAGGAAAATCTGTCAAATGTGACGTGTTTGGAAGAAAGAAAGAGAAATACACTCAGAAACCAGGATACATTCATGTTTTGGTTCAATCAAGTCACGATCTACAATTTTTGTAAACTTTTGTATAATTCAGTGTTTCAACTTTATTTTCCACATATACAACAAAGAAATCCTTCTCACAACGGATATATAACATGTATAAGTTTTCTTTAATTCTGTACGCAATTAACGCGGTTTTGATCAGTTTGACTACACGTTGATTATATTTTTAAGTCAATTTTTAAGTAATTTCAGTTAATACTAAGTAATATTTTTCATTATTTTGAGTCACTATTTGATTAGTTATTCCAAGTAATGTCTCTAATTTTAATAAATATTCTGTAGTTGATAGCAAAATCAAGTAATGGTTTAAGATTAATGCATTTGAGTGTTACAAGTAATGTTATAAGTATTGATAAGTAAATATATACACATATCTTTATTTACACACTGATCGATCAACGCGTAGATAAATTGACCAACCTTTAAAAAAGGATGATATACAAAATTTATTGTTTTCATCTTTAATTTCTTAAGAGCTACCTCTCGACTAACTCTTTACTGCTTTTGATTTTTTTTTAATGAGCTACCTCTTGACCAACTCTTTAGTGCTTTTATTGTTCTTTAACATGAGCTAAAACTCGACCAACTCTTTAGTGATTTTATTGTTCTTTAACATGAACTACCTCTCGACCAACTCTTTAGTGCTTTTATTCTTTTTTAATATGAGCTACCTCTCGACCAACACCAGTGTGTGTTTTTTTTTAAATGAGCTACCTCTCCAACAACTATATTTTTTTCATTAAAAATGCACCAGTAGCCAGAAACATTACCATGATTAATACCAAAGAACCATGAGTTCAAAGCATTTTTTTAGATAGCTGCCCAGAGAAAAACGACCAATAAATGCTGATAAGATGATGGTCGTGTTCTTGACCTTCAATCAACTACTATCTATTTTAAACTGTAATTTATGATATATTTTGTTACATTGGTGAATACCTATCAATTCCAATAAGACCTAGTTAAAATTAGTAGTAAAACATTAAAATTAAAAATTATAGGGCATATATAGTTTGTTATTACATTATTCTCAGTATTTGTCACTAATTCTGAATATTATTTTTTATCATTTGTATATAATATCAAGTAATTCAAGCAAATATCAAAATATATTTAAAAATTAAAGGCTAGAAAAATTACTGTATATCCCAAGTTTGTTCCAATCCCTGACTCTCACGTGCAAAATAAACAGCACATTAGAATAGACTGAAAGACAAGAATACAAAAAAGTTTTACAATAGCACACTAACAGAATGCATCAGAACAGAACTATTTCATATGAATCAAAGAAACAACAAAAGCATACAGACAAAGCACACGTTCAAAAATGAAAAACAAGAATTCGGGTATTATCATACAACATCTGCTCTATGGTCGGGTTGTTGTCTCTTTGACACATTCCCCATTTCCATTCTCAATTTTAACAATACTGTAATGAGAACCACTATCGATAAGTCTATGGTATATGGTATGCATGTGTTTTATATTGAGTTATCTATTTCCTTCATTCCTTCAAACAAAGCTCTGATTCCTTGTCTGGATTTGGTTATTCTTTAGGCCATTTAGGGGAGACCACTCTTCAACGTGTTTATATCAATTGGAAATTCAAATACGTTGGCTTCCTGATTCAATATAGAGACATTACTTTACAAAATTTGCTTTTGATTCATACACATGACTATCACTGAAAAAAAATTCCTAAGTCGTTCCTCTGCAGATGGACCAAGGTGTCACCGGCGCAGTAGTCAGTACTTAGGTACAGTAATGAAAATATTGTTTTTTTTATTAAAATAGGCTGATGAAAGAATTTTGAAAACTATTTGAAATTAAGGAATATATTTCCTCAATGAAAGCCCAGATTTCTTGTCAGGATTTTGCTATTCTTTGTGTCCTTTTTAGCTAACAAAGGGCTAAGTGAGCTTTTCTCATCACTTGGCGTCCGTCGTCCGTCGTCGTCCGTTGTCGTCGATAACTTTTACAAAAATCTTCTCCTCTAAAACTAATAAGCCAAATTTAACCAAACTTGGCCACAATCATCATTGGGTTATGTATCTAGTTTGAAAAATGTGTCCGGTGACCCGGTTAACTAACCAAGATGGCCGCCATGGCTGAAAATAGAACATAGGGGTAAAATGTAGATTTTGGCTTATAACTCTGAAACCAAAGCACTTAGAGCAAATCTGACATGGATTAAAATTGTTTATCAAGTGGAGATCTATCTGCCCTGAAATATTCAGATGATTCGGACAACCGGTTGTCGGGTTGCTGCCCCTGAATTGGTAATTTTACGGAAATTTTGCTGTTTTTTGTTATTATCTTGAATATTATTATAGATACAGATAAACTGTAAACAGCAATAATGTTCAGTAAAGTTAGATTTAAATCTACAAATAAGTCAACATGACCAAAATGGTCAGTTAACTCCTGAAGGAGTTATTGCCCTTTATAGTCATTCTTTACCATTATTTCATATTTTTTTGTAACCGTTTACAAAAATCTTCTCCTCTGTAACTACTGGGCCAAATTTAACCAAACTTGCCAATAATCATGATTAGGATATCTAATTATAAAATGTGTGCGGGGACCCGGCCATCCAACCAAGATGGCCGCCATGGCTAAAAATAGAACATAGGGTTAGAATGTAGATTTTGACTTATAACTATGAAACCAAAGCATTTATAGCAAATATGATAGGGGTTTTATTGTTAACAAGTCTATATCTATCTGCGCTGAAATATTTGGTTGTTGGCTTACTGCCCCTGAATTGGTAATTTTTAGAGAAATTTTGCCATTTTTTGTTATTATCTTGAATACTATTATAGATAGAGATAAACTGTAAACAGCAATAGTGTTCAGCAAAGTAAAACCTACAAATAAGTCAACATGACCAAAATAATCAGTTGATCCCTTAAGGAGTCATTGCCCTTTATAATAAATTTTTTAACAATTTTCATTAATTTTGTAAATTTTGTAAATTTTTACAAAACAGTTTAACTACTGGGATAGATTCATAGGTTCATTAAAGATAGAGATAATTGTAAGCAGCAAGAATGTTCCGTAAAGAAAGATGTACAAACCCATCACCATCACCAAAACACAATTTTGTCATGAATCCATCTGTGTCCTTCGTTTATAATATGCACATGAAACAAGGTGAGCGACACAGGCTCTTTAAAGCCTCTAGTTTATTTTATCTGCTCTTCAACAATTTTATAACGATTGGTAATTCTCATATATTAGCCTCGAACATCATCGAAGAGACATTAATTGTCAAAATGAGCATCCGCTGCATACACATTTTTACTGTTAATGTTACAACTACCATTGTGTGGATACCTCTCGGGGATCACCAGACCCGTAGTCATTACTTCTGTACAAGCAGGATAATCTAGATCCGTTTCGATTACAATTTGATTTTGTAGAATTTTTTTAATTTTAGTTTGATCTTTTCTTCGACATTCCTACATGTATAAGAAATAGATATTTTGTCTTTGAGTTTCACTGAAGATACCCATTTTCGAGAGGTGCATCTTATGTATTTTCACCGATACATCCTTGACGATAATAAAATTGCATTTTCGATTATAAATTATAATTATTCTTGTTCAACTGATACATCTATTTTCAAGTTATTATTATTTGTTTTTTTATGCCTATTAAAAACTATGAATTAAACGCGTAACATGGAGTTATGTACTTTCGAATTATAAATAAGCGAAGGTACGAAAAATTGGCTTTTGTAGCTGCACTGAAGAGTATAATGAAATATCCAAAATTCTAGATCTTTCTCTATTTTCGGAGACAACTAGTACATATTTCACCGACTTTCCCTCATTGCACCAGGACCTAATGTGTTCATCCAAGCACAACCAAACCTACAGGACTGCGTCGGACTAGAGTTATTCTTCGGCAATGGATATACTATCGGCAATATTCTTTGGTTCGTCATTCACTCCAAAACTTTAGGAAACAAACTTAAAATCTAGTCTTAATCTTTAGTTTTTCTCGTTTGAATTGTTTTACATTGTCTTATCGGGGCCTATTATAGCTGACTATGCGGTATGTGCTTTGCTCATTGTTGAAGGCCGTACGGTGACCTATAGTTGTTAATGTCTGTGTCATTTTGTATGTTGTGGATAGTTGTCTCATTGGCAATCATACCACATCTTCTTTTTTATATTAGAATTTTATGTATATTACTCCAGTAATGTTAATTCTAAGATTGCAATGGCAGGAAGAATTGCACCCTTTGAAAGTTGTCTCAAACTTAAAATTCCTACTAAATAGCACTTATCTGTGTGTTAACATGATGTGCTGAAAAAATGTGTCGCTCTTATTCTCATATGTTTGATTTTTTAAATGATGCTTTTCTGTCAGCTTCCCTATATCCTTAGTTACATTTTTGACAGTAAATGCGTCGTAAAACTAGTTTTTATTCCTTAATTTCGTGCTTACCAAGCACTTTGTCCTTATGTGAGGTAGAAGCAGGGTTTTCCAGGAACCACGATCTTCACACCCTGTGGCTAAAATCCTTATTTATTCGGAACAATAGATCTATTATTTTTTCACTTGTTTCTCAAATAGAAACTATGAGGTATAATAATTGAGCTGGGAAGCAATACGTGTTTTCGGGTGAACGTTAACACGTACATTGTAGTAGTCTGTCATGTAAGTTTACCCTGTTAGTAAATTGGTCAAAACCCCAGGTAAACAAACATAATGCCATCATACGTTAATGATTAAAAACACGTGCGAAAAACATACGTTAATGAATAAAAACACGTGCGAAAAATATACGTTTACTCATTAAAGATATTCATATGAAGTAGTGGTCCTGATCTATTAAAAGTTTGTATCTGATTTGACATGATAAGTAAGTTTGAAGATGAGATTAAAGAATAACATTCGTTAGCAAGGAACAAGTCTAAGTCAGAACACCAATAAATCAAATACACACAGAGATTTTTTCAACATCCAAATGCAACTATGCACTTGAATTCGTTATCAGATATGGCATTTTTAGATTTTGTGTTTGGTTTTGAAGGATACAGAAACATATATATTAATCTGATTGTGTATGTTGCTGTATGAATGAAATGATAGATACAAGTATTGTAACCGATGCCATTCAACCGCTGTAATCTACTGGCTTCGAAATATATAAAATACATCTTAATGAAAACGACATAATAAAAAACAACAACAAATATTAGCGATAAAAAGAAAAAAAAAATAACATTATTAACCAAATAAAAATCAGATGATATGGTATGAGTGTCAATGAGACA
This sequence comes from Mytilus galloprovincialis, assembly GCA_037788925.1. Lineage (NCBI taxonomy): Eukaryota > Metazoa > Mollusca > Bivalvia > Mytilida > Mytilidae > Mytilus > Mytilus galloprovincialis. The sequence goes on from CM075338.1 coordinate 40,536,195, forward strand.
ACTCTCCATGCAGGTCACAATATGTAAAAGTAAACTATTATATGTCAAAGTAAAGTTTTGTACACGGAGCATTGGCTCACACCGAATAGAAAGCTTTAAAGGGCACCAGAAATCATAATTATAAGTTTGATACCAAATTTGGTGTATTTCGTGGATACAGATGAGCCATTAATTTAAAAATTCCAAAATGGATGTATGCATACTTTGATAACGACGAAATTGAATATCCATTTAAATGTTTACCAATCCACAAAAATGTGTACCTATGAAAATAAATGAATGCATCGTTATTGACAAAAGCATTGCTAAACATAGTTTATATCGGTGAAAAAAATAACTAGATAATTATTGCGACCTGAATTAAAGTTGGTACTATAAATCACAATTTTCTCTCACCTTGCTTTACTTACGGTGAAACCTCACATCGTGCGATTAACATTACTGCACTAGGTATTTTAAATTATAAACGGGAATGAAACGAGGAAAATATCATGATCAGTTGATTGTATATTTATTAAAATTGACGATGAAACATTAACTAGATAACCAGTCTTGCATTTTGAAACAGACTTGTTCACTGTGTTTGTTAGGTACAGTACAGTTGGGTGCAGACCAAACAGTATATAAAGTAATCGAACATTAACGCCGCGTGCACATATTTCGTTTGGTATCTTCACTTTTTACTATAATTACGTTAACGCGGTCTAAATATAGTCTATAATTTCTACTCGTGTAAACGCGCGTTTTATTTGTGTCTGTTGAGTAGTAAACGCGCGATTAATCTGTGTCTGTTGAGTAGTAAACAAGCGTTTACTTCAGATTAAATATATTTTTGTTTACATGCACATAAAAGTAAACGGGCGTTTACTACATATTTCATAAGTGTATATTTACGAGCACTTGAAACAAAACGCGCCAGTTTTCGCGGTAACTGATTGTGAAAATTATAAAATAAACTTCGTTAACATTTGTACATTTTTGTTTTGGTAAAAACGACTTTTCTCATAATATTTTACCGTTATGTGTTTAAAACTGCAACAATCAAAAACAATGTTAAGTCGAGATATTAACTTTTAGTTATTGCAAAAAACACTTTGAATAGCTTTAGATCATTTTTATAAATTTTCTGTTACAAAACTTTGAATTTTTCGAAAAATTAAGGATGTTTTGTCCCAGGAATATTTTACCTTAGCCGTATTTGACACAACGTTTTTGAATTTTTGGGTCCGCAATGCTCCTCAACTTTGTACTTGTTTGATCTCAGATTCACTGACTAGTCTTTATGTAGACGAAACGCGCGTCTGGCTTATTAAATTATAAACCTGGTACCTCTGATAACTATTTAGATAGCGGATTTTCTATATTTTAATTTGAAAACTAACATGTACAAATATTGACACTCTGACGGAAACGTCGTAGGAATACATTCAAATTCTTTTCAAAAACTTTTACATCTGATCGTATCAACTCATCTCTAACTTCAGTAATGATTTTGACTTATCGTCTTGAACGTATCTTTTCACGAATATAAACGTCTAGTCTTTCAAGTTTTCGAAATGTGAAATGAAAATGGACAGTTGGTCATTTTGGTGATATGTCAGGGCAATTCATCAAGAATACGACGACAATCTGTGTAAGCGCGCGTTTACTACAAACAGTAACGTGCGTTTAATGTTAACGAATATTGCAGACGCGCCTTTTTGTTTACGTTAACGCAGTAGTAAAACACAAAGTAAACGCCCATTTACTCCTAAAAAATTAGAGTACACGCCATTTAGCACTAATGCGGAGGGAAATGCAAACATAAACGCGCGTTTACTTTTTTAGTCTACTGAAATTTCAGAGTAACACAGATTTAATTGACGTTTACATTAGGTGTATGCGTTTAAACGCCGCGTTTACATTTCCACCCGTCTACATGTAATTCCTGGTCTACACCTAACGTTAACTGAGATCATTCGGCTGGACATTGTTTATTTTGTCCACTTTAATCCTAATATAACTGACAGAATGGCTTACAGTAATGAATTTTATTTTGTTTTATTTTGGCATTGCACATAATCATGTCTTCCCGTTTTGCTAATGACGTTGCGGTATACAATTGTATATGATGTACTGCAATCAACATTTAAAACAAATAATATAGCTACAAAATGATAATATTCATGGGAACATAGAAAAGCTCTTAAAAGCAGTTAAGCGGTTGAAAAAAAGATTTGTGACCTTTTTGTCTGACTTTGTAATTACTTCCTATGTGGTGAATAAGTAAAAACATCGGAAAATGTTCAGCAGTTGACAAATGAGTTATTATTATTGTATAGCAATATAATATTTCCAGCAGAAAGTAACAAAAAGTTAGCGTGCAATAAATTCTAATATTGCACTAGTGCAATAAATCTTCAAAATTCATGACGTCATCAACGACAAAATCTTAGTTTAAACCAATTTTTACTCTCAAATATTATATTGCTATACAATAAAAGAGGGACGAAAGATACCAAAGGGACAGTCAAACTCATAAATCTAAAACAAACTGACAACGCCATGGCTAAAAATGAAAAAGACAAACAACAGCACACACGACACAACATAGAAAACTAAAGAATAAACAACACGAATATCACCAAAAAACTAGGGGTGATCTCAGGTGCTCCGGAAGGGTAAGCAGATCCTGCTCCACATGCGGCACCCGTCGTGTTGCTTATGTGATAACAAATCCGGTAAATAGTCTAATTCGGTAGGTCACATTCAGGAAAGGGAAGGGGATTGTAGTTACGACGTAAGGAACATATCCGATATCATTTGTGATACGGTTATTCCATAACGGTCAACCAACTCGTGATGGCGTCCGTAAAATTTACGAAGGGATGATTTCAACTTCACCATTTGGAACTCTTGGTTTAATAGCTTCCTTGTGAGCAGCAACCCTCTATCAAGAAAATAATGATAGGAAATGCAAGCACGGGAATATCGTATCAATTGGGAGATATATACCCCGTATGCAGGTGCTGCTGGAATGTTGCTACTTAGAAATGGAAAGTTCACAATTGGAAAGTTGAAATCATCTCTTTTGTCGTAAAGTTTTGTTTTCAACCGACCCTCATTGTCAATTTCTAGATGTAAGTCAAGATATGAGGCTGACTTAACTGTATCTGTAGTATCCTTTTTCTCTAGCTCGATTGGATAGATGTGTTCCACATAGTCACCAAATTTTGAATTATTTAGTGAAAGAACATCATCTATATAGCGAAAAGTAGAGTTAAAGGATAGTGCAAACTTCTTATCTTTCTTCCTAAGAAGTTCCTGCATGAAGTCAGCCTCATAATAATAAAGAAACAAGTCTTATTTAAAAGGGTTATTGCAGAAACAAGTTATTGCAGAAACAAGTCTTTAAATAAAAGGGTTATTGCATGAATATTTGGGAATATTGTCCCTCGTAGAAAATATATTGCACTCGCAAGCTCGTGCAATATAAAATTCTACTCGGGACAATATACCCCAATATTCATGCAATAACCCTATAATATAATTGTTTCTGTAGGTGAGAAATTAATGCTGCTGTTAATCATCTGCTTGTTTGCTGTGTTTTTCTATATTCAGTGATTTTTTTTTTTAATGTTACCAATTCCACCATAGAAAAAAAGGTTCAAGAATATGGCACATTTACGTCTATATAAACACGTAAAATAATATACTAGTAAGTGGAATGTTCCTAGAAGTCTAGACAGAGTAGTTTATGAGCATCTGAACACTTTACCTTGTTTTGAGGGGTTCGTATTGACATGTCAATTGCTAACTATATGTACTGTTTCGTTTCGTGAACTGTCGACATGATAAAACTATGTTCGCAGATAGGAGCTTACTTTTTACACCCCCTCCCCCCCAAAAAAAATCGATAGCCGACTAAGAGTGTTAAAATATTGTTGGTAAATTTCATCTGTAATAGGGTACATCACCCGAATCACACGTAGGAGATATTGAAAATGCGATGGCAGTTTATAACGAGGTGTTGAAATGTTCGTTGATTTACGGTGGTACCTAACACTTTCACTAAAATTTATTTGGCTCGTTTAATTTTGATAAAATTTTGACAAAGTATTTACTTTGAGCCTTTAACAAAAATATAAAAATTTCAAAAATTTTAACCAACCGTTTTGTTAGAAAAATTACACTGGTTATAAAGCAGTTTGACAAACATCAATTTTGATCTATGTGAAGCTTAATATTCCTTTTACAACACAGCGTAATTTAAACGTTTAGCTGACTTTACAGAGTTATCTCCCTGTAGTGTTAGGTACCACCTTAAATAAATAATTAACTTGATAAGATACATAACATATAAGAACAATATGCATTATTTTAATGGAATTACAATTAATATTAACTGCACACGGAAGCGCTTAATTTAAACTCATGAATATAACTTAAATTATATACACTATGAATACAACTGTGCTTGGTTGCATGTAAGGAGTTTGCAGTCACATCAAAACCACAAAAGATACAAGACTTATACTTTGTCTAGTCAGACGCGCCTATTGTCTTCAAAGACCTGTCAGAATTATTTTTGTGATTATTTTCACTAGTATATGGTTAGTACAAGTATAATATTGTATTCAAACGTAAGAATGTATATCCGACAAGAAAGAGGCTGTCTCTATAGTGAACAAAACAAATGATTTAACAAATTCGAAATATCATGGCAATTTTAGATTATGGAATAAAGACAACAGCAGTGTATTAACTGGACATAATTACTACTAGTATATAAAGAATAGACGTATGTTAGCCCAATTTTAAACTTCATTTTGATAACGTTAATCTTCATTACACTATTTAATCTAAATATGTTCACATTGACCTAAACTCGGTGTTGTGTTAGTGTAACTCACACGTAAACAAAACACAATTACGTTCCCATTGATAAAACTCAATGTTTGCATGTTTTGTCTACATGCAGTCGATAGTCAATGTAGGCCTTTGTGTAGGTTAAGTGTACACAAAACTAGACATTTAGGACATTATTTTTACCATGTATATTTGAGGAAGAAACGGTTTTTTAATAAAAATTGATATGTATAACAATTATTAATAAAGAAATATTTGTCTAAACTTGATATATTAATTTGTTATAAAAAAAACTTTAGGTAGATTTATTAACCCCTTACCAAGACTCAAAGTATCATCATTGCCGAACACATAATTCATTTGAAAAGGTCTTACCGAATCGACTAAACGTACACGGAAATATTTGCCACTGGTCTTTACTTAAACAACTCATAAATTTATTACTAACAAAGTGTGAGGTAAATTGTATTGTTTTTCTAGTATCTCGGATCCATTAAAATACACATAGAAATAAAATAAAAACATTACCCCCTCCTTTTGCTAAATACTCCTTAGAGAGGAAATACCATTCGAATCAAACAAAAAAGATAGAAATGTAGTGATCCTTAACATCTCAATCCTTTTTCTTCGTCTGATAGCACGCTGCTTCAGCCTACGTTTTATAAGCCGTAATCGAGACATCTTTAGTATCTTTAAACTACTGCAAATCATCAAAATTGCGATCACAAAGGAGCAACCACTTAAGTTAAAAAATGAGGAGGTTATATATTTTTCTGAGTCAGAATTATTTTCGCGCGAACGCTTTTATTTAGTTTTTTTTTCGATGCTAGCAATGAATTTTTTTTTTCAATGTTTAAAAGCAATTAATTGAATTACCTGTTATGACCAAAATTAGCGGATAATGCATGGTTACGGAGTTTTAACTTTCAACATAAAATTGAAGGACCTCATAAAACACTATAATGAATGGGGAAACTCTGGATTCAGATTTTTTTTCCATCTGTATGACCAGAATATATATAATTTTTTTTATAAAATTGGGGGTCAGAATATTTTGAAGGAAAAATCCATTCCCCCCTTTTTTTGAAGTCAAATGGTCGTTCCCTAACTGCTAGAAAAGTTGTCCGAATAACTTGCATTCAGTTCTACGTAATGAACATTTAAATGACATATAGTTTAAAAGTGTGAACATATCTCATGTACAGGTAATTAAACAAGGTGTATAGATGTGAAATTTAATGTGAAACCAGTGTACATTACAATTAACTAATTGTAAACATGTTAACTATAGATGGCGTTTGGTGTGAACACGGCCTAATTGTCTATATAATCTGATAGAGGTGTTTAAATGTTTTCTTTTTTTGAAGTTAAATTATATAGTCAACGCTTGGTCAAGTATCAATCAGTTGTAATGAATAGTTTAAGATAACAGAAATATATCCTTTGTACGAATTCACGAGACCAAATGGTGATATGAATATATTACATCTAAAAAAGCACAAAGTAGTCGTTTCTTTCGATAACTACCGGCGATTTAAACTATTTTATATACAATACAATATTGAACACAAAAATCAATTGACAACCGTCTATGATTCTAAAACAATCTATATTTATATGTGTGTCTTGGAGATGTATGCTTCTTAATTTAGGTAATTTGAATTTGATGGCAGGTTATTTGATTTCATTAGTTGAAAAGTGAGCTTGCAGTGATTTCATTAGTTTAAATAGAATATGTCAGTTATATCATTGCATGGTATTAAACGTTTTCAGAATGAACATGAGAGAGGTTATGAACTCTTTTTTAAACATTGCAATACCACTGATTCAATGACGTTCACCTTATATAACATTATCGTACGATACCTCTGCTGGTGTACACTCAGTTTCTTAGGGTATCATCACTTCGGTAGTCAGTCGATTTAAAACAAACCTTTCTATAATTGTTCTTTTATGAAATTCTTATGTTGTACTGTAATACCACTGTCCCAGGTTAAGGGGAGGGTTGGGATCGCGCTAACATGTTTAGCCCGGCCGCCTCATTATGTATGTATGTACCTGTCTCAAGTCAAGAACCTGTAATTCAGTGGTTGTCGTTTGTTGATGTGTTACATATTTGTTTTTTGTTATTTTTTTTAAATAGATAAGGCCGTTAATTTTCTCGTTTGAATTGTTTTGGGCCTTTTATAACTAACTATGCGGAGTGGACTTTGCTCATTGTTGAAGGCCGTAAGGTGACCTATAATTGTTAATTACTGTGTCATTATGGTCTCTTGTGGAGAGTTGTCTCATTGACAATCATACCACATCTTCTTTTTTATATTTAACTTTATTTGGTTAATTGTATGTAGGACCATTCATTCATAAGATTAAGATTATTACTAACTGCTATACCCCTATGTTTGAAATTTTTACCTATCATGTGTGTTTGTTTCGTTAATACATCGTTGTCAATAAAAGTGAATTTAATGCGACCGTCATACAAGTTAGAGATTAAGCTAGCTATAAAACCAGGTTTTATCCACCATATTCTCAATAATAAAATGCATGTACCATGTCAGGAATATCACAGTTGTTATTCATTCGTGTAAAGTGTTTGAACATTTGATTTTGCCATTTGATTACGGACTTTCCGTGTTGGATTTTCCTTAAGAGTATTTTTGTTATTTTATTTTTTTAAATAACTCTTTAACTGTTTTAGTGTTTAAGTATCATTGGCTCTGAAATAATCGGCTTTGATCGTATATGTAGAAAATGTTTTCCCGTGTATTTCACACCATTTTGCCACTTTCTATTGAACTTAGCTGGAATCAACATCACGTGTTTTATGAATTTCCTGTTTAGACTGTCATCAAAGTGAGAGGGTTAGCACTATAAAACCAGGTTTAATCCACCATTTTCTACATTTGAAAATGCCTGTACCAAGTCAAGAATATAACAGTTCTTGTCCATTCGTTTTTGATGCGTATTGTTATATGATTTTGCCATGTGTTTATAGACTTTCCGAATTGATTTTCCTCTAAGTTCAGTATTTTTGTGATTTTACTTTTTACAAAAGTAGGATTTTTTTCTAACTATAAAGGATTACCTAAGCTGTAATTGGATTTTTAGGTCCTCAATGCTCTTCATCAATGTACTTGTTTTGCTTTCGGCGTATCTAGGACATGTGATTATTGGGTATTTCACTGAACTAGTACATATTTGTTTAGGAACCAGCTGATGTCCACCTCTGAGTGCGGGATTTTTTTCGTTGCATTGAGGATAGGTGGCCTTCGGCTGTTATCTGCTCTTTTTTCGGATTGTTGTCTCTCTGACATATTCTCCATTTCCATCCTCAACGATATTGTTTGTACTACTTCTAGAAATCCATGGTCTTGTAAATTCACGGACATATGCCACTATATAAATGCCAGAACACGTTTCGTTGAATGTAAGAAGACAATTTAATACGCCATGGGTGCAACATATACATCGTTTCGTCGTCTGAACTTCTAATTACCGAACGTGACTGATTCCCGATTGTGACTGTTTTGCTGAGTGTGAATTTGCATTGCTATAAAACGTGTCACGGTATTTTTTTTTTTTTTTTTTATCTCAAATTGATGGATTTAGTTTTGATGTTATATTTGATATTCTCATCGGATTTTGTCAAATATCTTAACGTCTATTCTATTATATTCGTGTGTTTTGGTAAAGATAATTAATCACCCCCTTCATTTATTAGAATTTAGTTTGGTTCAACGAAATTTATACGATATATTTGGTTTACAGTTTGATTCAGAAGAAACACCGACATCGCTAGATGTTACAATTAATTGTCTAATCACTACCACAATTTGATATACATAAGTATTGTCATTTTCATCGTTGTTAATAAATGTAATATCAGTATTACAAATCTAATCTTGTATAAATCCTAATTCTATCTTATTTTTGGTAAATTTTTGAACAAATTCAAATGTGACGTCACTTTGTGTTTTTTTAATTTTATTTCAAATATGACGTCATCTTGTGCGTTGAGGCTTTGGCTAACTCGGCTATGTATTTTTATGTGCTGGATTAGGTTTTTTATGTAATATATTCGTCGTTTTTATGTAGTTAGTCGCCACTTCAGCTTTATCATGTATATCTATTATACAGTCAGTTTATAAAATTTACTGTTTTCAAAAGTATTAATTATTCTAAATAATAAGGATGTTCTTATCCCAGGCAGAAAACCCTAGCCGTACTGGGCACAATTTTTTGGAACTTTTAGTCCTCAGTGCTCTTCGACTTGTTTTGGCTTTCGAACTTTTTTCATCTGAGCGTTACTGGTTAGTCTTGTGTGAACGAAATGCACGTCTGGCGTATTAAATTTTAAACCTGGTACCTTTTGTTAGCTATTATTCGTGTGTTTCTGTGTCCTATATGTTCTCCCAATTATTTGTATTTTAGTCTTGTCATGTAATGTTGTCATTTAAATGTTATGTTTAACATTGCCATAAAAGCTGGAGGTTTGGTATGCCACAAAACCTGGTTCAACTCACAATTTTCTTCTTAATATGACCTGTATCAAGTCAGGAAAATGGCAATTGTTTTATTAGAATTCGTTTATGTGTGCGTTACGTTTTAATGTTGTGTTCCGTTGTGTTGTTGTTTTCCTCTTATATTTGTTGCCTTTGCTTCAGTTTTAGTTTGTAACCCGTATTTGGTTTTTTTTCTCAATCGATTTATGAGTTTCAAACAGTGGTATACTACTGTTGCCTTTATACGTTCACGGAGCGCTGAAACTAAGCCGTGCATTTGTTATAAATACGCCCCTTTCTTCTATTAAGTTTCAACCTAAAAGTTTAAATACAATATATTAGAATCAGTTCCCGGTTACGACTGACAGAACAAGGCTCCGGGTTAAACTATTTTGATATTTCATAGTGCATAAATGTCAGAATATATTATTGTGTTGAATTTTTTGGAACCTGTTGTAGGGTTGAACAATTCTAAATGACTTAAATTCGATTAATAGATACAACCAAATAGGAAACATATATGATATTTTAAAACGATAAACCTGTCTAAAACGGTGTTAGGGAAAGCACTGCCAGGATTTGTTCTAAGGTAAAACTGTCATAATGTGTTATATGGTAGACTAGATTCTGCAAGGAAGTCTTCATTAGGAGTCTATCCAAGTTACAAACATCATGAGTATTAGTTAGCCAATGATTATTTATTGTCCTAATCGTGCGGATATGGACTAGGAGTTCTTCGTGAAAACTGTCTTAAAAGTTTAAAAAAGTTTAAGGTCAGTCTCATTTTATGTGTATTATGTAGTCCAAATTGTTTTCTATTATTTATAATTTAATATCCCATTAATTTCTATTCTTAAGTTTTGTACATTGTTCTCTATTCGTTTTTTAGCTGCTCTTATTTTCAATTCTGTAAACTCATTCAACCTTCATTGAAAACCATTTCAGAATTGAATGCTTCTTTTTGTAACTTTATTGGGGTGTAAAAGCGTTGACCGAAGTACATTTTGTATGAAGCGCGGAGGCGCTTCATTCTAAAAATTTACGCACGGTCAACGCTTTGACAACCCTATGAAGTTACAAAAAGAAGCATTCAATACGTATAATTACATTTTTTAGCTATGATTATGAAAACAAAAAAAATATATTCTTTTTATTTAATTCACCTGTGCACTTTTTTGTGGAACCACGTGTTATCATGAATGAGAAGTTTTATTGAGTGATGCAATTGCTTAAGGAGTAACATGTGATGTGCAGTTTGCACATCAAAATAAAGTATTATAATGAAACATACATCTAATGTAATTATAACATCATATCGATATATTTCTGCTTGCAAGCTGATCAATATTTTTTACAGGTGTTACAGGATTTTACGATGGACCGAAAAGTTACGTACAAGAAACAGGATTATGAGTCCATTAAAAAAACATGTTTAAAGAAAGGAGACCTTTTTAGTGATACTGAATTCCGTCCAAATAATAAATCAATATTCTTTAGTAAAATTGACGATGATATTGAATGGAAAAGGCCGATGGATTTATGCAGATCGCCAAAGCTTATAGAAGACTTCAGCCCTTATGATTTACGCGAAGGGCAATTTGGAAATATGTGGTTTGTGACAGCCATTGGTGCACTTATATCAGACAGGGAAAGGGTTAAACAGGTGTGTTAAATTATCGGTAGGATTATTAACAAATGAATCAGAAAAAAAAACACAAATTTTATCCTCCATTAACGTGTACAAAAAGTTCTAAAAACCATAACACATCATACAAACATTGTTCACATAATGTTATTTGAATTAAACTTGTATAATGGAATGAATTAACGATACAATCCGTTTCTTAAAAGTATATTAATAAATATATAATGCAATTAAAAACAGCAAATGTTGAATAATAAGTGGTATGCAGAATATCAAATTATACTTAATCATATAAAGTTCAAATATCGGTTTTTAACTATTTTGATAAAAACATATTACAATGAATTACCAAAGCAGCATATAAACATAAGTCAATGAGTTTGATGCAAAGCCAAAGAAAATCAAACCTTCTGTACACAAAACCATTAGTTGGTCAGTCTAGATGATTCGTATTGGGAATTTCTAGAATAATAATTGTAAAAAAGACAATATGGTGTTTTACATCAGGTAGATTTTTTCCATTTTTGCAGTTTGAAAATAAAATAATTGGTATTTTCTTTTGAAAAGAATTCATATTAAACATTCTCCTCAAGAAATTCTTGTATAACAAAAGCAACATTAATTGTTGTACAATCATTTGTTTAATATCTAATCATTTATATTTTGATTTCCTCTATACATGTATCTCCAAATAGTTGCTTTTACTCTCCTGGCAGCTCCATTAATAGAAAAAAGAAAAGAATTTAAACTTAGAATTCACTTTCTTCATTTTAACATCTTTTTTATAATTGTTGTTTTTTATTGCTGATCAGTGGTCATAACGCTATCGTATGATTCTTTTCTTCTGTGATTTTGGAATATATGTATTTATAATTAACAAAAACAGATGAAAATTAAATTTCGTATTGTGTGACATTAAGTATAATTTTAAGATTAACATATATATATTTCATTAACTCTCTGAACTCGACTATCAACTGCTCTTAATTTTCACAGACCCTAAACAAAATGTGGTTCTGATTGGCGTTGTCCTATTTTGTGAAAGCAGAGGGATTGACAGTATTGCCACCTGATAACAATATGACACAATACAGCTAAACTTACATTAACTTTTGATCCTTTCGGGGTTGTTATAACTCAAATGTATATTATGTACATATTTCAACAATTTAACCGTAATCTATATTTTTTCTAACCGGGTGCTTTAGATATGTAAGATGCACATGCTATATATTACAGCATAGAATGTATTAGTTATAGCATATGCTGTATAAATAATAGCATATGCTCTATAGTATAGCCTACGCGACATGAATTACAGCATAGGGTACATAAATTTTAGCTTTAACTGTAGTTTATATATTAGTATTTGCTGTATTAAATGTAGCCTACTCAAGACAATTTACACTTGACCTTTTCTGTACGCCATACTTTAGCATTATACTATGTGCATTATCTTAAAAAGTAAAAACACAAAAATACTGAACTCCGAAGAAAATTCAAAAAGGAAAATCCAAAATCAAAAGGCAAAATCAAAAGTCCAAACACATCAAACGAATGGATAACAACTGTCATATTCCTGACTTGGTACATGCATTCTCTAATGAAGATAATTTTATCATTTTCTTGCCAATTTTGTGGACTTTCCCATTTTGTAATGATATATTAAGAGTAAATAAAGAGAATACATTAATTGTCAATCGCGACGATTGTTTTTTGCGTATTTAAATTTTTAATCTGTTAAAAAAGTTTAGGTTAAACACGACTGCACAAGGCATTTTTGAGTCATAGTCACTCATTCAATCAATTTTAGAACGTCACTACGTCAATAATACAAGTACTACTGTAAACCAACTTATTTTCGCGGATACCTTATTTCGCGTTTTAACCTTTCTTGACCACTTCGCGGCTATTTAACTTCGCGATTTTCTGATTTACTTGATGAAGTTTAATAAGGAACGATCCAATTTTTACATATTCGCGACGACTTATATTCGCGTTATTTTTCTACTCGCGAAGATCGCGAAAATAAGTTGGTTTACAGTATTCAGTCATATCGTTTGCAGTCAATTAATATCTGTTCTGTCTAATTTTCAGTATTTCACTTTTACTTAATCAATCATGCTCATCTGGAAACGAAATTGTTTAGGATTGACATTAATTTAAAAAAAAAAACATTTTTATGCTCAAACTTTTGAAAAACAGTTGAATAGGACTAAAATTCATCTGCAAGTAACGGAATCTATTTCTTATTACAGCAAAGCAAAGGCATGTGGCAACTTGTTTGTACACACAGTTATACATTTTAAAATGGTTCTGCCTAAAATGATAAAAACCGAACTTTTAAATTAACGTTTTAAAAATAACCATGGTTTTAAAGACAGTTGGTTTTCATATATTTGATTACATAAATCTCTTTCTTATAACATTTGCAAATACATGTATAAGGAATATCACTAGAAACATATCAAGTTACATGTACAATGACAGAAAGACTTGACAAATACACAAATCGAGTAATGTACGCAGCAAATGATTCTATATGATATAATTATATTCACTTCTTGAAGGTTATTCCACATCTGAAGAAACAAGAATGGAAAGGGGTCATGGAGAAGCAAGACTATGCAGGAGTGTTTGAGTTCCGTTTTTGGAGGTTTGGAGAAATTATTACCATTGTAGTCGATGACAAGCTTCCAACGAAGAATAACAAGTTATTGTTCTGTCAATCTGAGACTCGTGAAGTATTTTGGTGTGGCTTGCTAGAAAAAGCTTACGCTAAGTACGTAAACATTTTAAAATTTGATTAGAGAAATTTATATGAAACTGGTGAATCAATCCTTTCTAAGTATATGCTACAATAAAAACAACGCAATTTGGAACTATTCATCGCGCCGTTGTTATATCTTATTTAGCATTTTATTTTAAATTGAAGGGTTACACAATAATCTGTACAATTTTGAAATGTTTAAAATCTATGAATAGCTGGATTTATATAGTTAAACATATTTTTTGTTTTGTACATTTTGCATTGCGTTGCTGAATTCACAGCCGCTGCGAAACAGGCCAGTATTGTAGAAGGTTGGCTACTTAGAACACTCGGCCACATAGGACCATTGCAAAAACTTTGTTAATCCATTTGAACAAGATAATCAAGTACCTGCAACGCTATGAAAAATGTAAATCACAAAAATACTGAACTCCAAGGACAATTCAAAAACGGAAAAATCCTAATCAAATGGCAAAAATCAAAAGCTCGAACACATTAAATGAATGGACAACAACAGTCCTATTCCTGACTTGTTATAGGCATATAAATATGCCGAAAATGGTGGGTTTAACCTTGTTATATAGCTAGTTAAACCTCTCACGTGTATGACAGTTAAAACGAGGTTGAATTTACCATTTTTTTTAAATTAAGAAAATGCCTGTACCAATTCAAGAATGTTACAGTTGTTTTCCATTCGTTTGATGTGTTTGAGGTTTTTTTTAACTTGCCATTTTATAAGGACTTACTCTTATGGTTGTGATTTTTTTCTGACATGAATAGGTTTCTCAAATCACTCTGCACGGAGTTCGATAAGAAAATTTGCATTAATTGTATAGACTATCCAGCATCATAAGACAATATAAAGGCATTTCCATTGGCTTGGTTAGGTTAATGGTCATGTTGATGACTTTGTACAATTCGTCCATGCTAATTACATATGTAATTTCTCAAAAATATATAAAACACTCGCACTTTTCACCTGCCAATCTTATTTTGGTCAAATTTTATTACATTCGGAAGTGTACAAAAATTCATAAAATATCTTAGAATATTTGATGTTAAAGTTTGACCCTGGACAAGACATATGACGTCAAACTGGAATGTAGAAAAAACTAGATCGACGATTATTACAATTTTTCATTTATCACAATGAGAGTGTTGACCATAAGAGAAAAATGTTGCAACAACTTGTAAGAACTATGAATCACTTGAGAAGATTGATTCAATAGTACAAAAAATACTCGCCGAAATTTCGTTTATTATTCTATTGAAATTGAATAACTCGAGTTGATACCAAGCGGTATCCCATTTTCATTCGTTATGAAACCTACAATTCCGTTTTGTATTTTTGATTTGTTGTTATTTTTAATTTAACACGCTGGCGTACGATATTTACATGCACAGGATATTTTCATTAAAGTGAGAGGGTTAGCGCTATAGAACCAGGTTTAATCCACGATTTTCTACATTTGAAAATGCCTGTACCATGTGTACCAAGTCAGGAATATGACGGTTTTTGTCCATTCGTTTTTGATGCGTTTTGTTATTTGATTTTGCCATGTGATTATGGACTTTCCCAATTGATCTTCCTCTAAGTTCAGTATTTTTGTGATTTTACTTTTTTCAACTACAATGTATAATCAACTTTTTATTTACAATGAGACCATTTAATAAACAAGTCATGTTCTATTCACAGAGTGTATGGTGACTACGAGTCGTTAACAAACGTGGATGCAATAGATGCATTGGTAGACTTTACAGGTGGCGTTGCTGAAAGAATAAACCTACGCAATGTTAACCTAAAAGACGAAAAGAGACGAGTAACACTGTTTGGGAAATTAAAAGCCGACTGTGAAAACAAAGCACTTATGATTTGCTATATTCAGGTAAATATGACCAATTTTTTTTTCTATCAAAGTCTTATTTATTCGCCTGTTTGTAATTAAAATGAAGGCAATTTTTAAAGCATAAACTGGTGAACAGTGTGAAGGATATCATCGTCCAATTCAATACACAGAATTACATACTGTCCTTATGCGTTTTAGACGGCGATTATCATTATAAAAATTCAATCACTTCTTCCCAAATTCTGTGAATAGTATGTCAAACTAGACCACGTGAATTACATAGAGAAATACAACATAGATTGTCATACTAAAAGTAAAATGAAGTAAAAGGGTTTTAATTAATGAAATATTATAAGTATCACCAAATCAATCTATATTAACATTTTAATTTGTCTTTCACTGGTTTCTGTTTCAAAGCAAGAACATTATTTTTTTATTAAAAGAAAGTTTCGATTGAACGCAGTCTGTAAAACCAGTCAATTTTACTACAATTTGAAAAAGGATAAATACAAAGCGGTTGAAAACATTAGCGATCCCCTATTTTCGAATATTAATGAACACAATCGTTGTTGAAATATATATATATATAAAGAAGATGTGGTATAATAAATTATAAGCTTCATTGTATAAATACAAACATCACAGCATCACTCGACAACAACTGAATAACAAGCTCCTGACCTGGGATAGGCACATACATAATGTGGTGAGTTTAAATATGTTAGCGGGCGTCCGACCCCGCCCCTTACACGGGACATTGGTGTAACAGTACTGCATAAGAACACAGAATATAATCAGTTAAAATACAGCTAACAAAACTACAGAGTAAACGTGGCAGAGTACATGTATATCTAAACAACAAAACTATATTAATAACAGATCTGTGAGTGGTTGCAGCTACTGACAAATTGTTCAAAAACAATAACAACTAATAAAGTTAGACATGCACGTTGATATAAATTATCAATTAGTTCACATCCAACTTCCAATTAAGATAAAAGACGTCATAAGCAGTAAGAAAAAAAATATGACCTTGTATAATGCCATGATAAAGGTAACGATATATTGTAGAGCTATGGATTTGCATATGTATATACGTGTTTTGTTAGCAATAATATTGAGTTAACATGTTCATAAATATCAATTATATGACAAATCACAAAAAATAAAATATAAAAAATAACAAAGAAATACCATATTTCAGTGTTGGTGCTTAACATTAACGAGGGAAAGATAACGATTTTAAACATGTTGAATTATTAAGGATAACGAACATAATGTTTGTGTACCTCTAAAAAAAAACCGGTCGTCACAATTTGAAAAGTTTTCAAACATGGAATTCCTTTGAAGACACTATTGTACATTTCAGTGCATACCTGGGGAGCGTGGTAAAGAATTGCCACAAGGCTTTGTTCTCGGGCATGGCTACAGCATAACTCATGTCAAAGAAATAATAAATGACAAAACACAAGGACAAGGAAAATTACTGATGATTAGACTGGCTAATCCATGGGTAAAGGATGAATGGAATGGTCCATGGTCTGAAAAGTATGATTTTACTCTTCAAATTTAAAAAATATATCAAACGTAAACCAATATTCGTTACCTGATAATTGAAGGCGATGTGCTCTTTTGTGGTAACGGTACTCACTGTCCTATTTTAGAGGATGATCAGGTGCACGCCAACATGTCAAACCCAACCACATTCTGTATGGTATTTTTTTAGACAGAGGACAATAGGTTCTTAGAGGTTGTCTTTATTACTGTATATCACATTGATTTTGTTTCTTGGTTTGTTCAGTAATCAACTTGTTGGTTTTATAAATTTGTGTTGAGCATATTTGGTGACATAATGCTCTTTAACTTAGACCTGTATTTTGCGTTTTTTACTTTTTTTTAGATGAGCCTTTTGTAGACATCTAAGTCTGGCGTACAAAATTATTTTACTGTTATCTATGATGAAAATAAAAATGAAAAGATTGAAGTGAATGAACCTGAACCCAATCCGAGTATATACAGTGAAACCTGACTAAACCGAATCCTGAATAAACCGAAAATCTGTACAAACCTGTAAACATGTTTTAAGCACCACCATCTCAAATTATGTGCGTTCTGAACTTGATAAACCGAACATCGGTCAAAACCGAACAAAATCTTAAGTCCCGAAGAGGTTCGGTTTGAACAGGTTTCACTATACTAGTAAACTTAACTATTTTTTCCAACGTCAATGTCAACTAAACAACTAACAATATAAAGGGACACATTTTTGTTAAAGCATTCAGACTAAACCATAAAGGTATATATCCATGTATTATCAAACCAGATGTATGTATATATGAATGAATTAATAGTTTATCGAATATGGTTGTGTAGATCCTTTGGAATTATTTTAAAATCAAATTGGCGCATTTTTGTTTTATTTTTAAAGCTTTTAGATGATATTGGTTATGTGAAACTAAATACACAGCAAATATTGTATTTAAGCATTAGTAATAGTGACTGTTTAAGAAAAAAAACGTCATTTCATGATTACGAAAATTGGTATTACACTGTTATATTATATTTTCATTTAAAAACTGTAGATGTCGAATGCAGCGTAAAATATTTCGGTTCTATTATTATTTTCCAGCTCAAAAGAATGGCAAAAACTTGAACCACCACTGGAAGCTGAACTGCAAGTATCAAAAGACAAAGGAGAATTTTGGTAATAATGACATTTTTTTTTATTAATCATAGAGTTTAACTTTGTTTTATCGACTAAAACATATTATAAATTTAATAACACTATCCGACAAATCTTGGTTATTTGGATGTTCTGAAGCAAAAAAGTTTTATCATCATGACTTTTTTGGCTGATACGATTTGTCAGTGTCTCAATTTGGTGACATGGTTTGGCGTCTTAAATTTGTATAGACTTAGTAAAGTCGTCAGATATATGACTGTATCCATATGTTAGAAACTAAATCTGAAACCAAATTAACAAAATATACAAACGCAAACATATATAACCGAGATCTAGAGAGCAAATAACAGTCTTTACGAATAGACAGGTTATTACCGGTAGGAATAACGGTGACAACACTTTTACCAGAAGTTCGATCTGTATTAAAAATCCGGTTAAAGCGTTCGTCTGAGATGTCCGTTCAATTACTTTCAATCTAGAAAATATCAACAATATCACGATAGGAACCAGTATGTCGCCTTTTTGCAGCTAGGTTTTTGTATTTTAGTTTTACTTTGAAGAAATCACGTACTGAATACGTTGGACAGGTTTTTATTAGCTCGGAATAGCGTTTTGTCTCAGCCAAATTTTGTTTTCGTACTAGGTTTGATACTATCGGGTTGGGAGTAACCGTGCTTACTTGGAATGGTGGAAGTATGGATCAGACATCGTTGATCCCACTGGAAAACTTATTATTGATAACAGTTATATTCGGGTGCATGTTCAAACAATCTTTTTTTAAATGGGAACATACTGCATTATTATGGATACTTCTGTCTAAAAAAGTGTCTCTTTCCTTATTTTATTGCTCTTTTGTCTTCTGCAACTTCTTCTACATGTGTTGTTAAATTGCCAAAATACATCCCTGTCTTAACTTAAAAGTATATTCACCTTCCTTAAAACAAGCCGCATAGTTGTGCTAAACAAATAAACTCATCATAGATACCAGGGTTAACATTTAATATTTAAGCCAGACTCGCGTTTCGTCTACAAAAGACTCATCAGTGACGCCCGAATCAAAAAATGTTTAAAAGGCCAAATAGAGCACGAAGTTGAAGAGCATTGAGGACCAAACATTCCGAAAAGTTTTGCCAAATACAGCTTAGGTAATCTTTTCCTGAGGTAGAAAAGCCTTAGTTTTCAAAATTTCAAAGTTGTGTTAACAGTTAATTTATAATTATGAACATATCAACGATAACTCAAGTCAACACAGAATTGCTGACTACTGGGCTGGTGATACTCTCGGGGAAATGAATCTCCAACAGCAGTGGCATCGACCCAGTGTTTGCAAATAAACGCATCATAGATACCAGGATTAAAATTTAATATTTACGCCAGACGCGCGTTTCGTCTACAAAAGACTCACCAATGACGCCCGAATCAAAAAATGTTTAAAAGGCCAAATTAAGCACGAAGTTGAAGAGCATTGAGGACCAAACATTCCTTAAAGTTTTGCCAAATACAGCTAAGGTAATCTATTCCTGAGGTAGAAAAGCCTTAGTTTTCAAAATTTCAAAGTTGTGTTAACAGTTAATTTATAATTATGAACATATCAACGATAACTCAAGTCAACACAGAAGTGCTGACTACTGGGCTGGTGATACTCTCGGGGAAATAAATCTCCAACAGGAGTGGCATCGACCCAGTGGTTGCAAATAAACTCATCATAGATACCAGGATTAAAATTTAATATTTACGCCAGACGCGCGTTTCGTCTACAAATGACTCATCAGTGACGCTTGAAGCAAAAATATTTAAAAGGTCATAAAAAGTACGAGTTGAAGAGCATTGAGGACCAAAAATTCCTAAAAGTTTTTGCCAAATACAGCTAGGATAATCTATTCTTGAGGTAGAAAAGCTTTAGTATTTCAAAAATTCAAAGTTTTGTTGACTGTTAATTTCCAATTATGAACATATCAATGAAATCTCAAGTCAACACAGAATTGCTTACTACTAGGATGATGTTACCCTCGGGGAAATACATCTCCACCAGCAATGGCATCGACCCAGTAGTTGCAAAAAAACTCATCATAGATACCAGGATTAAAATTTAATATTTACGCCAGACGCGCGTTTCGTCTACAAAAGACTCACCAGTGACGCTCGAATCAAGAAATGTTTAAAAGCCTAAATAGAGTACGAAGTTGAAGAGCATTGTCGACAAAAAGTTCATAAAAGTGTTGCCAAATACAGCTAAGGTAAATTATGGCTTTAGTTTGGTTGGCGCGTTAACTCGTTAACAACAATTCTGGACCTCAACGGAATCAAGAGGAAAAACGGCTAAAAACGACACTGCATAACTGTACTAGTCACAATAAATTATTTGTTGGTCTATACGATTAGCCTTGTTTGCACATACTAGCAACATGATTGTGCGATCTTAGAACTTTATTGCATACCAGTACAATAGTCTGATCTGTGTTAAACTGTTTGTGTCATACCACGATTAGAATAAAAATAATTGAAAAAATGCGAAGTTTTTTACGGGAGTGATTTTACCACGGTAGAGAAGTCTAAAAGTTGATTGAAAGACTAGAATTGACTTAATGACTTATTGGTCATTCTTTATAGCAGTGTTTAGATCAAAATAACTGTTTCAAATCAAAATGTGTTTTCTATTGTTGGAAGTAAAAAATCAACGCATAAATATAGTTCTAGTATTACAGATAGCATCAATTGAATTGACTAACAGAACGAACGGCGTAACTGACCTCTTTCGAATATTATCATTTAATTTTAGAATTTGAATTACGATATCATCTTTATGTATACATCATGTTCACTTATGCACTTTTCAAAATCATCTATAAAACAATTATTTTTTAACAGGATGGTGTTTGATGATTTTTTAAACCATTTAACAAATGTTGATATATGCCATATTGTGAAGCCATCCAGCGAGTTTATACTGCATTCTGAGTGGACAGGTCGTTCTGGGGGTTGTGACTATACATCACAGTCGTTCCTAAGCAATCGACAGGTACGTTTAGTAGAATTTTTGTCAAAAGGACTAGCTAGAATGCAATATTTCTAACATCTTTCGTTCGAGATTTCAGGTCATCTGGGAAAACATGCATTTCATTTCAACGTACATCAGACATTTTCAATCGCACGTGAGCCGAAAAACGAGGTCGCATCAGAGATGCTTATGGTTTTGATGCTGATAAGTCAACTGTCGCATTTATTCCAGACCTATGTTTTATATACAGGGACAACTAAAGAATTCAAAGTTTTTATGGTGAAAATTGGGAACATGCTACTAGGATAGAGCTAATGTATTGCCATAGAGATAATATCAGATAAACAAACAAAATCGTCCATAAAAAAAAAAAAAACGATCCTTCGTTTCTGCTACATATATACCATTTTTATCAAGTCTTTAATCAAAATATTTAGAGTGAATAATAGTATCATTTTTTTTATTAGCAAGAAAATAAATCGAAACTGTTCATAAAGTACATGATATCGAATATTTGAACTTTCACACCCTTCACTTATATTTACTACCTATTTCAATCGTCATGTTTAAGGTGGTATATAACACTATAGGAAGGTAACTCAGTAAAAATCAATTGAACGTTTTAATTACATTATATTGTTCAAGAAATATTAAGCATATCAATGATCGAAATTGGTGTTAGTAAAACTGCTATGTACCCAACGAAAAGTTACCGATCAAGTGTATGGTTCTATTTTTTTTTTTTTATTTTTATTTTTTTTGATATATGGTCAAAGTAAACATTTTGTGAAATTTTTTGAAAATTAAACGAGCCAAATTGATTTAAGTAAAGGTATGCACCACCTTCATCATTGTCTTGCACTGTAATCGCCTAATGTGTGTATGTCTTTCTATTGAAATTCTTACATTACATTTCATACATATACGTTTGTTTAGTTTATCATTGAAATACAAAAAGACGAAGATGAACTCCACGTGTCCTTAGAGCAGCATGATATACAACCTATTAAATCGCATACCGGAAGAACGCTAAATACAATTGGATATTCAATTATGAAGGTATAATTAATTTTAGTTTTAGTCTTATGTTGGTTTTTTTTTAAGTTATATCAAGCTACTTCTCCGGTGTATCATAGTTATGTCTCGCATTGACGCGTTTGTTGATTTTTTTTTTCGCAAAAAGTAAGATTTGTTAAATCATAAAAAAATCAAAAGTAGGGTAGAGTACCCTTCATATTTATCCGAACCCTGCAAACATTATTCTTCCTGTCCGAAGACATATATCATGCATGTGTTTTCCTTACAATGATAGTAACAATCATTAGGAAATAAATAAAGGCAACAGTAGTATACCGCTGTTCAAAATTCATAAATCGATTGAGAAAAAACAAATCCGGGTAACAAACTAAAACTGAGGGAAACGTATCAAAAATAAGAGAACTTCGACACAACAGAGACACAACACCGAAATGTAACACACACAGAAACGTACTATAATGTAACAATGGCCATTTTCCTGACTTGGTACAGGGCATTTCATGAAAAAATTGTGGGTTGAACCTGGTTTTGTGGCATGCCAAACTTCCCGCTTTAATGGCAGTGTTAATTATAACATTAAAATGACAACATTACACGACAGGGTTACAATAAATAAACAGATAAATTGGAGAAAATATAAGACAGAGAAACAAACGAATAATAGCCATCAAAAGGTAACAGGTTAAAAAGATATTTTTATACGCCAGACGCGTGCTACGTCCACACAAAACTATGCTCGGATGCAAAAAGTTCGAAAGCCATAACAACTACAAAGTAGAAGATTGACGAGGACCAAAAATTCACCGGTTATACTTATATGTAAAATAGCAACAATACCGTATTTAAATAGATGGAAAAAACTATCCTATTCCGGACTTGGTATATCAAGTGTTTTATTCATGTCATATTCTTAATTTTCCTTTATTTATTAACGCTGGCTTTTACTTTCTAAAAGAAATGTGGATTTGAAATTGGAAAGATTAACTTGTTGTTGTTCTTTAGTTTTCAATTTTCCTTTTTTTCCTTTAGTTTGCTTAATAGACATTTTAAGGGGTAGTCAAAAAATCATTTTACTGGTTACTTATGAAAAATATTTATAAAAAAAATAGTTGGTACATGAACCTACAATCATGTCATCCAAATATTTGAATGCATTAAACCTCTTCTTTCATTTGGATTCAGGATAATGTTTTCAGAAATACAAAGCTTTGTTGTTTTTTATGCCCCAGTTACGGGCATTATGTTTTCATTATGGTCTGTGCGTCCGTTCGTCCGTCTATCCCGCTTCACGTTAAAATATTTGGTCGAGGTAGTTTTTGATGAAGTTGAAGTCCAATCATCTTGAAACTTATTACATATGTTCCTTATGATATGGTCTTTCTAATTTTAATGCCGAATCAGAGTTTTTAATTCATTTTCACGGTCCACTGAACATAGAAATTTATAGTGCGGATGGGGCATCCGTGTACTAGGGACACATTCTTGTTTTTTTTTATATTTTAAATACAGGTTGCAGAAAACAGATTGTACAGATTACACGTACCGGGTAAACTAATTGAAAAACCCGACATGATCAAAACTCGGAGCGTGTTTGGAAAACAAGTGTTGTCCAGTGGCAGATATGTAATCATTCCATGTACAAAAGACCAGAAAGAACATGGTCCATTTCTTTTGCGACTATATACCCACGGTAAAGCTAGTGTTAGGTATATATCAAACATGGATGAATTGTTTTTATTGTTTGTGCATTAAATTTAAAATGGTTTTAACATTTCTGAATGAAAAATCATAAAGTAATATACCTGATATAAGATTCTAAAGATTTTTTTTATCCAATATCGAAAATCTGTGTATTGGGTTTTGTGTATATTGTCTTTGTGATTTACATGTATATAAAATTGAGCATTGCCTTTTTTGTGACGTTACGCTTTTATATATTCTAAGGGGATGGTGAAAACCTCTACTCGATTTGTTTTGGCGTTTCAGTGACGTATTAGGCCAGAAAAAGTTTTATAAAAATATAGTATAATAGATTGTAAAATGTTAACCAGAATTTATTTAACCAAAAGATATACAAGACAGATAATTAAGAACAAAATAAAGTTTCATTTAAGAAGAGTAAAGTCTAACACAAAGACGTTTGTCAAGACCTTTGAGGGATGTACACCTTGAACATTTTATAAACAAAAAACATACGATACCTATTGAATATAACAAAATTGAAGTAAAAAGATATACGTTTCTTATCTTGACGATTTAACGGAAGAAAACATGGAAATTTCTCGGTTGAAATTCACATTTTCAAATCCTATTATCGGTATCATGTCTTGTCACGAAGGTACTGTTGTCTATTTAACTTAATTGTACTTATTATGTCATGTTGGCATATTCATAGGGAACTTACTGAAGAGGGACCTTCGACAATATGGCCATGTTTAAGTTTGCCATCCATGGTTACGACATTAGTCGTGATGAATGTAGAAAAGATTGAAAAACCACAAGGATCAACGGACGAAAGTATGAAACATAATTTATTTAAAGATTATATTAAATAAGTGGAAATTGTTTTCGGAATGTTATCAATTACAAATAATTCAACCGTAGTGTGTTGTCTAGTGATACGAATAAATTATGATTGACACAATTAAAAATGTTACGATCAGGATTTTAACAAGTGTTGTCATTTATATTAAGTTACAATTTATTTTAACATTAAGATTAAGGTATCTGAATTTTATTATGGAAACCTTTCCTATTCCCACCTTTTCAATTCTATTATTGCTGTACAAAATTGCCATTAATTGTCACAATATCATGAAACATTATTCTTCATATATTATAAACATTTTAATAATACAGTTAAAAATATTCACACGCTGCTGTTTATGTATTTTTGTAGGAACGGTCAAATTCTATCAAGTGAGGACATTTGACATAAACTGAAAAGAAAACTTGTTCTATGAAAAAAAGAACTTTCTTCAAATGTTATAAATGTTTAAATAATGCAATTGAAAATATGCACACTCTGCTGTTCGTGTAATTGGATAGGTACGATCAAATTCTATTAAGTGAGGCCATTTGACATTAACTAAAAAAAGAAATATTTTTTTCGATAAAAATACATTTGCTGATCTATGATGGTTAAAGAACTTTAAAGACTATGCAAATTTACCACGACTTTACTACAGACGCTTTTAATTATAGGAAAACATAATGGGATCAATTTAATTCATTCTATCGTTAACACAATTTTGTTTTATGATTTTTGACTTGAAATCCATAGGAAACAATTTTCGACAGGTCACCTTACTATCGGTACAAAATAGGAGGAACTAATTTTTTTTTTGCAATAATTTTGTCGTGTATAGAAAACTAAACAAAACATTGTAACCTTACTTTTGCTTCTTTAAGTTGAGTACTAGAATGTCCTACTTTAGAGAAGGGAACAAATATATATTTCCAGTCGTGTTGCACCAGGATTAAAACAGGACAACACTTGATAACGAATTTAAATGTGTATTGACTATCACACTTATCACCAATGTCTACATGATAAAAGGTTGAGAAAGAAGGCGGAAGCATTTAGAGGACGGTATCCATCACCAGAAATACTATAAATCTATGTAAAATAAATGAACTCTAACCTCTAAAATTTGAAACAATTTAAGATGCGCGTGCAATATAAAATATTTATAGTATGTAGATCTACCCTTTCGTTATATCAATATACATCGAAACTCACTCTTTTATAAGATTTTGTACACAAATTTTATTACAGGTTTTACTCCAAAAATTGTGATACAATGTGAAGGGGAGAAAGTTGTATCCAGAATTCCATTAGAGCTAAACGAGAAAAATGAATGGGAAACTAAATCCGACTTTGAACAAATTAAAGTTACCTTTTATCGTAAAAAGCCGCATCATCCTATTATTATGGAGGTATGTTCGTTATATTTGGTGTATTTGGAATCTAAAATCAAACTTTCTGAAGAATAATCGTAACGTCCATGTGCACTTACAATGGTTTGTAATTCATGGATATGAATTTTGAGATGTTGATTTTAAGATCAAGGTCAAAAGACTCACTATCTCTTCTCTACACTTATAATTCCTAATTGTGTGCCAACGTTTATCTTATCTGTTGCATGTCACGTGTTTAACTAACATTTGATGTATTTTGAATCTTTAATCAAACTTAATGAAGAATAATCGTGACGTCTATATGCAATTTTGTGTATTTCACGAATATTAATTTTGAGATGTTGATTTTAAGATCAAGGTCAAAAGACTCACTATCTCTTCTCTACACTTATAATTCCTAATTGTGTGCTAACGTGGATCTTGTCTGATGCATGTCGTGTGTTTAATATGACTTTTTGTCCGAAAACTCCTCATTTTGGTTTCACAAATAGTGTTTTTACGCTGATAAATTAAAACTATTTAAAAAATTACTGACGATCGTCATTGATATATATTGCGTTAAATATGAAATAGAAGAACACACAGTGTGCCGCGAATTTAAATTTTCAGCGAAGTGCACATTTTTTATAATATAATAATTATGCAGTCTTAAGTAGTTGTCGTTTGTTGATGTCAAGTGTTTGATGTGGTCAATAAGTGTTTCACGTTTCTCGTTTTTTTATATACTAGTAGATTATACCATTGATTTTCCCGTTTGAATGGTTTTACACTAGTTAGAATTTTGGTGGCTGTTTATAGCTTGCTGTTTGGTGTGAGCCAAGGCTCCGTGGTGAAGACCGTACCTTGACCTATAATGGTTTACTTTTATAAATTGTGACTTTGATGGAGAGTTGTCTCATTGCACTCACATCTTCCTATATCTATTTAGTAAAAAATACGAATTGAGACATTAACGAAAATTCGTTGCTACGAAAATGAAACAAAACTAGAAACAAGTCGAAGAAATAGGATGTGTATGCATTTGAAGTATAAAGCTATAGTGACATCTATGTCGTGCAAAAGTGAATTCCTAATTCGTGTGAATGAAAATAGAAAATATGACGACTAAATAAAAACTTCACAAAATGCTTGAAAAAAGTTTAAAAAACAACTCTGTAAAGCGGTTAAGGAGAAAAAATTGATACATTAGCGAGACAAAAAGAATAAGGACGTTATTATCATTATATATCGACCTTTTTATGATTAAATTTTAAACCTGGTACCTTTTGTTAGCTATTTTTCGTGTGTTTCTCTGTCCTATATGTTCTCCCATTTATTTGTATTGTAGTCCTGTCATGTAATGTTGTTATTTTAATGTTATATTTAACATTGCCATAAAAGCGGGAGGTTCGGCATGCCACAAAACCAGGTTCAACCCACCATTTTTTTCTTAAAATGTCCCGTACTAAGTCAGGAAAATGGCCATTGTTATATTATAGCTCGTTTCTGAGTGTGTTACATTTATTGTTGTTTTTCTGTTGTGTCGTAGTTCTCCTTCTATGTACGTTTCCCTCAGTTTTAGTTTGTAACCCGGATTTTTTTTCTTTTCTCAATCGATTTATGAATTTCGAACAGCGGTATACTACTGTTACCTTTATTTACGATACGAGGAGTATACGTTTTGTAATTCAAATATACTGTCAATAATGTGGTCATTTTTATAAATTTCCTGTTCACAAAACTTTGAATTTTTCAAAAAAACTAAGGATTTTCTTATCCCAGGCATAGATTAGCTTAGCCGTATTTGGCACATTTTTTTGGAATTTTGGATCCTCAATGCTTTTCAACTTTGTACTTGTTTGGCTTTATAAATATTTTGATATGAGCGTCACTGATGAGTCTTATGTAGACGAAACGCGCGTCTGCTGACCTAAATTATAATCCTGGTACCTTTGATAACTATATACAAATCTTCTTTCAGGTATTCAATAGCAATAAGATAATAGACGATTTTTGTTGTCAAGCAAGAGTAACCGATAATGGTGGTGAAGAAGGAAAATCTGTCAAATGTGATGTGTTTGGAAGAAAGAAAGAGAAATACACCCAGAAACCAGGATACATTCATGTTTTTGTCCAATCAAGTCACGATCTTCATTTTTTGTAAACTTTGTATTCATATCAGCGTTTCGACTTTCTGTTTCAAAAAGGCAGCATGGAAAATATTCTCACTGCTGCGATATTTTATGTATAAGTTCTATACGCAATGTTTTCGGTTTTGACCAGTTTAATAAACCACACGTTGATTATATTTTTCTTGTGTAATTTTCCCGCAATATACATTTGGTATATCAGAAATATTGCACCCAACAGTGTCCTTTATAACATAAAAAAAAAAAAAAAAATTCAACTGCAAAATTCGATCATTAAAAGAGATAGTAAACCCTATTAAATACTGTTGGTCTGAACAGGTTTTCTCTTCCAATACATCAAGCCAATCGAAAGTCATGTATATGGTAATTTCAAGTAATTCTTATCAATTTTTATTAATATTTTTACGATTCCAATTTTTTTTTTATTAATTCTTAGAAATATTTATAGTTGTCTATTCTTCATTCTAATGCCAGGTTACGTTTTTATTATTCTCAGTAATATTTCGAAGTATTAGAATGTTTAGTCTTCAATGCTCTTCAACTTCGAACTTTATTTGGCCTTTTTAACATGTTTTGATTCGAGCGTTACTGATGAGACTTTTGTAGACGAAATGCACGTCTGGCGTAAATATAAAATTCCAATCTTGGTATATATGATGAGTTTATTTCTGATAAATGTTTCTAGTAGTTCCAAGTAGTTCTAATTATTCCTGGTGTTAATATGAAATGCTACCAATGACTTATCTTTACTAAATGTGCACGTAGTATAAAGATAAGTTATAAAACTTTAACAATTTTAAATATTTCCAGGATGTACATCCATTTCTGCAATCTTGGTCCAAATAAATTGAGCATAGATTGCATTTTGTACGCAAGTCACCTGTTTCATTTGCAAAAGAGTGACGCTTAAATCACAAACATTGTTATAACATATATAACTAATTATAAACAATCGCACATACGACACGTAATCGTCACTAATTTTCTCTACATGGATGCTATTTTTTGTTCTTAAAGATCGCAAAAAGCGACATATATTTGATGTTTCTGCAGATATATAAAAGAAATTTTCAAAATCTAAGTATAACGTTTATAGTATAAAACATATAACAAAAAATAATACTATTGATGATTTGCAACCAACATTTATTTTGTTTTCATTTTTATATTGAAGTATAAAAAAATAAACTTCAAATCTACTGCATTATTGGTAATTCATTTTTATGCATCGAATGAAACTTAGCTATTGTCAAATATCAAATGTTATTGACGTCCTTTTGGTGAAGGCTTATAAATACATAACACAGGATGTATTAGATTTCAAAACATTGAGTATATTGTCGGATATCTACATATATTTTTTTTGTATTGTTGAGAATGATTGACGGGCGTTATTGATAGATGCATTACAAGTATATTTTTATATCTGATTATCAGCATGAATTTCTGTATACTTTTAATAACATTAATTCTTATTTATTAAAAATGTATACATTATCGGTTTACCAGAGTACATTTTTTTAATTCTTTAAAAGACATTTATTTGAAATTCAAATAATGAAAACACAAATTATATTGTGTGAGATTAGTTTGATCTTCTTAAATGCAAGCATTAAAATAACTGTAACATGTGCGTAGCATTATATATAAAAAAATGCAATACTAGTCATTATTTTTCATATTAGTGATATTTGAATATTATACATGTTCAAAACATTTACCATTCGTTAATGCAGATTTTACATACAAGAAGACATCATTACATAACCAGTACAATGCATTCAGATATAAAAGGAGCGAAGATAGTTGCTGTAAGGCCCTAGAACTTGAAACCAAAT
Source organism: Mytilus galloprovincialis (assembly GCA_037788925.1). Classification (NCBI taxonomy): domain Eukaryota; kingdom Metazoa; phylum Mollusca; class Bivalvia; order Mytilida; family Mytilidae; genus Mytilus; species Mytilus galloprovincialis. Next base: position 40,566,417 of record CM075338.1, read on the forward strand.
TCCAAAAGGAACTATTTAATTCAAAAATTAGCCATCTTGAGACTAAATTGGATCATTTGACAGAAAAACTGACTGCCCTCGATAACAAATATAACTCTATTTCCAACCACGATATTGCATTTTCAGCACAAGTATCATCACTGATTCCAAACATACAGCCTGACGCGACAATTTTTGCGACAGTACTATTAAACCAAGGCAATCCGTCAAATGGAATTTCAGTGACATTACCGGGAACGTATGTGTTTTATTCATCGATATTGACCAAACACAAATCAGCATTGGAAGTCGCGCTATATGTAAATAAAAACATGAAAATGATGATATATGCCGATGCTCGAAAAGCACTCCAATACAACAACGGTATGAATGCTGTTGTTTTACGGATGAATAAAGGAGATGAAGTGAGAATGAAAACGTGGAAGCATTTTGGTAAAATTCGTTTCTACATACATGATTCATGCAGTACCTTTTCTGGACTTCTGATCAGACGATAAAACCTTCTCCATACCTGATATTAAAATATTTAGCATTGTGTGTCTTTAATTTTAAAATGAACGTTGTTTTAATTAGGTCTTGATGTCACGGAAAACATTCACTATAAAAGTTATTGCTATCTTGCTTGCGACAAAATCATTGTAGCGAGACTTACGAGCACTTTGTACATACTAGACTACAAAACAATATGTTAAGAAAAAGAATGCTTTAAGTGGTCTGAAAAACACTTTTGATGGATCAATGATATTTAGTATGCGGTTTCTTAGATGAAGTAACATATTCCACTCAAGCAAGCTCTACTTTGTAAGGTTCATGAGTGTTTCTCGTTTCTCGTTTTTTATATAGATATCACAGTCATATATCCCGTTTGAACGGTTTAATACTAGTAATTTTTGGGGCCCTTTATAGCTTGCTGTTTAATGTGAGCCAAGGCTCCGTGTTGAAGACAGTACCTCAACCTATAATGATTTACTTTTATAAATTGTGACTTGGATTGAAAGTTGTCTCATTGGCACTTATACCACGTATTCATATATCTACATGCATGTATTGTAAAAAACAACTAAACAATCAACCCTGAGATTATTGTTTTTATCTGCAGGGATATTCAGTTCCTTCCTCTCTCAACATTGTAAAACATCAGCATTATGTTAGAAAGTTTTATTCAGAAAACAAAATAGAAATGTTCAAAGACACAGTATAAAGTATATAGTATAAAACACATTACAAAACAAATTTATCACTGAAGATTTGCCTCAATCTTTTGACTGCAATACGGAAAATCTCAAATAGTTAAATAAGTATCAGAGTGTGGTGATATATTGGTAATTTTGTTGTTTGCTAATCAAAATAAAATAAACTCTTGCTATTAATAAATTATAAGTTAATTATGACGATGTTTTCATGTTCGCCATTGAAAACAGAATGTATAAGATTTTGAAACAATGAAACGATTGTCGAAAAGCAATTGCAACTTTTGCTTAAAGTAAACAAAATTTACTATTTGCTTTTCTATTATTATCAACCAATTTAGTATAATAGTGATATAGACCCCAATATTAATTTAGTCAAATTCTTTCATCAAAATCTGTGTTGATAATGGTAGCAGGGAGCCAAGTGTAGTATATGTTTTCGACAAAAAATCCCTTATCACGAATAGACTTACTACTACTATTCAATTAAATATTTACAAATAACTATTCTTTTTCAAAGAATTAAAACAAAATAAATAAACTATATATATATTTCAACAAACAATTTCATATACAATAACATTTTAAAAAGATAAAAATCGAAATGGACGGATTTGGTTCACAGAGAAACTAAGGCTTTCATTGCGGTAACCTCGCTCATGCCACAGGAAAAAGTTAAAGACAATATATATATAAAGTGTATTACCCGACCGTGCAAGGGCTGTATAGCCAGTCAAGGTCGTTAAAAACTTCCATTTGTTGTATTCCATAAGGAAATCTAGTTCTCCTTTCAATTGAGATAACGGTCCATGTATAAAAACAACAAGTTATGCAACGAAACGAAATGACATGAAATCCTTTACCCCATTTTGAATAATATGTGGCATTTTTGGTGGACAATAGGTTTACTACAACATAAACATAAAGTAGTGTTTAGCCAGCTAAATTGCTAAAGTCGAAAACTATTCTCCTGAAAGGATTTCAGCAAGAGATAACACTTTGCTCTTACAGTATTATTGTTTATACATAAAAAAAATCTCTAAATAACTTGATAATAATTATAACTCTCGTACAATCTCAAATTGTATCACAACGTTTTACAATGGTGCATATTGTTTCATAACAAGATCTATATAAAGGAATAAGCATGTAACTCCAATAATTTATTAATCATTCTTCTCCTGTATGTTTTCGGTGTACAATTCATACTTAATCATATATACATGTATAAATCTTATTAATAATATCACAAAATCGTGATTGAAACTTAAAAATGAGAGACAGAATATGTATCACAGATCTGCTTTGTTCATCATATTTTTAGGGTTTAGAAGAAAATGTGAAAACCCAGCAACAATATCTTCAAATAGTCTGACTCTCAGTCTGTCAATTGAGTAAACATTTTACCCCCCCCCTCCCCCCCCCCCAAAAAAAAACAAACCAAAAAAACAAACAAACAAACTAATATATGAAAACTTGACCAATCATTTGTCTTCTTTTTGCGAGTTTCTTTTATTGAAAATGACCAATTTAAAGCATCACCTTTCACATACTTGTTAATAAGGATAGATTAACAAATATGAAAAAGCAAAATAGCATACTTCATATACATTTATCACGTGATTAGAACAAAAAGATGAGACATATATCAATTATCACAGATATGCTTTGTTAAAATAATACAGAGTAAAGAAGCACATCAGAAAATGCTACAAGGCTGTATCTAAAATATTTGACGATGGTCATTATTATTTCATGTTGAGCTGACAAAAACTTGTCTATTTATTTGTGATGAATTGTCGAGTTTAAAGAACAATATATCCATATACTGTTGATATGCACGATTAAGATACTCCTATGGTCAAAAAAGCAAAAAAATATGTTTATCATGACAAGTTTTGATTCGAATGTAGGAGATTCAAATCTTATTAACTTTACAAAGATTAAAAAAAAGGGAAATCAAGTTCATTCAAAAACCTTGACTAAAAGTCTTTCATGCGAATGGTACTACTCTATAACGTATGTGTATGTAGTTGTTATTAACATTGCATTTAAATATACCATTGAAATGTTATTTTCTTATTCAAAATCATAATCAGATTGTATTATACTTTGGGTTGTTAACCTCTTACCGGTAAAATGATACTGCATGCACAAACAACCAATGACTTCTACAAAAAGTACAGCTTCATCTGCGAATAACCAATATCATTTTTAAGCTAGCAACATGAAATATTAAGTATTTAATCTCTGTCTAGTAAAAATCAATACTAGTGGCGGAGAAGAAAAACTCACAGCTATATGCCTGGATATTTAAACAAAAAATACACTTTCAATGATATTTTAAACGCAATGTAAATTGTTAAAATGAAAATGCCTTCGAGGTAAGTACATTTTGATAATACTTGATGTGTAAAAGTAAGATAATGTTCACAGAAATTGAAGATCATGACTTGATTTTACAAAGACGTGCACATTTCCGGGTCTTTCCATATCTTTTTCTTTCCCTTTTCCATAAACTGGACATTTCACGTCTTTTCCGTCTTCGCCGCCATGTTCGGTAACTCGTGCTTCACTACAGAAATCATCTACGAAGCTGTTAGTATTAATTACCTGAAAAATACGTATTGGTTATTTACACTAAATGTAAATATATCATTGAAATATTAATAAAACAAGAACAAAATAAAGAACACGATCTTTACCCAAATCTGTAATCCAGATCTTATGTGTCTTTCACTCACTGTTCATTAAAATACTATTAAAACATGAATAAAAATCGTTGAAAAGTGTTTAAAAACATGAATATCCCCATAAATAAAATCCACAATAAATTTAGAAAGTCGTGAAATAAATCACTGCTAAATTGATTTACAAGGGTAAACACACACAAAAAAGTATCCGTAAAATCGAGTGTTCTTTTTTCTCACTATTTTTTTGTCATGCTACCTACCTCAATAGTGATCGGCTCATCAGGCTTTTTACGGTAAAATGTAACTTTAAAGTCGAACTCTGCGTCAGCTGTGTTAACACGTTGTTTACCGCCTTGGTCTTCCTTTACCACTCTAGATACTACCTTCTCTCCTTCACAGCGCACAACTACTTTGGGATCAAAAGCTACAAATGAGTAAACAAATCAATCAGTATTGCGGCATCATAAGGGAGCATATGTTTTTCTAAATTATATTATTTTGGTAAACGTTTAAATAAATATGTGTTAACAATTAATGTTTTACTTGCAAATTACGTAATTTAAAATCATATACGAGGGTTTGTACCTAATTTCTACATTCTTTAATGTTTTTGCTATGTACAAATGTATCTTTAATTCTTAAATGTTTTTGCTATTTATCTATAATTCGTAAATGATTTGCATATTAGGAAATAAGTTAATATTATCGGTCGAGAGGACTTCCGGAAGTTGTTCTTGACGTTGTTTATTCTCGATAGACGACGTTGACCGAATTTCTTTTCGTAACCAATATAAACAAGATGGCGGCGATAATAAAACAATACGGATTGACGTTATTTTCAATTCGCGTTAATCGTTAAATAAATTAATAAACATAAAAAAAATTGTTTGAAGAATAATAACAGTTTTTGTAGTTCATATTTGATCAAAAATCACATTTCATGGAGTACATATTTTTGCGTTAAACAACAAATATATTCCTGCGCCAGGTCTATTCAATGAATCTCACATACAATTTTTGTGTGATAGATGTTACGAGTGTGGAAAGGTAAATTCCAATTTTAAAGAATTATAAGGTTTAAACGCCTTTTTGAAGGAATGTTTTGGTGTATAAACTGGACCAAGTGTCTGTGAGTGACTTGGTCCAGTTTATACACCAATACATTCCTTCAAAAAGGCGTTTAATCCTATAATATTCTTTTATCTTTTTTCGCTATTATTGTCTACTATTTATATCTAACAACATCATTATTATAATTATTCTCTATTCATTTTTTTCTTTAACCTATTTTTCTCTATTCTGCACATTTTGCCCTATATTCTCTATTTGTCAACCCTATCCAGACCATCATATACAGATATTTACTTTTCTACATTAGTTAGAGGTATAGGGGGAGGGTTGAGATCTCACAAACATGTTTAACACCGCCGCAATTTTGCGCCGTCCCAAGTCGGGAGCCTCTGGCCTGTGTTAGTCTTGTATGAGTTTTAAGTTTAGTTTCTTGTGTACAATTTGGAGTTTAGTATGGCGTTCATTATCACTGAACTAGTATATATTTGTTTAGGGGCCAGATGAAGGACGACTCCGGGTGCGGGAATTTCTCGCTGCATTGAAGACTTGGTGACCTTCTGTTGTTGTCTGCTCTATGGTCGGGTTGTTGTCTCTTTGGCACATTCCCCATTTCCATTCTCAATTTTATTGATAATTTAGACTTGTGGTAAGAAAGTGAAATGCATTTTTTTGTTTAATTCACCCTCTAATCATATATGTGTTGCATTGACAAAAAATGTATATATGATTCCTATCAAAATACTAACACATAAGATTAAATATTACTTACTTTTGACCTTTGATCCTGCTGGTTTTGTGACTCCTTCCAATTTCTTGACCGTCAATGTTGTTACTATTAATGGGAGTTTTGAACAAGGACATGTCTTCGTTGGTCCTTCCTTTGTTAATTCCCTAGACAAATGGTAATAATATTTAAATTGAATTTTAAAAAATATTTTATATTCAGATGATATATGAAAAACTTGATAAATTATCTGAAGTATTTTTCAACACCAATGGAGAAGAAAACACCAAAAGAGAAGAAAATGGTCTAAATGAGTCTTGATACAAGTTTGTATGGAAGACCTCAAAACAGTTTGACATTAAGTTTGTCCAAGCCATTAGACCCCTTTCTCATGTGCAGTAGAATATATCGTCGCTGTTATGCAAAATCCTCGTTTCTAAGGTTTTGATAATTTTACACCAGGCAGTAAAAACTGAAATCTTTTATCGATTATTTAGAATTTAATAGGTATATTCCGCTGTATGCGAAAATATCTGATCTTCTAACCAATCAATTCAGGGGTTTCACTTCATTTTGTTTGAAGGGGCCAATTAGAGATTTAAGCAGGCCCAAAGCTAAAAGGGGGGGTTTGGGGGGGCTTGCCCCCCTCGATTTTTTTAAAATTAGACGCAAAATCCTGCATTCTGGCGCATTCTGGGCATTAAATTATAGTTCTGAAAATGTCACTTTTACCACTAGCCCCCTTGTTATTTAAACAAAAAGGCTTAAAAACCTGCATTCCTGGCATAAAACTATAGTTCTGAAAATGTCATTTCTACCCCTCAATGATTTAAAAAAAAAATTAGACACAAAATCCTGAATTCTGGCCATGGCATACAATTATTATTGTTCTTAAAATGTCACTTTTACAGTACTACTGTTAATGTAGGCAACCTAAAGTTTTTCTAAGTCAATGAATGAATTATTATCTAACATCACCAAGTCAGAAAGTATAATATTGAAATATTTTCATTTTTATCACTTTAATAAGAGATTAATTTTTATAATGATTGATGGATACAATTCAATGACACTTATGTATAACAACTTGTTATCCATGCCAAAATAGAGTTCACCAGCAACAATCGTCCTCAAAATCTGATTCATCCTCAGAATAAAAAAATACTACATTGAGCATCATAATTTATTTCTGGCTTTATATTGTTGATAAACGGTTTCATGTACATGTAGTAGCAAAAACTCTGAACCTGACAAGAGGTTAATTTTATTTAGATAGGGACTTGGGACAATAAGAAAATTATGGTGCTATTTACATTTAAAACCAGATTCTTGTTCTACCTTTGAGGACCCCTAAAAAATTTGGACAGCACTTCCCCTGCACGCAGCAGTTTTAAATATCCCCCTTCCCATTATCCCGGTGGTATGAAAAGATGTGTAAAGAAAGAAGAAGAAGAAGTGCTGGCCAGGCTCATTTATAAGAAAACATGAGCTTCCACTTCTTCTTAATTTCATTTGATAGCTTTTAAAAGGGTTACATACCTCACAACTGAAAGTATTATGACCAGAAATATATCTATGATTTGGAACGGGACCTGTCAATGCAACTTTTCATCGATGTACCCTGCCCCCTTTTCGGATGCTCTGTAGTTGCCGGCAGATCGACGGGGCCAGTTGTAGACATCAATTAAACAGTAAAACTATAACGTCATTCAAACTGTTCCAAATCTTGTCAAACTACATAGTAATCCAAACCTTTTCTACTCTTTGACGTGGTAGTTGTTAAAGTGAAAAAAATCATGTAGTGTTCTGGGTGCTCCGTAAACGGAGGGATCTACGTACATACATACATAATGAAGACTCGAGAGCTGCGAGGGTACATACTATTCATTCAATCATAACAACGATAAACACGTGTGTCAAACAGGAAGTCTGAAATAACAGCCAATGAAAATCGTCGTTGCAACCGCATGTCGGTTTAAAATATAAACACAAATCTTCGAACTCCTTCTAACTCCGTTGTCATGATTTTAATATAAAAAGATCTCATAAAAAAAATAGGACTTTTTTTTTTTTATTCAGGACAACTGAACCGGCCAGAAATTGAATTGAACAGGTCAAAATGGCCGGCGGCCGGTTCTTAATGAAAACACTGCAATTACCCAGACGAGCAAAAATTTCTGCACCTATATTGTATTTTCATTATTTTTAAGCTAATATATTAGCTTTGATAACCTAAAATTGATAAAACAGTACCTGTAATAATGTCAGCTGCCGTGCAAAGTGTTTTTTTTTTTGAGATACGATATTTTCGCACAACAAAATGTCTCACCAATCCGACTACACCTTTTCGTCACATGTCAGAATTCGGGTTAATGATTGGTTAGAAGATCAGATAATCTCGCATACAGTGGAACATACATATTTAATTCTGAATCTTCGATAAAAAGATTTCCGCAAAAAATTGAGATTGGTTTTTGCATAACAGCGACGATATGTGAAATAATGACAAAGGAAGTCACATGTTAAAGCACCTTTTATAACACATACGCATACCAACTTGCATCGTCTTAGTCAACCTTGCTGTAATGAACATCTTTCGTGTTGCTTAGTCTTTAGTTTTCTATGTTGTGTCTTTTGTACTATTATTTGTCTGTTTGTCTTTTTTTTAACAATTGCGTTGTAGGTTTATTTTCTATCTATGGTATCTTACGTCCCTCTTTGAACAGTGTCCGTTCAAATTAATTGGATGCTCCAGTATTTTGTTAAGAATAAAGAGTCATGCTTTTGAAGTCCCCACAGAGATTTAACGGAAAAAATAGTGAAACATAGTCCCATGTCTAAAAGAGTTTCATTCTAATTTCGTGATGAGAGTACTGTAGATTCATTATTGTTCATTAGATACCAATTTTCGTTCACTTAGTGGGAACAGAGGAATCGCGAATTCAAATAAAATCAATGCATTACAAATATTCCATAAAAAATTTGCAAAACAACGAAATCAAATATCTACAAAAATGCAAGTTTTCCTAAATCCATGAAAATTGGTAATAACGATAATAAAGGGATCCACAGTATGTCAAGATGGACAGACGATGACTATGAAATGTATTACTTACCATCCACTAGAAGCATTAAGTAAAATTAAATTATATATTAGAAAACAAAATATGATCTCATTTTATTACAAATTTAGGAGACAATTATATGGATAAAAATGCCTCTGGAAAAAGCCAGATGAAATAGGAAAAATAATTGCTTGGTTGAACGTTGTTTGCATAATGTCAAATGGAAAATGTTTCATGCACATTCAGGACGAGAACATCTTTGAAGTAGGAAAATGAAGTTTGATATGTACACTATTCAAGTACTTGCCTTTTTCTTAAAACCGGATTTCTTTAACCATACTTACACTATCTCTCGCGAGATAATTTCGTTAACAAAGTAACCCTAAAACAAATTGTAAGTAGTGCTTGATATATAACATGCGGATATATCACTCACCAGCAGTGTTAGATAACTGGTCATGCTTATATCAATAAACGGGAGTGCTCGATAACATAATACTGTCGATAACATCACCTGGCAGGTGTGCTCTATTACAAAATTATGAAAATAACGCTGGCCAATAAGTGTTCGAATAATTAAATGATAAGTACCTTCCACTAGCTTTACTACTTGTATATAATCTCAACATAAATGGTCCATGTTCTCCTGTCTTTTCCGTACATGGGACAATGACATATCTCCCTTTGAATAATTTGCTTGTACCAAATATACTCCTTCCTCTCACCATGTCAGATGATAGAATGTGTTCACCTGGAATATGCATCCTGTATAGTCTGTTATCCTCAACCTGAAATTGAAAAGGGATATGATGACCAATGACCAAAAAGTCATTACAAGTAACCGTGATATTTATTTAATCAAGAAAGGAGCTATTAGTTTTAAAATAACACAAACGGTACCATGGTTACTGTACCATATTTGTTATTCGATACATTATAATTATTTTTCTTCAGTGATGCTAGAGTACAAAAGATTTAAAAAGCTTGTAATTTTTAAAAGCAAAAAAAACAACTTTAAAAATCAAACAATCCAAATGTTATATACTGTATATCTGTCTATTTTTCGACACAATTGTGAAGTTTCGATAGCTTTAAAATTAGTTCCAACCACACATATTCTTTGGAAAATGTCTGTACCATGTACGGAAAATTACAGTTATTGTTCACACGTTCAGTTGGTCAATACGTTAGAAGTGGTAAGTGTTTATGAACTTTCCCCTTTATGAATTGCAGGGGCGGATCCAACCATTTTAAAAAAGGGGGGGGGGGTTCCTAACCCAGGACAAAAGGGGGGGGGGGGTTCCAATTACATGTCCCCATTCAAATGCATTGATCGTCCAAAAAAAAAAGGGGGGGTTCCAACCCCCGGAACCCCCCTCTGGATCCGCGCCTGCATTGACCGTTGAGTTCGGTAGGTTTGTTATACTTTGTTGTACATTTTATGTAGACAATTCGTCTTATGAGACAGAAAACTAATTACCCTTAGAACAAAATGACAGCAGACAGTTGTTAAAAATAAAACAGCAGTTTATTTAAAGTCCAATGAATGGGTATATAAAATAAAAGATGTTGTATAATTACAAAATGTACCAATGAAAAACTCTTAACAAGAGACAAAATGACACTGAAATTAACAACTATAGGTCACCAAAAGGCCTTAAAAAATGAGCATGGCCCATGCGGTATACATTGTAGTCAGCTAATGAATGCCTCGAAATGACAAATGTTGAACAGTTAAAACCAGAAAATTTACGGCCTAATGAATGTGCAAAACAACGAAAGAAAAACAAATGTGTTACACAGCAATAAACGACAACCCTTGAATTACAGGCTCCTGACTTGGTACTTGGGACAGGCACATACATTTACAGGAGCAGCTTACCTTCATTATTCTATATCCGATTGTGTTTAGAGTTCGTCCAAAATGTTGTCTTCCAGGTTGAATATCATGTTGTTCCAGGGAAACAAGTATTGTGTCTTCTTCTTGTATTATGTCGAATACGTACTGAAACACGAGATACGCATTTAAATAAATGGAATGTCCCATTTGTTCACAAAATGTACATTAACAAGTATAAAGTTGGGAGATTTATTTTTAAAGAAAATCTTACCAGAAATGTATGCATGAGTGCGCTTACTATGCTATTTTGCATTTATAATTTATATATTTCCAACGGCCATTACTGCTGCGGAGTAGTGTTATGTCTTCGTACTACCAGATACAAAAATACTGTGAAAGTGCATACTCAAGTTATAACTTAATTATATTGAATAAAAACTTTACTGGACCTTAGTTTTTGCCTCTTTACTTGTTCTGATTTAATACTATACATAAGGAAAATATCTGGCATCATATTGTAGGATCTTTCACGTTACAGTATTTCTGCTTCTATTTTCTTTCATTAATTAAAGTGTTGATATTTGCTGTTTATAAGGGTTAGGAGTTTTTTTGTGTATTTGTAACTTTTATGTCGTTTTCTATCATGTCTATACCTTCACTAGGACAAAATTTTGGACGGTAAAGCTCCCTCTGTAAAGCAGAGGTTTTCAAATATAGCCTTTATTTGTCTCAAATTTCTTTGTCACTTTAAGATGAATATGTTTAGACAATCGTTTATAAAACAAACAAAAAAAATTACAAACAACATGTAGTATCAAATGCGAAGACACATTTTTTCTTATCATGTTTGTAATAGATAAAGAAAGTAACCTACCTGTGGATTGCTAAGGAATGTTGGTGAATCGTAAACACATCCACCATTACGTCCTTGCACCGACCATTCGGAATGCATAATACTCTCATTCCATGATTTCTTTAGACTTATAATTGCAGTGTTTACAAAATGGCATACATCAACGTTCGTTAAATAACTCACAAAATCGTCAAAGGCCATCCTGCAATTAAGGGAAATAATTTAAAGTCAATGTTGAATCATTTTCGTACATGTATGATATACAACACTAGTAGTTATAAAAAAAGAAGATGTGGTATGATTGCCATTGTGGCAGATCTCCAGAAGAAAACGAATGACACAGAAATGGACAACTAAAGGTCACTGTATGGTCTCCGACAATGAGCAAAGCCCATACCGCATAGTGAGCTATTAAAGGTCCCGAAAAGACAAATTTAAAACAATTCAAACGAGAAAACTAACGGTCTAATTTACATATAAGAACTGAACGAAAAACAAATATGTAACCCACCAACAAAAAACAACCACTGAATTACAGGCTCCTGACTTGGGACAGTACATACAGAATGTGGCGGGTTGAACATGTAAGTGGGATCCGAACCCTCTCCTTAACCTGGGACAGTGGTATAACAGTACAGCATACGAACGAACAATACAAATCAGTTGAAAAAGGCTTAACTCATCAGACGGAACAAATAGAAATACACATAAAACAGTAGCAACTTCGATATTTGAGATTCTGATTTACATACATGTACATAAACCGTCTAAATGTACCATAAAAAGTTAATTCGCGATTGTACGCTTTGTAAATAATTCTTATGGTGGTACTAAAGAAGTTTAATATCAGTAATATAAACCTTTCAAGTACAGTATATGTAAAAATTCATTAAACGATGGTACATGTTAGAGTAGGGAATAGAAATAATACACATTAGTTTGTATCACGGAACAACATTCTTACCAAAATTCTCCTTCCTGTTGAAATTTTAATCCAAGTTTTGTCCATTCTGTTTGTCCGATTTTGTTCCATTCAGCTGAACTAAAAACAATAAAAATTCATTATTAAATGACAACGGAGTTATAAAGACAACTGAAATATCAGATATGCAATACTGAATACTGCTGGTTTGATTAAATATGTGTATCTTATGTGAAATAAAAATGAAATAGTTTCAAATATAAAATTAAGGCACCTTGGCATAATATGACGACTTGAAAGTGGATTACCCTTTTAAAAGATGAACTTACCCATCTGCCCATGGTCCATTCCATTCTTTAACACCCCATGGGTTAGCCATTCTGACCATGAGAAGTTTAGACGCGCCTATAGCGCCCTGGTATTTTTTGTCTACATTTATCTCTGCTACTTTTGTTATATTGTAGCCGTGACCTAGAATTAAACCTTGTGGTAACTCCTTTCCAGTCTCCTCAGGTTTACACTGAAAGGGTAAAACAATCAAACTGATAAACTGGTTTAATCATAAATGATAGATATAGGAAGATGTGGTATAAGTGCCAATGCGACAACTCTCCATCCAAGTAACAATTTATGAAAGTAAACCATTATAGGTCAAGGTACGGCCTTGAACCTTCATTTGTATTTTATATATGAACATGCAAATGGTATCTTTCTAATCACGAAATAAGATATGATGTTACAATTGACATGTTAATCTTCTCCATTATTTTGTTTTCTTGTAAAGCGATGACCAATCCTTGTCCTGAAATTAATTTCACACAAGGGCCATCGCAAAAAGCCCCCTGTTTTTTTCATTTAATTTTCAATAAACACGCTAAATGGAAACGCGCGAGGAGATGGACTGAACGATTCTGCCGTTTGCATGCATGGGTAGCTACCACTACAAGGTAGAAAGTAATTTTGTACTGCTAACAACACATTGTGGGATTGAATGCCCGCACACATTGATTGTATCCTTAAATAATTACTGGTTCTAAACACGTTGGCAAGTCTGTTGGTAAACAAAACACACACTTGTTAAATTTGTTTGCATGCTTATACATGTACATGTGAGACACATTCCCCATTTCCATTCTCAATTTTATTTGTAAGAGCATCATTGTATCATGTTTATGCAAATTATGCAGATATTTGAAAAAAAGATTTGATAGAACTAGATATGAATTAACCAAATTTTGGGGCTAATATAACAAACATACAAATTCAATTTTCTTTCAAAATACATTACTATTGACAAACATGAAATCCAACCTCGTAGGTCATAAGAACGTCATTTAATTTAATAGGTGAAACATAAACGTTACATACCCTAATATTACAGTTTATAAGTGCCTGGTTCTCGCTAGCGTCTCGTAATTTTCTAAACAATGCCATTTTCATCTGATCATCCTGTAAATTTATATTCATCAGTACTAATTTCTCGGCTACGCCTCCAGTGAAATCTACTAGAGCATCAGCTGTGTCTCCTTCTATTAATGATTCATAATCCCCATACAGTCTGAAAAATATCAAATAGATAGAAGAAAATGGGGTATGAGAGTCAATGAGACAACTATCTATCCAAGTCACAATTTTTAAAAGTAAACTATAATAATACATCAAAGTACTGTCTTCAACACGGAGCATTGGCTCGTACCGACAAGCAAGCTATAAAGGGCCCCAAAAATTACCAGTGTAAACAAGTATTTCATAAGAACACGACCTTTCGTTTTATCCATACTAATGTTCGCTCACGCAAGTTCGAATATAGTTTTGTAACATATATTGTGCAGTCTCGTCATGGAAAATGAAGTCTTGAACTAATTGCAAATCTTTTCATAAACAAACATAATCATGTTATATCAGTTAATAGAAAGCTAAACAAGAATGTGATGCTGCTCATACTATTTTTTGAACACTTCGATCTCATAGATGCATTTTTGAATAAGTATGTATAAAATATAATACATAAAACCTATCTTTGTTCCCAACTTAAGCATTTTTTACGCCTTCCATTCTGTCAAAATGCAGACATTATTCTTGCATTCATATGAACACAAAACAAGACCACTGCACATTTATAAAAGGGATGCTCAGATATAAAACATGCATATTGCATTTGAAACAGTTATGAGTAAACAGTTTATGAAAAAATTATATGAATACAACATACTTTGCATAAGCTTTTTCTAATAACGCACTCCAGAATTCATTTCGAGACTTTGAGTGACAGAACACTAGTTTTCCATTCTTTGTGGGTAGTCTGTCATCTACAACTATATCAATCCACTGTCCGAATCTCCAAAACGAGAAATGGAACACACCAGCATATTTAGGTTTCTCTGAATACTCGTCCCATTCCTGTTCTTTGAGATTTGGCACAACCTAGAAAGGAAGTTTTAGATGAGTTGAAACGCGTTTAAAATAAACATATTGACACCCTTTTCGGTACTTTCATACACATCGACCCAGTGTTTTTAAATACCGTTCTATATCATGTGTACTATTGTTTTTCTGTTTGTCTTTTTCATTTTTGGCCATGGCGTTGTCAGTTTGTTTTAGATTTATGAGTTTGACTGTCCCTTTGGTATCTTTCGTACTTCTTTTCTAGTTTTTTCTATCCACACATTACATCGACGGATCAGAAAAGCATGGTTGCTGGACCTACTGCAACTGTTTGCACCGGTCCTAGTCAGGAACGTGATGTTCAGTGGTTGTCATTTGTTGATGTGGTTCATTAGTGTTTCTCGTTTTTATATAATTATATTAAAACGTTGGTTTTCCTGTTTAACTTTTGGGACCCTTAATAGCACGTTGTTCGGTGTAAGCCAAGGCTCAGTGTTGACGGCTGTTCTTCGACCTAGCTAAAATGGTTTACCTTTACAAATTGTGACTTGTATTGATAGTTGGCTAATTGGCACTCATACCACATCCTCTTATATTATTCGTGTTTTATTGTGTGTTATACCTCCGGGTGCGGGAATTTTTCGCTACATTGAAGACCTGTTGGTGACCTTCTGCTGTTGTTTTTTTTCTATGGTCGGGTTGTTGTCTCTTTGGCACATTCCCCATTTCCATTCTCAATTTTATTGTACGACATATTTGAACCAATCACATTGTAAGTCTATACTAAGTCAGTCTATCTAGACAATGCGTTGATGAATAGCACTGTTAGTGTGGTTTATTTTTAGGAGTCTTGTGAGTATGCACACTATAGTAAGTGGTTTGCATCTCTTCTGTACAGTTGTATTTTGGTTCCTGTTATTCTTTTCAAATATCAGAAAATAATTTCCAATATTTTTTCTGTTCGATATTTGTAAATTCAAGCTTTGTTTAGCAAGTAGATGAATAATTGACAATCAATATAATTTCAGTTTCTAAACAAAATGCTTGCTTATTGATGCAAAAGTAAATATTTAACAATAAAGTATTCTAACCGATAATTGTTTACTTTGTGGTGCCGATATTACACGTAAAATATACTTTAAACGAAACAGCAATAGTGTTATTTTTCGTCTAGCTAATATAATTACTGTGGTGGTAATATTTCCTCTTTTTTTCATTCAATATTAATAATAATTGTACTTTGCGTTGTTATAATAAATCATTTTATTTATCGGGTAACATATCATGTTCTTTTGTGTTTGAAAAATTTCGAGTTGAATGATTTTGTCTCTCTTTTTTTTTTTAAATATCAGCCTGACTTAAATGTATATGGATGATTCCGTCGTTAAATTTCGCTGCCTTCAATAGCTACATTAAAGTTGGCAAATCGATCTAAATGAGGGTCTGGATTATTCTGGTTTTCTTGTAATCTCTGTATTGGTCTATTGAATATGTTAACTCTTTATTTTAGTTAATTGGTGAATCATGAGTCCATGTGCATGTATGCATATACAACTTTATAATTTGAAAATAAAGCTAGCCGAAACGGACAAATACATTTGATGAAGCTGCGTCTATTCAAGATGTCAAATAAGAAACACATTTGCAGTGAAAGAGTAAACTACTATTTCGAGGTATTGGTGAGCTATAATAATTGGTCCAAGTTGGTCATCTACAATGAATTCGGATACTAAGGTTGTGAGTTTGTACCCTGTTCTTGGCAATTCATGTGTATTTGGGGTTTCAATATTAATTATCTTAAATTTGTGTTGAAGGTCAGTGGTACTCTTTGGTTTCGTCAATAAAAACCGGTTGCCATTATATAGAAAAGTTTTCTTAAAGTGTCGCTTAAATAAACTATCAGGTAATAACAAAATCGAAATATTTCGATGGAAACTTTGAAAAAGGGGAAATTTTAATTTTCAAATTTGAAATTGAGAATGAAAATGGGGTATATGTCAGAGAGACAACAACCCGACCAAAGAGCAGATAACAGCCGATGTCCACCCGGAGTTAATTTGGGCTTCAGTTAGCCCCTGAATTAAAATGTGTACTTTTACAGTGGAAATGGACGTCATACTAAACTTCAAAACATATAAATGAACTAGATAAAAACCATTTTAGACTAACAAAGGACAGATGCTCCTTACTAGAGACAGACGATGCAAACATGTGCCAATAGTACTAGTTATTCTTATTTTATCATATTTTGATATATCTGGTGTTGTTAATTTTTCAAATTCAAGCTGCTGTTACAATATGTACACACCTTTTCAAACATTTTCTTCTGTAATACTAAACTTGCACATGCTGTCACAAACCACGTGTTTCCTAATTCTCCTTGAACTAAATCGTCACAACTAACTCCTTCTATCACAAGTTTCGGAACTTTACACAATTCACTCGGTCTTTTCCATTCAATTTCATTGTCTACCTTACTGTAGAATAATGATTTATTATTGGCGGGAAATTCTGGATCTTCCCATAATTCACCTTTCTTCAAGCATGCACTTCTGATAGATCCAAACTTCTGGTTCTTGAACTTGTCTGACATTATGGAGCGGACAACCTAATGAAATGAATAAGAATAAAATTAATCATAGCATTATAAACTATTTTTCAACTCAAAGAACGAGAAAGCGCTCAACTACTAAATTCTAAAGCAAGAATACGTTTTCATGTAGCAATTCCTTTCATTCGCTGTTAATTTACCGTCAAATCCATAGTTGACATGCTGTAAGTAAAGAGTTGATCTTTTTTATGGTATTTTATCCAAATTTGAAGCGTAAAGTAAAGCAATAACATTCGGCTTGATCATGTTCATTTAGTAGACGTCTCGTTAAGCCATGACGTTAGGCGCCAAAATCATTCATATAGTTTCGCGAAATGTTATCGTATTTCAAATTTATACATGTTTTTCCAGCTCCAACGTAAAATTTGATTTTGTAATTTGTTTGAATCGGAATAACAGTACAGTATAGTTAAATGATTTGGACTTGTTGGTCGCATATATATAATTTACTGGATCCGTTAGAGTGGGGTGCTCATTTTCGACATAACTTTCCATGTTTTCTGCAGTTTATTTTCAGTTAGAGTAAAGGCTGTTTGAAATTTTCTGATGTTTTGTCAAAGGGGGATACATATTCGCCGTTTTGACACATCTACAAATGTATTTAAAAACAAATTACTGCAGCTTTTATAAGACAATATTTATCAAATCAATTTCATTATAGATGAATAACAGACATATCAAAGGTGCAAAGAACAGAAATACAATGTAGGACAATCAGTCAAATAATTACTAAGAAAAACGTCTTTGAAGACGTGTTTTTCATTCAAGGAAATTGGACGAAAATCACTGTCAGTTTTTCGATCTTTTGCGGTTAGTGCTGATATTTTGTCTAAGTCTAAAAAATAATCAAATTTGTAATAAAAATATAATTTAACGGCATATTTATTTCATTTCCGTCATTCTTTGAAGTTTTTATACCTCAAAATCATAAAACGGCGAAATTGTGTCCACGGCGAATATGAGCGCCCCACTCTACACGTCGCCAGTTAAACTGCATTTGTGACAGTCAAATTACCAATTGACATCTCTTCAACTTCAGTAGTGTTATTCCCTGACATTTATGTATAATTATTGTTTAAGTACATTGTACTTTGGTTATTGGATGATAACCCTTCGAAGAAAAGTTTGCATAGTCTTATGACTCTTAGCACATATAGTGCATCCATATAATTCATTTATATATTACATCCTTCCACAGTGAGCAAAACCTGATTGGTGAAAAGGATTAATGTTTTTCCAGATAAATGAATTTGTTTAAATAATTGGACGATTTTATGCTGCAAAATCATATTTATTGTAAAATATATGAGATGTTTGTGGTGCAAAAAGGCATGGGGGAGTGGGATGTATATACATGTAAACTCATCATAGATACCAGAACTAAATTTATTATATACGCCAGATGCGCGTTTCGTCTACAAAATACTCATCAGTGAAAAAACCAAATCACCAAAAAGTTAAAAATGCCAAATAAAGTACGAAATTGAAGAGCATTGGGGACCAAAATTCCTAAAAGTTTTGCCAAAATACAGCCTTTTCTATTACTCTCCTCTCTGGATCGGCCACTGCATATTTTTACTGCAATGAACCTTGACCACGAACTTATATTGTCCGGAAATGACGAATGTTCTCTAAGGATATACTATATTTACATACAATATATATAACATAAACATGTTTTTTTTTTTAATTGTTGGAACTTGTTGAAAATGTATTATAAGAGTTTTGATGGGGGTACTTACAATCCAATGTACTACATGTATGAAATTAGAATATCAATGAAACATCCGCAGTCAGGTCGAAACTTTCCAAATATAAATTAATATCTGCCAAATTAAGGTTGAACTACATGTATAATATTAGTTTAAATATATTTATTTATAATGGATCGAGAAACAAATTATTGCAACTTATATCAACCCCTTTCCATTTTGTAGATTCGAGTGCTGCCTTGTAGCGGCATTAGCCTGCCCCTTTTCGAAATCTACAAGGGTGTCTTTTACGTGTAAGAGATGTGGTTCTCTCTTAACACGGGTCAACTATTCATCGCCCCCTTCCTAAAGACCATACTTGCAAATGTTGTCAATGGAGGGCCGAAAATTAAGTCCATATTTTCTACCCGGAGCGGGGATCGTACCAGTAACCTTTGTAGTAGTAGTCCGATGCACTAACCACTACACCATGGCTCTGTTATATTGCGCAATCTGATGAAAGTAATAAGTAACAGATCAATTTGATTCTAACATAACTATTATTATAAGAAAAAGTCAATTATCAAAATATTATATCAACCCATTTCTACGTTGGAACATAATAGTTTTTCTTCAATAGAGAAAAAGATCTTTTCATTTACATATACACGCATACTGTATGTGTCTATTCAACACTTTAAAGAGTATAATCTAGTTCTACTATCCATAGAAAAGTAATTTATTGTTTAGTAAATTGAATGAAGGGATTTAAATTTGTGTTTGAGAAGTATGGGATCAATGCACGGTTCAACTGAAATATTTATGTATTAGCTATTGTAAGTTTAAATCTTTATTTGAATTTCATAATTCGAAAGCAGTTGAATATGTGTACCTCACTTTATAAATAACCAATACTAATCGATTTTTATTGAATATATTAAACGTTTATTTGAAGTGTATTTAGTTTTCTATAGACATTAAAAATCTACCTTTACATACAACGTGATAACTTGCTATTGGTTTTTGACTTGATAAATGGAATGGATTACATGTATATACGTATTCGACCATTGAAAAGAAAATTGGAAAATCCAGCAAAAAAAGTCGTCATTGTGTAACAAATCATTTTTACAGAGCTAAAGAACTAGCTCTGTTAAAGTCGACAACGTCATGGTGCAAAAAACTGTTTCTACTTACATAAAAAAAGTAAGCTGTATTATTGGAATAATTTAAATGTAGATGCAAATACGAATTCACCCATTTAAGATAAAATTAGAAAATACAGCAAAAAGAGTCGTCATTAAAAAACCCATTTGTACAGAGATAAAAAATTTACCTCTGTTAAAGTAACTTTGAAAAATAACATCTTTTTTATTTTCATTAAAATGTGACGAAAGATCTTCAATGTTTTATTTTCATTTTTTTCATTTCTTTCATTGACTCGGTAACTGCCTCGGAGGCCAATTAATCTAAGTATATAAGCATGAGTAACGATATGTGATATGTTTGTAAATGAGACAACTATCCATCAAAGTTTAAATAAAGTAGTACGGCAAATATTGGCAACCGTATGACCTTCAACAACGAGTAAAACTATAACCGTATAGTTGGCCTAAGGGGCCTCTCAATGAAAACAATATGAAACTTTTTGTTTCAAATGAGTAGGTCAACGGCCTTATATATAACAAAACAATTTACAAAATCAAATATGACAGACATGATAACTTCTTAAATGTAACTAGAGGGTTCGGATTTGGGACAGGCACATATAGAATGTAGCGGCGTAAAGGCGCCATCCTACCCCCTAAATACAGAACAGCAGTGTAAAGGCACACCACAAGAACAAAGTATACCAAAAAAAAAATATAAACGATTTGAACAAAAAAAAAAAAAAAGAAACAGCAATGAACGATAAATACTAAATTAAAGAATCCTGACTTACATGTAGAACAGACACAGCGTACCAATCCCCTTCACCTTACCCTTGACGCAAGTGTAACAGTACAACATAGGAACGAACTATACAACTAATTGAAAACTTTAAGGGTTCAACTCATCAGGCCTCACGGTCATAAAACTTTCGAGCATGATTTTTGTACTTAGACTCGAAAATCAACCAATCAAATTGCTGGATTTCATGTTTCGAGCATGATTTTTGTGCTCCGAGCACTGAGGAAAGTTTTATGCCTTCAAGGCCAGGTCGATACAAAGTAAAAAAATATGTGACAAAACAGACTGGACGTGGCAGGAAATTTATACATCCCTTACCACTGAATATAAAGACACAGACTACATATACATGTATGAGAGAATTCGCAGTGACCGACAGCTAGTCGTGTAATTCGTTTACTATACTCCTATCACGACACCTGTGAAGACTTGAGATCGAGCCCCGCACGTGAAAAACGTGTTTAACTTTTAATTGAATAGGGTTGTCCGTTTTCAGATCGATAGTTCAATCCGGGAATTATGTTTTCTCCGTCAATCAAAAAATCTCACATCCACGAAATCGCTAGTAGTATTGAAAGTGGTGTTAAACACTGACAACCAATAAATCATAGACTAGGAACGGTTATTATTTATGTCTACTGTTGCCTTATCAATATTAATATATTTTCTTTGCAGTTTAGTTACTGCCTGATTGATAAGAAACCACATCTGCTTTTATTCATTGATACACGTCATTTACAGAATCAAAACAGACTCAAAGTACTAAGCAACAAGAACCCCACCAATTAACGGTGTCGATCCCATGTGCTTCACATGGGACATTATCAAAGTACTAAGCAACAAGAGCCCCACTAATTAACGGTGTCGATCCCATGTGCTTCACATGGGACATTATCAAAGTACTAAGCAACAAGAGCCCCACTAATTAACGGTGTCGATTCCATGTGCTTCACATGGGACATTATCAAAGTACTAAGCAACAAGAGCCCACCAATTAACGGTGTCGATCCCATGTGCTTCACATGTGGCATTATCAAAGAACTAAGCAACAAGAGCTCACCAATTAACGGTGTCGATCCCATGTGCTTCACATGTGGCATTATCAAAGTACTAAGCAACAAGAGCCCCACCAATTAACGGTGTCGATCCCATGTGTTTCACATGTGGCATTATCAAAGTACTAAGCAACAAGAGCCCACCAATTAACGGTGTCGATCCCATGTGCTTCACATGTGGCATTATCAAAGTACTAAGCAACAAGAGCCCACTAATTAACGGTGTCGATCCCATGTGCTTCACATGTGGCATTATCAAAGTACTAAGCAACAAGAACCCCACCAATTAACGGTGTCGATCCCATGTGCTTCACATGTGGCATTATCAAAGTACTAAGCAACAAGAGCCCACCAATTAACGGTGTCGATCCCATGTGCTTTACATGTGGCATTATCAAAGTACTAAGCAACAAGAGCCCACCAATTAACGGTGTCGATCCCATGTGCTTCACATGTGGCATTATCAAAGTACTAAGCAACAAGAACCCCACCAATTAACGGTGTCGATTCCATGTGCTTCACATGGGGCATTATCAAAGTACTAAGCAACAAGAACCCCACCAATTAACGGTGTCGATCCCATGTGCTTCACATGTGGCATTAAGTCGTGCTGTTCATCACAATTAGGTGATACTTTTTTTCTGTGATGTCACAATCGACCAAAAAACGTATATAGATACGTAAAATAAACGCTTACCGCAGGAAAAATTACGCACCCTTACCATGGCCAAGTACCTGCAAGCACCCCTTTTTTGTTCAATAACCAAAGGTTTCAGAAAGGCTAGTTTTTTACATAATTATAACAAAATCTACAATGTATATTGGATTTAACGTGAACTGTTGATATTGTTTTCCTTTTATACAGAGTAACTTCTTTATTAACCTCTTTCAAATCCCCTTTCCACAACCTATCAATCAATATACTACATTATACTTAAACAGGTTTCTTAATGTAATGCTTGCCACTGGACGTCAATCAATCATGCCGTTACACATTCAGGATTGAATTTGAGTATTTGAAATAGAATAAACAATTATGTGTCGACTTCCTTTATTTACATACTTAACAAATTGAATAATATTTTGTTTACAAATGACTGAATTATTGACATACATTCTCGTATGTTTATGTAAAAATAAAATGAAATATTGATTATTTTGTGAATCGGATCTGCCATTATCCATTTTAATTATTAAATACAATTCCATTATAGTTATAATAAATTCTTTACCTCCTTCGCTGTATCTGCCATGGTAAAACTTGTTGTTATATTCCAAAAAAAAAATAATTGAATAAATAAATTGGTTTGCTAGTCCGATTGTACTTTTAACTGTGAAAAGCTGATTTTAGAACCAGAAATTGTACGCCATATTGGATTGCTAAGTGAAAAACAAAACATAAATGGTTGATTAAATCTGAACTTTTGCTAATGTCGATGAAAGCCAGATTAGTCAAGGTTTAAACTGACCAACGAATTTAACTAATAGACCGTTCACTCGTTGTACATCTAAATATGTTCAGTGCACAGGGGTGGATTTGGAGGGACAGGGGGTCGAAGCCACTTTATCATTTTTTTTTATATATATCTTGGTTAAATGAAGAAAAAAAATACAAGTCCGACTCATAAGGTTGTCTCTTTCCCTCTTTTTGATTTGCATTTTGTGCAATAAAATATACCATTTACAAAAGCAAACTCCAAATTTGACTGGTTTCGAAGCATGTTCTTAATCATCCAACATCAGAACTGTTCTATTCTTAAGACTTAATAAGGCGAAAGATACAGTTATATAGTAATTCAATTAACCTTCTAGTATTGATAAAATTTACTGCATTCGAAGAAAGTTTTTTTAATAAACTATCATCAGAATCTGTTCGATTTTAGATTCAAAACTTAGAAATCAAAGATTCATTAATGTAATAATCCAATTATTGGTCTAGTATTCTCGGTCTATCTGGTTAACTAGAATAAAGTCAACGACGCATTACTCAGGTAAAATTTATTGACATCGTCTAACATTGCTGCATCGCAATACGTCTAGAGACCTCGGAAAACTCAGGTCTGATCTTCGAGAAAGGCCGTGCAGTGTGCTATAGATGTTCAATCTAATTAAAATATCGATCTCTGATATTTTAATTAGATTGATAGATGTTTACATTTTCGTTCTTTGGTCGATAATTTTGCTAGTTGAAACTCATATATATCACATCTCGCGTTTTTTTTATTGATAGAACAACAATAATGTTAAGTAAACCTGAGCTCGATAAAACAAACACAGGGATGAAATTTAGATAAGATGGATCTAGCAATAGCAACATATCAATTAAGTAACAACACCAGGAATTAACATTTCTTTATTCATTACAAACAAAGATCAAAAACAATTAAAAATTATCAAATTATAAAATTCGATATGAAAAAATATTACAATTTAGATTAAAAAAAAGGAGCGATAAGAAAAAAAACCTTTTCACTTTTTAAAAATTGTTTTTCCCAGTACAGTATAAGTGGATATTGAAGTATAGATTTAATTACTTTCTGCGATAACAGATTAAATGCTGTCAAAAAGTACGTAAAAAATTGGCTAATGTACGACAGATAAATCCTTCGTTACATCGACCACTTCCTGGTGAGACTAACAAGTTTTTACAGATATCAATATGGTTTTTTTTCAACTTTGCTTCACGTAAGAAAAATCGACCAATCTTACACAAATCTTTCAAATACATGTAGAAGGGACACATTCTGTTTCTGCTTTAGTTTTCTCGTTGAAATTGTTTTCTTTTGACATTGTTTGCCTTTATAACTAACGTTTTTGTACATTGATTTAGCCGTTAGTTTTAAAATTAATACGACTAGGAACTTCTTTTGTTTGTGAGAAGATTGAACGTACGACCTCCCGCAGTAAGCCATGCAATAGGACATAAGTCAAAGAGAACTCGACAAAACAATGATAAAAAACCAAAATTTGACAAAAGGACAAAAAAACTCGGTGACGACCCCATCTTACTTATTGAATTAAAAAAAATCATGTCTCTTTCTGTTTTTTTTTTGTTTTTTTTAGATATTTCAAAAGAAATTTCTTATCCGAAACTCAGAATAAACACATATTTTGATCACAGAGAATGAACAAAAAAATCCAGTCGTGCAGTGTTTTGCCATAAATTAAATGTAGAGTTCGACAAAATTCGTTCTTGCTTGATGCGAGAGAAAAAAGATAGAATGAAAGAAAAAAACCTACAACATGTATAGAGTAATTCACACTTTAAAGTTAAAACATTGTTCCGTTATTATTTTTAAAATGAATTTACTTGACCATAATTTATTACAATGACTTAATTGTTTTTTACAAGAACAAAAGTGTCTTTTAAATAGAAATTTGATGATCTATATCATACAATGCATATCCTATTTATAAATATGCGTCAGTTTGTAATTTTTTTTTAGCTTTAATACACATAGTTTAAAATATCTTTGATATTCAAAGATCAGTACATACATGTAAATATATTGTAAACCTACTTTCAACTGCTTATCGTCGCTAAGAAATATCCTTAGGGCGAACTAACCTCGAGTGTAGAATGTCGTGGTCTCGTTTCCCGGGCAGTTCGATCCTGAGACTTTAAAAAGGTTGTTTCTAGTTTTCAGCTAAGCACGCAGTATATTTAGCAAAAAGCGCATAGACCTGTTGACCCTAAGTCAGAATAATGTGCCTATTAAGTAAGAATGCATTTCTCCCATTGTGAACTAGCGCAATGAAATAATCAGACACAGCGTGCTACTCTTATACACAACAGGGCTATACGTAATGTATGTAATATTAGTCACTGGACATAAAACACTTATCAATCATCGACATTGTTTTGAAAACTTGTCTATTGTTTTAGCATGATAAAACAAAAGAAGACATTGTAAAAAATGTCATTAATCGATGCCAACATTTCAAAAATATATTCAACCTATGCCAAGATTCAAAACACAATAGGGGTTGTTATGACAATTAATAAATAATTACTCAGTCTGGTAAAATCCGGCGAAATACAGTCAGCTGTTATATTATATTCATCATATGCCAACATTTATCCATACATTTTCACAATGCACTTGTATATCTAAATTTCAAAATTTTGGCATAAAATGATAAAATTGCTGTAACTTGACAAATTAACAGAGATTAACATGATGAGAACACAGAACAAACAAACACAATAGCAAAAACAATCTGAACCCAAGTGGTAAATAGCACAGGCGCTTATTGAACGGCCCCACGTGGAATATAAGAATAGAAAGGCATTACAAGGTTAACTCCTGTTGCTGTAATATGATTTGGGTGTAGCTAATCAAGAACACATCAAACAACTGAAAACGTGTTAAAAGGTTTTAAAACATATGCCTAATAAAATTTAAAACACAAAACAAAACAATTAGAATGAAGGGGAGGGGTCCGTTCCCAAATTATCTACAGTTCCCACAATATAAGATCCCAGAAAAGATAGCGTAGCATATATATACAAGGTACCATTATACCAAACAAATCTGGCGTAAACATATGAACAGCATCTAACAGTCCAACATATGTCAATTCACGGAAATTATACGGTGTACTCGAATACAGTTTGTCCCTTACTATTTAGTTCCTATTAACCCTTAAAGTAACGATAATTTAATCTGCTACTATTTCAGTCAAGCATTATTTAGGCTATTGTATAAAATTAGAAACTTAGTGCAGAGACTTTCTTTCCTACATTTTTTATCACGACAATGTGGTAACGAGAGAAACCGTGACGTTGAATAAACTAAATATGTTTGACAGATCTATTGAATTATGATCTATTAACTTACAGTTTTTGGTAAATATATATGGCGTATATTTAACTTGATATGTAAGTAAAGAGTGCTATTTATTGATTAAACAACAATTGCAAAAGCTAAGGGAATTTACTGATTTTTTTGGTGAAAATGAGGTCGTTAGAATTGTACAAATTCCCTAGAGTTCTTGATTAATGCATAAGGTAGCAATTCTAATAATTCTAATCGGAAACATGTAATTAATTCCTCATAGGCCAAATAAAATGCATGACAAAGTAATTTCATTGTTTCTGAATTTTTTATTTTTTCTCTCGTTATTCTTGATATACTTATACAGTACATTTACACCTAGAGGTTTAATAAAAAAAAAAAAAGAGAATAAAGGGAATGATATTATTTCACCGCGAAAGAATTAAACTTATCGTAAAAGACGTAAAATACAAATGTATTTAAATATTCTTTACATTATTTTAAGGATGTCTTTCATCATTTCTTAAGCAGACTTTATTGACTGAAATCCTTTTAATAACGAAGGTATTTAATAACCGCTAAAACTGAATGATGATGTAATTATGTTATGTATTGGTTTGTATGAATTTAGTTTTAATATAGATTGGAATTCGGGTAAACTTACCGTTATTTTACATATTATTTAATTTCAAGACAACTGTGAATACCTAGCGGAATACACTCGTGTTTACCCACACAATCACCCCTTCATGTGTTGGTTCACTTTATAGAATTATATTTCATATTTTAGTACTATTTGCTTATTTCGGCTAGATTATGACTTAATTACTATACAACTTTTATGCATCGATAAAGCTATTTATTGGCTAGCTTTTCAAAATACTATACAACGTTTATGCATAGAAAAAGAACTATAGTTCGATTTCCCTCGAGAGCAAGATTATTTGAAGTGTTCTACACTGAACAATTATTCAAAGTTTGTTTCTCTTCCAAGTTAATGATTGAATTACTTGTTGAGTTTTAAATAGCATGCACACTGTATATAAATCAAATATAGAAATGGATATTTAATTTACTTTTACTTTAAGTTAGAGCCCCGTTAACGCTTAGTACGGTACATTTTAAATCACATAGTACAAGTATAAAAATCATGTCACGGGATAATCTGAACGCCTTGTTTTGAAAAAGGATTAAAACTAAATTAAATAAGCTAATTACCTGAACAAAATGTAGTTAAAATCCAGATAATCCCGCTAATCAGACGACATAAAAAAAATATTGTCCGATTAGTCTAGAGTTATTTCCCCTTTTCTCATGGCGTGACATTCTTATTCAATACACATCTCTAGTAACAAGCAAAATATTTACAATGTTAAAGTATTACACTTGAAATATCTATTGATTTTCTATAAATTCACCTGTTATTGAATGCTATTGGGAGTCATGAATTGTGACTAAAAAAAGATAGCAAGTTTAAATGATATGAAATTAACTTTTTCTGTTGAACGATATACAAAAATGTACACCTGAATGGAAAGAAAGATCTTAGGTAAACAATATATGATAAGGAATTTAATTATTGCGGTCGAGAAATATTGAATTGTTTGTATTCCTTTTGTTGAGATATGAAAACTTTATTCATCAAAAGTCTGCAGAAATAATATTTATTTATGCAATTTTCATAATCTTTTGAATATTATTGACTGTTTAGTTATACCTCTTTAAATTTCATGGTACTTTATATTCATTTAAGCTCCCCTTATAACAGGGATGCATTGTGCATTGTGTGTAGCTACAATGGCTACACACATTTTTTATTAACATCTTTTGAATTTAACTAAGGAGTCCGAGAACATATTTAAAGTTGCCAGCGAGCAATTTTACTGATAACTATTTGATTCCTACCAAAAACTCTGTAAAAAAAAATGTTTAATTTCAAATATTTATTTTGCAGTATACAATATAAATGATGGTAGACAGACCGATATCGTTTCAACCGATTTCTTACGATTCAAAATGGGACAAAAATGCGTTTTAGTGACATGTTGCAACGATGATCGTATTTACTAAAGCTTAACAGTACAGTGGCAAATATTGCATGCATATTCAGAATAAGAACAAATACAATTATTATCAATCGATTGTTATATATATATTACTTGAGTGATTCCAGGTTCCATCACAGTAAGTTGACGACATATTCCGAAATAAAAGATAAAATTTCGGCATCCTCCGAAGTTGCTTGTTTAATGTCACATAAAAATACCAAAAATAATACTTGCAATGATTCGTGTCTGCATATTTGTACACCCTCACGTCCAAACAGACGCATCTCTCCCTCTCTTTGGAATGAATGATTGCTTATTGTTTGCATAATGTCCAGTGGCAAATATTTCACGCATGTTCAGAACGGAAACAATTAACAAAATTGCAATTATAGGTAGAGCCTGTAATAAAGGCAATTCGAGAAGAAAATTTGGACTGCCACTGGAACATAAGTGTACATTGGACAGGGACAGACATTTTGCCTTGCAAAGCATCTTCACGTGCAAAGAACATAGCACTCTCTTCATATGAAGCATATAATTCAACGTCCCGTATCTGGACAGACGTAGATGAGAAGTGTTTAACCCAACGCAGACAAACGAATAGCCTACTTTGTCAAGAGTTTTAGCAATCTCCGGCGCAGAGATCACATATCCGTTCCGTTCAATACTTTGTAACACTACACTCAATATAAAGTGCAGTATTGCGGAGCATGTATGGAACGGATATGAACTCTGTGCCGGAGATTGGAGTTTTAGTCGATCAAAATATTGATTGCTTACTGATTGTTAGTTGCATAAAATCCAGAGGAAATTATTGTATGCATGTTGATGACGAGAACAAATTAACAATAAATACAATAGGTAGGTCTTGTAGTAGAGGTCAACTTAGTTGCATGTCTGGAAAATTTGGACTGCCACGGGGTAAAAGGGTATATTGCATAGAGACAGAAATTTAGACTTACAACAGGCCAAATACGGACCCCTCAAAAGGGTGTTGTTCTGAACCTGTGGAGAGCATAACACCCTTCAACAAGGGGCATCATATTTAATGTATTTAGCCCGATCGGTCGTGCCTGCGGACTTGATGAATCACACATAGCGAAATGGACGCCCCATATTGGCAAGGAGTTTACTGCCAGTTGAAAAAACATCTGTAGTGACCATATTTCTATTCCCCAATCACTCTTCAGAACCCAATCGAAAGAAGACTAAAGTAAACATTATATTTGTATACTCCAGTCAGGTTATTAGGGGACTCGCGTGGGACCTTAGTGGTGAAAATAGAAATCCGGGTGCCTATACTCTATAAACTTTGGTCAATCTTTTGGGTGATGCGTGAAAATTACTTGTTCTTTAAAAACATTATCGCAGGGATTCATTTGATAGAACTATTTTAAAAAAAAGTTAAATAGTATTGTGTTATCAAGACGCAACACATTTTTTTATTATTATATACATTATTATAAAATATACATTTTGTTTTTGTAATAGCAGCGTCACACATTAGCGTATATAGCACCGAAGTGCGCCGGGCGTGGTCAAAATCCATGTACGCTGCTAAGTCGCTAGTAATTTTGGATGCATTCAAATTGTTAATATCATATCTGTATCGTGTGCACATTAAGCGTTCATAAGCGTTTATCGGGCGTTAAAGTAACGTATGTTGGCGTATGTGGTGCGTTTTTCTATCGTAGATGAAATGCACGTTACGAAGAAAAAACTTTCTTGAACGCATTTGAGATGCGTCCCGGTCGTACCTGGAACAATTATACGTGCTTTCAGCGTGTCCCGGACACGTAATTATGGAATGTTTCACTAAACAAGTACACTTTTTTTATTTAGGGACCAGCTGAGGCCCACATTCTGGTGAGGAATTTTCTCGTTGCATTGAAGACCCATTGGTGGCCTTCGGCTGTTATCTGCTCTTTGGTCGGGTTGTTGTCTCTTTGACATATTCCCAATTTTCTTTCTTAATTTAATTGTTTGTACTAATTTTGGATACACATGGTCTTGTAAATTCACTGACATATGCCACTAGATAAATGTCCGAGAAAGTTTCGTTGAATGGCAGAATACGTTTTTGATATGCCACCGTGCGTTTTATACGTTCACGGAGCGCTAAAACGACGCCAGACGTATGTTACAAACACGCCCTGCATACGTCCAAATAAATTTCCAAGTAAAAGTCAAACGATCTTGAGGCGTATACAAGTAGCCCTTTACGTGTTTCAAACTTATCAGTAGCGTTTTTGCAACGCGCTTGTAACGGGTGTATTACGTGCGTGTAGCAATTATGTGTACGCTTGACAAACGCTAGAGCTATATGCATTTTTTTATGCTGCATACAAATTTCCTTTAAGTTAAAGCGTTCACCAAGAGTATACCTTTGCATATCGACGTACTTCAATTTATGCTACGCGCGTCTAACGGTTGCTTATAGCGTTCCTCTTACCGTATATTTGCACCTAACGTATACGGACTTAGTCAATTTTCTCTGTTCGTCTGGTGCACGTCGGGCTATACGCCAATGTGTGATGCCGGCATTACTTCAAATTTTGTGTTATTTTAGATCTCCGCCTGTTTCTTATAAAGCTTGATTAGATTGTACATTGTGTTCGTGGTGATATACATTTATTTTGTATTTTCAGTCCGATCTGTCATTAACTTGGAAGTCATTTCATCATTCGGAATACCTAGCTTCGAAATTATCCTTTTTATATATTTTTATCTGTAACAGCTGTGTCTACCTGTAAATCGAAAGTCTTACAACATAATATAATTAGGGTAAGATCAATATTTGTGACTTTAATTGCAAGTATAGAACGTCAATACATTGAAAGGTATAGAGCATTGCAATACATTGATTAGCGTTAAAATGTCGCTACAGGTTATTACACATTTCAATTAATACTTTCGATGTGAAATCTGTCATTTGAAGAATTATTTGTATAGATTTTGTATTTACGATTTCATGTACAAAAAAGTAGGTCAGTTTATTAAATTAATGTAAAAACAGACAAACATAATGTAACATTTATACGCGACTCGTAGAAGAAACTGGTGGCACTATTATGTGTTGAGGCATTTTATTTCGTTGGTGTACTCTCTTTCTTATTGTTTTTCTGTGGAGTGTATGGAGCTAAAACCAATGACGCAAATAAACACTGTTGCCTGATCAGAAAATAAATTGAGACATACCTGCTCGGAGTTTGTCATTAGGAAAAACAATCGGGTTGACTGGGGCATCACCAATACATCACCATGGTCAATAGATCCATGATTTGTTTGCTTTGCGTGATGTACGAATACAGTTGCGATTGATCGGAATTCGGACATAAAATCCAATATTGAGGTTATTGCAATTTTAGCGCGGGAAAATAGCTGTCTCAAACCGTTCAAGACCTTCAAGTTACGTAATTCTACCCTTGTTTGATGCCATCATGATATTATTGATTGATATGGTATATTTGAAAACACTACCTTTGACTGGCACGGGTGAAACAAAAATGCCAACTCCTTAAATTGTCTTAATTCATGTAACACATGTATGTATTACCAATGTTATTTCAACTGATCGGAGGGAGCTTACGTTTTAATTTGCATAAGGACAGTCTATTTGAAGATGTGCGTGATAAGGATGATGGCCGTTATAATCATAATTGATTTCTAATCACCTATCAGTATCACCAAACGGATATACATATGAACTGCGCGTATGATATAGGACGAATAACTGGACACTTCATTGATGAGTTTATCCCGACACACCTGTCTATAGATGGACTGGTCTTAAATAAGCAAAGCGGTTAAACCCGGCCAGTCAAGTGAAATAAATCAATACATGATAAAGTGAAATAAATCAACACATAGTCAAGTGAAATAAATCAAGTAATATAGATCAATAAATCTGTACTATGATATAAATTGTTCTGTATTCAACTTATGTCCGTACCATTTGTACATACTACTAACCCGTTATATAATAAATAAACAATGTATTTGTGAATCCGCAATATTCCGTTTTCCGTAATTGTCCGTAAATCCATGTTTTGTTAATCCCTGATCAAGAAAACCAAAATGTTATACCAACCAGTAGGGACTAATATAATTCCAGATATAATTTAGTCGCCAATAGTTTATGTTTATTTACTCTGACTTTGAGAGTTAATGAAACAATGTGTGCTATAATAAATAACACAATTTGTATATGATTGTAAACTTTTTATGGCCCCGCAACCAGTGGCGGATCCAGAAATGTTCTTAAGTGGGGGCCAACTGACTGCCTAAGAGTGATTCCCTATATAAGCAACCAATGTTTTCCCCAAAAAAGGGGGGCCGGGCCCGGCCCCTAAATCCGCATCTGGCAACGAAGTTGTCGGTGCCATATAGTTTTACCCTTGTCCGTATTTTTTAATAATGTTACTACATTTAGGTTCATTATCAATTATACTACTTTATTTGTACTTAAAATATTACACGAATGAAAACGGGATACTGTCTTTGTCTTTACACGTGTAGCTCTGTATGTATATTCTTATAAAGAACTTCTCAGGTTTTCTATGTTTGCTGATAGCACCTGATTTGTACATGAATATATAAAATTCTTTATGTTCAGATCATAAAACAAAAAGATGTTGGAGTGTGATTGTTTCGTTGAGGAACGTTTTTTTTTCTATTTACATGTGTATACAGAAATAATCATTAGTTACTTTACATTTAGTAATTTACACCCGTATCAACTGGTTCATTCCAGATTGTCTAACATTATTTTATAATGTTAAATATTCTTGTTAATTAAAGATTGTAATTAGTGATTTGCAATGTCAAACTAATTTAATTTTTGATTGAGTTTATTTGAGGTTGACTTCAATTTTATAAATATGAATCGTTGATTAAATCATCAGTTAAAATGTTTTCTTTATTTAAAAATATATGTTGTGTACAAAGATGTAAGTTTTAACAAATTATAATTTGTACAGGGTTTTTGTGCAAGTTATTAGTTTTTTGACACATACCTTCGTGCATCAGGTGATAACAGTTTGTCTCCTAAAATGTATCAGTTTGATGTTTCAAATTCAAATTCACATACTTCAACTTAACAGTTTGTGCTATTCTCTTTGTCCTCAAACTAGAAATGAGGACACATGCATAGTTAAAATTCTTATTTTATTTTTACCAAAATCATAAAAGTCGTTTTCTGTTTATGTTTTAATGCGCAGTATTAGACTGTATCAAATAGTTGTATGGAATTATGACAGAAATATGCGAAATAAAGACTGTGTGCTTGCATCATCCATTTGTGTGCACAAAACACTGATAACTTGTACAAAAAAATCTGTAATTCTGTACAAATTATAATTTGGACAACATTATAAACGATATCTCAATTGTAACTTTTATTAGTAAAAGAAATATCAAGATGAGAAGAGAAGAAAAAATCATTATTTTAAAGTTTATATTTAAGCTTAAAACACACTCACGCAATTAATTTCTTCTTCTTCGTGTATTTATGAGAACTCAGACCGAAACAAATGACACAGAAATTATCAAATTTAGGTCACCGTAAAAGGCCCCGATGTGACAAATGTAAAATAGTTCAATAATTATCAAAGGTACCAGGATTATAATTTAGTACGCC
Organism: Mytilus galloprovincialis; assembly: GCA_037788925.1. Lineage (NCBI taxonomy): Eukaryota > Metazoa > Mollusca > Bivalvia > Mytilida > Mytilidae > Mytilus > Mytilus galloprovincialis. The sequence continues at coordinate 40,600,931 of CM075338.1, forward strand.
AGACGCGCGTTTCGTCTACATAAGACTCATCAGTGACGCTCATATCAAAATATTTATAAAGCCAAACAAGTTCAAAGTTGAAGAGCATTGAGGATCCAAAATTCCAAACGTGAAAACTAATGGCATAATCATGGTGTAAAAAAATGACCGAAAAACAAATATGTTAAACAGCATCTAACGAAAACAACTGAATTACAGGCTCTAGGGACAAGCATATACTTATAGAATGTTGCAAGGTTAAACATGTTGGCGGGATCCCAATCCTACTCTTACCTGGGACAATGATATAACAGTACGAACGAACTAAACAACCCAGTTGGAAAAGGCGTAACTCATCAAATTGATACAAATAGAAATACATCTAACAAAAAAAAAACAACACAGTGTTGACGTGGCTGAGTACTTGTACATCCCAACAACAAAATAACTAAATTCAGATCTGAGAGTACTCGCAGTTACTGACAAATAGCCCAAGTCAAGAACAATAAATAATAAGAAACATGCATCTATGACGTAGTTATTAATCAGTACACATCCAACATCCAATGTGTTTAAAGTAAAGACGTCATTAACAGTCAGTGAAAAAACATGACATTGTACAATGCCATGATACAGGTAACGACATGTTGTTGTTCCATGAAAGTGCATATGTATACACAACTAGTATTTAGTTTGCTTATAATTTACTGATAACAAAATCGATATTAATACCATTAAAAACAATATTCAAAGATCTAATAGCAGTGTTGATGCCTGGACTAAGTCGGGTGTGTCTATTTTCTGTGTTGGTCTGTATTATGTATTCATGTTTTGTTTTCTGTAATTGTTAAGACTTCAGTTTTATCATGTATATCTTTTATATTCATTTGATAATATTTACTGTTTGCAATAGTATAAATTGTTCTAAATAATACGGATGTTCTTATCACAAGCAGAAAACCCTAGCCGTAGTTGGCACAACCTTTTTCAACTTTTGATCCTCAGTGCTGTACAACTTTGTACTTTTTTTGACTTTCGAACTTTTATATCTGGGGGTCACTGGTAAGTCTTGTGTGGACGAGGCGCGTTTTTGGCGTATTGAATTTTAAACCTGATGCCTTTTGTTATCTATTATTCATGTGTTCCTTTGCCTAATACGTTCTCCAAGTTATTTGTATTGTAGTCCTGTAAAATTACGTTGTCATTTCAATGTTATATTTAACATTGCCATTAAAGTGCGAGGTTTGGCATGCCACAAAACCAGGTTCAACCCACCATTTTTTTCTTTAAAAATGTCCTGTACCAAGTCAGGAAAATGGCCAATGTTATATCATAGTTCGTTTCAGTGTGTGTAACATTTTTACGTTGTGTCGTTTGTTTTCTCTTATATTTGAGTGTGAATTCACATTACTATAAGACGTGTCACGGTACTTTTCTATCCCAAATTCATGTATTTGGTTTTGATGTTATATTTGTTATTCTCATCGGATTTTGTCTAATGCTTATTCCGTTTCTGTGTGTGTTACATTTTAATGTTGTGTCGTTGTTCTCCTCTTATATTTAATGCGTTTCCCTCAGTTTTAGTTTGTTACCCCGATTTTGTTTTTTTTGTCCATACATTTACGAGTTTTGAACAGGGTATACTACTGTTGCCTTTATTTATATTAGTAACCTATTAAAAAAAGTTATGAAAAGGGTCGATAAGTTTACTAGGGGCCAGTTTCACGAAGCTGTCTTAGGAAAAAGACATGTCTTATGATGGTCTTACGACATATCTTGGTCCCAAGAGGGTTTCACATTGTGTTCATAACTTAGAACATATCTATTTAAGTCGCTCATAAATTTAGGACTACACTAGAGGTGTCTTGTGATAGTCATAAGTTAAGACATCGTTACGAAACAAATATGGCTGCAACAGTTTTCATGCACCTCAGACGACTACAACAAAACAAACGCAGAATTAGATTTTCTCGAGACATTGAGAATTCTTTGGATAACGCAAAATTGTAAGAAAATACCGACTATCTCGTCCCATGATTATAGATTTTTGCAAAATGTTTGAATTTGATCTTTAACGACCAACGAGGAGATCTGGCGCTTTCCCCGTGTCTTTACAAATCATTGTTGCATTAAGATTTTTCGCAACGGGGAGTTTTCAGCTCGTAAATGACGACGTACACAGCAATTTGATCTCGAGTGTTTCAAGAATTACCCGTTATGTGACAAAGTGATTGAAAATAGTATGCAACCATTATGGAATGCTTTAATAGAATTGTTGTCTTTCCAAATATCGTCGGAGCAATGGACGAGACGCACATTAGGATTAAATCTCCATTAGAAGATGAACATTTATATGTGAACAGAAAAACTACTACTCTATTGATGTTTAAGGAGTTTGTGACTCTAACATGACATTTCTTAACATTGTATCTAAATGGCCAGGTGCATCTCACGACGCTTCGTTTAGGCTAATTATAGCTTAAGTGAAATATTTGAGGACGAACAATTGATCATGAACGACTGATAGGATGTAGTGAGTATCCCCTAAGATCATGGCTTCTCATTTCTGTGCTAAACCCAACATCGAGAAATCAACAAAGATACAATACCTCCAATAGAAGACGAGGAGCGTTGTCGAAAGGAGCTTTGAAGTTTTAAAATTTCGTTTCAGTTGCATAGATGCTGGCACATTGCTTTACAAACCATTACAATGCTGTGACATAATTTTTGCTATGGATGTTTTACATTATGTGTGTATAGCAAATAGAATCCCCTTGCTTGCAGACATTGACAGGAATCTCCCAAACCAAGGACACATACACAGACAACAGTATGTAGGCCATTTGAATGACGGTGCAAATGTTAGAAACAGCCTGATAAATGGAAGATTTGGGCTTTGAAAAAATTGTATCATCTGAAAGCTTTATAATGTTGTATTTTTTATCATTCCAACTACCAGAAATGTTTTAATCCTCTTCTCTTTGTGTAGACAGATAATTTGGTTGACAGCTTTGAAACAAACAAACCCACTATAGACTCGTTAATAATTCTAAACAATAAAGATAAATAAAAGAACGTGTATTATATTTAAATTTGTGCGAGTTTTATAAAGTTTATCAAGGCATTATCAGGTGTATTTAGTGGTTTTTGGTGTTATACTTGGACTCCTACTTGTGTCAAATAGTCGGTGTTTGTGTTGTTTAATGTTACGTCGCTGTCTTTCTATATGAAGTCTTGACTACTCCATAGGTCAAAAAGCCCTTCTGATTTACTCGTCTCTCTTTGATGGCAAACAAAGTATTGTGTTGTTTTGTCCTTAGGTATTTTGTTTGATTTCATTGTCGATTGGTGCCTCTCCTGTCATTGAGGGGGATAATAAATTGACCAACATTCCACACATAAGACAAATATACCTACTGTGTCTAGTATTCAACATTTATCATCATGACCGTCAACAGTAATACTAGTAGTTAGGCATTTGATTACCAGTATTCGCGGTGGAGATGAACTGAATGCAATTCGGTTGAAAATTAAGGTGATATACCAAAAGTTACAGAAAAAGTCTAAACTGCGAAATGAAAACTAAATTGTATATATACCGATATGAACGATCTTTTTTACTTATATATATTTGTAAAAGTCTTAAGTTCAGGTATGATTAAAATTATATCTTTTTCTGCCTGCTTCTTTAATTTTAAGTGGGTAAAAGTCTCATCTTTCTTTGCTTTCAATTTCTTACATTTATAGTCCTTTTCCTGCTTTGCCTTTCGTTTTTCATTCATTATTTGTGGACTCTTAACAGCTAGTCTATGGGAAGTTGACCGTTTTAAGTTTTTCTTACGCGATTTTGGAATACCGGTAATAGGCGGCAATTTAAAATATTCTCTAGTTCTGAATCAATTGAGAAGACCAATCAGTGATGTCTTGATTAAACGAAAATTCAACGGTTTCTCCTGCATTTATTTTCATGTGACCACCATTAATTGCTGCAAGTATATTTGCAGCGTCTCAATCAGACAAGCTTTGTGATATCATGGGATCATTTGAAGTGTTCAAAATTGAATCATTAGGACTTTCGAAATCGACGGTGTATTCATTTACCAAGCCCTGATTTTCAGCCACTGTTAGCACGGAGCTTGGGTCCGCTGATTTGTGTATTTCAACCACAACTACAACGTTTTGTTGAATATTGAATATTGTCTGGTGGAGCAATGGGCGCCCCATCTGGGGTTAGTTTAACAACTGGACTAGAGTTGTTCGGAACAATTTCCTCGCTATACAAAACCCATCGAATATGGTGTTCATCATTGTTTGATTGGCCATTGTTGTTCCTGTCAAATGCATGAAGGGCTAATGGATTCATTTGTAGAATCCTATTATTTCAAACCCCGCTACAATGTTGACTCTAGTAAAGGATTTCTCATATGCCTGTTTAATTATTTTAGGGGCTGATTCTTTGTTGACAATGTTGTTTGGGTCATCTGACATGTATTCAGTACCTATATTATTTCATTGAAGGACCAAACGTTGTTCTGTCAAGGAAACATAGGTAGTGTGTGGTATGGGGTAGAAGCGCAAGAAACTCTATTCTGTTTCTTAGGGCTGCTTCCAAGTCCCAATGTCTCGTGCGAGTAATTTATATAGTTAGAACCCGTGGTCGATTGGGCCCACAATGTTTTAAAACAGATTATTGGACCAATCATCACCCCTCCATGTCTTTTGCTGAAAACGCCACTCGGCATTTTTTTAGGCCTTTTGCCACAGGGAATTTTGGCATTTTCCTCCGGCGGCATTGACACAGGGAAGGAGAGTTACGTTTTCATGATCAGGAACTGATTTAGCACCCCTCCGTTCTAATAATCCGGCTTGCTGGTGTTCGAGATTCTTCCCAGTTTCATCCATATTTCATATAGATGTAACTGTTTTGCTGTCTTTAGAACCTTGAAATAGTTGCCAACAACAGTTGCATTCAGCATCCTAGATCTTACTCTCAAAAGTTTCTCTGGATTTCTGATTAAACTGCAGGATTTTTTTTAAGATCCTTTCCGATGATACCATTCCGAAAAGGAGTTTTTATATTCATTTGTCTGACAATAGTCTCAAGGTGTGGCAGTATCTGCCTCTTCGAAATACTAAAGCCCTTTTCTGATAACTTAATTGGTATGGTTGGCTTTCTACAAAATTGTGCTATGTTTCTTCTTAGTTGTTCTGTCGTTCAAACTTGATTTTGGAGCACCATAGCGTTTTGCTGCCTATAGGCGAGTAACTTATTTCTAAAAGACGCTTAGTTAACGACTTTAATAACCCACCTAACACACTGTTGTAGTATATATCATTCGAAAGCTAATAATCTGTACTTTCTGTTTTGCCTGGTCGTAAAAAATCGTACGGTGCATTTTTTGTTAAATCAAGGTCAAGCGTCATGAATAAACATTCCAATTATTGCGATTACTAAACAAAAAACCATTTTCTAATTCTTGTACCATAAAATTTTCCAAAAGATCACATGGACTTTATGGAACATGATACATAATTTCCAAATCAAACAAAAGATAAGAGGTTAGATGCGCAATATTATCCGAAAAATTGAAATTTATCACCAATCCTAAAAAAATGAAAAATTGTTCCAAAAGCAAAATATATCTTGGGAAATCGATATTTGTATGATAAAAAAAAAGATAAATGTACATGTTTTAGGTCAAGGAATATTTGTTTTGTAATTTTAAGATGCAATTATTAATTTTTGTTCGTAGAACAGCCTTCTATTGAAGTGTTTGCAGTTGCCCACACATCTGCCATCTGCAAATAGTGATCATTTTGTTAATCTTTGTTAAGATAGCACATCGCTTATTGTCAATATCAGGTAGGAGAATGATTTTCTATAATAAAACAAGGGGTATTTTGGCTTAATAAATATTTTGATATGAGCGTCACTGATGAGTCTTATGTAGACGAAACGCGCGTCTGGCGTACTAAATTATAATCCTGGTACCTTTGATAACTATTAAGTTCGAAAAGAATATATACGAGCTAATTGTGGTAAAAATATGTGTTTACGAAGTCAAACTTATTTACTTCTTGTAATCATGTTTAAATGCAAACATGATTTTGCGACTAAATTGTAGGCAACATTGAAATAAGTAACCTTGTTAAGAAACACTTGGTTGTCTAAAGCGGGATGTAAACGAACTAAATAGAATGCTGCTGCTTCTTATTTAGTTTAAAATCGTGTTAGTCATATTAAATGTGTTTAGAAGTTTAATCGCTTTAAATATTTGAATAAAAGATGCTTTGAGTATTTTCAACATAAACTTTTAAAATACAATTGCAGTTCATGGTGTATGTTAAACACTATAAGCAGTTGGGAAATAAACAAAATGAAATAGTTGTATACCCTTCTTGACCTCATAAGATCATTCGCTGTTTTAGGCTGTGATCGTTAAATGTTCATGGTGTGATGTGTTTTGTGGACTCTCTTGGACTTTAATTTTATTTTGTTCATTGTTTTAATTAAGTTTATTTGATTCATGGTTTGAGATGTTGATTGTCCCTTTGGTATTATTTTACTTTAAAAGCATTAACTTGCAGTAATGAAAATCGACAAAAAAATCGCCTTAAAGAAATGCGAGGAACATTAACACCATAAGACAAATATCCGCGAAAATAACTTAATTTGCTAACGGTAATATATACATAGAACCAAATCGTTATCATCATACAATTAGCTACAATGATCTACAATTTTAAAACCTTTTACTACTTGTATAGTGACGAAGTATGTCAAACTCATAATTGAAAACGACAAAGCCGGGCAAAACACGAACAAGACAAACAACAGTATACAAAACACAACATATAACACTACAAATTGAGTAACACAAACCCCCCAAAATATATTTGGGTTTAACTCGAGGGCTCCCAAAGGGTAAGCAGATCATGTTCCGTCTTGTGGCTATGTAATTCATAACTCGGTGCCAAGCTTAATTCGATAGGTGAAAATCAAGTCAAAGATGACGATATTTTAGTTAGGATGATTGGAACTTATCAGTCGTCATCTGGCGAAACAGATATTCCATAATTGTCAACCAACTCGTAGTGGCGTCCATAAAATTTTCAAAGGAATAATTTCAAACCATCGTTTTTCTTCAAAATTCCTGTACCAAGACAGGCATATGGCAGTTGGTATTCATTAATATGTTTCTTTGTATGTTGGCGTTTGTTTTTGAAGCAGTTCAGTGTTTCTGTTATATCGTTGTGTTCCTCTTAAAGTTGATGCATTTTCCTTGGTTTTTGTTTGTGACCCATATTTGTTTCAGTAATTAGTAAATCGTTTGATGACTATTGAATATCGGTATATTATAGTTGCCATTATTTAATATCTTCATTGTGAGCAGTTACGCACTCTCACGAAAATCGTGAAAGTAAATGCAAGCTCTGAAATATTGTATCAACTTGGAGATATATACTCCACAAGAAGATTCTGCTAAATCGCGTTACAATTGGGCAAGTGTTTAAATGAAAAGGTTTATTTAATTTCGCGGGCAGTACGTCGACTGAGCATGCGAAGACAAATTAAGGAAATACAAAACCCTGCATTTATACGTCCTTTCGGACTTGTTATTGTTTCAGAGGAGTTGAGGCTCAATGAAATCGGTCTCTTCCTTTAGTACTATAGATATGCAGGCGTTACTATAATATTGCTACATAGAAATGAAAACATTATAATTTATGGGTTGATTTATGCTCAACTCTTTTGTCGCAAAACTTGTTCTCAACCAACCCTCATCGTCGATTTCAAGATCTGTCATACAGCAATCTATATCTGTTGAGTCTTAATTTCAATTTAAATGGAAAATACGATTCCAACATTGTCACAAATTTGGCACTATTCAGTGAGATGACATCATCTTTATAGTGGAAAGTGAAGTTTCAAGATAATGGTAGCTTCTTTTCAGTCGTCATCGGAATTTCTTGCATGAAGTCATCCTCGTATCAAAAATGAACTAGTCATTCAAGCTATTCAGGAAGTCTAGTTGTAACTAGAATCGTTGCGTAATAATGATGAATAAACGCATTTAAACAATGAACAACGCAATTTAAGCAATCAAGAAGTCAAGTTTTATAATGTTTAACTGTTTTTTTAATTCTTTTAAATTTCAATTTTCATCAATTTATTTTCTATTTATTTTTGTCTAAACCTTCAATTTCTTTTTTATGGTTCACATTAAATAAACAAAAGGTCTTTTCACTACATCAATATTTATAATAAAGTTACAAATCATCAAACATTTAGAAAAGTCGAAAGATGTTTCTTTCAGTCTGGTAGTTACAATGCAGATTGCTATCTCTTAGTTTCGCCCCCTTTATTTTAAGCAATAGTATGATTCGTGCACATATTTGTTTACTTTAAATTTTTCAGATTCTTAAGAATTTGTTTAATAAATCTTATATTGACCACATACAATGTTTAAATAGGAAGAAATGCTTAACAGCTGTGTTTTCGCAGATGGCGCAATTTTGGGCAACTGTATTAGTTGTTATGATTTGCTGTTTGATAGAAGAAAGCATAATTTTAGGAAATTTATGATATCAAAAACTTCTTTGATAGTCATTACAGGGTTTTACTTAGTTTTAATTGATTAGCATTTGCATCAGAAAGGAAAAAAAGGGTTTTCACACATTTTGTTAACTTTGACTCGAATTTCAGGAAACATGCGCTGTCTATTAAAACACGCTTAAATATTTAAAAATGCATTTGATTAATGACTGTTTATCTCTCTGCTAAAAGTTCAAATTGTTTGCATATATGAATTTAGTGTATAAATATTATGGATGAAATACATGTAGCAAGTAAGGGATGAAATTAAATTGGATGATGTGGCATTTTTTTTTTTGATAAAGTAGTATGTCGTCTGATGTTTTCAAACTTAATTATAGACCCTTAAGGGGCGGATCCAGTCATTTTAAAAAGGGGTGGGGGTGGGATTCTAACCCAGGACAAAAGGGGAAAAGGGGGGGGGGGTCCAATTACATGTCCCTATTCAAATGCATTGATTATCCAAAAAAAGGGGGGTTCCAATCCCTTGAAACCCCCTCTGGATCTGTGCCTGCCCTTTAAAAATAAAATTATCCTTATTTTGAGTTAAAGCTTATAGATTTTTCTATAATGCTTCTCAGGGGCGGATCCAGCCATTTTAAAAGGGGGGTCCCAACCAAGAGCAAAGAGGGGTTCCAACTATATCTCCCATTCAAATGCATTGCTCGGTAAAAGAAAAGGATTCCAACCCTCAAATCTATGGTCAGGTTGTTGTCTCTTTCACACATTCCCTTTTTCCATTCTCAATTTTATCATGTAGTCGTCGTTGTCCCAGGACATTTAGTTTTCGCTTAATAACTTTAGTACAAGTAATAGAAATCTATGAAATTCAAACACAAGGTTTGTGACCAGAGTTTTGTTCAGAGTTTAGGAATTACATGAATTAGGGGCCAATAGGGGCCAATATTAAACTTTGTTTGATTTTATAGAAAATTGAATTATTGGAGTTCTTTGATATATGCCAAATCTAACTGTGTATTTAGATTCCTAGTTTTTTGGTCCTGTTTAAATTGGTCTACCTTAAGGTCCAAAGGGTCCAAAATTAAACTTATTTTGATTTTAACAATATTTAAATCCTTGGTGTTCAGATTAATATGCTGAATCTGAATATTTACTTAGATTTTTTTATTATGGGCCCAAATTCAAGTTGATCCAAATCGGGGTCCAAAATTTTACTTTGTTTGATTTCAACAAAAATTGATTATATGGGGCTCTTTGATATGCTGAATCTAACCATTCATTAAGATTTTTGATATTTTGACCCATTATCAAATTGGTCCACATTGAGTTCTAAAAGGTCCAAAATTTAACTTTATTTGATTTCACCAAAAAATGAATTATTGGGGTTCTTTGATCATGTTGATATGCTGCATCTAACCATGTATTGAGATTTTGAATATTGGACCATTTTAGAGGTTAATTGTCAATTTAAAATTTTTAAGTACTTGGACCGCATTCATTCTGTGTCAGAAACCTATGCTGCATCAACTATTGAATCACAATCCAAATTTAAAATTCAGAGTTGTATTGAGCTTGAATGTTGTGTTTATACTTGCCCCAACTGTTCTGGGTTCAACCTGTACGTTTGTATCAAGCTGAGCCATGCATAGCATTTTTATCTGATTTATATATTAATTTGAAATTTTGACAAGTGAGACACATACAGATTATACTGTTAACAATATTTCAGAGTTTAACGTTGTCAAGCGAAACAAATTTTAGAAGAATAGTTGAATCATGTCTTTGTTGTCGAATGAAAAATTAGTACGAACACAAAGAAAAAGTATGGGAATGTTTGTTTTTTAAACTATTGACCAGGGTGAAAGTCTTTAAAAGTCATGACTGGCAAAAAGTTTGTGAAATGAAATAGCACAAATATTCCATTCTTTTTAAATATAACTGAATATAAAGAAAAACACAAACTGATGTTTTATAATAGTTTTTACCCTTTTTATGTTTTATAGGACAAGAAATATAGAAAAATGATGAAAAATATAAACAGTTACAATAGAAATGAGCGCAAAACAAGATAAACAGAATACAACAAGGCCTAAATGGTAAGACCACTTCTATATACTGTAAATTCAGATTTTTCAGGGAAGGGACAACTTATTGTGATTACAAAAAAAATCTGCACAAAGATCTATATAGTTACATGATATATATATATGTTTCTGTTATCAAAATATGATTTCTTATTTTTGCGATACTCACCCAGTCACATTATTCGCATTACTAAAAAGTTTCGATAATTTCTGAATTACAGTAATAAAAGAAATTGCCTTTGAATGATGACTCATATAAAAATAAGAAAATGTGGTATGGTAAATGAGTGACTTATCCACCAGAGTTCAATGAAGCGGATGCAAGAAATTAAAGGCCAATCATGGGCCTGCCTTCAATAATGAGAAAACACTTCCTTTATAGGTCATCCATTAAAGATCTCAACATATAAAGATTTAAACAATCCAATTTAGTTCAACATGTTCAAAGTCAATAACAATTAATAAAAAAAAATCATGCCTAATATAAAATATTGTTTGTTTCTCCAATCCTGACCGACCCTGCAAAAATGGCCCTACTCATAAAATTTTATTGTCAAAACTAAGCCAAATATTATTTTATTCATTTCTGATTTTCGGGCTTGCCGGATCATCCGATAATATTCAGGCTTTTGGGAAAAATAAAATTATTTACCTACATTTACCTACCTACCCACACCTGGCTTGTCAGAATAGGGATTAGGGAAACAAACAATATATTAATTTAGGTCCATGTCTGTGAGCACTCAACCTGACCATAATATAGGACAGTGGTTCAAATATTAACACAACATATGAACATTCTATAACAACTATTGCAAGTGGCTCAACTTTAAATATCACTGCAAGGCACTAAACAACGAATATTAAATCTTGGACACAAAGCACTGAAATAAGAGAACTCATAAGCATGACAAGTAAGAATATCAAATGAAAGTTTCTCAAAATGTTCATTAAAACATGATAAAATAAGCTTATTTATATTGCTGTTTTTTTCTCCATTTATAACATTTTTTTTTTATTTTGTGTATTTATAGGTCAGATATCTTGGTTTTTATGATCATCAACAGGTCCTGCAGGTCTATACTGAAGAGGAAACTTAATTGTTAATACTTTTCTACATAATGTGCTTATTGGATTATTAATGTGAAATGAACTCAACTGTGTGTTTTTCTGGAAAAAGAAATAGAAAAAATCCTACAAAATTGCTATAAACAAAATGGAGTACTATCAAAGAACACAATTGTGTAAAATGTAACAACCTACATTCATATTAACTGATGGATTATGGAGAAATTAAGAAAAAAAATAGTATCTTTGTCATGTTTGTTGTCGAAATAAACACCTGCTTTATCAATTCATGTACATGGCTCCATCATATCAAATATACAAAGAAGATGTTTGAAGAACATACGTTGCCAAAATTTATTCAACCAATTGAAGGAAGATGTCTTGTGGATTGAATTATTTATGCACTGAACTGTTATGTAGGGGGTCGAATACACAGCAGCTGAAACAGAAGACAAGTTAATTTGACATGAAAAGTGTTTATTTTATTTAATATGCAAATATGAGCACAATATTAATAACATCACAAATGGTATGATATTCATAGCATTTTGCTTATTATTGTCTTAAACATTCTTGACAGTCAGCCTTTTGTTTTTGTATGTTTAATACTCACCATGAAAATTTGTATTACAGTATTAAAGTTTTAATTATCTTTTGTATCAATAATTCAGTCTAGGAGAAAATATATTAATACTGTTTGTACTGTTATGAAATTTCCATAGAGGAAAAACATTTCCTTAAGGGAAATTTGATGTTCAGAAATTTCCCTAGAGGAAATTTGAAGATCAATGATTTCCTTAGAGGAAATTTGTTGTCTTGAATTTTCCTCCAAGGAAAAGTGTTTGTCAAAAATTTCCTCACAGGAAAAAGTATTTCCTCCAAGGAAAATTTGAAGCTACAAATTTCCTCACAGGAAAAAGTATTTCCTCCAAGGAAAATTTGAAGCTGCAAATTTCCTCAAAGGAAAAAGAATTTCCTCAAAGGAAATAGAATTTCCTCAAAGGAAATAATTATGCAGCAAATTCCCTAAGGGAAATCTTTTTCCCTTGAGGAAAAAACAATTTCCCTTGAGGAAAAATCTTTTTCCTTCAGGGAAATTTGATTTCCCTTGAGGAAAAGTACTTTTCCTGAGGAAATTGTTGAAAAAAGGGGCATAACTTTTTCAACAGTGGTGCTAGATCCAAAAAATTTTAGGACAAATATCAGGGAACCAATACCAACCAAGTTATCAACTTTGTTTTGACTTAACTCCAAAAATTAAGGTGACAACTTTTGCACTCAGCGGAATTGCAAACTTGTCCCGGAGACTGTTCATATTATGCAATCAAGCTGAAATCTTAGAAAATATGCACTTATTCGTCCTTGGCCTTTGATCTTGATTTGACGGAAATTGCACCGTACGATTTTTTTACGACCGGGTAAAACAGATAGTACAGATGTGTAGCTTTAAAATGATATATAATATAGCCGTGTGTTGGGTAGGTGCATTAAAAATTTAATTTTATGGTTAAAATCACTAAAAAAACTACTCAAAGGTCTATAAAAAAACCCATGATAACTACTGACAATTTCATTGCTTGCCAGTAGTAACTGAAAACTAGCTCAAATACCAAATCTGATGATATAATCCAAAGCCGTCGTACAACCTGCTATCGTTGGCTGTAGAAACGAATGAGTTGGTATTTTTTTTTTGAATAATATTGTTGTGATCTTTTAATTATCAGCTCAATAGTCACGAATCAACAAATAGACGAACATTACAAAACGACGGACATACTGAACAGCAAAAATCTTCATACATGTAAAAGAGAGGTCAAAGATCATACCGAGGGGACATTCAAACGCATGTAAAGTGTGTCACGGCACTGTTATAAATTGCGTTTCGCCTTGATATTTCTTAGGTCTTCAAATTGAACTACAGATCTGATACAGTTTTCATTTTCATCAACTTAATTTAGCATTTTTATGCATGTTATCCTTGCAAATTATTACATTTTTGTAATTCATTGTTTTGAAAACAAGTTTACACAATAAAACTACACTCCAAACCCTTGTTATATCTCTCAGATTGCGACAATACTGCTCAAACGTATTCATTTAGACTGCATTGTTTGTATGTTTCACGAGTTTTAAGCACTTCTGAATTGTTCATTTCCACGGCATCTAGAAGAATTTGAAGCTCAGATTCTGTGAAATCAGGACTCTCCCTTTCCTTTTATAACGATTTTTTTTTATTGACGGATTATCAGAATGATGTATCAACAATTACATTCAAGCTCCCTTGATCTATTAAGGTTGATCTGAGTCGGATCACTCCAACTTAAGTTTCTATATAATGCATGCTTTCCCTTGTTCTGTGACATTTTGAGGAAATTCCAAATCTACAATAAAACTACAAAATATGTATACAGAAAAGATGTGTGTAGAAAAAATCAAGTGTCTATGCTAAAAACCGAACTTTAAGAACTAAAGGGAATAGTCCAACGAGTCGTGCGTACTTCTACATCAGAACGACTGGATACAAACTGCCTGTTAATTAAACATATTTAAACTTTGTGTTCGGGCTCATACAGGGTATATATAGACTATTTATACTGCAATCACCTATTTTACTATACAGATAAAGCTATACGTATAAACGTTAGCTTTATACGTCAATTACCTCGACTGACCTATTGGCCACGCTTACTTACCGGAACTACTTTCTTTCAACAATGTCACGTCATTTCCTATGGAATAGTGTCAACAATCGTTAAACTGTCGGTGTTAAATAATAGAAATAATAAAAAAAAATATTATAGATTCGATAGTTTTGTTTTCTTACACCAATTATATATTTGTTTTTATAATTTTTGACGAATTCAATTGATTCTTGAAAAGCCAACATATTTCAATGCAATAAACCCTCCGCCCAAACTTCGTCTGCTAAACATTTCCAGAAAATGTCGGACGAAGTCGCAAATTTAAATCTCCTTTGGTCTCCTATAAATTTATTACAAGATGAACAAGTTGTAAATCCAGATATTGATGAAGATCTGGAAAATGTCCTGATCCAAATAGATACATTGTATGTTGGCTAATCAAGAAAGTACTGAAGTATTTCCTGAATACTCCCTTGAAAGAAACACCACTGAAACTACAAATACATGTATTGCAACTGTTCCAAATGTTCTAACTGTTCCAGACACAACACATGAAAACATGGAACTTGATGAAGATAAACAGTTTGATGAAGAATTTTTACATCTTGATGACACTGGTGTACAAAACTTTCTAGATAAACAGCAAAACAAAAACACTGCAAAGAAATCCTTTTATGATCTAGCATTGGTTACCAGGTTTCTTAAAAAGAAAAAAGGAAACGAGAGAAATACAAACTATACCAGTTGTTGAGCTTGACTCGCCTATTTCTTATTTTGTTCTAACTGTAAGAAAAAAAGGTGGCCACGAGTATGAACCGTCCACTATCCGTGGCTTCATAAGGAGTGTCGAGAGAAAACTTAGGCGCCACAAATATGGCCAATCTTTCATGGGAGATGACAATGATGAGAGTTTCCACCTTACCAGAGAAACATTGAAGGCAAAGCAAAAAATATTGAAACAAAAAGGCAAGGGCAACAAACCTAAAAGGGCCCAGTCATTAACAGATGAGGAGATTGCCATGCTGTTTGACAAGAATGTTCTTGGTGACAATTCTCCAAAAGCCCTCCTCAACACAGTATGGCTGAACAATTGTGTTCAATTTGGACTAAGAGGCGTCTCAGAACATTACTCACTTCGGTATGTTTTTATATGAAATAAAATTTAAAGTGATTGTTAAATGCAATAAAAATAGATATCAGAAAATTGTACAAAAAACTAACATAAAATGAACAATACATAAATCACACACCTTTCTTTATCTCCTAAATCTTGTCCATCCAGTTGTTTCATTAACAATCATATCACACACATCACATTGTTTCTTTTTTTTTTAAACATGCATAAAAAAAATAAAAGGAATAAATCACATTTTATTTTTATAAAATATTTAGAAACCACAAGGATAATTTTTACTGCACATTTTCTCTAGTAGAAACCACATGGATCATTTTTACTGCACATTTGCTCTAGAAACCACAAGGATCATTTGTACTGCACATTTGCTATAGTAAAAACCACAAGGATCATTTTTAATGCACATTTGCTCTAGTAGAAACCACAAAGATCATTTTTAATGCACATTTGGTCTATTAGAAACCACAACGATCATTTTTAATGCACATTTGCTCGAGTAGAAACCACAAGGATCATTTGTAATGCACATTTGCTCGAGTAGAAACCACAAGGATCATTTTTAATGCACATTTGCTCTAGTAGAAACCACAAGGATCATTTTTAATGCACATTTGCTCTAGTAGAAACCACAACGATCATTTTTAATGCACATTTGCTCTAGTAGAAACCACAAGGATCATTTTTAATGCACATTTGCTCTAGAATGTAATCTAATTTTCTAAGTGCAGGTGAATAAACAATGTATATACATTGTACATATAATGCATCTATGTATAATGTTTGATTGATTGATGGTGTGTAACGCCACTTTTCGCCCGCACAGTTTTACTTGTTTTGTGGTAAACAGTTACGTGTTACATATTTAGTGTACAAACTGCATCTGGTTGTCGCTTTTATTACACTAACTAATACATTTGTACATGCATATAAATCCACTCGATGAATAAACTTAATACCAACTCTTTTTTGTCACAGCTTGGAGTTTTTAATTCTATTAGTAATTCTAACAGAATACTTGCAAATATGTATCAAATTCAGACATGAATACATGTAACAACTCCTTGGTTAGTGATCAATGGTATATTTGTAGGGTTCAAATTCTTGCAGCTAGCAGAACATAATCTGAAGATAAAAATAAATACAAAATTTAAATAAGACTAGCCACTTAATTAAGGTGATTGGATTATAATTCATAAGCATAAAATTAAAATACACAACAAACATGAAGTAAAGTGTACCATTAAATAAGACATTTTGGCCATTTATATATTTTCTATACATTGTAGAAGGCTTTAATTTCATAGACACAGTTTTGTCAATCTACAAGCAAAATTAGTGCAAATAATTATATATGACTTCTTGGAAGGCTTTTTAAATTTTTTGCTTTGACGCCTTCCTGTCGATGTAAGGCGTCAAAGAAAAAAATATAATAGCCTTTCAAGATGTCATAATTATTTGGACTACAGCAAAGTAAAAACTAATTGTCTGAAATCATGATATTGTTAACTGTGATTGACCCAGTTCACTTGTGTAACTGTTCATAAATAAACTATTACATTTTCAAATTGTGAAAAATATGATAACACTGTTGGGTTTTGTTTTCAGTTGGGGAGATGTTACTTTAAACACAGCATCTGATGGCACAAAATACCAAGAATTGAATGAAAGGCAAACCAAAAGTCGAACAGGGGCAAATGTCGCCAAAAATATATGGCACAAAAGGGGATCATGATCCAATAAAATATTATGAAATATATAAATCGAAGAGGCCACAAAATTTCAGAATGGCAGAGGACCCATTTTACTTGGCACCGCGCATCGTTTCATTGGCCGACAAACGCTCCCAAATATGGTTTCTTCGCCAGAAAATAGGAGAGAGAAAAATGGGTTCAATAGTTAAAACCATGAATATTGAAGGCGGGTTAGATGAAAACAAGCGTTTAACAAACCACAGTGCCCGAAAGTATCTTGTTCAGAAACTCAGATAAAATGAAATTCATGACACGGACATTATGCAAATTTCGGGTCACAAAAATGTGAATTCCATAAACAGTTATAGTTCAATTTCAGAAAACAAACAGAGAAAAATTTCAAATTTGTTAAGTAATACAAGGAGCGAGGAATCTTTAACTTGTCACACTTCCACCGGGCCAAACTTACCGTGCACATCAGCTTCAACAGTCCTCCCAGCTTTGTCTCAGCCTGTCAACCAACAAAACAACCTTGTTATGATGGCACCTTCTATTAGCTCGCAAACCAACATGTCGAGCCGTATCAATTCCATGTTTTATGGTGCTACTCTCCATATCAACTCCCTCAATGCCTCAACAGTAATGACCGCGCGCCAAATTCCGTTGGATCACAACGTGTAGTAACATTTGTCAAACTTTTGTAAATTTAAACTTTTTATGTCTTCAAATTGTTAATTTACATACACTAGAAGATTCCAATGAAGCAATTCTGGGGAAATATGTCGGAACATTTATCTCGTCCGTGCAAGAAAACTTAAATAAACTCATTATAGATACCAAGACTAAATTTTGTATATACGCCAGACGCGCGTTTCGTCTACAAAAGACTCATCAGTGACGCCGAATCCAAAAAAGTTAAAAAGGCCAAATAAAGTATGAAGTTGAAGACGCAGTAATGTTAAGGCAGTTCTCCATAAGTTTTCAACGATTCTATCGCAATCTAATTGTGACGTCATGTAGTCGTTTCTATTGGTTGTCAGCACATTTATTCTTACACTCAACGTCATTTCAAAGCTTGAAAAGGCATCAAAACAAGCAAGTGCGTGTCAGCTGTTTATGAGTTTTTCATAAGATTTGATGATGTTCCTGACGGAAAACATGACTCGAGTATCCAACTGTAAGTACAATATGACTTATGTTATGTTTGTTTTCATACGATGTGTTAAATTCGCGAAACGTTAGGTGTTGTTTTCTTTTTCTTTACAAAAAAGGGGGAGGTGTTATCGAATTCCAACTTGACCATGTTAATTTTATAATCTGACCGCGTGATCACTATGAAGGGTTCGTGTTTTAAGTCGAAAATAAATCTGGATTCGGGCATATTCTATTCTTTATTTACCTTAAACAATACAGTTCATCGGTATAATATGCATAAATATACAGTTTACAAGTTGTATAGCATTAACATACACATAAATAACAAACGTCAGAAATATCAGTTACATATTATACAGTTTGTGAGTTTCACACTACATATAATAAACATAGGTCTTAAATATTATTCCTGCACTTAAATGCATAGAGTAAGTACTTTCCTAAATTACAGAGTTCCTTAGTGTTTTCAACAGAAAACAATTGTACTAATTTATAAGTTGATGGTCTAGTCCAATAATATTTCTTGATAAACTTTTTACGTATATCATTATAATTTGTACATTGTAATATAAAATGAAATTCATCCTCTACTACATTTTTATCACACATAATACACATTCTACTATTTCTACTTATTCCATAAAAACGACCAGTTTCAATGCATAGATTATGTGAGGATAGGCGAATTCTCGTTATCCATTTACGAGCTATTACAGGAATACATTTTTGTAAATAAAATTGTAATTCTACATTTGACACAATATACTTATATAATCTACACTTTGGTGATGTTTCAAGCGTGAAATGCAACTCTTGTTTAGCTTGATCATATATTCGTTGTTTGGTTAATTGTAAAAATGAACTATCCAAACAAAGTACCCATTGGTTGTCCCAATAATAATTCATACCAAGATCATATAAAATTGTTTTAATACAAGTTGCCCAGTTTTTACATTTATTGCTATTTGCTACTAGTTCTTTGTAACAAGACTTTATAATACAATTTTCACTACCATGAATTTTAGTCCATAATTTGAGCATCCTAAAATTTCGCTCATATAACAATGGAAATCTTCCTAATTCATAATATACCATTACATTAGAAGTGGACCTCTTGACACCTAGTAATGTTTTACAATAGTCCAAATGAACTTTTTCTACATTTGGTGCTCTATGAACACCCCAAACTTCACAACCATACATTAAAATACTACATACATAAGTGTCAAATAAACTTATAGAAGTAACAGTGTTCAGGTATAAGGATAATGCCTTTTTCCTCATACTAAACATAGCTTTCCTGCCTTGTTCAGCACAGTGGTTTTGAGTAATATAAAATTTACAATTATAATGAAATAACACACCCAGATAACAAAAATGATCTACAATATCTAATGGTTTACCATTATAAATCCATGTCTCAGTAAGACTAATTTTCCCACCTTTACGAAAAACTACTATCTTTGTTTTTTTGGTGTTAACTGAAAGACCCCATTTCTCAGTATAACCAGATAAAGTATTTAACATATTTTGTAAGCCTTGGATTGATTCTGACATCAAAATCATATCATCAGCATACATTAATAAAAAAAGTGTTATGTCCTGAAATTCAAGTCCACAATTACCATTATTAATAAATTCATTCTCAAAGTCATTGACATAAAATGAAAATAAAATAGGGGAAAGAACTTCCCCTTGCATTAGGCCAAGATTATTAGAAAAGTATTTTGAATTAAACCCATCAAATCTAATACAAGATCTTACATTGTTATACATTGATTTTAAAATATTAAGCAATTTGCCTCTGATTCCTAATTTAGAAATCTTGTACCACAAACAAAGACGATCAACTGTATCAAACGCTTTTAAAAAGTCAACAAAGCAACAATATAATCTATTACCTTTACAAAAAGAATTTTGTATGACAGAATATAAACAAAACACAGCATCTACTGTACTGTAACCATTACGAAAACCAAATTGTGCATCAGATAAAATATCGTTCATTGATGCCCATTTTAATAATCTACTATTCAAAATAGTAGTGAATAGTTTACCTAGATTGCTGACTAGACTTATACCACGGTAATTTGCTGGGTCGTTCGCATCCCCGGATTTAAAAACTGGCACTAGAATAGCATCAGACCAAGTGGACGGAAAATATCCAGAGCTCAAAACGGCATTGAAAATAGTACATATATAAGGCAGCACAAGGTCCTTAAACTCAATGAAAAATTCGTTTAACAAACCATCTGGACCATGGCTTTTCCCGCGTTTTAAGTCATGTATAGCTTTAATAAGTTCATCAATGGTTATATCCATATCCAGTTCTTCAAAAATACACACATTATCTGGCATTTCTGGTCTTCTGTTGTGCTCTTTACTATCAGATACTAGAGTTTTGAAATATTTAAAAAAATCAGTTACTGTTAGATCACAGTTGACCTTTCTCCTTTTTTTGAATACAGAATAAAATTTCTTAGGATTGTTCTTCCTTAATTTACAAAGGGTATCACCTTCTTGTCGCATATATATACGTCTACGTTTACGTTCATAGTCTTTATATGTCTTCTTCACACGATTTAATTCAATATGGTTTTTCTTTGATTTATTTCTATTAAATATAGATAAAGTTTTGCAGTAATTAACATAAAGTTCTTTACACTGTATATCAAACCAAGGCTTATCAATATGCTTATAGTGCTGCTTATGATTTCGTTTCATTTCAGTACCACTTTTCTGACTTTGTTCAAAAAATGGCGCCATAATGTCAATGAACTGATGGGTAAAATCGTTCACACATGAATCCATTTCATCCTGAGACTCGGCTTCTATATTCTGGAGTGTCGACTTTATATTGTCAGAGTTTATTAAAAGTGCATTACGACACATATCCTTATATTCCTCATTCCATCGAAAGAATTTGGATGCTTCAGCATCCACAAAATTGGACTGTACACCATTACATTTAATAGAAAAATTAGTCTTGAATTGAATATGCAAAGGTGCATGGTCACTGTATGTAGTAAAATTACAAGTTATGAATTTTGACACAATGTCGAAATTACTTGATCTAGTTAATAAGTAGTCTATTACGCTCATACCTTTTGGGCCACTGTATGTATAATCATTAGCGAGACTACCTTCATGGCGGCCGTTAAGAATTCGGAGACCACTACATTTACAAAGGTTGATGAGTTTTGTTCCATAGTCATTAGTTCCAGGATCAGGATTACTCCGGTCTGGTAAAGTCTCGTCAGCAACATAAGCAAACAATTCATCAACCCTATCTAAAATACTATCATGTAATAAATCATTATCTACAAAATCATTTAAATGAGCAGTTCTTGAATTAAAGTCACCAAAAACAAAAATATTCGGACATTCATCTGAGTACTTGATGATTTGAGTTTCCAGTTCATAGAATAAGTCCACATCATGTACCTTGAAAAAGGAAGATCTATATGGTGGTAAATATACATTACAAATTATATAGTCATTTTCAGTACCAGTTAGTTCTTTAGATATTTTCATCCATACAAATGTTTCATAAGATATTTCAATTATTTTCACATATGAAGCAATTGATTTTTTAATCATTACAAAGAGACCACAACCTTGTTTATATTTCTTTTTTGACAATGGGATTGCTTTACAAATAAACTCATCAATTTCCACATCACATGTATTATTTATCCAACATTCTTCTAAAAACACAATATCATAAGTGCACACAAAATTTTTAAATTTTACATCTTTAATTTTCGCCTCAAACCCACCATTTACATTCCATGATAAACATTTGATATTTGTAACTGAAATTTCCGACGGATCCTATGCTGTGATCATATCACTATGAATTTCACTACCGGCGGCAACGGTATCGTTTTCAATATTTACAGACTCACTTGTTTGTTTTTTCAATTTCCTCTTTTTAGCGTTTTCAATGGCCACTTCAATTGTCCCACCTGAATAAACTACATCTCCAATAACTAATTTATCCCGAATTAACACTGCCTTAACATCAGCCTCTCTAGCTTTTTTTAACAACGGAATAAGGGATTTTCTTTTGTCCACCACTGACTTTGGGTACTGATCCGTAATTGAAATAGACTCCCCCTTTAATTTATAACTATTCTTTCGAATACCATCACGTTTTTGCCTATCGTTAAATTTTACCAGAATTGGCCTCGAACGCTCGTGCCCAATATCATGTTCGTTTGACGGTTCAGCCTTCTTTCCAAGTCGGAATGCAGCTTTTATACAAAGATCATCATGGATCGCCAGGTTATTTTCGCACACATGTTTAACGAGATCAGCGCATTTTTCCTCTGTAACCTCTTTTATACCGTGAAATATTAAATTGTCACGCATTGATTCGCGCTGGATTGTTTCTAAATCACTGTTTAACCTTTCATTTGCTTTGGCAATTTTATTCAAGTTTTCTTTGGATTCAGCTAGATTTTTAGATTCGGTTTTCATGGAATTAAATTCTTTACGTAGTGACGCAAAGTCGTAGGTAAGTTTCTTCAAATCTGTTTCCACTTTTTTGTTTGTTTTTTCGTGCATTTTTATGTTCTCTTCAAATGATTTCAAAATGAAAGATTGACTATTTTCTACCTCATTTACACGCTTGGAGAGATGGACCATATCACTTTGCATATCGGTCACTTTTTGGTCAATATTAGTTACATAGCTTTTAATGTCATCAATACTGTTCATTTTTACTGATAACGCATCAAATTTAGACATTAAATCAGTTGCCCATAATGGAGGGTTAACTACCGGTGCTGGTGTATGGCATGGAAAAAAGGGGGGTACCATCTGCTGGGTCGGTGAAGTAACAAAAGGAGAAGCCATCATTTGCATAGGCATATTTGGATAGTTACTAGTCATATTGTTCATATTATTCATGTAAGGCTGGCTAGACATGTTATTGTTCATTGGAAATGTTTGTTGTGAGTATGTAATGGCGGACAAATCAAACACACCCACGTTTGGCTCGTTTTTATCCTTGCTTTTAGTTCGTGTTTTCTTTTTCTTTGGTTGACAGGACTCGTGTGGTGAGGCCATTTGGGACTAACAAACCATTTAAATACCATAATACCGCTCAGAGTCTTCTATAATAGTTATTGTCTACATTTTTTTTACGGAGCCGGTGTAAACAAACTGCCATACAACAAGGGAGATAATAAAAAACATATAACAGTATTTGTTATTTGTAGTGTTCATTATTTACTTACAATAAATTGCCATTTGATTTCAGAAAAATTCAATTAAATATTTACAAAAAATTACTGATTGATTGTCTAATCAGACTGACATGTATCATTAGACAAACCTGAATTTGTATTTATTTCATGGTACTTTATTTCATGGAAAATAGTATAGAAATAAAAATGTGGGGATATTTTTCAAATGAAAAGTTATGAATAATCAATTTTAAATATTGATGTATAAAAAAACCCATAAATCTGAATATATTGAGAGTTCAAATATATTGTATGACAAACTTCATTGTTTATAAATCTTTGTCAAAATAACTATAACTTTCATTCAGGAGAAAGTGGAGGATACATAATTGCACTTTTCATAAATGTTTCATTTATATTTCTCTATAATTATCCAGTATCTGGCTAAAAAGTTGTAAGTGTGTGCACATTATATAAATTTCTGTGTAGCTAGCTAGCAAGTACAAAGTATTCATAGTTTAAGGAAAAATGCCTTTTTTATATCCTCTATCATATCACAGCATGAATAAGTAAATAAATATATAAAAAAGGTGTCAAAAAAGATAGCCTTGTAATATAAAAGGTATAGATAGATCATTAATCATTTATTTGATTGATCAAGATTGTTTGGATAAATTATCTGATTTAATTTTGGCATATCAAGCTTTTCAATTATTCATGTGTTCTCTGTTTTCTTTAATACAGGATGTGACCAAACTGTGCTGTACTGTCATCAATTGGAATGGACTAAACAGGTAAATTTCAGTATAAAAAAGAATTGAGGTGTGAATTGCCAATCATGATTAAATAATGATAGTTTTTCCATTTGTACTACAAAATGTATTCTGTTTTATTAATTTATCAGTAGTTTAACTTTAACTCTAGTTTTCTTGTCATTTCAAACTAAATTTGAAATCAATAATTTCATTTAATGAACTGTTTGCATTAATGATTATAATTTAAACATGGTACTAGATTTGAATTTATAGAAATTCCATTGAACAAAAATGCATCACTTTAATTATATAACTGCAAGCTCATGCTCATTTCTGTCATTATATTTACATGTCAGATTACAATAACACTTTTTAAAATATGATCAGCTAATTTTTTTATGAAACTTCAAAACAATCAAGACTTTAAATAATTTAGAGCTGCACATTATTAGATTTTACAAACAGTTTCATTACATATGTATAAATGGTATATGACATGTATTTTCTTGGGTCCTGATTTCACAAGTCTTGTTGACAGGATGAATTCCTGATAGTGTGTTTTGAACAAGGATTTATGATGAAGGTGATCACAATCTTTGGAGAAGTTATAATGATCATAGTATATTTATATATTAGTTAAAATATTCCAATGCATTTGAAACGTCTACAATGTACATGACTTGTGTGAAATTTTGTGTTTAATTTTTATGAATAATGGTGGTTGACTTGTTTACAGTGAATTAAATGCATAATAATCTATGATTTGTTAATTTTCATTATTATTATATTTCAGATCAAATGAATATATCCAAACTGTGATAAAGTGACCTATATATTTACACTAGAAGTAAAACATATAGCTTTTATGATGTCAACTGGATAAACCCTAAAAAGGAAGGATTGATTCCAAAATATTCATCACAAGTCATGTGTTATTTTTACTTCAAAATTGCTATGAGAATAAAAAGTGATAAATCAATGTGAATAGAATAGGAAAATTAAATGTGATATTCATGTACTACAAGGATTCAGTGATTAAAATAAATGTGTAGGATTAAATTATTCATTATTAAAGAGGTAGGAAGTATACATTATTCCTTCTAGGATATTACACTGTTTTATTGGAAATGTTTATCAACAGCTTGACAGGTGACATTCTTTGTCTATGACATTAGTAAAAAGTTCTACAAATGTATTTTATTCAAAACTTGAGTGTAGTTTTCTTTACTTTTAGCAATAAAAATGAAAGTGTTCTTATGTTAGACAATATTTCCAATTCTTTATACAGATAGACCAATTCTGAGTAGAACCACTATTACTCCTATAATGCTGATTTTGAACTTATACCTATATATATCAACATGGTTCTCATTTGAGCATGATATTAAATTACATATATATGACTATGCAAAAACCTCTCCAGCTGAATATTATAACAGGGGTATAAAGCAAGGGGAAACACTAATATTATCAATATAGGGCCCAACTTGTGAAAAATATGAAAGATAAGTATAAGCATTAAGGATATTTGCAATTAAAAATATTTAGTAGCCAAGTCAAAAGCCTAAACAAGCCTTGGCTTATAGTGCCCTGCTTGTTAATGTATTTGCCCATTAATGTACCTAAAGCAGACCATTTAAATATATAGCTAATTGCTACTCAATGGGTCATTCTATTATGATCTATGGAGAACATGACATTATTAGAATAACAATGCAACAAGTACACCAAAATAAATTCAACATTTCTCTGAGCAAGAATTCATGATTCATGTATCAGAGTCTGAAAGGGATAACTATGACCAATTATATACTCACTGCACAAAAATAAAAAGGGAATATAGTGCTGATTAGTGTCTGTCTGTTGTAATGATTATCAGGCAAAACAGTAAATAACAGAAAAGGTTACATAGACATTAAAAAATACAGTTTGTATGAAATGAAGGCCCTCTCAAGTATTCCTAGACTCTAATTTATCTTTATAGAATGCACTGCATTAATGAGTGTTGTACAATGACCTATCATTATTATTGCTTATATCCACAATATTTGAATATCTTATCTGGATACATGTACAATGTAGTTGTCAACATGATTCATGAATGGTCAATGCCAATGAAAATCTGACAACATCGTCTTATTTTTATATTTGCATATCAATGAAAGAATGACTGCAACTGCATACAATAAATTTCATAAATTAGCAGTGCCTATATTACAGTGCAAGATATGAAAACGAAGATTTCAAAATTCGCTGATGAAATATGTTGTTCTCCGGACCCTCCCCCTTTTTTCCAACTATATTATTTATCCAACTGTACTGAAAACACAAACAAATACAAAGTAACTGTAATGTGAGAGTATTTATAAAAAATGAAAACATATCATACGGACAGAAAAACAAGCTTAATTTTGATTATTAGAAGGAAAATCAGCGTTCTCTGTTAACAAAGGGGAGTAACTCGTTTGGAACATTGAAAGTCAATGGAGCGTTTTAATATCGACGATTTAACTGAAATTCTGAAGAGTCGGTTATAAAAACGAGTAGAACAAGGGCATACTGGCCACTAAGGTCGATATTTTTTGGTTTCCCAGAAAGAGAATTTGAAATTACACTTCCCTAACATATGGCAAAGAATACAGATATTATAAGAAGTGATAAACATGTGTCCGAAACTCCGAAAAAACACGAAATGTGAAACGATTTGACTTTGAAGTTGGTTTTATATGCATTATATTTAAAAACAACACTTTGCCGTGATTTTTTAATGAACTTTAGATCGTAGGCTACCAAAAGGTGTCTTAAACTTTAAATTTAAACATCCGCATGCCCTTGTTCTACTACGATTTATTTGTCAGTATTTTACTTTCTATTTCGGGTGGTCACGTGACCTTTTCCCTTGGTCTAAAAATAGATTTGTATTTTTTTTTTTTTCAAAATCTACATCTATTGTCTTTATACACACCGACTATACCATGATTGGAGACAACTATTTATTTACCGGACCCTGAATTTGAAAACACTGCAATTTTGTATCTTTTCATGTGGCGAGCAACCTTAACATCACTGCGGAGCATTGAGGACCAAAATTTCTAAAAGTTTTGCCAAATCCAGCTATTCACATTCATTTCAAAAAACAAAATTAAAAATTTGATGTGTGAAACCCAAATTTTATACCTACACCAGCAATATTAATTTTTTTCTCAGCAGCAAGTGCATCGCAGTTAACCCAAACAGATGTATCGTCAAGCCCAACACGTACCAAGAGATGCAATCATATCAGATGATATGATTGCATCTCATATAATAGCCAATTCCAAAATCAATGATGCATGCAATACATAGATGGAAATCAGAATCTCAACCTTTAAAAAAACAATGCAAATTCAAAATAGATATACATGTGTTTACAATAGGCATTAAAGAAAGCAAGTTAGGAAATGTGTATTTAGTTATCTAACATCAATTGCTTGCTTTGGAACCTGACCTGTAGTACAATTTTGAAATTCATCGCGAATTGTTCTCGCCTGACAAGAGTTACGTTTTACTCCACACGAGGAACTTTTACAAGCCTATTCCAATATCCTGTCAACTCTCAGCATCGTTTCTGGATGTAAAAAATATGTAAAGCTCAACAACACAAAACTATTATCTCATTTTTGTCGGGTATTAAAGGATAGGGGCCTTTACAACACGGAAACTGTTACAAAGAATGTGAAAGGCATTTCAACTATTCTTCTTGCCCGAGACAGTCTGTAAATGTAATTTAAAAAAAAAAATTGTGAATCATTTAATCCGCCGCTTTTAAGATATGGTCCCATTTGACACGATATTTCCGTGCTTGTATTTCCAATCATGATTTTCTTGATAGAGGGTTGTTGCTCAGATTGAAGCGGTTGGTATGCTTTAAACTAACAGGAGACCATACGCTTCCTCAATTTTAATGTACAGCTCATCATGGGACTTTCTAAACAATTAAAAATACGTCATAAGTTATATTTTCCCCTTGGTTCAAATATTTTGTTTCGGATTATTTATATCAAATTTGCAGATATATGTTTGTAAATACGTGCAATCAAATGATATGGAGGTATTATAAGATTTAGATAATGCAAGGGCGACTACAGATACATTTGTGTGACTTAATGGTTGATTTTCAAAGACTCCGAGAGAAAACATTACGTAACATGCGGTACCGCTAAAATCAACCAAAATTAATTAATACTATGATAGAAATATATTTTCCCAACAGTAATACAGCATTCCTATAAAATTGTTTCATTATTGTATTTGTTTTGACTCGATTTTTCTACTGGAAGTATCCGTGAATTGAAATTGCACCCATGACCTTTGACCTCGATTTAAAAAAAAATGCACCATAATTTCTTTTGACGACCGGGATATTTAGAAAGTACACATTCTTAGCTTTCCAGTGATATATAATTTAGCCGTGTGTTAGGTAGGTGCATTAAAAATGTGTGAATTTGGCTCTCATATCACTCGCCTATTAGACATGGTTTGCATAAACCACACGCAACAGCAGCAGTAAAACCAGCTCCGGCAAGTAAAGATATCGTCAAGTCATTAATTTCTCCTTGATTTGATAAAATGTTGTTGGATATTATCACAAGTTCATTACTAGAGGAAGTGTGCAACCCTCTTCATAGTAAGTCACGTAGTCCCAGTGATTCAAACTGTGATTGAAAAGAGTAGAAAATGAAGCACGATTTCTATTAGTAGTAAAACAAACTAATGTATTCTCAGTAGAGATAATGTATTTTAATACACCATTTAGCTTTATCAGCACACACTTGAAAATAATGCTAGACCATCGACATGTTCAAGAAAAAGCAGATCATAGATACCATATAAGTTCAGTGTCATGAGACAAAGTGATGGTTTTAATGATAACTAAATTATAAAAATGTTGATATATTTTATCGATTTAAAATCTATAATTCCTATTGTCAAAATAATAAAAACTTGCATCTTAATACAATTCAAGTTCAGTTCAACAAATTTCTATTGTAAAGTAAGGTAGGAAGATTGTGCATCCATGTACGTTTCAAGTAACGCTAAAATAGGAAATAGTTTAAAAAACAAAAACCAATACATTATAATTCTAAGTATGTATGATACGTTTTACAAATTCTAAGAAATGCAAGCTTATGCTTTGCAGTTGAACAGAAAATCGGCAGAAGCTGGTATTAAAATATATTTTACTATTCATAAAAAATATTCCATTTTGGTATCGATGAACTATATGGCATACCAAGGTAGGATTTTTTGATAATCGTATATTGATTGAATACAATCTGTAGTTACTCGGCTAACATTATAGCTTCATCCATACCTTCTTTACTTTTAATGACTACAATGTTTTAAACGGTATTGACAACAATTTAAACAAAACAGCATATTTCATGTTATGTATGTCCTGGAATAATTACAAATAATGAAGACGTGTCCTATTTAATTTAGCCGCCATCTCTTGATAATTCAATACCAGTATAGGACGAGGAAATTTTTAAAATTAATTTTATAAATAGTGAGATGGTAATTCCATCTTTTTTTTTGATAGACTCATACTTAGCTTGTTACACATATTATGTAAATCTCATTACATAATTCGAAACATAAATATTTTCCCTTGATACAGGGCAACAGATCTAGATGATAAAAAAAGGAAATTAGACAGAGGACAAACTAACTGATTTATTTAATGCAGGTCTGCAGTAAATTTTCTCTATCAGCCAATAGTTGAATGCTTTTCAAATTATTCTGTACAAGACACATGACGTGTGTATTATGAATGTTATGTTCCTGCATTGTAAACAAACGAAAGAATCACAAGCTTTAAATTTGTCAATGCTCATTGGATCCAATTTGGCTAGTAAAATCTCGTTGATTTTTTTGTTTGCCTGAACCAAGTCCTAAATATGTTGGAAATTCATACGTCTTTGACAATGTTAAGGTTAATGGTGTGATATTATATCATTATGCTTCGCCTTCATATTTGTTAAATTTTTAGACGATCAAATATCACTGTTTTTCTTATTTCCTTTCTTATTATTTCTTTTTCTTGAGAAGGGGGTCCCGGTCCTACTATATTACTGATTTGTCTGAGAAAATTTACTACTCAAATGCAAATCACGCCTTAAATTGTTCCAGATGAGCGATTGGTCATGATGCCGTAGGAACAAGTTCACAAAATGACAAAAAAGGAACGTTTTGCAAATACCTTTCTGGTTTAACCTCGCGAGATCGAGATAATAAAAGTGCAAGACAAAACTTGTAAAACACATATCCTAATAACACTTAAAGAGCAAAACCTACTTAAAAGAAACACATACAAAAAAATCTCTACAACGAAACTTGCAAGACAAAACCAAATTGCATACAAACGAATATAAAAACGAAGGTACGAAAAGTAAAAAAGCAATTAAGATGAAATCTGATATCGACACTATGGTTTAAAACAAGTGAAGGGAGGTTCAAAACTCATGAATCGGTAGGAAAAAAAACAAATCCGGGTTACAGACTAAAACTGAGGGAACAACGACACAACATTAAACAAAAATCCGATAAGAATAAAAATATAACAACAAAACTAAATACATGAATTTGGGATAGAAAAGTACCGTGACACGTCTTATAATAATTGTGAATTACATTGTATCACTCAAATATAAGAGGAAACAAACGACACAAAATTAACACATTGTAAAATTTAACACACACAGAAACGAACTATAACATAACAATGGCCATATTCCTGACTTGGTACAGGACATTTATTAAAACAAAAAAAAACAAAAAAAAAACGGTGGGTTGAACCTGGTTTTGTGGCATGCCAAACCTCCCGCTTTAATGACAATATTAAATATAACATTAAAATGACAACACAACATTACAGGACTACAATACAAATAAATAAAACATATTTGACAAAGAAACACACGATTAATAGCTAACAAAAGGCACCAGGTTTAACATTTTATACACCAGAAGTGCGTTTCGTCCACACAAGACTTACTAGTGACGCCCAGATACAAAATGTCACAGCAAAGACAAGTAAAAAGTTGAACAGCACTGAGGAAAAATTCAAAAAAGTTGTGCCAAATAAGTGACGATTTGACGCATCCCGCAAATAAATCTTCTAGACTTTATTTTTCTAACTTTTGTTTATAAAGACTTGAATGTTGTTTGTCTTCCGGATTTTTTGGTCGTACCTTCCGCCCATCTTTTACGATAAACGCAATTAATTGTATAAGTTGACGCACTGTGGTGACGTATTGTGTACTGGCCGGACCATTGAGTGTAACCAAGATGACTGGGTTTAAGTAAGGATAAAACAATCAGAAGCTGACTTTTATTTTACTACCAATCCAAATAGTGAAAAACTGAAAATCCAAATATAATACAATTTTACAATGTGTTCAATGATAATTTAAGTCCATTAAAAATACGGAAAAACAGTTCGTAGTTATATAAAGCTGTAAATGTTCTTTATAATGATAAGTAGATGAATACACTTGCACACGTCGGGTTCTGTCTGAATTAAATTGTGTAATCGAGGATACGAACAGTTTGAACGGTTAAATGTTCATAGTTTCTTTATAATATAGGAAAATATATTAAAACAGTTCATCGCTGATGTAAATACATAATTTGTAATGTTTTAAAGGTAACTCGCGCTGTGGTTAGTCACGAATTGTTCCTTTGGACAACGTGTCCGATGAATGTCCTTTGCAGTTGTGCACACGGCCTGCTGAGCAGTTTTCGTCATTCAGAAGAGAGGGGAAAGTGACACGGATTCCTACACTGTCCTGTATAAAACTCCTAAAGCTGGCGCACATAACGCGATGTACGCAATGAAATGTTAACAATATAAAATGATAATCACATGAAGAATAAATGATGAGTGAGTTCCAGAACATATTGTAACAGAAGTTGTTGATGTAAGAGTATTTAATTCCAGTCAAGTGGTGAATATTTCATGTAATTATTAGTAATAAAATTAACGGTACCAATTTTCTTGCACCAGATGCGCATTTCGACAATACATGTCTCTTCAGTGATGCTCGTAACCAAAATATTTGAAACCCAAAGCTTATATAAAAAACGAAGAGCTATTATCCAAAAGGTCCAAAAAGTATAGCCAAATCCGTGAAAGGAATCAGAGCTTTGCATGAGGGAGATACATTCCTTAATTTATAATAATTTCCTTCATTTTGTAACAGCAAATTTTAATAACACAAAAAAATCCGTATTTTCATGCCAGTACCGAAGTACTGGCTATTGGGCTGGTGATACCCTCGGGGACTAATAGTCCACCAGCAGAGGCATCGACCCAGTTGTAGTAATAAAATTAACGGTACCAATTTTCTTGCACCAGATGCGCATTTCGACAATACATGTCTCTTCCGTGATGCTCGTAACCAAAATATTTGAAACCCAAAGCTTATATAAAAGATAAAGAGCTATTATCCAAAAGGTCCAAAAAGTATAGCCAAATCCGTGAAAGGAATCAGAGCTTTGCATGAGGGAGATACATTCCTTAATTTATAATAATTTCCATCATTTTGTAACAGCAAATTTTATTAGACGATACCAAATGAATAAGTATATATGATAAATAGTTAGATAGGTCATGCAACTTTTACGGGATAAGCTCATACTTAGCTTGTTACACAGCCTTTTGTTTATCTCATTAACAACTTGAAACATAAATATTTTCCCTCGATACAGGGCAACAGATCCACATGTCAAGAAAAGGAAATCGGAGGACATAGAGGACAAACAAACAATAAATGCAGGGATAGAACTGAAAACAATTTCCGATGGTATAGACACTATATCCAAGCAGGTGTCTTTCCAAACTACTGTTCGAATATCAGGTCTGCAGACCGATGCAGTAAAAAAAATAGTTTTACTTGCTCGATTTGCAAAACAAATTTTCTCTTTCTCTATACATTGTTCGTAATGCTGAATTTTTTGTTTTTAATTCGAGAAACCTGGAACGACTGCATCCTTAAATTAAAACTTATCATATTTTAATTTCTTGCATTATGAAAATGCGAAGATGTGGTATGTTTTCCAACGAGACAGCTTTCCACAAGAGACGAGAGGAGATGGATGTAACGAAGTATAAATCATTTTACAGCCTCCTCTTCATAATAAAACCAATAGCGTCTAGACACTGCATTAAACTCCTACATTACATGTACAACGAGTAAAAATATTCATACTAGAAGACCAATTGCGTCCTTTACGCTTTAACAGTAAAGATATAATAGCATACATCAACTTAACAACGCGTACAACATGTGGAGCAGTATCTGTTTACCTTTCCGGATCAAGGACATACAAAAAATAACACAAAAAACATCAAAACTTCATACAGTATGTGACAACAGCCATTAGTAGTTGTTTCATGTATATAGTTATCAAAAGTACCAGGATTATAATTTAGAACGCTAGACGCGCGTTTCGTCTATATAAGACCCATCAGTGGCGCTCAAATCGAAATATTTATAAAGCCAAACAAGTACAAAGTTGAAGAGCATTGAGGATCCAAAATTCCAAAAAGTCGTGCCAAATACGGCTAAGGTAATTTATGCCTGGAATAAGAAAATCCTTAGTTTTTTGAAAAATTCAAAGTTTTGTAAACAGGAAATATGTAACTGTCTTTATAAGCCTTCTGTTTTTATTGCATTTAATCTTGCTTTCGATCTAATGAAGTTATAACCGCTATACATAATATCACTGTTTTGAATTGGAGGATAAAAACACATAATACAGAAACAACAAACCAGGACATAGTGTACAGGACTATACACGTTATGGTTTTTCATTTGTATACAAAGATAAAATAAAATAAACGTCTAAACAATAGAAACAAATGTGCATTGCATCTAATTCCAGCAACATTATATTTTCTTATTTAACTTAAATCAAATTGAATGTTTGTTTCCTGGCTGTTGTACTCAGAATATATGTTTTGGGGAATATCTCAAGTTAGAATTCGTTGAAGCCATAAGTTGAGCTTGCTGAAATTCGGATGAGGACTGTTATAGGTTTATAAACACAAAACTTTCAAACCAAAACCAAATGATATACACACAATGGTAAACTGAAACGTAACTAAATATTTCAGAAATTGGTTAATGTATTTTTGGTTTTTAATGTATTTTTCCACTAATAGTGGAATAAATTACTTTCGGAGTGTCAAGAACTCGTTGGAAGTACTTGATAAATTGCATGCTTATATTGGTGATTTTGAATCTGTTCAAAGTTTTGATTTTTCTACCCTGTATACCACATTGCCTCACATTCTCATTAAGAAAAAATTCACACACCTAATTACATGGGCATTCAAAAAATCAGAATGTGAATATATATGTTCAAACTCTTTTTAGGTCATTCTTTAGTAGCAGTAAACAAAAAAACTATGTTAATTGGACATGCTTTGATACTATATATGCCCTTGAGTTTTTACTAGATAACATTTTTGTTCGCTTTGGGGATTCCGTATATCGTCAGATTATCGGCATTCCAATGGGGACTAACTGTGCACCACTTATTGCGGACCTGTTTTTGTATTGTTATGAGTTACAATTTATGACAAAAATAAGCAAAGACCCATCAAAACAACATCTGATAAACAAATTTAATAATACTTTTAGATATTTGGATGATATTTTGGCTCTCAATAATGACGACTTCAGTATGTATATTAATGAAATTTATCCTGTTGAACTTACTTTAAATAAAGCTAATACTAACAATGACCACTGCCCTTTTCTCGATCTTGATATCTATATCACTAATGGAAAGCTGAATACTAAAATTTATGATAAAAGGGATGATTTTTCATTTCCTATCGTTAATTATCCGTTTTTAGATGGTGACGTTCCCTTGTCACCATCTTACGGTGTTTATATATCTCAACGTGTACGATTCGCTCGTGTATGTAACAATGTTTTAGATTTTAACGAGAGAAATTTATGTATTACTGAAAAATTATTACACCAGGGTTTTCGATATCACAAACTAGTCAAAACATTTACTAAATTTTATCATCGGTATAAAGACATCATTCGTAAATATAGCTCAACATGCAGACTTCTAATACGTTCAGGTATTTCGCATCCAATTTTTTATGGAAATATTCTTTATAAAGCACAAAGGTGTCAGTATTCACCTCAGAAACTTACAAAACCTTTGAATAGACTTATTAAGATGGGGATATAATTACGATACTGTTGTCAAGTCATTAAAGATTGCATATTTTGGCGTTAATATTGAGTCCCTGATAAGGTCTTTGCATCGGAACTAAACACATTTATTCTAAAAACAGTTGTTGGCATGACACGGGTTATGTTCTTCTCATATATGTTATGATGGTATGATACTAAACCCCTAACGGGAAGGATTGTGCCTGATGTTCATATGATGAAATCATAATCTTTCAGTCAGTTTAATTGAAGTCTGGAGCTGGCATGTCAGTTAACTGCTAGTAGTCTGTTGTTATTTATGTATTATTGTCATTTTGTTTATTTTCTTTGCTTACATCTTCTGACATCAGACTCGGACTTCTCTTGAACTGAATTTTAATGTGCGTATTATTATGCGTTTACTTTTCTACATTGGTTAGAGGTATAGGGGGAGGGTTGAGATCTCACAAACATGTTTAACCCCGCCGCATTTTTGCGCCTGTCCCAAGTCAGGAGCCTCTGGCCTTTGTTAGTCTTGTATTATTTTAATTTTAGTTTCTTGTGTACAATTTGGAAATTAGTATGGCGTTCATTATCACTGGACTAGTATATATTTGTTTAGGGGCCAGCTGAAGGACGCCTCCGGGTGCGGGAATTTCTCGCTACATTGAAGACCTGTTGGTGACCCTCTGCTGTTGTTTTTTAGGTGGTCGGGTTGTTGTCTCTTTGACACATTCCCCATTTCCATTCTCAATTTTATTGGTTGCATAACTTTCAGTTGCTTATATGTTCCATAGTGTAATCAATACAACAAGCAGAAACCTGTAACAGCAGTTGTCTGGGGAAATTGTTATTGCTAAATAAATGTGGATTTATTGAAAAGGGACAGACATTTAGCCTTTGAAGAACATTCTCTTTACACGAGGAATTGGCATTCCCCTTGAAAATTCCACTTTTCAAAGAAGCCATATTTTTTAATCTTATTTGTATATATATGTATTGATGTTCTTTGGAACAACAATCCTTCTGACTAAGTTCAGATAAAAGAAGATCGATCTAGAAATTATAGGAACAATATTCAAGGCATTTCCACCTCAATTTAGACTTACACCACGAGTTAGATAATAGCAGTTATCTTAGTACTAAAACCTATGAAAAAAGAGACTTATTTTATATGAAATTATTTTCCGATTGATTTTCCTCTAAGTTCAGTATTTTTGTGATTTTACATTTTACCCACCTTAGTAGCAATATACAAACTTTACCTGAATGCGGGATATATATGTTTCAATACATTCGGTATTAAAGAGCTTGAAACGTCACTAGTGAGAAAAAAAGGTGAACCAGGGTAATGTAAAAAAAAATATCTTCCTTTATATAAAACAAGTTCATTGAAAGATACCCACCCTTATCGATAAACATTCTGTATCATCTTCATACACAATACACGATGGTCTTGAAATATAGATTCTGACTTAGTTACGCGTCTTAAGTACATATTATAGAGTTGTTTCTCTCGTCGTTATAAATTATTGACCTTTACTATCTAGTCTATTTTAGGTAACATCCTTTTGACGTGGCTTTGTACTTATGCATCCCGTAGGTTTTGTTGTGCTGTCTTTCTTTTTTGTTTAAGTGCTTTGTCTACCTGCCATTTTAATGACATATTTGTGTATTTGTATAATGATTAAGATAACAACACAATCTGTTGACTGCGTTACCCCTATTTTTGACATTTTTACCAATTATGTCCGTTTTGTTCATATATTTGTTCTCAACATAATGGAATTTTATAGGCGACTGTCATACATGTAACAGGTTAAGATAACCTTAAAACCACGTTCAATTCATTATTTTCCACACAAGAATTAGACCGTTGACCGTTGTTTTCCAATCGTTTGAAAGCTTTTGATGTTCCAATGTGATAAGGTTTGTATTTCCCTTGATTCTACTTTAATTTTGCAATTACCTTTTTTGAAGTATTAATGGCGCCACACGTAAACTCACACTTCTAAGATCGACTGTGTCGTTTTTTCTTTCTATGACAGTCATTTAAATACTGAAAACTCTCCTCTACTTCGTGAGGACATCGATTCTAAGGGAGCTACCATTTGACCCCATAAAAATCAAATGGTAGCTAGCCCCGGCAAAGACAAAATTTTGAAACAATTGTTAACTAAACCGGTTCTCCCTGCTTTCGTTAGACATCGATTCAAGGGAGCTACCATTTGATTTTTATAGGGGGGCTAGGATAGAAAATTTTGTCCTGCATTTTTTTTTCAGTTGTAATCTCTGTCCTGCCTTTTTCTTTTTCACTCTTTTCGGTCCTGCCTTTTTTTTTCCTTAGTTTATCCCGACTTGTTTTTACATAAACACCCCCCCCCCCCCCCCCCCCCGAACCAAGTTGCTCATCCTGCCCTTTTTTTTTACTCAAAAACTCTTGTCCTGTTTTTTTTTATATTAAATTTCATCATAGACCCCCCACAAAAATCGAATGGATGCTAATCCCGGCGAAGACAAAATTTTGAAATAATTGTTAACTAAACCGGTTATCCCTGCATTCGTTAGAGAAAGCAATATATAAGAATTCAAGAAATTGTGTGATGTAGTGTTAAAATAAATATTTTGATGAAGTTTAAGATTGACTAAAGGATAGAATAATTTTTACTTTGGACTAGTGGCAATTACTTAATGTATATATAGGAGTTGTCCTTATTATAATTCCGTTTTGTACGTTTTTTAAATATTTGTTTGTTGGGACTTCCAGGCGAAGGCGTACATGTAGCAGCAAATTTAGCCTTAAATTTCCAGAAGTCATAATTGTTCACAACGAGACCTGTTACCTGTTACATGTACCTAATCAGTAGGTTCCGCCTCTGTCATGCGCACCACCAAATGGTGTAGTGTAGGATGCGCTATCTGTACAGGGACTCAATCACACCTAAACTAACATTATTATTATTCCTTGATTTTAACGTTAACTATTATATACAATTACTGATTTCAAATAAAGAAAAAATATATACTTTAAACATGTTATATGTACATGACACCTTTACTAGTTATTAACACTTCAGTCTAAAAAGTTCACAAAAGTTCTCAAACTGGAATTGTTCACTATTTAACTATATCAAAAGTAATGTCAAATATAATGAAATACGAAATATTTTATTAAAGAAAGCTCAATTATGAACATAATCATTAATAGCATAAATACAACAAAGACAAGGGGGGGAATCTACGTCATCACGCAGGGTGTCGGCGATTGAAATTGGACCACCATTTTGTCGCTTCAAGGTAAGAATTTGACTTATTATGCCAGTTATATGAGGGTTATGATTATACAAAATAGTCCACCAAAGACTATATAAAGTAGGAAAATAAATGAGTCATCGCTCAATATTATTGGTTATCTCAATTTTGCAAACACTTCGATACCAGTTTTAGGAATTAGGTCAACATGCAGGATATCGGCAAAATTTTTCATAACAACATCTTGATTATCAAGAACCGCCTACTTTATCAACAAATGAACATGTCCGAATTCTTTATTGTACTCGGGAAAATACTTGTTACTCACAAATATCCGTCATTATGGTCGAAAAACGTCTTATTTCTAAAAAAAATAAAAAGGATGTCGGCAACACATCGAATATCGAAGGATGTCGGGGACACACTAATATATTAACAATGTAAGTGTCCTTTGATTATATCAACCATAATAAAGATACGAAGAAAAAACAAAACAGGATTAGTGTTCCTTGCTTGCTTCCATTTCATGCACTCAATTTCAGGATTCAATTTTTGTAAATAATCGAGAGAAAAAAAGTTTTAGAAGGTGAAAGTCAGATTTCGTTTCAGTTAAGCCAGGGGTCCCACAGGGGTCAATTATTGGACCAAGTCTTTTTATTTATAAATTAACTGTTTACAAAATTTTGAATTTTTTGAAATACTAAGGCTTTTCTACCTCAAGCATAGATTACCTTGGCTGTATTTGGCAACACTTTTAGGAATTTTGGATCTCAATGCTCTTCAACTTCGTACTTTATTTGGCTATTTAAAAACTTTTTTGGATTCGAGCGTCACTGATGAGTTTTTTGTAGACAAAACGCGTGTCTGGCGTATATTTAAAATTTAGTCCTGGTATCTATGATGAGTTTATTTTATACTATATATATAGAGGGAAGAACCAAAAATTTGCGAAAGCAAATTTACAGATCTAACATTGTTGGGTTGATGTTTAGACGAGTTGTATATATATATATATATATATATATATATATATATATATATATATATATATATATGACATTTCATCTGGCCCTACATCTACCGGGTGTTTAGTAAAGGCAACAGTAGTATACCGCAGTTCAAAATTCATAAATCGAGAAATAAAAACAAATCCGGGTTACAAATTATAACTTAGGGAAACGCATCAAATATAAGAGGAAAACTACGACACAACAGAAATACAACATTAAAATGTAACAAACACAGAAACGAACTATTATATAACAATGGCAATTTTCCTGACTTGGTACAGGACATTTTAAGAAGAAAAAAATGGTGGATTGAACCTGGTTTTGTGACATGCCAAACCTTCCACTTTAATGGCAATAATAAATTTAACATTAAAATGACAATATTACCTGACAGGATTACATTACAAAAAAATGGGAGAAATATAGGACAGAGAAATACACTAATAATAGCTAACAAAAAGTATCAGGTTTAAAATTTTATACGTCAGACGTGCGTTTCGTTACATTTTTACTTGCATATGATACCGTAGTTAATTTGGCTTTTTAATCGAACTTTCATGTCTCTACAGTACAAAAAGATCTCATGGGAAACTATGCCGGTAAAGGCATTCCACCCAGACAATTATGCAATGTCATCCCAGACACCAGATTAAAAAAACAATCTTATATAACTACACGTTGTTCAACCACACATTAGAATACGGAAGAACTGCAGGAGCAAGTGCTATCAATTCTTGCAGTTTGTCATTTTTTGGGGGATCCTTTATTTCATGTTCCATTTCATGTAACATGTCGTTTTGAAGTTGATCTGCAAACAATCGTATGCATGGCCCTGTTGGTCCTCTATCGTGACATCTGCGCAAGTCTACTGGCGGTTTTGTTGAAATTTCTTCAGTAATTGGCATTGGGGAAACTTAACATTTTTGCCAGGCGTTTTTATTTTGATGACAAATGAGGACTTGCATGGTTTTGATTTTTTTACGGGTGGCGATTTAGTGGGCGATCTGGTCGGCTGTTCAACATCAGATTGTATTCGCGATCGTTTCCGCCTGCACAAATTTAAATTTTATTTGCGGCTTGTCATGACCATTAGTTTTAAATTAGATCTAGTCACATGTTGAATAACATATGTGTTAAAAATAGTATATATTAGTGTGTCCCCGACATCCTTCGATATTCGATGTGTTGCCGACATCCTTTTTCATTTTTTTAAAAATAAGACGTTTTTCGACCATAATGACGGATATTTGTGAGTAACAAGTATTTTCCCGAGTACAATAAAGAATTCGGACATGTTCATTTGTTGATAAAGTAGGCGGTTCTTGATAATCAAGATGTTGTTATGAAAAATTTTGCCGATATCCTGCATGTTGACCTAATTCCTAAAACTGATATCGAAGTGTTTGCAAAATTGAGATAACCAATAAAATTGAGTGATGACTCATTTATTTTCCTACTTTATATAGTCTTTGGTGGACTATTTTGTATAATCATAACCCTCATATAACTGGCATAATAAGTCAAATTCTTACCTTGAAGCGACAAAATGGTGGTCCAATTTCAATTGCCGACACCCTGCGTGATGACGTAGATTCCCCCCCTTGAAAGAATAACATTTAATAGTAACTAGTTTGAGCTTTCTTAAAAGCTATGAACTGGTCCGAGTGCGGGACTTTCTCTATTCGGTGAAGACCCATTGGTGGCTTTGGCTGTTGTCTGCACTTTTGTAGGATTGTTGTCTTTTTGACACATTCCCAATTTCCATTCTTAATTATATTTGAAGCAGGGAAAGTCGAAAACTTTTAATCGTAGTCATAAATGTGTGTTTCTTCTACTTAAAAGAGTGACAGTATTACTCGAATCCAACCAGTTGAAATGCAAAACAATTAACATGTAAGAGCATTACATGAAAAAATGCCTAACAATTGTGTCAAAATATAAAGTACTTAAGGATATTAGCTTGTCATGTTTTGGATTTTTTGTCAGATTTTTTAAATCCTCTGGTTTCATCCATTTGAATGTCTAAAAAAAATTCCCCATGAACCCCCATTTTTCTTTTTATAAAGCTTTTGCATGTATTATTATAAGCCATTTGTAAAAGTCTTATAACATCTTATTTATTTTTTGATAGTTTTTGAAAACTTTAACTGGTCAATGATAAAGCTATGAAAAGTCAAGAGAGAACATTTTCCCGCCAAAATTCCAATGGCTAATATCTCGAAAACAATCACATTGACCCCTATATTTTTTTGGCTTTTTTGATTCCTCAATCAATCCCAAATCAATATATACTAGTTTTATGGAAAGTTATTTATTTTGAAACTTATCAGCAAACATCCTTAACAAAGGACCGATCCCAAATCCAACTACGTGGAAAATTTAGTAAAAAAATAAATCCGAATTCCCGGGTACAATACACTTTCTAAATAACCGAAACTTTACGATAAAGGTGAATAGATATAGACAAAATGCAATCTAAGACAGACAAAATGCAACAAATGCGGGAGTGATATCAGGTTTTCAGAATCGAAATGAATATAAAGTTAAGGAGGTGTGGTATGATTGCCAATGAGACACCATTCAACTAGACCAACTGACGTAGAAGGTTATACATTTTGCAGTTTAGTATGGCGTCTAGGTTCACCGAAAAAGTACCTATTTTCGTTTAGTGCCAGCTGAAGTCTGCAAACGGTGCGGGATTTTCATGCTGTGTCGATGACTCATTGATGGACTTCGTCTGTTTTACCATTTAATCGGGTTGTTGTCTCTTTGACCAATCCCCAATTTCAATTCTCCATTTCAATATAGGTCACTGCTAAACCTTTATTCAAATCATTCTGCATTATCACCGTACCCCTGTATGGATGCGATACCCATCGATTCGTCAAATGGTTACAATGGTTAAAAACTTAATGCATTTCAAGTCGGACGTATGTTTATGAACAATATCAGTTAGAGGCTAGTTAGTTATAAAATGTTAACACATTTGCTTCCAAACTAAACAGCTGGAACAATTCAACAACTAAACTAACTGCCTGATTAATGTACAAAACTATGAATGAAAAACACATTTGATACACAGCAACCAACGGCAACCACTGAATGTCAATCTAGGCCATGCTGGTGGAAACTTTAAAATATTTGTGTCATCTTAGCCTTACTGAATATAGAAATAAAGACATAGTTTGCATATAACCAAGCTTGTTGATAATGGTTAGTAACTATTGTTCATGGTAGATCGCAATGAACAGTTTTAAATTGTTCCAAAAGTGATGCAATAAAAGTATCTATCGAGTTAACCGACATGCCGCCATTTAGTCCTATATGAAATAAAGTTGAAGCTATTTCAGACATGATTGTGAACTTTTCATCACTTTGGTCAAGACCAACTGCGAATATTTCCACACTTTTTCTCAAAATGTCGAGAATGTTACGATCTTCAACTGAAATATTATTCTGGTAATTTGAAAATAGAATCAGAAACTTCTTAGCTGACAAACGTGCACCTTTCTTGCTATCAACTAATAGATGATCCACGTTTTCAATCAAATCTGTAATGTTTGTGTTGGAACTAGTAGTTTGATCAAACGTTGATAGTTGTCGTCGTAAATTAAGTCGTTCAGATTCGTTGTTGTACTTGTTAAAATCAAATCGTATATTAGACGAGGTTGCATAAGTTAGCAAAGCTATCTGTGTTTTCGTTGGTCCGAGTTCGATTCCAGCTACTATTTTACTTATTATTGTAGGAACTATTGTGGCTAAGTCTGAATGATTCCATCCATTGGAGGTATCAACAGCAAATATGACGTCTGCTTCCTCTGATTTTTGGCAAACTGCAAAACAATGTTTTTAAATTATGTCATGGTTCAAAATGATTAAGAGGTCAAGGCATAATCACCAGAATTTTCATCAATGATGTAAACCTCGACACAAATCATCAAACGACAGGAGAATATGTCATCTTGCATGATTGTCCCTCTTATTTGTGCAAAAACTTCAGTATACGGAGAGATTCTTTCAATACATTACTAATTACCCACAATAAGATCTAATAAGTCATGAAATCATCAACTGATCAATTAAATTTAGTATTGCCAAGTTGTGTAAATTTTCATCTTAGTCTTGTTTAGCCAAAAACTCTAATAGATGGAAAGATATTGATTTTCGAATGCAAAACTTCAGAAAAAAAGTATAATAACATAAATACAGATCTCCGAGAAAAAACTCCAAACTGAAAGTTCCTGAGCAAATGGCAAAATCAATCGATTAAAAAATGCAGAAGAATAAGATCTCAATTTCCAGTGGATTCCGTTAGGTCGCTAAAATCATGAATTGAAACCTGTTTTAGAAATTGACTTTCAAAAATTTCTTTTACCATATATTTTTTAACATTGTTTGTTGAAACC
Organism: Mytilus galloprovincialis; assembly: GCA_037788925.1. Classification (NCBI taxonomy): domain Eukaryota; kingdom Metazoa; phylum Mollusca; class Bivalvia; order Mytilida; family Mytilidae; genus Mytilus; species Mytilus galloprovincialis. Next base: position 40,645,076 of record CM075338.1, read on the forward strand.
TTTAAAAACAGAAACATACTTTAATTGAAAAGTTGTTAAGAACAGGAAGATCTATACAATAGAGAGCAACGATATATACCAAAAAGAAAAGAAAAAAAAATACGATTACATGATTGAAATCGTAAATCAGCCGTTAAGAGTAGTTATGAACCTTGAAAAATAAATTTTATCATATTTATAATTGGAGATATTCCAGAAATTTTCAAACATGTTCACCGAATTAAGATCCACAAATTAATCAGATTGACATTTCCAAAATCGTCTTTTAAATCCTTACATAAGTTATTGTTCTCGAAAGAAGATGAAGCTGGCATGTCATTGACAGCTAGTAGTCCTTTGTTAATTTATGTTCATCATTGTCATTTTGCTAATTTTCTTCTATTTCCTTATTTATTATCTGACTCTGGCTTCTTTTTAACCCGAGTTTTACTGTGTGCATCTTTGATTGTTATTTTATTCCACATTGGCCAGATGTATAGGGGGAGGGTTGAGAATTAACTTGCAAAACATGTTAAGGCGAAGTGTACGTAATTGCACGCCTCTAGCGGAATACGGGATTAAAAACGTTCGTCGTTAGTTACGCAAGTTATCTCCCTTACTCCAAGAAAGGACACACGAAAGAGAAACTACTTTCTGCTGTCTATAATGAATCCAACAAGCACGCCTGTGCTGTCTTAAACCCCATAGAAATTATCTAAATAACTCCAATTAGAAATTCTGTACGTTGTTCTGTGTGCAGCCTGACTTAAAAACACTGTTTGTTTTTTTTTTTAGACGCGTAGAAGGCATTTCGTGTTTATGATATCAACAGAAAGAAAAAAAGCCCCACAACAAAATTATAAACAAATAAACAAATGAACATGTAACAATTTTTCTTCTATTGATATCAAATTAATTATAATGAAACCTGAATTGACCCAACAATATCGTTTTAAAAAAACGTAGTCTTGAACGAAAAACACATTACTCAACGTAAAGTTTTATAATAGGGTAAAAATGATTAATGAAAGACGTATGAATTTAATTGTTTAATTAAAAAGACGTTGAAATGTTCGTATTTTGTCCTATTGAAAATTTAAAGACATGATTTATATTCATATAAGAAATCAGACTATACCTAGAGAATAATTTGACCATTAGTGCAAAACTTACCAGTCGGAAGAACAAAGACGGAAAACAAACAAAAAATAAACAAATTATGCTCCAAAAATTACCCAGTAACTTAAAAATTGTCTCACTCTAACATTTATCTTAAAATAAGTAAAAATTATGTCATTCAACTCCCAGTTTTCAACTTTTTCTACATGTGCAGAAAATAAACAGGTGTCTTCTTTTCCGTCCGCAATTTATGGGAAAACTAAATCTAAATTTAGAACCATATTGAAATTGAAAGTACACATGTAAGATAAAATATAACATGTCATTTCTTCTTTCACAAATTCCAATTTCGAAGAGATATATAGCGAATTCTGTTTTGATTTATTGTGCCTGTGTGCATCATTCAAAAGTAGAGAATGTAATTTTGAAGTATCAAGTCTCAATTCAAGATTATGAATGAATGAATAGAATATAGAATTACGGGGGGAGGGAGGGGGTAGGACCTTTATCGGAACTCCGGGATCGGGTGTTTTTAAGCTCGGGATTTCGGGATTGACCCTTTCGGGATCCGGGAATTCTATTTCCGAATTTCGGGTAGTCGGGATTTAACTTTTTTTTAATTCGGGACCTCGCCGGATTTCGTGTTTTTAAGCCCGGGATTTCGGGATCTGGATCCCTCCTTCCCTCCTCCCTCTATTATGGTTAAAGAAAAGAGGTCAGGGAAGTTTTGTGATACTTGTAACTGCAATTTAATATTTAGTGGAATGAGAGGTGAAATGTGTTCAGACTATTACATTTCGATTTTTTTTTTAATTTAACCAAAGTTTACTGCAAGGGGTATTAAACGACCTCGATGATTATCCATGAGGATCTCGCACTCGGTCAGCTCTAGGTTTTCACCTAGTTCATGATCATACAAGAATTGAGAAGCCTGTGGTTTACTAGTCTTATAATATGAGACTTTGGAGTTCATATAATTAACATTCAACGTTTTCTTTCGAATATTTCAAGGCTTTTTGACTATCAATGTTGACCCCCCTTCCAATTGATTGGATAAAATGAATGGATTGCCGCCCCTATTTCAAACTGAAGTCCTATAAACTGACTGGTATTCGAATTTGCTAAAAGAAATAATTGGTATCTCTATTGATTCAATACCGTAATGCCGAAAAACAATCATTTGTTTCCGCGAATTCCGAACAGCTAGAAATATATTCCCGAGTTTCAATTTGAGTAACTCGAATAATTCAAGCCCTTTCCATGTCCGATTTTCTCCCACACGAGAAATGTAGCATTCGTACATCAGCTGAATAATACGACTGAATTATTCGGGTTACAATTTGTGTAAATCCCGAATGCACATAAAAGTAAAGGTCCAGCCCGACTTTCGGAAATGGACTGTTGTAGATTTCAGATTGATTTCCAGAAATAAAAATCATACAAAAATGTTTCACGTAAATATTCGTCTTCAGACGTGTAAAGTTATACATAGCCGGTCTGGATTGTGAAAAAAAGAAGCGCATGCAATACATAAAATATATGTCGTGGCTCAGGGATGTGTTGAATTATAGAGATGCTTATGCGGCACAAAGGTAAGATTAATTTACCCAAATGTACTAAGAATTTCCACACAACTTAAATTTACTGTGCCAGACAGATGGCTGATATTCTGAGAAGAGACCTTGATGTAATAAAGTTTTATGGGAACAAAGATTTTGAAAACACGTCGCAGTGTTTAGATTTTAACAAAAAATAAGGCAAAAAATAAGGCACCAAGGTCGAAATGAAGAAAATGTCAACCGTTTTCTAGCTTGGCGATCTCCGCACGTACCCGAATATAATAGACAAATACAATACAATAGTACACAAAACGTAACATAAAAAACTAAAGACCGAGCAACACGACGGTATATATTTCATACAAATATAGGACTATATGAAGCGTCGTAACTGTTGCGGCGACGTCAATAACGTTGTCGTTGTTTTTTTTGTTTTTTTACACTCAAGATTCAACTTTAACAGGGTATAGCTTGAAAAGTAGCACGGTTGCTAAGGACTTTCTTTGCACCAATCTTTTCCTCAGACATTTTAGAATCGTCTCATAAATTTAAAAAAAAATCGATTGTCTAATATAATAGAAAATCTTGGAAATGTAACAATTCCTGCCGAATTTCACGATTTTCCCTATGTATAATTTGTAATTTTGGTGTATGATGCTGTTAACTTCAACAGTTCGTATCTCAAAAACGAAAACGGTTACCCCCTTTTTTTATTTTATTTTCCGATTTATTTTTACAAGCAGAATCTACATGAAAATTTTTAAAAAAATCCATTGTGTAGTTTAATTACGTACACTTCGCCTTAACACCGCCGCATTTTGAAACCTTTGTCGATTGATAGTCTTGTGTGTTTGTTTTTTTTTTAATTTGAGTCATTTATTTGTTTCGGTTAAGTAAGACTTCTATTTTACATTTTGTAAGGGACCAGCTGCAGCCTGCCTCCGTGTGCAATATTTTCTCGCTGGGTTGACGACCCATTGGTGGCCTTGGACTGTTTTCTGCTTTTTGTTCGGGTAGTTGTCTTTTTGACACTTTCTCAATTGTGTTGCGTTTTAACTAATGTTTGCAAAACCTATGATCGTATAAGTCTACTGTTAAAAAAAAATATTCAATAAAATAAGATCTAAAAAAATATGTCGAAATAGCCAAAATTGTCAATCGACTACTTGTAAAAGTTATTTTGGTTGAAATAAGATTTTACCTATTTTTATATCTAAAACAAAACATTCATTCAAAACAAGAAACAGCAGTAAATATTATTATCATTTAAGTTTGCTTTACAAATTAGCAAACATAACAGATTACCATTAACATGATTAAAGTAAACATGAATATTAAAATGTCGTATTTTTATCGAATGCGCGATTTTGGATTTTTGATAGCTTTTTGTTTTTCATAATGTTATGTAAAAATACTTACAATTACAACTTGCATCAATGAGTGCATCCATCATATAGTGCCATAAACGCTCGTTGTTATAAGGGAACACCTTCTCACTCCCGCCAACAATAAGGGAGAGATAATTTTGATATCAAATGCCCCTTAAAGGAGGCTTGAGGGTACAAAAATTTTAGCAAAAATTTAAAATTTCTATTTCAGTACAAATTCCATTTATTACACCATTCGTTTGATGTGTTTTGACTTTTGATTTTGCCTTTTGATTTTTGATTTTGCCTTTTGATTTTTGATTTTCCTTTTTGAATTTTCCTCGGAGTTCAGTATTTTTGTGTTTTTACTTTTTAGTTGTTTCTTTATGATATGGAACAAAAATCAACAAAACAAAATCAAATTTTTTTTGGCTTCAGATGACTAAAAATATTTATATCATTGAAAAAGCTCTACATTTTCTCCCTTCGGTTCAAATATGCCATTTTTTGGCATCAAAATTGAAATATTTTTTATAACTCATCGGTGACCTGCATTTTTTTATATTTTTTCCAAATAAGCGTGTTTACTTGTCGCACTGTACAGTCAGAACGACTTATCCAAATTTCATGAAACTTAATAGAGCTGTTACTAATGATGCTTTAATTTAAAAAAAAGTATACTTTTTGGAGAAAATAAGATTACAACTTTTTGAGTTACGGGACTTTTTAACTAAAACCGGGGTGTGTTTTTTTTTTTTTTTTTTTTCATGTTGCACTGTATCTCAAAAATGATTTATGATTATTGCTTAAAACTTTACACACTTCTTAGCTATATTAATCTGAAGATCTGTATACTTTTTTGTGATGATTCAAAATTTTGTTTTTGAGTTATTCAGTGTTTTGTAAATAAAAAGGGGAGGGGGTTTTCACATGTCGTGCCGTATCTCAAAAACGGTTTATGATTTTTGCTTTAAATTTTATACACTTCTTAAAAATATTAATCTCAAGATCTGTATACTTTTCGATTTTGATTCAAAATTTTATTTTAGAGAAATTGAGTTTTTATGTAAAAGAAAGTGGGGTTCACATGTCACGCCAGATCTCAAAAACAGTTTATGATCATTGCTTAAAAGTTTACACACTTCTTAGTTATATTAATCTTAAGAGCTGTATACTTTTTGGTGATGATTCAAAATTTTATTTTAGAATTATTTAAGTTTTTTTTTAAAAAAAAGGGGGGTTTCTACATGTCGCGCCGTATATCAGAAACTATTCATGATTATTGCCTGAAAATTCACACACAAGACGACAGGCGTATCATGCACTCATGGCGCACATGTTTTTTTTTATTTCGAAATTACCTCTATTTCTCCTATTAGTTAATTTATACAGAAATATAACGAAATCCTATATTTAAAAAAAAAAGATTTTTAACCGCGAGCCCCCTTACATTGCTAAATGATGAAACAAATGGAAACATAAAAAAAAATAACATTACAGGATTCTGTCGTTCCTTGTATATTAAAAAAAATATCATTATTATTTACTTCTCCTTTTTTGCGAATTGATAAGTATGTTCATAAGAACATTACAATTTTGAAGATACAATGTATTGAAAAATATACTAATATTGTTCGTACCTCTTATGTAAAATCTCTCAGAGTGTCTAGTTTGAAATGGAATAAAGACGTAGTAACTTCCGCTTTGTTGCAACTCTCAGGGGGAATTTAAAGATTCATAACACAAACACATACACGAATTTCTGTTAATAAATATTAATAACATTGTGTTTGACAGGTGTACAATATGTGAATCAATTGAATTTAAATACCTTGTAAAATGTAAACATCTACAAATGCCCTGTTATAAATAAGATGAATCAATATGAATATGACAATAATATCAATACATTTATCAGCCAATCGGAACACCCATTCAAAACAAACACAAAATGCAGGTATAAGACGTGATCAATTTACAAACTTTCCATAGGTGTAAAGGCTATAATAATGCCTGGGTTAATAAAATATAAACAATTTTATACCGTCTCCAAAACCGTGTCTAATTAACCATATAATAACCGATCCCGATGAGATTACTAACGAGGATCCAGCTTAAGGATATATTTATGCATGAGGAAAACATATCATATTGACTGTCGTTTGAAATAAGATGCCTTAAATTCATAAAAATACATATACTTCGTATAATGTTTATGTTGTTTGTACCACTATTGTGTATATTCCAGTCAAACTAAGTTTAAACCTCAAACTAATTGCAACAGAAATGGTTTTAGTTTAGTCTATAACATTAAGCCCTCAATATACACAAAAAAAGTTCCATAAAATATAATGTAGGGAAAACTCAATATTAGCATTTTTATTTTCTTCTGGACATTGACATTGGAAGGGGGATAACTCCGCCACAATTAGTCTTTTTTTAGTCACTTTTTTTTAAATTTTCTTAAAATTTATGTAAAGTATGATACTTTGATGGGGTTGTTAGTTCGCATGTTACTACAATATATAATCGTCTGCTCATGAAATGTAGAAAACCAAAGTGTTGTGGTATTTTTAATTTTTTGTGTGCATTTTCCATTAAAGAAATTGCTTAATTACTTGTGGCTGTGTGACCATTTTGAAAACAAATGTGAAAATTTGGTATCGTTTATATCTGTAAATTATATTTGTTCAGCATCTTCCTTGTTTAAAGAAACTTTAAACCACAAAAAGAAGAATATATGCTTAATTATTTTTTTTTATTAAATTTGAGATTCTTGACCTTGACATGTTGAAAATTTAAAAAATAGGTCAAATTTGTTATACTCTAAAACCAACTAAAATATCAAGAATCGATACATTGTGTAAAGTTATAATTTTATATTTTATATTTTATAAATTATATTTGCCTTTTGTGCAGAGTTATCTCCCTTTTTTAATGCAAATCTTCATAGGAATTTAGTTTTCCTCAAGTAAGATTTTATGGAACTTTTTTCTGTGTATATTTTAGGTATAAATGCTTAAGGTTAAAACTTAAAAATATTCTATTGCAATTACTTTAAGGTTAGGGTCAAAATTATGCTAGATTGACTGGAATATTACTATTCAACTGATAGTTCACATCTTCGCCAGAATACATTCCATGTGTACGCCTACACGATATTATAATTTAAGAATAGTATACTTTCAAAATACGAGTCATGATACTTAACATGCTATGAAGTATGATCACCTTTTCTTTTAATTTTTATCAAAGGTACCAGGATTATAATTTAGTACGCCAGAGGCGCGTTCCGTCTCCTAAAAACTCATCAGTGACGCTCATATCAATATATTTATTAAGCCAAACAAGAAAAAGTTGAAGAGCATTGAGGATCCAAAATTCCAAAAAGTGGTGCCAAATACGGCTAATGTAATATTTGCCTGGGACTTTGTGTGTTCCATGAAACCTTCCAATGCATCCCCGATAGAAACCATAGATATTGCCGACCAATACTTGGGTTAGCATGATTTTTGGTTGATATTGTTAAATATCAATTTTCAAACCCAATCATACATCAAAATCGATTCCGTATATGCCGAAAACGTACCGTTTAATGCCGTGGAGCATCCCTAATCTCAAACGAAATCTTTATTTTTGGATTTGCCTCTTTTTTGTTTACATATGTAGAACTCTGATGTGCGATAGGGACGAGGGAGTGTGATGCTTCATAACAAAGATTGATAGTGTATATAGAAATAAAAAACGGTGGTGCGATGGACCACGCCGAAGTATTAGTTCCTTATCATAGGTGCAATGGTCATGTTGGAACAAATATCATGTGATAATTAGAAGCAGGATGAATAAAATTAAAACAACAATAACTATAATAAAAATTCTGGTAAACACTTGTAAATGCTAGAGCCCCAGTCACAACTTAACGGATAGCTCGAACGGATGCCGAACTGATTTGATTAAGTTGATTTACTGTAGCAAGATCTTAGTGGTGCGTTTTGCTCGTTCCTGTTTTTTCCTTTGATACGGGTGACGTTCATAATTTTTAGATTCTTTGCAGTTTATTTTATAAGCCAATTTGTTCCTGTCTACACTAGACGACGTTAGTTGTTCATTGTCAGAGTTGTCAACAACAAAAACATTTTAGGGTGGAACCTGTATTAACAAAAGCGGCTGTCTCCCTCACGACAACATCTTTGTTTAATATTGGTGTTTTGGAAATTGTCAGTCTAGTATATTTCCTTATACTGTTCAACTTGGTCCTATAAACCAAATGAAATATATAATTCTTTCTTGAAACACTCTTACTGATTTAGTTCCTAGATTAAGATTAACTCAATTAGATATGGGACATTCATGATTTGTTTCACTCTTTAAAATTATGCTTTACTCTTTACTCAATCAAATACGTACCTGTTTCACAAAGATTTCCTGTAAAATGCTCTGAACATTTACATGTAAAGTAGTGCCAAACGGTCAATGCATGTTCCTCCGTTGTAACAAATGACACTATCACAAGCAACTACTTCTAAAAAAACACAATATAAAATTGAGAATTAAAATGGGGAATTTGTCAAAGAGAAAACAAACCGACCAAAGAGCAGCAAACAGCCGAAGGGCACCAATGAACAAAGACCGACAATATGCATTGCCAGCTTCTTATTCCTATTTCACGTTACAAACCACAAGAAATATTGGTCATCCATTTGTCTTTCTTATATTTTTGGTTAAAACCTTGCAATAATGGACTTCAATTTTTAACTGATATATGAATACTCCAAAGAAATTACTACCGTGTAAATCTTGCCGATTTTACATATATATTTATTGGGTCGATAGATGTCATATAATCCCTTATTTTGAACACAGACACGTGTAGTTAGCGCCACCATTCCAAACACACGTGCCTTGATTTAGACATGGCTGTGGATTTCGTTCACATTGATTAGACAATACATCTGAAATATTCTATTTAAGAACTATTTAATATTAAAAAAACACATTCAATCTAGGAATTGCTTATCCTTGATTTAAGCAAAAAAATCGATACAAACAGTTTTTATACGCCCGTCTAAAACGAAACGTATTATGGTATACAGGTGTCCGTTCGTCCGTTGTCTACACTTCGGACAATTATTAAAAAACGCTTTCACCAACTTTTATGAAACTTTGTTGAATTATTGTTTATCATGTTTATATCTATCGACATAAGCTCCCTTTCGATTTTTATAAATTTCAGATTTTTGTTTCCATGTTATGAAGTTTTATCCTTAAAAAATGAGGATTTTCAAGTTTTCGGACAATAACTCAAAAATGCTTCCAACAACTTTAAGGAAACATTGGTGAATTGTTTATATCTAACGACGTATACTTCCTTTCGATTTTTATAAATTTCAGATTTTATATTTGCATGTTGTGAATTTTTTATGCTTAAAAAAGGGGGGATTTTCCAGTTTTCGAACAACCACTCATAAACACGTTCACAAGAGTTTATGAAACTTTGGTGAATTGTTTATGACTTAAGCTACCTTTCAATTTTTATGAAGTAGTAGGTTCGATAAGGTACTAAAATGGCCCCCTTGTTTTAGCGTAAATTTCAAATTAGGATTTATTGACCAATATCACAATAAATTAAAGTTAAAACAGTGAACTTGATAGGAAATAAGCCATTTTGTTGAAAATTTACATTCCTGCGTTTTATGACGTCACAACTTGAACTTATATTGATTGATTTATTTTTTATGAAAAAAAATCAATGAAAATGGGTAAATTTCCATAGATTATTGGACAGGAAACATAGAGCGCATACGTCGACAACAAAGATCTTTTAAAATAATGTTTGTAAAGACATTTCACATGTCTTATTTGAATATTTAGTTTTCCGACGAATGCGCTCTATGTTTCCTGCTCTTAAATTTGATTAAAATCCAGCTGATTTTGTCAAATCTCTGATATAACATTGAGAAGTTATTGAACTTTATTGAAAATGTGACGGGCGTATTATGTGCTCATGGCGCAGCTGTTTATTAAACTAGGTAGCAATTATTTATAGAAGTTACGTATTACCATTTTCCACGCACTTCTAACAGTATAATAACCACATTCACTGTAGTACTATCGTACTAGTTATCAAAGGTTCCAAGCTTATAATTTGATAAGCCAGACGCGAATTTCGTCCACACAAAACTCACCAGTGAGGCTCAGATAAAAAATAATTAAAAAGCCGGTTTAAATAATTACATGAAACAGGTAATGCCTACACCAAGTAAGAAATATGGCACTTGTTTCAATGGGTTTGGTGTGCTTGAGTTCTTGATGTGCCATCTAATTATGGACTTTCCGTTTCGATTTTTCGTCAGTACGTTGTTACTTTACTTTCTTTTACTATCAAGTAATAATTTGTTCCAGCTTACATAATTTGTCATATTCACAAAAGTTAAGCTTGAGTTGTGTCTTTGATTCTATTAATATTAGATACTTACCAGTACAAGTTTTAGATTTTATATCACTCTACACTTGACCAACCCAGTCAGCATAACTGGACACCATAAATACGTAGCTCTGATTTGTTGCTATTTTATTGAGTTGGTTCCTATCAACCCTACTTCCTACTGCTACTACATACACAACTACTCCAAGCTGATGAAGTAAACTTCCGCCGTCTTGGAGACTATTAGATCGATCGTCATTAAAAAACATCAGAATTTTCAATGAGAAGGCACGGGCTCCATTTACGGTTTGAAATGTGCTATTTCTTGCAAAAGCCAAAGCCATTTCAAAATCTTGCCTGTAAATACAGCCATAGATTATTTTGTCTACATTGGATGTTATACTGGCTTTATCAAAACAGCAATTAAAATGGAAACCATTTCCTTTAAAATTGTCTAATCCAAATGCACTGATTTTTACAACGCTATTTCCTATTTCAGAATCATCCACGAATTGTTTGACAAAAGCTAACTTCTTTCTGAAGCTAGTGTCGTTTACACTTTGTGAATCGTCAATTAGAAATCATATATCTGCTGGTTGATTGGAGTACACTGACAAATAATGTTATGCTATTATAAACAAGTGGTTAGAAGTGAGGTGATTTTAGTTAATACATTTAGAAACAATACTAATGCCGGGTATGAACTTGAGTCGCTGCATGCAATTGGTTGATACATGAAGCGTAACTGATAAAGATCGTTTCTAAATTATTTTATGTCTACCTGTGCGAATTTCAAACGCGCAATTTTACACCAGTACTTAAAATCTTCCATCCTTTATGGGTGGATTTTACATAGATGAATAAAAATCGTTTCATATAAGCAAAATGAGGATGTTAAATTTGATGTATGCCTTTTTGTGCGTCTTCGTTACATTTGTTGTTTTTATAGTGATTAAGATGATAACACAATGTTGACTGCTGTACCCCTATTTTTTGACATTTTTACCTTCGTGTCTGTTTGTTTTGTTCACACATCGTTGACAATATAATGGAATTTGATGCGACTGCCATACAAGTGAGAGGTTGAGCAAGCTATAAAACCAGGTTCAATCCACCATTTTCTACATAAGAAAATGACTGTACCAAGTCAGGAATATGACAGTTGTTATCCATTCGTTTGATGTGTTTGAACTTTTGATTTTGACATTTGATTTGAAACTTTCCATTTTGAATTTTCCTCGGAGTTCAGTCTTTTTGTGTTTTTACTTTTTTTCTAAATTATGCTTATTTGACTGCGATAAAGTTCTTGCATAAGTGTAATGTTGAGGGATTTAAATGCAAAGCAGATGTAAAAATTGCGACATGCTACAACTCATAATCACCAACCTCCACACCAAACATTAAATATCCGCTTATATATGTAGGACTCTAAAGTGCGATTGTACTCTAAAGTGTGATGGTCACGCTAAAATGCATTGGTCTACGCTAAAGTACGATGGTGTATCACGCTAAAGTGCGATGGTTGTTCGTTCGCTAAAGTACGATGGTGTCTCATGCTATAGTGCGATGGTTGTTTGTTCGGTGAAGTACGTTAAAGTGTGATGGTCCAAAGGGTAAGATTCAAAGTATTAAAACATCGAGGTTTAAAAAGTCTTTTTTTAAAGCTATTATGCTAAGGTATAACATATGTGATAGGCTTTACAATGAATTTACAGGCGTGTTGGAAGAAACGTGGGTCTACACGTAGTTAGTACGTAGCAAAACGTGATAAGAACGTAGCACAAACCTAGTGAACCCTAGCTTTCAAAATAACATGATATTTTTTATTCAAAACGTAGTTGAAACGTACCATTTTAAAACGGAATAAAACGTGACAGTGTGACTGGGGCTTTAGGTATAATATATGTGATAGGCTTTACAATATACCGGTATGCTTAAGTGATTGGTTCTAAATTATTAAGTCCGACCAAGTAATAATTGCTATAAAGGTAGTTTATGTTTTGCAAATATTATCTGTAAAATTAATTTTTAAACAATTCGGAGCGTATTGAATATTTGGATAATTGGTGTAGATTGCCGTTCACACTAATGTTACAACTTCCCTTACATTTGTCATTGAACATTAAAAATTAAAAATTCGTTCATTGTCGGAATCTGCAACATTTATTTGTATAAGCTTTAATCTAAATGCGAGAGAAATGCAATGTTCGCCGAGCTTTTTCCTTTTTCGTAGCGAGTACAAATACATGTTTTATTTTCCTAAAATGTACAGTACTAACTAATGTTTTAGAAGACGATTTATAGTTCATGCGTGAATAAATGTATTTCTATTTTACTGACGTTACTTTACATTAAAATCGACAGCATTTTAACGGGGATTACAGAGTAAACGGACACATAAACAATAATTCGAATGTATCCGTTTGCCTCAAATAGAAGCAGGATAAGTATGCGTATACTGTTTTGTATTTATATAGTAAAATGGTCGACTGTAGGATACAATTCCTTCTTCCAGCACTCGAAAAAAAAAACCACATTGTAATTCAGCCGACTAAGAACGGTCAAATAAATCAATTACTCGCAAGTCATGGACATTTCGTGTAAAAATTGTTAATCAAATATGTCTAATCTATCGTCCGGCATGTTAATTTTTTGTTTGTATAAACGACTGTTAACGTCATTATCGAACTACGTTTCTAACGTCTATATATTCGCAGACCATCGGACTTTAGCGTATGGAATCATCGCACTTTAGCGTGACCATCGTACTTTAGCGTCCCCATCGCACTTTAGAGTCCTACATATATAAGCCAATAAAATATTGACGATAACGTTTCGATAGTCTGTAATATTGCAGTAAAACTGTTTTTCTGTTAGTTTTTTATTTGTATATTTTTCAAAGTTTCATCTTCCGATTTAAATGTATTATGTGGGCCACATATAAAGTATATATAAAAATGGGGTGTTGATATATTTTTATATATTTATTAAGTTTCATCTTCCAATTTAAATGTATTATGTGGGCCAAATATACAGTGTATATATAAATGGGGTGTTGATATATAAAGAAAAGAGAATAATGGGCACTTAACTATGATGAATATATGCATACCTTCGGCTGTCATAACTTCTGATAGAAATTAAAAACCAATTCGTCAGAGAACAATTGAAGGTCTTTCCACCTCGATAATAAGAATGAAATTTAAAAAACGATGTTAGAAATGACACTCCTTGTTGATGTAATTTAGTACCTCAAACTGATATAAAACAATAAGTCTAATAGGTATATGCAGAAGACTTAATTGTTTTACATTTGTATAATGCAAAAGAAAGAAGTTTTAGCAAAGGTCATAATCTAGAACGTCAAATTGACCTTGACCTCAATTTCAAGGTCATAGGTCAGTGATCTCAAATCAAAAGACCCCAGGTCAATTACTTGTTTGGTTACGGAGAAATACCGATTTTAAATACAAAAGGGGAGAAAACTCCTATAAGGGTTGACCAAAACAATTCCACTTAAGGGGGCTCGCGGGTCTAAATCATTTTTTTCCCTAATAAAAGATTTCGCTATATTTTTTTATAAATGAACCTCCCTAATAAAAAAAAATGGGGTCACCGTTCATATAAGCTCACAATATGCCTCCGAAAGAAGCATACATTTTTGTTAAATGTCCTTTTTTCTGTTGAACTAATAGGAGAAATAGAGGTAATATCGAAATAAAAAAAGAACTAAATTACAAAAATCGCTAAAATTTTGCAATTATTTAGTTTATGTACAGCTTAATTGAAAACAATAATAAAAAGTATAGGTCACTGATGAGTTAAACAAGATATTTCAATTTTAAAGCAAAAAAAAAATGGCATTGTTGCACCAAAGGGAGATAATTAGGAGCTTTTTCAATGGTATACACATTTTAAAAGTCATCTGGGCCAAACCTAATCAATTTTTCTAGTTGAATTGTGTACCATATCATAAAGTAATAACTAATAGTATAATGAATAAAATTCATAATGAAAAAACAAATGTTTAATTTTTTGCAAAAATTTTTGTACCCGCAAGCCTCCTAAAATGGGTTGAAGTTGCGCCTTATCGTAAACAGTTATTTGGAAAATGCATCATATCATTAACTGTTACAGTTTCTTTTGAATATAGATTACAAGCAAAATTCAAAATTTAGAACATGACCTTGACATCAATTTCCTTCAAATGGAACAAGGACTTCATATCAAAAAACTGTAGGCCTCTACGACTTATACCGTATGAATTTATCCAACATATCGCCTATCTTAAATTTTCAAAGGGAAATAACTCACATAAGATGTCTTCCGATCACTCCAGTCAAAATAAACCAAATCAGTAGACAAACAATTTGGTGAAAACAGTTTGTTAAAATCGTTTACCGTTTTAAAGATATAGCGATAACAAGAAAAGTGGGACGCGGGGAGATAACTCCTATAAAAATAAGTGTTCGGTCACACAGGGTGAGTTTTGAAACCCCCATTACTGTACAATATCATTGGCCAAACATCCATTCGATATGTTGTAAAACAAAAAACCCTCTCAGACGGCAGAAGAAAAACAAATAATCAGAAGAAAAACAAAATGTCTTTCCACGAAAAGTTGAAAGACCTAATAATGGTAGCACAAACACTAATATCACTTTGCCAATGAACTTTGAAAAAAACAACATCACAAAATAAATAAAAAATATGTACAAGTTTAATACGGTATGACGCACATTTAGCTATTATAAATTAAAAGTAGACGTATGGTTACTTGTTACTTAGTTACTAGTGATTATAAAATCAAGACGATATCGGTATATTTGCAAATTAAAAACTCTCCACAAAAGATCTAGGGACCAATAAATTAACGACTAATGTCACCATATGGCCTTAAAAATGAACATATGATCAAAAGTTTGCTATTTCTGATACTCTATGATCAAACATACTTATAAAGCTTTGCATTAAATGGACTTTAGATCATTAGAGTTAACGTCAGTTGAGATTATGTAATAAGCCGTATATATACGGTGCGGCAAAAAGTTTTGCTAATGTCTACCGTCCTAACATATCTTTAACCCTTAGGGAGAATAATAAAAAAACAAATTATTTTATACTCCATTTGTTGTCTAGGGTTAGGAGCATGGTCATCCCGTGGTCTCCTCTGACCGGCAAAAAACTCAACAAAGTGGGTGCACAAATTCGCGGTCACGCTCGTTGTTCTGAATTTGGACGCTTAATGCAATGTTTTTGTAGACAGACTGCAACGGTCTCTGCACGTAAATTAGCCATGCAACTACTCATTAAAAGGTACGAAGGCTAACTTTAGCGAGCCTTACTTTCTTCCCCTATCAAATTTATCCTTTTCGTGGATATTTACACCTTCCTGCTCTTTGTGCCGTACAAGCCCCCATCGCAGGACCTACAAGTTGTAAATACGATTTGTTCTCGTCTTAAACATTAATGAAATATTTGCCACTATTTGTAAACCACACACTTAGCTATTAAATACTTTAAAAGTTTGCATGGAAAACAAAAGGTTTGCAGTTAAGGATAACTCACGGGCATGCTTAAGAATATTACTGTTATTGAAGAAATAACATTGTTTTTTTTAAAGTAAATGCGTTAGTAGTTATAGTGAGATATTCGATATACTTCGGTCGACAGTGTATTCATCAAACAATCTTTAGTAAGCTGAGTGGATTAACGCCAAAAAAATAAACAAGAAATAATCACCGTGTATCATCAGTACAGCGGATATAGGTACTAACCAAGCGGGCATCTTACGCGGAAACGAAAATCTGTTTTTTTGGGTTTATCAATATTGAATGTACATTTCTCAACATTTGAAATTTCTTATATCAATTTTTTCCTATTTATAAAACAACTTTGATATTCGAATAAGAACAATTAACTTGTACATGCGCAATTAGTTGTGAATGTCAACACAAACTTTCAATTTCGATACAGTTGTCGAGCCGTTTACATGTTTTATCTGAAAGAAAGTTAATACAGGGCAAAAGTAATAATTACCAATCATAAACCTGCCTGTGATTATTCATTCCTTGAAACCTTTTGGGTAATAAACGAGTATGAAAATAAAGTTTTTGTGTACGGTGTACAACAACTTAACTATGCACCGTACAGAAGGATTTATGTGGTCAGCTAAACACACCGTACACAACGCTCCTTTCTGAATAAAATATCGAAAAATAACATTTGTATAAAAGATTCCAATGCCAATTATTGAAACAGCTATACTTATTACACACACACAGTGGCCTTCTATCAGAAAAAGAGTTGCAATGAATATAGAATTATATCGGATGAGACGAGCGCCAACTTCTTTGACAAGTATTTGCACTTGTTTTTGGAAAATAATGAGACATCTCTAATCATCAACCTGCGACCAAATCATTTCTTAAAACAACAATTATGTTTAGATTGAAGTACACATTGATATAATGTGAAAAAAAAACAAAAGATTTTCGTTACCGTGTAAGGTCAAAATCGCTCACGCCCGCTTGGTTAGTACCGGTATCCGCTGTACGATGATACACGGTGATAAATGTAAATGTTGAAAATCTTAGACATTATCTTACCTACTTTATCTTTTGAAACGATGTTATTCAAATTGTGATTTCTACTTATCGGAACGTATTTAAAAAAAAAGGAAGTAACATGCAATTGGTTAATATCTTCACAACAATGCATTGTTCGTCAGATGATGTTGTAAATCTATACTCTGAAAACTTCAAGTGTATGTATACACAAGTTCAATTTTGATAGGTGTATTTTCTCTTACCGATGTCCTCAATTCTAAAAGAAATCAAAGGGAAGAATTCAAATGCGACAATTTTGTAATCATCGATATAAATTGACAGTTTATTGTTGACAGTAAGGTTGTGAATTCCTGTGCGATGACCTATATATTTTTGTTATCTTCTACGTCGTTTTGTTTCTGATGGAGAGTTGTCTCGATGGTAATCTTACGGCATCTTCTTATTTCTATATCTATAGTACAGATCTGGCTAAAGGTCCATAACATGTGTCACTGAAGAGACATGTTGCAAGCACTAAATATTTGAGACGCTGTACTTCGTGACACATAATACATCGTATGTGCTACCACAGCTCAATAATAACTTTAAATGGAATTTTTAAATCGTTGAGTTGGCCTTGAAAATTTCTCATTATGTTTTCCATTATATTACCCATTAACGTTTAATAACATTTACTGTAATATTAGCCGCTGTATAAAGAAAGGAAATATAAATATTGAATTCGTATTTTTAACTGTACCTAAATAATTCGAAATGTTAAAGGGAATCACGAATTCAACGATCTTTGTAAATTAAATGTTAAACCAATAACTCAAACTTTTTATTAAAATTCTTCAAACAAGAATGTGTCCTCAGTACACGAATGCCCCACTCGCACTATCATTTTTCTATGTTCAGTGGACCGTGAAATTGGGGTAAAATCTCTAATTTGGCATTAAAATTAGAAAGATCATATCATAGGGAACATGTGTACCAAGTTTGAAGTCGATTGGACTTCAGCTTCATCAAAAACTACCTCGACCAAAAACTTTAACCTGAAGCGGGACAGACGGACGAACGGACGAACGAACGGACGAACGAACGGACGGACGAACGGACGCACAGACCAGAAAACATAATGCCCCTCTACTATCGTAGGTGGGGCATAAAAAAAAAAATGATACGTCCAGAGCATCCGATTTACAAATCGTTAGATTAAATTATAAAAAAAAAATGATTTTAAAATGCCTGTACCAAGTCAGGAATATGACAGTTGTTGTCCATTCGTTTGATAAGATATTTGTTCTGTAAACCTTAAAATATTTAATTTATTAACAAATGTGTTTAAGTGAAATATTACTTTCAAACACATAGACATAGACATTCAAATCAATATTGTCAAGTGTTTATAAAGTAGTTTAAATGTCGTTATCTAAGTTATGAAGTATTATCAGCAAATCATGTTAACTTCCTGTATTCAAAAATTACACCTTAAGTGATACTAAAATTCGTATTGCAGTTCAGAACAGGTAAGATTGTGTGTTTTAACGTTTTTTGTTTGTTTCGAATCTTACTGATGAGGTTTTTTTTGTAGGCGAAAAAGCGAATCTGGTGTAATATTGTTTTATAATGGTATCGATGATGAATTTATTTGTATTAAGCTGTTATAAATTATTTTAGTTACACAGAGCTACATGTAGAAAGCATATAAGTTAAAAAAAAAAAACAAAAAAAAAAACAAAGAAATGGACGACATTTAAGTTCGAGGATAAACATTAGGGTCTAGTTTAAGAAAAATGATTCTTCTATCAACTAGCGTTTAGATAAATTTTGATAAATTAGGGAACTTCTTTTTTAAAGTGTTTACACATACGTTATTAAATACCTATATCGATAGTGTCCTAACTACTTTTAATTTTGTCCATCTGCAAAAACATGTAAAAACGACGAAGCCTGATTAAAATCAAAAGAAGTAAATCATTTAACTTTAGACTATATCCGTGAATTGTAAAATTTAAAAAAAATATAAATTACTTTTTCATGGTCTTTCGGCAGTTTTTTTTAACTCTATGAACGATTCGAAATGTTCTCATATCTATCAAACGATTAATCATAAACTACAACTAAACACGGATTACTATGGTGGCATACTTGTTTACCTGCTTTTCATAACAAATATCTAACTTAAAGGTTGATGTTGGTTTTACAATACTAGTTTATCTCTTGAAGATGAATTGTTACCTGTAAAATCTTACACATCAGACTGCATTTCACTAGTATAAAAAGGAAACATTCAGATTTTTACATTACGTGTTTTTAAACTTCTGTCCAAAAAAAAACCATCTATTTAACAAAATGTATAAAATTGTTTTACGTTTGTATTTTGAGACAATCCACTCCTTTATAGATTAAGCATGAATTTCAGTATTTGTGAAAACAATGTTTGCAATGTAAAAGTATAAATAATACGACAGTTGTTTTCCGTTCGTTCCTTTATGGACGTTCCTCCCCTTTGAAATTAGCGAGTTTTGTCAACAATGTTTTCAACGGTAAATTACACTCTTCCAACCCCAAAAATAAAAAAAAAATAATGTTTTATCTACTGAAGTTTCACCATTTTTTTTTTATTTAAGATCCAACATATATACTTCGGTAATGTCTATAAAAAAAATTAATAAATGTAATATTTAAGAACGCAGATTGTACATCCTTAAATCAATAAATTTGTAAATTTTCAAATAGAATATAGATTTCAACACTTTTATATGTCTATCTTATGTCAAGGTAAATTAAGCGATAAATACGGGTTTGACACGTATTTGAACAACATTTTGGGGTATTGTTCGGGATTTTTTAACGCGAATTTGATACATTCAAAGAGGCATGTCCCAAAATATCGCTTTTGTGTTTAATGTATAGGATGCATAGTCGTATTTTTAACACCTGAATTGTGACTATGGAATGGAAACATGGTCACATGCAGTGAGGAGTAAAATGTCTACCAACGCGTTCGAGATTCGAATTCACAACATCAGTGTTGAAAGGCTAGCTATACAGTTATTATACTGCTTGAACCACAAACGTCAAAATTATTCAATCGCGTAGTGGAAGGGACTATTTGTGGATTCTTATAAATTCTATATAACTTTTGGACTATTTTAAATTTCGGTCTATTTCTGAAATCAATTCTTACATACTTTTGATTTTTTAATCCTGTCTGCTAACATTCCACATGTGAAATTTTAAAATTGTTTGTATAAATATTGAACGACAAAAATAGGTGACGTATATAATTTTCTGACGTCAAACACGCGAATCAATGAATGTGTTTGTAGATAGATGTTTTTGTGTTCGGTTAAATTGTTCTTTTTAAAATTGTTACACGATGATGACTGCTGTACCCATATTTTGACTATATTATTTATTATGTCTGTTTAGTTCACGCATCATTTTTAATATGATCAAATATAATGGAATTTGATGAGACTGTCAACAAAGTGAGAGGTTTAGCGCTATAAAACCAGGTTTAATTCACCATTTCGTACATTTGAAAATGCCTGTACCAAGTCAGGAATATGACAGTTTTTATACCCCCGCTTTAAAAAAAGGGGGGTATGCTGTTTTACCTCTGTCTGTCCTTCCGTCACTCCGTCAGTCAGTCCGTCCGTCCCATGAATATTTTTCGTCGCATTTTTCTCAGGAACTACAATACAAGGATTTCTGAAATTTGGTTTCAGGGTTTATCTAAGTCAGCTATACCGTGTGATGCGTTTTCAGATTCATTACTCGACAACTTCCTGTTTACCGAACACTTGCATATTTTTACACTATTGATATTATCCACTTGCGGCGGGGGTATCATCAGTGAGCAGTAGCTCGCAGTTTCACTTGTTATTTCTTCGTTTGATGTTTTTGAGCTCTCGATTTTGCCACTTAATTAGGATTTATATCTAGAAATTGACAATGAGGGTCGGTTGAAAACAAACTTTTACGACAAAAGAGATGATTTCAACTTCCCAATAGTGAAGCGTTAGGAAGCTGATATCATCACTCCGTTAATTTTACGAACGCCATCACAAATTGGTTGACCGTTACAGGATATCTGTTATAAAGATGATATCAGATATGTTCCTTATGTCGTAACTACAATCCCATTCCCTTTTCATGAATGTGACCTACCGAATTAAGACTTTTTACCTTTATTTGTGACATGTTTACCTATTGTGTCTGTTTGTTTTGTTCACGCATATCATTATCATTATTATCATTAAATTTGATGAGATTGTCGTACATGTCAGAGGTTTCACTATTTTCTACATTTTAAAATGCCTGTACCAGGTAAGGAATATGGCAATTCTTGTCCATTCGTTTTTGATGTGTTTTGTCATTTGATTATGGACTTTCCGATTGAATTTTCCTCTGAGTTCAGTATTTTGTGATTTTACTTTTTACATCAATCTACCGCCGAGGCCCGCTGTTACCTTTCAGGATCTCCACATTAAGTTGACACAATTATACTTGTATTGGAACTTAATATACTGTTTATGGTATAACCTAACCAGTAATGACTTCGCAAACATAATTTTTGAAAACCCGTAATTTGACATAGAAAACTAGCAAAATGTTTTGAAACGAATAACATTACACTATGCGTGTGTGTCTTTGTCAATATGTACAAGGAATATGGCAGATTCGATT
This sequence comes from Mytilus galloprovincialis, assembly GCA_037788925.1. Lineage (NCBI taxonomy): Eukaryota > Metazoa > Mollusca > Bivalvia > Mytilida > Mytilidae > Mytilus > Mytilus galloprovincialis. The sequence continues at coordinate 40,666,770 of CM075338.1, forward strand.
TTATAGTGACACTAAGCTGAATATTAGGTGCATAAATGCAATTGAAAGTTTCTAGACATATTTCATATTTGCATTAAGAGTGATATGATTTTTAGAGTATTTGTTGTTTACTAGTCGAGGAACAAAGATGACAAACAAACAAAAAACAACCATCAAAATCCATTCTCAATAAACCTTCTAAACAATTTTAAATTGAGCACGGACACAATCTCAACTCTAATATTTATCTCACAATACGTAAAATCAATGTCATTTAACGTATTTTAAAAGTTAAAAAAATTCTGCTCCGTGTGCAATATTTTTGAAAAGTGAAATATAAATTTAAAATCATTGGTGAGACAATAACAAAAAAAAACCAAGGAGTAAACAAAGACTCACAAAACCAAAGGACATTTACATCAACAGTTATAAATAATAATTAAGAAACAACACGAACTACACTAAAAAACGGAAGTGAAATCAGGTGCTCCGGAAGGGTAAGCATTTCCTGCACCTTATACGGCACCCGTCGTGTTATTTCCTTGTTCAGTTCGGTAATGATGGAAGGTTCTTATGACTGAGGAAGAATATCAGATATGATTTCTGACATTCTATTGTCATAATGGCCAATCAGCTCATGATGGCGACCGTAAAAAGTAAAATCACAAAAATACTGAACTCAGAGGAAAATCCAATCGGAAAGTCCATAATCACATGGCAAAAATTAAATGACAAAACACATAAAAAACGAATGGACAAGAACTGTCATATGTCGGACTTGGTACAGGCATTTTCAAATGTAGAAAATGGTGGATTAAACCTGGTTTCAAAGCGCTAAACCTCTCACTTTGATGACAGTCTCATCAAATTCCGTAAAATTTCTTGAGTGATGACCTTAATTTGATTGGTTCATAGCCCTGTCCTAGCAATTTTTGAGAAAGCAGTATTCCTGGTTCAACAAAATCAACGTACTTTGAGCTAGCTCTAGAGTAACGTATCAATTTAGACCCATATACTCCATATGCTGGTGCCGCTGGGATGTTGCTACACAGAAATGGAAAGTTGACTGTAGGAAAATTAAAATCATCGCGTTTGTCATACATGTTGGTATTCAACCTACCATCAGTAGTCATTTCGTTGGAATATTTTTTTCTTGACTCTGTATGATTTTTCACAAAGTAAGCTGAATTCCAGCCCAAAACTAGATATTTTAAACGTCTAGTGCCCTTTTTGTGAAACTGACACTTAACAGTATTAATTACGCAACAGAGTTAAACGCCTATTGTGTATTTTGTTCAGACTCTGCACTAAATGGATTCCGAATGCACTGGTTAGCTCAGAATAAAATATGACTTTGGTGCCAAAGTACACATTTAAATTGCTCCTACCTTCTAACAGTTAAACTTTATATCAATTTTAACAGGTCTACCATCGAACCGTTGTAATAGTTTTGCTATAATACAGTTATAACTGTATTGTCAAGAACTAATTACGCCAGTAATTTATTCGAATAGTGTTACGGGGCGACTGTGTATGGTTAAGTTTTTTTTACATTTTCTTAAGGGCAGTTACATACTGAAAACTACATCATCAATGTTTCAGCTATGTCATTCTGTAAATGCAGTATTTATGTTTTATATTACAGTTTATGATGGTTTATCTCGTGTAAAATGCTTGGGATGGATACCCGTCTCATTTTATTTGTGCTGAGTTTTCTAACAGCTGTTTTGACAACTGCAGGTATGGAAATTATAATTCTACATAACCTTTTTTAAACTGTTGATTTACTCTCATATTTCTCAATTAATTTTTTAAATAAAGAAAATACCTAAAGTGGCTACCTTCATTCAGTCAAACAAAAACAAACAACACTTATTTTTGAATATAAAAGTAATGAAAAGTAAATCACAACATCATTGCACAGTTAACTTATTAAAATATCAACAGCACGAGCTCCACCCTACAGCAAGATGCAATTGTGCTCTTAAAAAAGATTTAAAAAATCGTTTACATTAGAAACCGTGGAGAGTCTTTCAGTAAAAAAACATTGACAACTATTACAGTTTTGTAGGGAAACACTCTTCAATTATTGATTTGAAACTTCAATGAAAATGAGGAATATGTCGAAAAGACAACAAGCGGACCAAAAAGCAAACAACAATCGAAGGCCACTAATGGGTATTCAACGCAGAGAAAAAAATCCCGCACCTGGAGGTAAAAAAAATCGTAGTCCCAACTGGTTCCTTAAAAAAATGGGGTACAAGGTCAGTGAAAAAAGACGTTCATGGTTTCACTATTTCAGTATAACCTGTCCCTAAACACGAACATAAAAATGTAATATGTGCAACAGATTCAATGTCAATGAACAAAACTGACAAACAGGGGCATGCTAATGCTACTGCATATTGAAACAGTTAACGTACTATTAGTCACTGTTGTTCATCTACGAAATTTGAATGCCACTTATAAAAATATAACACGATTTTCTTTATGTACCTTGTAGTCTATTGTTTCAGTTGGTAAAAAAATGAAATGAAGAAATCATGTATTTTTAAAGAATGCTAATGCATTTTATCCTTCTATACAGTAGTGATTGACGGCAATTGGAGTCCTTGGTCAAATGTGACATCTTGTTCAACAACATGTGATAATGGATACATTATCAGAAATCGAACTTGTGATAATCCTCCTCCTTTAAATGGTGGAGCAAATTGTTCTGGTCAATCTACTGAGACAGTATTGTGTAACGACGGGAACTGTACAAGTATTGATGGGAGCTGGGGACAATGGGGAAATTCAAGTGATTGTTCTAAAACCTGTGGTGATGGTGAAATGGTCCGCAATCGGTCATGCGACAACCCGTCACCCGAGAATGGAGGTTTAGATTGTAATGGATCAAGCTATGATATCAATACTTGCAACAAAGGAGCATGTCCAGTAATCAATGGCAGTTGGGGAGAATGGACAAATTACAGCGACTGCACAGTTAGTTGTGAAGGAGGCATTCAGACAAGGTTGAGGTTATGTAACAGTCCTTTTCCAGAAAATGGTGGATTAGATTGCAAAGGATCTTCATCACAAACCCGACCGTGTAATATGGAGGATTGTCCAGGTAAAGCTATTGTAATTTAATCAATCTAAATAATGGTGGATGTAAGCGAATGTACAGCCTGTCTGTTGTCTTAGTTGATATATTATGTTTCATCCTTTTATCCGTCATGAAAGGCACAGTAAGACAGGGAATTTCAGATCAGTACAGATGAAAAGCTGACAGAAATTACTTAAGCTCCTCGAATTATATCACTTAAAGAAAGCATTTTTGTTTCAATTCAAATCTATAAAAACCTGCTGAATTGTGTAGTATGCGTGGATGGACATTGTCCCATTTAATATACCAACCTAAATGACTAAGCATGATCTACGGAACTAAAAAATAGAAATCTAGAGTGTTGATAATACTTTTACGGAGTTCCCTATTACACAATTTCACTTTAGAAATAGTTATCTAAGGTATCACGATTATAATTTATTACGCCAGACGCGCGTTTCGTCTTCATAAGACTCATCGGTGACGCTCGGATAAAAATAGTTGTAAAGCCAAACAAGTACAAAGTTGAAGAGCATTGAGGACCCAAAAATTCCAAAAAGTTGTGCCAAATACGGCTAAGGTAATATATTCCTGGGATAAGAAAATTCTAATTGTTTTTCAAAAAATCAAAGTTTTATAACAGAAAATTAAAAAAAAAATGATCACATATTTGATATTCATGTCAACACTGAAGTGCTGACTGTAAAGCTGGTGGCACACACACTTAAAATTAATATTATTCTTTTTACATGTTAACTACAAAAAATCTAGAGAATTAAAAGAAATATTCAAGAGATTTAATAGGAACGCTTTTTGCAAAATGTGTTACAGAGTACAGCAATCCTTATTTATAATATTAGTGATTTTTGGTCAACTCACCTCAATTATATAGATTTTCTGTTGACCATTTGTAGCAATTACTATTAATCGAAGTGTTGCCGTTGAATGTTTGCGTGGCCTATACTTTATTGTAAATTTTGACAAATGTATAAAGAACTGTACTTCAACATTATTTCAAAAACATACCTACTTGATTGCAGGCATGGACAATAAAGGAAAGGAATTTGTTTTTGGATTCATGCCAAACTTTGGTTCAGCTGAGCTAAAGATATTCATAACAACAGACAGTGAACACGATGTAAGAGTGGATATAACCACGCCCTTATTCAATCCATCATTCTCTGTTTCCTCGATCGTTCGAAAAGGTACTGTGAAGAAAGTATCAATAGACCAATCGATTACAGGTTCTCCTGGGAAGATTGGTAAAAAGGGTATTTCTGTTACTGCTGATGATGATATTATTGTATATGCTATAAATAAAAACTTTGGAACCACAGACGCATTTCTCGTTTTGCCGGTTGATGCATTAGGCCAGGAATACTATGTTGTTTCATGGCAAATGAACTCGGCTTTCATGATAATTGGAACTGATGACAATATTGAGGTTAAAATTACGTTTGGTAAGGAATGTCAATCTATTGTAGTTAATGGAATACCTGTTGGTCCGAGAACAACATTAACTATCTCTTTGAATAAATTTGAAACATTTTTTATGACATCAAGCACAGGGGATTTTACTGGAACACATATATTTTCTAATAAACCAGTTGCTGTATTAGGAGGAAGTGTTTGCGCAAGTATTGGACAAGGATTGTGTGATCATTTAGTTCAGCAAATGTTGCCAATCGAAAAATGGGGAAAGGAGTTTGTCACCATTGGAATGCCAAATTGCAATTCTCCCGATACCTATAGAATTGTTGCTAGTCAAGACAATACAGCTGTGAATATATCTGGGAGAAACCCTGTCATCCTTCCTGAATCTGGTGATTTCTTTACATTTAATTTAAATGACCACTCATCGAAAACAGTTTCCGCAGATAAATACATAGCTCTTACCTTATTTGCGAATGGTGGATGTAAGGACGATCTAGGTGACCCAGCAATGATTATCATTCCACCGATTCAGCAATACTCATCCAACTACACTTTTTCTACAGTATCACTCGATGGTAATGATTTTATTAATTCTATTGTATTAGTAATTTCTAATAACTTTAAAAGTGGTCTTCGATTTGACAACAAACCTTTACCCACTACTTCTTGGGATGGCGTAGATGGCAGAACCGATATTAAGTACACTGATTTTATAATAACAAGCGGAGCCCATTCTTTTTTCCATATAAATCCCATGGTTACATTCCTTGCAGTGTCTACCGGAATACAATTCTTCAATTCCTATGGATACCCGGCAGGACTGAATTTCCGGTCAACAGTACAGGTAACAATAATCATATAGCTACATACAGTGTGCATAAATCTTATTTAACATGTAATTATCTTTATGATTATGGTTCTGTCATAAAAGGGACACCAATATTGTATATACATTGTAAGTAGAATATCGTATCGGTAACCGTCAATAAGTATTAACGAAACAAAATAAAACACGTCTAGAAATCAATGAATTTTTTTCAACAGAGGACAGTTGTCTTCAGATACAACGAGTCAAGTCCTCCATTGCTTCGGAAAATATTTCACGGAAATGGAGAGAGACGATTTACGTCGAAATAGAATAAAGAGAAGGGAATATTTGAAACATATGAATTGATAAAGGCTACAAGGTCGAATTTGTTTGCAAAGGAAACCCAAAACAAATGTGTTAAGATCAGTTGGGTATCTCATTTTAAATCAGGTAAAGCTATGACATCCTCAAAAATACTAGTTTTTTTCACTTTTTTGTCGCTTGGTCTTATAGAGTAATTGTTGTATGACAATCAAACCAAATCTTTTTTTTATAATATTCTACAATATTGCAGTAGTTTATTGTTTTTCGAATTATTTCTATTTCCATATTGATCGCAATTACTCAACTTTGTGTTGGCCATTTGTTTCTACCAAAGAGACATGTACTATCAGCCTAAAAAAATTTAAACATATGGCTATATACTGCAGCTGTTCGCGCGATCAAATTGTATTGACCGTATATCATGTTGTTTATGACGTTGTCGATGCATTTCTGTACAGCATATAAAAGTAACGTTTCGCTGAAGTTTCTGCTCAACCTAAAAGAGGTAATGGTTTTACCCTCAATATATTTCATTTGGAACAGTTTTATGAAGTGCAGTATATAACCCTACACTGTCTCGACTTACATTTGTTTGTACTCGGCCGAAAACAGAATAGAAGTTCTGAACAAAGCTTTTTTTATTATCAGTTTCAAAACCTTGTTGAAATAATCATTACAATTTATGGTTATATTTATAAAGTTGTAAATTACGATTTTGTTTGAAAATATGAAGTGTTGTACACAAGATTTAAAGAGAAAGAAAAATTTCCTTTGTTCAAATATATATATCAAAAAGGCGGATTTGGATAATTCATAAATGAATTTGTACTTGCTTCTAGACTAAGAATGCACATAAGTATATTTGAGTTGTAATATGATTGAATCAATTGGAAGTTGCTATCTACAGTCCGTTTTTATGTATTTTGGCGTTTGCTTTTGTTGATTCTATCGTTCTGTTGTTTTCCTCTTACATTTTATGTGTTTTTCTCGGTTTAACTTGGTGACCTGGATTTAATTTTGCTTCATAAAATTAAAAAAAGTGAACATGTTTATCTATGTGAACATTGGTATACAACTCTATTTATCACGAAAACCATGTTTAAAACATGTCAGTGAAAGAAATGCTATGCGTGAGTACGACTTGCCATGAATGAAAGAAAAATATGTGAAGTAATCTTATTATTTTGACTGATTTTAACAGATAATTTTCCTTGAAATTGTTTAGAAGAAATAACTTATGGTTAAGTTTTCGGAAAGTTATTTGTACATAAAATCTGTATTGTTGAATAAAAATTTTGTTTTTGAGTTTTTCATCTGTTTATTATTTTTATTTTGTTCCAATCGAATATAAGTAGGTCCCATAACAACCCATACACAGTGATAATACTTCACAACCTGAGACTTAAATAGTTATCAAAGGTACCAGGATTATAATTTCGTACGCCAGGCGCGCGATTCGTCTACATAAGATTCATCAGTGACGCTCATATCGAAATATTTATAAAGCCAAACAAGTACAAAGTTGAAGAGCATTGAGGATCCAAAATTCCAAAAAGGTTGTGTCAAATACGGCTAAGGTAATCTATGTTTGTAATAAGAAAATTCTTAGTTTTTCGAAAAATTTAAAGTTTTGTAAACAGAATTTATAAAAATGACCACATTATTGATATTCATGTCAACACCGAAATGTTGACTACTGGGCTGGTGATACCTTCGGGGACGAAACTTCCACCAGCAGTGGCATCGACCCAGTGGTTTAAATATTTATTAAAGGTACCAGGATTATAATTTAGTACGCCAGACACGCGTTTCGTCTACAGTCAGTGGTCTTTGATTTTCATTATATTTGGAAAATAAGCAGATTCAAGTATGCACAGTATAAGTAAAAGTGTTACTAGTCAATATTGAACTGAGTTTAAAGTAACTTTTGATTTCCCACTAAATTGAAATGACTTAAGATTGTTTTACACATATACATTGAAGGACTGTAACAAAGAAGCTGAAAACAACACGGGAACTGGTGGATCGTCTTGCGACTTAGGATTAGGTATTTGAAAATAGTACATGTACTTGTTAAATATGTTTAGTAATTAATTGACTTCAAGAAATCTTTTTGTTTTTATCTTTGAATAGTAAGGTATACAGGAGGGATATTCTTCATAGTTAAGTTGTTTCTTTCGAGGTTAAAAAGTCTTATCTGTCTTTCTGCATACTGCTGCTTCATTCAATATAATGATGAGACTTTAATGAAACTAATTAGGAAAGGTGTTTTTAGTGTTGGAGTATATATTCAACTAATACTTTAGTTATCTTCCAGTATTAGGCAACACGTACTGACCCTGCTAATATATAATGTTATTAAGTGTTAATAAGTAAGTGTTGTTATTATTTTCTACGTGTTAATGGCATATTGCTTCGAGTTGCAAAAAGAGAGTTGTTGGAAAGTAAAATTGATATAAACAGAATTAAAAATTAAATGTCCCTATTATGTTGGTACCGCTTTAACAACAGTACATTCGACGAATAATTATGTGATGATAGATGGTTGTGTTTGGTTTATCTTGTTTATGTTTTTTTCTATTTGATTCACATATGTTCTGGAGAGCATAAGTTGTGTTGGTTAAACAACCAACTAAAATTAATTGCTCACTAGAAACTTAAATACACTCAACTAATTTTGCTCAAATGATCTATTCCAAACTCTTAACTTTTGTTATTAATATTTTAGAAAGGTGTTTATTTGCATGAGCTTGCTTTAAGTTAAAGTGAACAATTTTCGTTCGGTACTTTATGTTTTTTCCGTTAATTTGAACATGGTTATGAACGTTTGAAGCGATATACTTCTTACAATAGATTTTGTATTACAATTCTAATATAAGTCTTTATTAGTTTTTGAAAGAAACATTTGATTTCAGACCCATGCAAAGATGTGCATTGTTTGAACAATGGCACTTGTTCTCCCCTTGGATGGACAGGATACGAATGTAAATGTCCAGATCCTTTCTATGGACCAGTATGCGAGATAGGTAGGTGTCGTTTATGACAAATATTTTTATATTCATTCCGACGGATCATTTGTCTATTTTTGCAATTTCGTACAGGTCTGCTTCTGAGCGGTTTTGCAGATTTAAAAAAAAGTTTTGATTGTATTTTATCTAGTACATGATTTGTATTCAATTTCTTTATTTGAATAAGTAAAGGGTGAACATGGACTTGGTCAAATCTGAACACTATTCATAATTTTCTAAATTATCATAACAAGTAACTGAAATTTTCAAAATTTTATCGTTTGAGTTAAATTTAAGACGGTTTCCGTCTTAAATAAAAGTGGCCGCATTTGAGTTCATTCATAATATTTAAATTTAAGATGTATTTGATAATTATACATAGCATATACAAAGGTTGAGAGTAAACAAGGATGCGGCCACTTTCATTTTGACAAAAACATCTGAAAAGTGACATATTATGACATTTTTGATAGATGTTTCATATAATTCAAATCAAATATTTCACATGAACTTGAGTGTGTAAAAAGTGTCCAAAATCTTTTATCAGATGAACATAAAACTTGAGGTCAAAAACGGACCTAACCGGAACTTATTCATTCATTTCGATGAACTGTAAACATTATGTTCAACTGTCTTCAATGTTACATATACCAAAGAAAAAAAAAAACAATGTTATCATCAAAATTGCAAGAGATGTTAAAGTTTATATCAAAACAAGTTGTATGTGTTTATAAATTATTTATTTCATTGCAGATATGTGTAAACCATATCCATCGGACGTTGTATTTGTTCTCGACAATTCGAGGAGTATGGGGAATGTGTATTTTGCGTTACAGAAGGAATATTTGATGAATTTGACTTAGGATTGGATAATCGATGAAGAACATTTTCAAATTGCAATAATAACATTTTCCGATGCATCACTTGTCCAGTATGATTTTGGCAATATTTGTAATAATACAGATTTTTCGGATAAGTTATTAAATATCGGATTTAAAGGCAGTATTTCACAATTACACTTGGGTATTGCAGAAGGAGTAAATCTTTTAAGTAAAAGGGATCGTCGCATTCACTTAATGAAAGCCAAAAAATATCTCATAGTTATATCAGATGGTCTCCTGTCAACACCTCGTGACTTACAAGCAGTTACAAGTGAAGATATTGAAACCGATATTGTAGCCTTTGGAGAGGATGTTTCGCATTACTACCTGAGTAAAATTACTGGAAATATGACAGACGTTTTCCCACCAACCAGTGATCGACTGTGGTATCACATGATGGCTGATCTTATTCATCCATTCTGCAATGGTAAGAGCGTTGCAGATTCCATATACATGCTATATATATGAATCTACATTCACGAATTACATTAATTAAGGGGACAGTGTGATACAGTAGTTAACAAACAATTAAGTTTCCCCTTAATTAATTTACACTTACATTTTATCACACTGTCCCCTTAATCATGTTAATTAATGGAGTTCGTGAATGTAGATTCTGTTAATTATAACAAAATGATATTGCTAACATGCACGTGGCATTTTGACTGAAATTAAAGACTGCTGGAGTCAAATTCCAAATAATATGCCCGGACGGCCATGATGAATTGTCTTCTTTCACATTGTAACCCTGTGATCCAACACGATTTAATTCATTTTAAATGTTGGGTCTAGTACAAAGAGGTAATTTTTCGTAGTGTTTTATCATAGTAGTGGCTTGAATATATATGTGATATTGTCCACTGAAATTTACTAAGGCGATATCAAACGATCATTGATCCGTGAATAGATAGATATCATATCAACAATTTTTCATATTTACTGTTGGAATTTAGTCTTTTTGGCAGATAGTGTTTTCTATCATGCAACCAATTTTCTTCAAGATTCTAACGAACTAAAATTTCATTAATTTGTAAGCACAGAAATTGATAAAAATAAATATACAGCCAAACGAGGTAAGACATTTTTTACTGTGAACAATACACAATGCTTAAACTCATTTAAAGAAGGATGAAGTCCATCAGAGTTTAATAAAAAAATCAAAATTTATCAATCATTTGAACGAATGGAAAACATCCGTTATAATTCTTGGTACAGACATTTTTGTTTATATACTTTTGATAAACCTTCCACTTTAAGTTTTTTATGAATCAGTTGTAAAATACATCAATCTTCTCTAAAAGATAAATAAATTATAAAAGTTCACTGATGGCATGGTAATTTGTTAAACAGGTTAAACTAACGATCTTTTTTTCAGTTTGTCACGAATCCAATGAAACAGACTTGTTGATTGCAGTAGATGTTTCACGGGATATGGATACTACAGACTTAACAACCGTGATCCCTTCACTTATGATCAAACTGCTGAATATGGTTGGCTTAGAGAATGCTGATCTCCGATTATCTTTGGTAAACTTCGCCGATCAAGTTGATGTCAGATTTACAAACCAGACCTATTTAAATGAAACACAATCCCGTACAATACAGAGAATGTCTTATTTACCCCGCGGAAAGACAGAAGTTTCAAATTTTAGTGACATACTTGGTCATGTGGTTGACTTAGCAAACGATACTGACAATGGAGCTAGACTTTCTGCTAAAAAGATAATTCTATTTATTTCAGAATTCAAATTTAATATTGATGAGAAATCAAAAGATAAAATTAGCAAACTAATGAGTGATTCATCTGAGATTTTCACAATAGGTCTGAATTTAGAGGAAGAATCTTTCCAAACTATGTTGGAAATTTCATCTTCATCCTTTCATGTAGGAACAGTTGGTGACATGTTTGCTAACCATATTGACACTTTCCTTGAAGCTTTTGTTAATCAACTATCATATGTAAAATGCAATATCAATTAATCATTAGACATTGCAAGTTATAGTACCGATACGACTCGTTTAAATTGTGTGTGTATTTTCATAATGCGATTTCTGTATATACTTAACATTAGATCATAATTCTGACATACATACTTGTATAGAGAAAACATTTATTGACAAAACATTGTTCAAGCATATTTTTTTCTAATAATCCCATTAGATGTGGTTAACAGAAAAATAGTGACGTATGCATTGGGCATTTAAATAGAGGTACCTTCGTAGTCTCCTTACAAGCAGTAAAAACCTTGCAAAAGTGAGCGTCCTTTTGGAGATGTTGGAATACATTCGATGCAAGTCCTTTCAATATGGAAACGTTTTATCCGATACTTCGTGTAGAGAGCTAAAGTGTTGCATTATCGAAAGGTGCTAGAACATTTGCATCAATTTATTTGAGAAGGGTCCAAACATGGCCTGTTGCAATGAAAACATAATGTACATTCCAAAATTCATCCATGTAGACCTCAACCTTGCAGCAATGACTTACTATATTTATTGTTAAATTCTTCAATATTTGAGCAATGACTGTATTTGTCACTAAAAGCAACAAATCCTTCAGCAGGGACTAAATGTTTATTTTGTTAAGGTTAAAAATTTTCTTTCGTTATATTCATGAAAATCTATAATTTATGGATTTGCTTTATGAGAGCTTCATGCAATAAATTTAAAAGAAGTTATAGTATGATAAGACAATGATACACATGCAGATTAAGTTAAACTCATACTTTTTTTGCAGTCAGCTGATTCTTCAGGTTGTTTGATAAATGCACTCGATAATGTTCGATACTTTGAAGGTCTACTATAATGGTCAAATTAAGACATTTTCGATTAACATATCTACAGGAATATCCAAGAGACACAATACAAAGAATCGCTATTAATGGCTTTGAAATTTTAGACAAGTTAAGTTATTGTAAGTGAAGTCAACTGTAAACTATGAACTAAACATAACTTAGTATGTTCATTATGCTAATTATAATTGCTTTGTTTTGCGTGTTCTTATCAAATATTATTTACTCAAAATTTAGTCACAATTATACATGTTTTACTGCAAAAAACAAACTTTCTCCTAGATTAAAGTAGAAGTATAACAATATTGCATATCTCACAAATAAAAGTCAACTGCAAATAGTAAAAACGATCATTTTACCAGATGAAAAGTTTATTATAAAAATATACAAAGCATTACTTAAAAACATAGTAAAGTTGTAGACTTCTAAATAACATACAACAATATAACTAAACAAACGCATTATCTTTATCATAAATAGACGATTAAGAGCTTACAAACGGACACACATTTATTTACATATAATTCTTATATGATTAGCATACTAGGGAATACATTGATATGGTTGGTCGAGAGAACTTCCGGTAGTTAATCTTGACGTTGGTTTTTTTTCGATAGACGACGTTTTTCGAAGTTCTTTGCATTAACAACTTAAACAAGATGACGGCGATAATAACACCGACGTAACAAAATTAATTTTCACTGCACGTTAATCGTTAAATAAAATAATACACAAACACATTCGTTTGAATGATAATAAGAGTTTTTGCAGTGTACTTTTTATCAGATAGTAAATGTCATAGAGTACATATTTTTGCGTTAAGAAACAAATATATTCATGCGCCAGGCCTATTCAATGATAATATACAATTTATGTGTGATAGATGTAACGAGTGTGGAACAATATATTCACTATCTCCAATTTTAAAGAATTATAAGGATTAAACGCCATTTTAAAGGAATTTATTGATGTTAAACTGGACCAAGTCACTCACAACCATATCATAAAAGTCCGAAGGACTGTTATTTGTTTGTGAGTGACTTGGTCGAGTTTATACACCAATAAATTGCTTTAAAAAGGCGTTTAATCCGATAATATTACAGGAAAGTTCATAGTCTTTATTATACAATCAGTAAACCGGTGTGTTACTTGTCAACTTTGTTTGCTGTATTATTGACAGTTTTACTTATTACGTGTCTTTGTTTTGTCCACGCATCGTTGTCGATATAATTGAATTTGATGCAATTCTCATACAAGTGAGAGGTTTAGTTAGCTATAAAACTAGGTTCAATCCACCATTTTCTACATACGAAAATGCGTGTGCCAAGTCAGGATTATGACAGTTGTTATCAATTTGTTTGATGTGTTTGAGCTTTTGATTAAGCCATTTGAGTACGGACTTTCCCTTTTGAATTTTCCTCTGAGTTCAGTATTTGTGTGTTGTCTAATCTTTACTCATTGTATGTCCTCTTAGCCTATACAAACCAGACTCTTTTCAATTTAAATGCAGCCATATGAATATAAAATGTATGATTAGTTTTTAATACGTAATTAAATAAATATGTAATACGTACTCATACTGCATTCGTTTGAAATTTTTTATTGGAATAAATGAACTTTGTAAGATTCAAGAAAGGTAAGAACATAAGATATATTTGTAACTTGTAACACATAATTTAACTGCATTTAAAGTAAAAGTAAGAAAATAACAAGGCAGTTATAGCATCCATATAATAGAATTAAAAAAACAGACAAATCATCATAAACATGGCAAAAAGATAAAAACAATTTGGGGTTACTGTTGAGATCACAATGACCGTTTCAGATCAAAACTGATTTACTACTGAAATTTACAACTAACCGCAGGAGACTAATGATATTATACATTATATAAGGATGCATGTTTTCCATGTAAAAAACATGATATACATGTATAGTTTTTGTAAAATTAAAAAACATTATGGTTTTAGCAAATAGGTATCAAATTTTCAGACTTATAATTTAATACGTCAGACGTGCTTTCGTCGACATAAGATTCATCAGTGACGCTTTGAAGAGAACTGAGGACCCACAACTCCAAACAGTTGTGCCAAATATGGCATAAATAATCTATGCCTGGGATAAGAAAATCCTTAGTTTTTCGAATAATTCATTTTTTTTAAAACAATAAATTTATAAAAATGACTATATAATTGATAGTCGTGTCAACACCGAAGTGCTGACTACTGTGCTGGTGATACCATCGGGGACGAAAAGTCCACCAGCAGTGGCATCGACCCAGTGATGTATATAGTTATCAAACCATAAGACTTATAAGTTAATATATAACGGTAACAGTAGTATACCGCTGTTCAAAACTCATAAATCCATGGACAAAAAACAAAATCGGGGTAACAAACTAAAACCGAGGGAAACGCATTAATATGCTTGACGAGCGTTTCGTTTACATAAGACTCATCAATGACGCTCAACAAAAACTGATATAACCACCAAGAAATATTTTACTCGTAATAATATTTCTTATTTTAAGGAAAGTATGTACTATATTTCAACAGTTTTTGGTTAAGTAATAGTTACAGATAAATACGATCAACACTAGTCATTGCATTCACCAAATTTTGAGTTATATAGCAAAATGAGATCATGGGCATAGCGGAACGTATCGTTAATACACAATGCTTGCTTTTTTTAGAGGGCTCCTTGGGGATTGTTTTTTTAAAAATCAAAAAATATTGAAGGTTGACTAAAAAGGGAAAATGTGTTGGTTCATATATAATTCAGACTATCTTTTATAAACAAAAAAAAAACCTTGTTCATTAAACACTTTAAGATATTCACAATAAGGAAATCAAGTATATTGACTAGGTTAATTTAACATATTTTTGTGTGTGACTCGGAGAATGATTTGTGTTTCCTAATAATAGTTGTTATTATCCTAGTAAAAGAAAATCGCGTTTTTAACGAAATACGTCTCAAACGATTTCTTTACAGTTTGTTCAATGTTGTGCTATTTCACCCTTGTTGCAAGCTATCTGTTTTTATTTATTTTTATTTGATGTTGAATAAGGCAGTCTTCTTCTAGCAATGCTTCGACTACATTTGTAATTCCTTGTCGTGGCTGAATTGTCATCTGTTATTTCTTGTCGCGGCTGAATTGTCATCTGTTATTTCATGTCGCGGCTGAATTGACATCTGTTATTTTCATGTCGGGGCTTACTTTTGATCTTTAATTTCTTGTCGGGCTGAATTTTGATCTGTAATTTCTTGCCAGGGCTGAATTTTATTTCATAACTTGAATGACACTTACATAAACATCCGTAAATCAATCACTTTGGTTTTTTATATGTGTTTATTTATTAAAGTTAATAAATATTGGCATCACAAATCTGTAGTGATTAGCACATGTGAGGAAGAAATTGTAGACAAATACAAAATTCACTAAACTTACACTACAATTAACTTTATGAATGATCACTTGGCATGTAGCCATACAGATAGTGGCTGTCTATAAATCTTAAAACTATATCAGTTTGATCAAACAACAAGAATATGATCTGAAAAGTCCTGAATTATACCGTCGGAATATTTATCTGACAAATCTTCATTCATATTTTATTTAAGGTTTACTGTAATAGTAATACATTTTGATTTGAGTAGTTCCATAAACTAAAGATTTATAATGACATCAGAATGAAAAGTGACACTATAACGACCATTCGAATTTAGACGGATTTGGTTAATCAAATCAAGATCTTGTCACATTTTTTTTTGCGCGTTCTGCTTTATTGAAATGTGAAAATTCTACTTGGATGGAGAGTTGTATCATTGGCCTTCATAACACATCTTATTATTCATATGGATAAATAATGATTGGAAAAAAATGCATTCTAGGTGGTGTGTTCATTTTTGAACTGGCCAGGCAAGTCACCCCGGACTTTTAATATCCACAAAACACGACTTAGTATTGTTTTTGGGAAGTTTCATGGTTTACCATCATAAATAGCGCAATCACAGTAAATTATCGATCTAGTTCTTTAACCAAATCTGCAAATTTGGAGACAGGTTTGCAATGTAATGATTACACTTTTTATTTATATAAAGAAAACTTAGTTATTTATTTCATTATCGAAAAGGTTTTAACAACAAATACCAAATATTTGTGTTTTAGAAGTAATTTTTGGAATAAGTCATTAAAGGGGAATTGACTCTTTTAGTACAAAATTTATACTGGACACATTAGGAAATTTTCATTTTTTAATTGTAGCAAGAAAATATGTTCGATGACACCGATTTTGCTTTTTATATTCTTAACATACATGTATATCATAAAGCTAATCTTCTCATATTGTATTTCAAAATTCTGTCTAATGGATTTCTTTTTATGCAGAAAAATGTGTTATTTCATGAACAATCTTACCAAATTTTTACAATTTTGAAGGACTCGTACCTTGAAAAATAGCGCGGTCACCCATACTTTTAATATTTTTTTGAAAAAGCATAGTATAATGTTCATTTAAGCAGAGTGTAAGAAATTTCTGTCATTTGTTTCTATACCCTAGAAATTACCTGAACTATAAATAAAGGCAACAGAAGTATAAAGTAAAATCACAAAAATACTGAACTCAGAGGAAAATCTAATCAGAAAGTCCATAATCACATGGCAAAATCAAATGACAAAACACATCAAAAACGAATGGACAAGAACTGTCATATTCCTGACTTGATACCGCTGCTCGAAATTCATAAATCGATTGAGAAAAAATCAAATCCGGGTTACAAACTAAAACTGAGGAAAACACATCAAATATAAGAGAACTACGACACAACAGAAACACAATAATAAAATGTAACACACACAGAAACGAACTTTAATATCAGAATGGCCATATTCCCGACTTGGTACATGACATTTTAAGAAAAATATGATGGATTTGACCTGATTTTACGGCTAGTCAAACCTCGTGCTTGTATGGCAATGTTGACTATGACATTAAAATGACAATACAAGACAGTTTACAGTACAAATAAATGCAAGATCATTCAGGTCAAAGAAATACAGAAATACACATTACAATAGGACATTTCGATATGCTAATAGTTATAAAATGTACCAGGCTTATAATTTAATACATCATACGTGCGTTTCGCCTACATAGGACTCACCAGTGACGCTCAGATCAAAATGGTTAAGAAAGTCAAACAAGTACAAAGCTAAAGATCATTGGTGACCCGTAATTCTAAAACGTGGTGCCAAATACGGCTAAGGCATATGTCTTGGATAAGAAAATCCTTACTATGCAGAATATATCTTACTATTGCAAAGTAAATTTATAAAAAAGACAATATTATTGATGTTAATGTCAACACCGAAGTGGTATAACAAATACTAGAATTTGTTACGCACGTTATCAAGCATTTCGGTATATATGAAGAAAAACTGGATTATTATTCTCTAACTAACTTAAAAAATTGCAAAAAAGAGGCGGAACATCGTCATTGGACTTTTTCTTATTCACATTGTCTGTAGTGTCATCATGGTTATTACAATTATCTTTGGTAAACAAATGTTTCAATTCATCGCCACTTAATTGCATGTAGTAGATGAAAACATGTTTAAGGTGTATTAAAAATATAAATAATAAACTGTTCTGAACAACAAAACAAAAATTATACTTTATTTACGTTTTGATTATTAATATTCAGGTTGCGACAATTTTTCTTTCAAAATGATTCCATGAAACTACATGACTTAGTGTTCTAGTTCTTAGTATAATTGTAATCTGTATATAATTAAAGATATGGAATTGTATCTTTTTCTAAGGATTTAAACACATTTAATATCGCCATAAACAACTATGAGCACATACGTTACTCCAACACCGTATTTATTTCCTCTGCATTATTCGTAAGTTCACAATATCATGAATATGGTGTATTTGAGGAAACAACAAGAACATTGATTGGTGTTTAAAATTTGCGCTATTTAATGATTAATTGCAAGCATTGTCGTCTATTTGTTACATCACAATAAAATTTTATTGAATATGGCTACCTAAAATATCTCTTTCATTTTTCAATTTATTCGCACGAAATGTTTGTTTTATTAAACTAATAGGTACACATTATACATGCTACGCACAAGGAAGTAACTAGATACGCTCGAAAGAATATAAAAAACTAATATGTGCATATTATATCTGTCATGCACAATGAAATAACTATATAGCTCGATTGTTCAATAATTCTTTTGTATAGGACTTTTTGAATACTTGATTGTGTGTTAACAAAGAAGTTTTATTCAAATTGAGTATCGAATGTTTGACAAACAATAACCATTTAAATCTTTCTTAATTTAAACGTTTTCGTTTTATCTCATGTTTCATATTATACTATTTGATTTGGCATAAACTGTGTCATACGAAAATGAATATTGAAGATGACGATTGATTTTGAAATCTTTTGAACATATCAAATTTAGATGTTTTGAACGGTAAGTCAGGATTGAATTTTTAAGACCGAGACAGGGCTGCAGCGGTTATTTGAAACAACTGTAGGTAAGGTGTTAAAATTTTTCATCAGACTTTGATTCACAGCTGAAAGGGAATCTGACCCAAGAGTTTCTGAAACTTTGCATGTCTCACATTCTTTTCAGAGTTTTTTTTTTTATTCAGCAAGCGTCAAATCGAATATTTTACAGATACAATGTAAGGATCGTGTACTCAGTCCCATCAGATATTTTGAAGAGACAAATAAATATCACCTTCAAACACATGATACATACCCGACATCAGGGTGACCATAAAATGTGTTCTTGTAATTCATGTTAGGTTTCTAAACTGATGAGATATGTTTAACATTTCGGGTTTTTATTGTGATAAAATTGTGGTAATATTTGGAAAGCAAATGTTATAATTAACCCCACGAATTCCGAAATAGAAAAGCACCATGTACTTATTGCATATACATTTCATTTAAGTTATTGATAACTTCAAACTTTATTTGCAAATAAATATTCTTACTGGATATACAAAATCTTTTTTTTTTCAATGTGATGTGACTGGCTATTTATTTTATTTTTTATTGAAAACAATTATTTTGCGAGAAAATCGTTGACAACGCCAGCCAATAAGTTCTTTTCATTATATAGTATGTTTCTTTTAGTCTCGATTAGTCTCAATCGAGAAAATACAACATTGTATTTGTAAGGACACGTGTTTGTCGTACACATGTAATAATATCACGTTTCTTAATCGATATACCCATCAGATCAGTACATCAAACGAAGAACCATAAATTTCCACAAAGGCAAATGCAAAAGATTCATAAAACTTACCCGGCCAAGTCAACTTGTATTTGTAGTATTCATATTTTTATCCATCTGATTAGTTAAGCCTTTTTCAACTGATTTTAATAGATTACTCTAATGATGTACTGTTACAACACTGTTCAAGATTAGGGGAGGGTTGGGATCCCGCTAACATGTCTAACCCCGCCGCATTCGTTATGTATGTGCCTGTCCCAAGTCAGGAGCCTGTAATGCATTTGTTGTTAGTTGTTTAAGTGTTACATATTTGAAAACTGTTGTAGTATGAATTTTTGTAAAATATTTTATGTCTGGAACATTTCAAAAAAGGTATCGAAAGTCATAGGTACTTGGAGACAGGACAATTATCTTAAACCCTCTCCTTTTTTTCCAAAGTCTGTTATTTTTTTGTTTTCTGTTAAATTCCATGAGTTTCGCCTTTCTGTATACTATGAACATACGTTTGTTATGATAAAATGTATTTGCTATTGACTAGCAATTCCACGGCGATCACTGCTATATTATATAGAGAGTATCTATATATTATAGGAGTATAATCAAAGTATACATTCAGAATAACGCAAACATAAGTTTCGTGTCCCTAAGTAGTTACAATGAAAATTATGTTTAAAAGTTTAAAACCGGAAGTATTGTTGCAGAAAAGTCGATCTGATGACGGAAACAATATCCGGACGCCTTTTTTCCGTTTTTGTTCCAAAATAATCCAAACTGAATAATCATAAGAATAGATGACAAATGCGACTATGCATGGTACCTATATGACACAGACGCATGATGATGATTTATTGCGGAAGGAAAAGAAGTGACACACAATATGAGGTCGTTTAATATTATACATTAACATATCAAAGTAGTTTTAAACTAGTGATATACCATTTTCAAACACGTATATACCATGAGAGAAACAAAACCATCAACATAGGCAGACATGTGTTCTACAGTACGACTTTGAATTTTAGATGCATTGCATTAAACAAGATTATTGCAAAGGTACATGTATTGTAATTATTATTGATTTTTCAGATTATTGAAATGAAAAGGTGTTTCATTCTCATAGCAAGTGGTATTTTGATTTATTTATCTACTGCAGTTTCAGCCAAAGGTATGCATAAGTTATAAACTTATTATTCAAAGATAAGCCGTTTATGTTTCCTGGATCTCGTGAAGCCTTCCTTCTGACATTATTCAAGGACTTATAATGAAAATGAATATTAACAACCTATGAATAAAAGCAATAATTAGCTATCTTAAATGAATGATACTCATATGTCCAAAATATGTTTTCTAGCATTTATTTAAAACTTTATTTATGTACATAAATTCCACATTTTTCAGCTCATAGTAATGAAAAACTGATGCGTTTTTAATACATACTTCTAATCATGAACAAGTAAGTTGTATTTTCTGGTAAACAAAATGAAAATATGAATTGCATTACTCTTTATTATCTTGTATCGCTTATCACACATTTTCGTGATAAAAAACTGAAATTTCTAATTGAATGAATAAACATTGAATAAACTGTAATGCTAATCGACGAAAAACCAAGAACCATATATGACCAAAACACGCAGAACATTTGATTGAAATACTATGTTGATGTTTCTAGCAATTGATGGAAACTGGAGTGCCTGGGTAAATGTATCCTCTTGTTCAACATCATGTGGTGATGGCTATGTCAACAGACGTCGAACATGTGATAATCCTCGACCCGACGAAGAAGGTGCCTACTGTACTGGTGCTTCACATGATACAATGTTGTGTAATGAGGGTGTCTGTCAAACAATAATCGGTACTTGGGGTTTGTGGGGAAATTTTAGCTTATGTTCAGAAACCTGTGGTGATGGCAGCATGGTCAGAAATCGGTCCTGTGAAAGTTCTCCGCCAGGATATGTAGAAGTAGAATGTAATGGATCTAGCATTGAGATAGATACATGTAATGACGGACCATGTCCTGCAATTGATGGTAATTGGAGTCAATGGTCAAGCTATTCGTCTTGTACTGTCTCCTGTGGTGGAGGGGCTCAGTATCGCAACAGAACATGTGACAACCCAGAACCAGAGTTTGGAGGATTGTTTTGTAAAGGAACTGGCATTGATATAAACGAATGCAATCAGGATGATTGTCCAGGTATTTTTTGTTTGTTTATATGATTGAAAAACACAAATTAATGTTAAACCAGAAAACGTAATCCTATTAATAAAGCTTGGTACATTTTTGTATGTGAACTTGCATATGTTTGCTATTAATCATTACTTTGATATGCACAATTTCTGCCGTAATACAGTTATTGTACTTTTACAAGATATATTGCTATAAAATATAAGCGACTATAATGTGTTCCCCTTTTGTGGTCCTAGTCTTAACATAACAAATGCTGTTTATGATGAAATCATGACAATTTTGAACATTTGTTTCTTAAAGGCATTTAAATTACAGTTCATAAATGTCACATAATACGAAAAATATCTGGACTTATCATTGCAATGTAGACCTGCATATTTTGCAAAAGGCTCTAAATAAACGGCTAGTTTTATGAAGATTTTTATTCGATCTCATCATTTGTTTAAGTGCAATTTTTTTGGATAATATGTTCAGAAACCAGTGTTGTACTCTGTTACATAAATTAGTAATTAGGTAATTCAAAATTTTTAGTTTTTCGTATATATTTTGTATTCATTTAAGTTTGCTTATAAAGTAAACTTGTGTTGACATGAAATATTGCTGATGAGGTCATTGAATGATTGTTGATTAAACGTAGGTTTTTGAATCACACGACATAGATGTCGAAATTGAATAAGTTTACTTGAAGAAAGACAGATAATACCACTGCATTAAAAAACTACTAAGAACCTCGCCTTTTTAATATCGATAAAAGAAAAGAAAAAAACTGACAAGAAAATTATAAGTTACTCTGTCTCTTTTCAACTTTGACAAGAAGTATACTTATCCAGGTATACAAGATATTAATTAGACATTTCTTAATTAAATCTTCTAATAAATACCCCGTAAGTTTCCGACAAAATTTGCGTTTTACCAACTATCTGTGATGCAAAGAGGTCTTATATAAGAACATCACTTCATTAAATAAACAGCTCAGAATCAACTGTTATAAACGCAACATATATTATAACATACACAACTATAGTAAAAAGACTAGGGTCTATGTTACAGTCCTTGGATGGTGTAAACATCCCACTTACACCATACACCATACATCCTTACACCATAAACGTTCCACCTTAGCACCATACACCTTAAACATTATATTTACACAATCCGAAAATACCCATAATGCAATTTATTTTCAAAGAAAACGTGCGACTAAAAAAATATTTATTCATTTCAAAAAACTAATTTTCATCCCAATATTGTAAAGTAATGTATATAATTAAAAATCAATTGTAATCAATATTTTTCATAGTTTCAAACTTTGATAACCACACTGTATAAACACGTTATACAATCACATCATTCCTCATACAACATTCCCGTAACATCAAACACCGTATGCCATACACCATTTGGGAAGTTTACACCATCCAAGGGCTGTAACGGCACCACATTCTTGTACAAAGAGCCATTTAAATAAAGCTTATGAGTTTGTTTGTTTTCGTCAACAGGTTTGGACAATAAAGGTAAAGAATTTATCTTCGGCTTCATGCACAACGTTCAATTAGATGAGTTAAAAATTTTCATAACAACTGCCTTTGACCAGGAAGTTAATGTAAACATAACAATGCCTTTATTTGACAACACATTTTCAAAAGCAGTAACAGTTAGAAAAAAACGCGTTGAAAAGATACAAATTGATAATAGTGTTATGATTTCAACAAATGGAATTGAAAACAAAGGAATTCAAATACAAGCTGACAATGACATTATTGTGTATGCTGTGAACAAGGCAAAATACACATCAGACGCGTTTATTGTCCTACCAGTGGACGCACTGAGTAAAGAATACTACGTACTGGCATGGAATCTAAAGTCATCGTTTGTGGTTGTGTGTACAGATGATAATACAGATTTGGACTTTAACTTTGGAAGAAGTTCACCGACCTTTGACATAAATGGACAAACTAAAGGACCATTTATGTCACATGATGTCACCTTGAACAAGTTTCAAACAATTTCATTTTCTTCATCTTCAGGAGACTTCACTGGAACACATATTTTTGCATCAAAACCGGTGGCAGTATTTGGAGGGAGTCTTTGTGCGAATATAGGGAATGGTGCATGTGACCACTTGGTTCAACAGATGCTGCCCATAGAAAAATGGGGCAAAGACTTCGTAACCATTGGAATGCCAAATTGTGCTAGTGATGACACATATCGAATAGTTTCAAACCAAGGAAACACTGTCGTTAATATTTCAGGTTATAGTGCTTATATATTTGAGAATCCAGGGGATTTCTTCACGTTCAATATTCCCGACAAGACGTCTAAAACTATTTCCGCTGATAAAACCATTTCAGTAGCATTGTTTGCAAATGGGGGATGTGATAAATATGGCAATGGTGATCCTGCAATGGTTCTATTACCAGCTATTCAACAGTTCGCCTCTGACTACACATTTGCTACCATATATCTTCCAGGAAACGATTTTATAAATTCCTTAGTATTAGTATTAGCAGGTAGCTACATCGACGGACTTCGTTTTGATGGGTCTGTCTTACCAAAGACAACATGGCTATCTGTTGAAGGAAGAACTGATATCAAATATACAGATTTTAACATTTCAAGCGGTGTTCATAGTATGTATCACGAAGATCCGACCGTTACATTTCTTGCAGTTTCAACAGGAATTCAAAGTTACAACTCGTATGGTTATCCGGCCGGGTTCAACTTTAGTCCATTGACTAATGTAAGTAATATGACATTGCATACGAAATGGTATAAGAACAACTCATATAGGTATAGGTATTGGGTATTACCAAAGTAATTTTAGCAATTACAAAGTAGTACCGGGGTCGCCTTGTGAAATGGCCCATATACATGTATATGCTCACGAGAGATAACAATATACACATTTAAATGTAAATTAACGCTACAATCAGTCACTTAAAAAATATCTGAAGAGTTTTATGTAATCTCCTTTATAAGCTTAGATTTTCCTTCGCATACCTTTTTGTTGGAATGAAGTTCTTTGTGTAATTGATTTGTCGCATTTTATGTTTTTATGCCCCATTTATGGGCATTATGTTTTCTGGTCTGTGCCTCCGTCTGTTCGTTCGTCTGTCCGTTCGTTCGTTCATCCGTCTTTTCGTTCGTCCGTCTGTTCGTCCGTTCAGCCGTCTGTCCCGCTTCAGGTTAAGGTATTGGTTAAAGATTTTGGTCGAGGTAGTTTTTGATGAAGTTGAATTCCAATCAATTTGAAACTTCGTACAGATGTTGCCTATGATATGATATTTCTAATCTAATGCCAAATAAGGGATTTTCACCCATTTTCACGGTCCATTGAAGATAGAAAATTATATTGCGGATGGGGAATTAGTGTACTAGGGCAACATTCTTGTTATAATTACTTCAAATTAGATACATATAAAAAAAAAACTATATGGTAACAATATTTTGCCTTATAATCTAAGCAATAAATGCAATTATTTTGCAAAATGAATAATTATAAGCATATCTTTAGTGAATAGTATTTTAATATCGATTCTTGTAAGGACTTCAAATATCCCTGAACATTTCAAATAATGTGTTCGAAGTAATGATCTGATCATTTACGATACATTAACAACATGCATATATTCTACGAAATAAAATATGTAGTTAATACAATTGAGAAAGGAAATGGGTAATGTGTCAAAGCGACAACAACCCGACCATAGAGCAGACAACAGCCGAAGGCCACCAACGAGTCTGCAATGTAGCGAGAAACTCCCGCACCCAGAGTCGTCCGTCAGCTGGCCCCTTAAAAAATATGTATACTAGTTCAGTGATAGTGGACGTCATACTAAACTCAGAATTATACACAAGAAACTAAAATAAAAAATCACAAGACTATCAAAGGCCAGAGGCTCCAGACTTGGGACAGGCGCAAAATTGCGGGGGGGGGGTTAAATATGTTTATGAGATCTCAACCCTCCCTCTATACCTCTAGCCAATGTAGAAAAGTGAATTCATAACAATACGCACATTAAAATTCAGTTCAATAGAAGTCCGAGTCCGATGTAAGAAGATGAAACAAAAGAAAATAAACAAAATGACAATAATACATAGATAACAACAGACTACTAGCAGTTAACTGATATGCCAGCTCCAGACCTCAATTAAACTGATTGAAATATGTCTTCATCATATGAATATCAGGCACAATCCCTCCTGTTAGGGGTTTAGTACCATACTATCATAAAATATATGAGAAGAACATAACCCGTGTCATGCCAACAACTGTTTTTTTAAATAAATGTGTTTAGTTCCGATGCAAAGACCCTATAAGTGAATCAATATTAAAGCCAAAATATGCAATCTTTAATGATCTGACAACAGTATCGTAATTATATCCCTTCTTAATAAGTCTGCTTAAACATTTTATATTTAACATACGAATATACCACAACTTCTAAACCTGTATGTTAAATGGTGCTTTCAACGCGAGGTGGTAACGCATAGATCATATATACCACGCAAGGTATAGCCAAACGTGGTTTATGTTAACGTCTTTAAAGACGCGAAGTGTCACGGTGTCCATTGACATATATATGCAATCGTCCGTATATCAATGTATTATATCAAAGTGTTCATCGAAGCGTTAGTCTAGTCTAATTATTATGAGCCTGGAGTCTCGGATGTCCTAAATCAAAATAAAATACCGAGATGTTATTAATCTTTCCAACCAATCTTGTTTGGGTAAATGATATGGAATTTTACACCAAATGAAGCTCCATTTTTCAATGTGTTCTTGTTTGCTTCCAATACTACATGTATGTGAAATTAATTGTTTCTTTTTCAAGACATTATATAGAAGATACCGATAATACTTTCCTGATGTTGGTCTTTTTAGAATTGCACTGGTGACTTATTGTTTGATGTTACAACCACTGAGTATGGACAAAAGAAATGTGATTTTGGTCTTGGTAAGTGACTTACATTTTTCATTTAACTTTAACAAACAAAGAGGTTTTAGTATAACACCTGTCCGATGTTATAAAGGGAAACCAGATTTTGCAGTGCATGTGTTTAAATAATTAACGAAATAGTGTTATTGTCATAAAATCGTATGTTAATTAGTTGTGAAGGAATTATAACAGAATATTTCTTGTTTATTTTGCCTGCAGAAAATGCATAACTTAAACTGTCAAGTTATAAAAACTGTATCGGTAGTCGTTTGGTCTTAGTAGTCAAACTGCTTTACCACTAGCACGTCACCATTGGGGTTATGAGTTCGAATCCCGAAAATTGGATCTGCACTCGTCCCCAACCAAATAATCATTCAATCAATCAATCAAAGAACTAAATAGACAATACAGGATTTGTTAGTTTGTAGAGATATCAGAGAGCATGTAACATTCTATGACAAGGTAAGTGTCGAAACTGTTTTAATTTACTCAAGTCTTAAGATGGCTGTTTCAGTTTAATATAAGTATTGGTTTTCTGATTCAACTTAATAATAATTTTAATTATGTTATGCATTATTTGTGTATGATAGTTGTCGTTGAATATCCATCGATACTACACTCGGTGATCACTATTACAGCTTTGAATTTCTGAGAAATGATCAGTGGGATTGTATTGTGAAAATATGTTCTTCTTAAATTCATTCATAGACCCATGCAAAGATAGTCCATGTCATAATAATGGTACATGTATAGCTAGAGGATGGACTAATTTTGAATGTAACTGCTTACCACAATTTAGTGGTCCTGCATGCCAAATAGGTAAGTACAATCTAGTTAAAGTGTATTTGAATTGTGATACATTTCATGTTCATGACTTCTAAAATTTAGGAATCAGTCAACTGGTCCAAGACAATACACGATTTAACTTGCCCACTATAATTTTGTTTTTTAATATAATTCAAGTTCTTAGATTACATTTCAGATCGATTTTTAGAAAACTTTAGTTACAAGGTCTATGTACAAACAAATGCCTCAATCGGTGAACAATTTTTCTCCATAATGCCAAATATTATTGTTTTAGTCTACAAGGCATACAATGTAATATTCAAACAAAAGCATTTAATTAAAAACAAACACTTTGGATTAGGAATATAATGCCGAAGACAGACGGACAAAGGTTTGACTAGAAATTTCACCAGACCCGTGATGTTTACTTTGATTAATACAGAAATGATTAAAATTTGCGATAAGCCCAGTGTTATATATTGACAAAATATTGCTTACTAGGTTTATAGATTGTTTAGTTTTACTTTAGTGTTCTAACCATGTTTTTTAGCACACAGGTTACATTTCTGTAGGCTATTCTGATTGGCTGACATAATTTTGTCATGGTCATCAACGTTTTTTTTTTCATGATTTACGCCGGTTTAAAATGGAATTTAGAATTAGATTATAAGTATAACTGTAATATTGTGTCCGTCTATCCAAATTAACATCAAAATGTTTAATGTTTATTCTTTATAGAAAGAAAAAATATCACAGACATTCCTTGTAAAAATAGCATAATTCTTAGAAAAAAATGTATTTTGCAAAAGAGGGACGAAAGATACCAAAGGGACAGTCAAACTCATTAATCTATAACAAACTGACAACGTCATGGCTAAAAATGAAAAAGACAAACAGAAAAACAATAGTACACATGACACAACATAGAAAACTAAAGAATAAACAACACGAATCCCACCAAAAACTAGGGGTGATCTCCGGTGCTCCGGAAGGGTAAGCAGATCCTGCTCCACATGCGGCACCCGTCGTGTTGCTTATGTGATTACAAATCCGGTAAATAGTCTAATTCGGTAGGTCAAATTCATGAAAGGGAAGGGGATTGTTGTTACGACGTAAGGAACATATCCGATATCATTTGTGAAACGGTTATTCCATAACGGTCAACCAACTCGTGATGGCGTCCGTAAAATTTACGAAGGAATGATTTCAACTTCACCATTTGGAACTCTTGGTTTAATAGCTTCCTTGTGAGCAGCAAACCTCTATCAAGAAAATCATGATAGGAAATGCAGGCACGGGAATATCGTATCAATTGGGAGATATATACCCCGTATGCAGGTGCTGCTGGAATGTTGCTACTTAGAAATGGAAAGTTCACAATTGGAAAGCTGAAATCATCTCTTTGGTCGTAAAGTTTTGTCTTCAACCGACCCTCATTGTCAATTTCTAGATGTAAGTCAAGATATGAAGCCGACTTAACTGTATCTGTAGTATCCTTTATCTCCAATTCGATGGGATAGATGCGTTCCACATAGTCACCAAATTTTGAATTGTTTAGTGAAAGAACGTCATCTATATAGCGAAGTGATTACTCGACTCATACATTTACATGAACGAATGCTACAATAATATACCTTAAACTTCTCCAAGAACACACATGAGACTGAATTAAAGTATCAATGCCTTAATTTAGCCCGAGAATTAAGTTTTCGTACTGCATTTATTGCAATACATATTGTCATATGATGAAGTCAAGCTTTTTATGAAATGCAGAGTTTATTCCGCCTTCCAATTCTTTCTGTTTCGATCCATCCTTCCGGAATTGTTAAGTATTGGGAATATTAGGTATGTGGAAAACAAAAGGGTCTAGAACGATGTAATTTGTAATAACATCATTATCATATATTAGTTATATACTCATATACTAAATCTATATATGCAATACATTTTTTTTTAATTTGCCTAATCATCCGTAGCAAACCATTATTTTGTACATGTTACATGTAGTTGAATGGTTTACTCGTTTGAATTGTAAACCATGTCGATGACTTAAATGATTGATCTATGGTATGATCTTTTCGTTTTTACGTCTCTTAGATATCTTTTGGAGGTTTTTTATCGATGGCAGACAAAAAATCTCTTCCCTTATACGTCAACATGATAGTGATTTGAATGATCCGTTTTCGTATTTGAAATAAAAATATAATTAGAATACTACCTCTTTATTTTATTTAACTACTTTTTTACCTGATTTTATTTATATTTTTCAAAATGATTAAGATATTCTCAATTTGTATTTCAGATCTGTGTAGGCCGCATCCAAGTGACATTGTTTTTGTACTTGATAATTCTAAAAGTATGGGAAGTAAATACTTGAACGCTCAAAAGCGATATATACTCAATCTAATCAATGCATTTGATATACAGGCGAATAATTTTGATATTGCTGTAGTGTCCTTTGCTTCAGAGGCAAAAATAGAGGTAGATTTCGGTACAGTCAAAAATTATACCGATATCAAAAGTGAATTATCTAAAATTGAATTGAGAGATGACATTTCGCAGTTGCATCACGGTGTTGCAGAAGGCCAACGATTACTGGTCAACAGAAATAGACGTGCTAATTATGTAGACGTTAAAAAGTATTTGATAATACTGTCAGATGGGCTCCTGTCAACCCCAAGTGCCATACAGCAAATCGTCAGTGATGATATTTTAACACGCATTGTTGCCATTGGAGAGGACGTGTCACATTACTACCTGCAGAAAATAACCAAAACGATGTCGGACGTTTTCCCTCCGAATTCTAACCGACTGATGCATAACATGATATCAGAGCTCATTCATCCTGTCTGCAATGGTAAGATAAGTCAATGAAATTATAGATGTTTTAAATAGTATCCATTAACTGTTCACTTCTATAACAAAGGGTACGCTAAATATTATAAATTATAGATGACAAAAGAAAAGATTGAAATGGATAAACTTATCTAATACAGGGTTTGAAAAGATACCAACACAGTAAAAATATACGTTTACCTCAGGCATATTCTTTTTGTGAATAGTCAATAGATTGCATTTCAGTGATTGTCACAATTGTTTCGTTTAAATAAGGCATTTGTTTTCTTTTAAAATTATTTCACAGTCATTGTCTTAGTTGAGTATATAAGATGAGTTTTACTCATTATTGAATACTGTACGATGACATTTATTCTTATCTCCGACATTTGAAATTTGATGGATAGTAGTTGTCTAAATTTCAATCATACCACCTCTCTATTTTTCCTGTTTTTGTAATGGGAACTTCATTTACATACACATCGACACACGCTTCAAAGTTCGTTTTACATACTTATGTATAATTGCCGTAAATGTTTTTTTTTGTTTTATTTCCAGTCTGTCAAGAGTCACAAGAAACAGACCTATTGATTGCAGTAGACGTGTCACGTGATATGGACAGGTCAGATCTAACAGAAGTTGTTCCAACATTGATAAATAAACTACTGAAGAAAATTGGAGTAGACAATGACATAAGACTATCGTTGGTTACCTTTTCCGATAAAAATGAAATCCAATTTACAAACCAAACCTATACTAATGACACAAAATACCGCACCATACAGAAAATTTCTTATTTTACCCCGCAAAATACCAAAATTTCAAATTTCAGCAACATCCTTGAAAACATCGCAAACTTAATTAACGATACTGACACTGGAGCAAGAGTGTTTGCTAAAAAGGTCGTTTTGTTTATTTCCCAATTCACATTTGGAGTCAATGACAAAACAATTGAAGTAAGCCAGTTTATGAAAGAATACGAAAACGTTTTTACAATAGGTCTCAACTTGGAAGAAAATGCTTTCCAAAATATGCTAGATATTGCATCGTCATCTTTTCATGTGGGAACCATGGGCACTATGTTTGCAAATCAGATTGATACATTCCTCGAAGCATTTGTTAATCAATTATCGTATGTTAAATGCAGTATCAAGTAAACAAGGGGAATTCGCGTTTACCGAATCTAATGCATTCAAATGCTTTGTGATTAGTAAAAAAAAGTCCCACAAATGGAAAGTAAACCAATGGCATGACATTTTTTTCTTCTGTTTCTATTGTACGAACAAAGATCAGGCGTAGTCATTTAATTTCGAAGGCCGAATAATTTTACTGGGTGACACAATGTTTTTGGGGATTTATTCTAAGAACAAGATTATGTTTTTGGGATATCATGCTTTGAAAATATCTTTTGTATTTTGGTTGGTATTGTTTTTTTCAAAAGGCCACATATATTTTTCGTATTTTAGATTTCTGTTGTTGTCGTTAATTAATTAAAGTGATCCATATAAAATTGAACTATGAAGTAGAGTCCAGAAGGACTAAAGAAGTTTTCAATTTTACATATGATTGGTTATCTGATATTAGAATTGATACACAATGACGTCCTTGATGTACCTTACAATATAACTTTCAAAGACATGATCCTTTAATACTGCAACTTTTGCTATCTAAATTTTGCAACTTATTACGGATATGACACAAAATTCTGGTTTGATACATAAGTAAGTTGAACTTCCAAGTATAATACCAGTAGATGACGAATTGTATGGCTATTTCTTATTCAAGACATTAAAATGTATGAATCAAATATTTGTTTATAATACCATAGTGTATAGTGGAATATCGGGCACAACCCAGAATGCAATCGCTGATCAAAAAGCATGTTAATGTTTTGCTTCTTTTGAACGTCGATTTTTAACGTAAATATACACAGTTAACATTGGTCCGTTAAAGAATATTTTCTATGTATATTTAAGATACTTTTTGAGTTAACAATATGGGCTGCCTGCACATTGGACTTTCGAACAGAAGATATGATAACATAATACTTTAAATATTTTTAAATACACTTAATAACTGCACGGTACTGTCGATACCTATATTTTAGCATTGCACAAAGTCATGTTTTTTTTCTCTGCTAATTATGTTCTTCACTCTAAATTCATTGAATATTGTATGTGTACTGATTGTTACATGTATTTTATTCTTAGATACATGTTTTTTCTTGTCAGTTGTTACTGACACTCATACTTGTACTGTGTGGTTTTTGTTTTGTTTTAGAGATAAATACGCTGCCACGTCCGCTTGGCGTTCTTGTATGATTTATATTTGCTTTTAATCGATCTGATGAGTTCATCCCTTTTAAACTGTTATTTTTTAATTTTGTTGTTTGTATGTTCTTATGTTCTACTGCTACACCAATGTCCAAGGTTTGGGGAGGGTTGGTGGCTTCAAACATGTTTAACCACGACATTTCGTATTTGTGTTCAAAGTCACACGCAAGAATTTCAGTTGTTGTCGTTACTTTGTATTTGTTTATATGGTTTTTTGTAAATTGTTTTTACATAATTGAGGTCGTTAGTTTTTTCTCTATTGAATAGTTTGTATATGGTATGGGTTTTCCCATTGTAAGAGGTTGTAATGTTGTCAACAATTGCTTCATGTTGAGAGTTGTCTCATATGAAATCATACCATTCATGTACGTCATTATTTTATATGATTATAATATTTATTAAAAATTCAAAATATCAGTATTAAATAACACACCTAAAGTTTCGTTGTTTAATGAATAAGGTATAACAATACACGGAAGCAATGGTTACATACATATCATAAATACAATAATACTTTACACATGCATAGAGAGCCACATATGTAGCAGTATAGCAGGCGTTTTCAATACACCAACGTACGTGCCATTATTTCATGTTTTAATCCGTTTTGACATTTCTTAGTATTTGTCCTCTGCGAATTATCATATATACTCCTTTAATTTCGTATTGCCTACACAACCAAACTCTTTTCCATTTTGTAAAATCCCTACAAATGAAAAATGTATTATATATTATATATTTTATATGTGTTTCTATATAAAAATGTAAAATATATTCGTGTTCTATTCTTTTAGACTGTTTATTGGAATAAATGTTACACGATGAAACCAATATTGCATCAATGCAATTGGAAAGAATATTAAAAGAGTGACGAAAGATACCAAAGGGACAGTCAAACTCATAAATCTAAAACAAACTGACAACGCCATGGCTAACAATGAAACAGACAAACAGAAAAACAATAGTACACATGACACAACATAGAAAACTAAAGAATAAACAACACGAACACATATTAAAAGAGAGGCAACTTGTATAGCGGGGAATTTTAAATTGGTAAAAATGAAAGACGATGAAAAACAAACAGTTTACAAAATACAACATAAAAAACTAAAAACTAAGAAACGCGAACCCAACAATTAATCTGTTTGTTTCCTTGTGTATCATGTATATGAAGTTTTGCTAGACGCAAAAGCTGACATGCCATACACAGGTTAGACAACACTCATTACCATGGCTTAAAGATGAAAGTCGCAAATACAAATACATTTAACAGTCTAATAATTATTTCAGGCATTCAAATATTGCGTACCATGAATACTAAATATGAACTAAATAAGATTTGCTCCTTATAATATAACGACAGCCTCCTAACAACACAAGCACCAACATACTTCTTGTGTAAGAGGTTCTCATACAGGTTAGGGTTATTTCGCCAGAGAGATGGTTATTTGATATAAAGATAACCACTAGCGGAGTTCTGTACATAGGCCAAATGTGTGCGATTTTGGCGCATGTGAAGGATTTTATTATTTTATTATGGAACGCCACAACTGTCTTATGTGGAACTCTGATATTACTTTATGTTGTTATATTATTTATGATATTTTGTCTTTACTTAACAAATATAATGCCTATCCTTGTTAAAATGAGCATAGAGCATGGCATGATAGAATTATTTCAATTCTTATAGGAATATTTTGAACTTTTATACTTCGAAGTGGACCTACTACAATAGACGCCCGAAATATCGCCATTTTTATTTGATAAACAAAAACGCTATAGAAAAATCAACAGTTTATGAATGTTTTAGAATGTCTTTTTATTTAATTTCTTAGAAAGCAACACCAACAACAATGTCCATTTTGATCTCTGGCGTTGTTCAAAATTCATCTGACGTTGCAATTTTAATTGTGACGTCAATCACGTGCAGCCCATGTTTTATTCGAATTAGAAAATGGCTTTGTACTCAAAAACTAAAGAAGAACGTCATATTAGAATAAGTCACATACACATCAAGTAATGACCTAACCATATTAACTAATATTATTAATTCGTATATTTTAACAAATTTGATTCGTTTAGGGATAGTCACTTGTTAAACTATCTTTTCGAAGGTAGAGAGAAAACGACGGATAGCAAAAAGCATATTGCACAGAGCATATTGCACGGTTATTTTTAGAATATCTAAAAACCGATTTACTTTGTGACGTCATGTAATGAATTTCATGATATCGTTAAACGTTTTGAAACAAATGATATCTGTGATCGATTATTTGACGAAAAAAGTCTTCTAATACCTAAGATGTCAAACAAACAAATAAAGTATTAGATAACAACTAATATGTTGTTATGGTCAAGGAAGCAATATGATGTATAAAATTCAAACAAAATCAAATGACGATTTTGATACAAATATGGTCGGAAATTAATAATATAACAAATATAGCCTTTGTATGAGGTCAATACAGGATATATCGACCCAAAGAGGTATATCGACCTCGGACTTCGTCCTCAGTCAATATACTTCTTTCAGGTCAATATATCCTTGTATCGACCTCATACAAAGGCTATATTTGTATAATATAATTAATTCGTATATTTTAACAAATTTGATTCGTTTAGGGATAGTCACATGTTAAACTATATTTTCGAAGGTAGAGAGAAAACGGCGGATAGCAAAAAGCATATTGACCGGCAAAAAGCATATTGCACGGTTATTTTTAGAATATCTAAAAACCGATTTACTTTGTGACGTCATGTAATGAATTTCAGGATATTGTTTAACGTTTTGAAACAAATGATATCTGTGATCGATTATTTGACGAAAAAAAAAATCTTCTAATACATAAATGTTCCAAAAAAAAAGTAAATGAAATAACAACTAATATGTTGATATTGTCAAGGGGACAATGTAATATCTATAAAGCTCCAACAAACCTAAATGACGATTTTGATACAAACATGGTCGGAAATTAATAACATATCAAATATAGCCTTTGTATGAGGTCAATACAGGATATATCGACCCAAAGAAGTATATCGACCTCGGTCTTCGTCCTCAGTCAATATACTTCTTTCGGGTCAATATATTCTTGTATCGACCTCATACAAAGGCTATATTTGTATAATGGTGAAACCACATCGAGTAATGACAAAACCATATTGAGTAATAAAAAAACTATATCAAGTCAATACGAAACCATATAGTGTCATATCGAAATAGCATTAAGTAATGACTGTTCCATATTGAGTTATATTAAAACATTATTACGTAATGGCAAAAACATATTAAGTACGGACAAAATGTAATTAAGTAATAATAGAACAACATAAAGTTATATCAGAGTTCCACATCAGACAATTGTGGCGTTCCATATTTTACTCTCAAGTTATTCGATGTGAATAGAATAGTTTTTCTATTAGTTCCATAGTATTAGTTCGTGTTAGTATGACATCAAGTATATACGAGGACATATTAAAAAAAATGTACATGTTTTGAACATCAATCTGACGTTCATTGTTTGGGATGTAAACGCTTACTTCGTTTTGTATAAGCCTTTATCACGTTAGATTCACAAATACATTTTATTGAATACAAAAAGTTGATATGTATACTTACACAAATGCCCAAGGAACACCAAATACAACAGCATTCTGTTTTTACTATTGTGTATCCCTGCTCCAAATACATGTTTTTAGATATATTGCGGAATGCGACGTAAATAAATATTACCTGCAAGACAAATCATACAAAGATTACGGTGCTGTATATACTATTACATTCCTTTTTCTCTTAGGTTTTCATAGATTTATTTTATATATGTGAACACGTGATACCAATTTCAATATGCAGTTTTGTTGATGTACTTCTATTGGCTAGCGTCTATACGTTTGCAGAACTATGAAGAGTACATATATGGCTAATAGAAACCTTCATTTATAAGGTTTATATCGAGTATGCATATTCTTACTTCATTTCTTTATGCCCGCGTCACACTGTCCCGATTTTTATATACGATGGACACCCGAATACGAAAATTGTAAGTTCGTACGAAGTTGGTCCCGATCTCGTTAAAATACCAAAAAGTGACCGAAGCAAGTACGATGAATGACGAAGTCTATACGATGGTGCCGAAATTATATACGATAGCAAAAGATGGACATACGAAGGTTAACCGAAGGCGGGTATTAAAGCTTCATATCTCAGCCGAAACCTACACGTTGGATCACGAAGGCTACACGATGGATTACGAAGGCTACACGATGGATTACGATGATGGCGCGATGGCCATACGATGTCTAAAACAGAATTTCGACAACATATCGTTTCTGTACAAGTCTGCCATGCATGGCGGGAAATCGATCTTTTTGTCTAATTCGTATAAAACTTAGTTTATTATCCCCTCGCCTACTACATGTAAGTTACGTGTAGATAAAATTGTTATGGACACTCTAAAACCAAAATGCTCAAAACTTGGTATGGTGTTACTCGTTAAGAATATCTTAAGCGATATTGACTTTAAAGTTCAAAGGTCAAGGTCACAGTGGCAGTTGTAATACAAGGCAATATCACCCTTGTGGACACTCTAAAACCAATATGCTTCAAAAGATTTTAACCACATTTGGTATATTGTTCCTCCTTGTAATGATCTGACATTTTTTACGTTCAAGGCCAAAGGTCAAGGTCATGCAGATTGACTTGTTTTTTCTCCTTGAAATAGCATAATACACAGGAAATTGGTTGCTCATTTTTTTACCTGCTGGTTCTAAAGACAATATTAAAGGTATTTCCAGTTACTGAATGTTTTGGTTGATTTCTAAAAAAATAGTTTATGTATCAAATATGCATATTCAATTTACCATGTGTCATATACAAATGTAGTGTCCATTTTTGTCCCCAATATGTTACATACGAGTGGATGCCACGCTCGGCATTGCCTTGTTTGAACTGTAAAATGAGTGCACTAGTCTGAATAATCACCCATAATTATGCCCATGTTTACTGATCTATCTTAAAGGTAAGGTAATGGGTTCGTTGATCCCTTTTATTCAAAAAGAGCTCTTTCCAGGAGAATATCATAATAATGTAGACAAAAGGAAGGATGTGGGGAAAGCAACAAATGCGGCAAAATATGATATATAGAAAACAAAATGGAGAAAACATTCGTGTGACAACAGCTCAGACGATACATAAAAAATAAGAATAATGAAGAAAAAGTTGGTTTCCCTATATACGTGTACCTGCAGTGTTGGTGTACGAGGCGCGTTTATGATTTTCATTATGTTACTTGATATAAAAAGTTAACAAAAAATAATATTTTACTTGTAAAAGTAAATCCTGAGCCTGTAATAGCTGCTCTTTGCATTTGAATTAATAGAAACAACGCTGTCGCCTTTCTTGTTCTCATAGAATCATATGATATGAGCTCCATGTTTTGTGAACGTCTTTCTTAACTGTCGTATTAGACTGACCAGTGCATATCGCGCATGGCACTTTAAATGTATTTTAGCGCGAAAATTAACTTACATTTAGCCGGATTTATTATCGTCGTAGTTCCATCTTGTCGCCTTCGTACTTTTATTCGATGGCAACACGACGGGATTACGAGGTCTTCACGAAGTCGTGTTGCCATCGTAAGACCTTCGGGTATCTTCGTGATTCATTCATGTAGACATCGTAATGTCAAAACTGCCCGATGGAAACGATGGAAACACGAATGCAATACGATGTGCAAAGATGCATTCCCGGTGACATTACGATGGTGAGGATGGTGATACAAACTCAATACGAAACCTCAACATCGGACGCACCTTCGGGGATTTTTTAACATGTTAAAAAAATTAGAACCCTTCCAGAAGTTGTCCCCGAAGCCTAGAAAAAGTGGCCGATGGTTCTACGATGGTTAAAGATGGCACTACGAATAGCCCGATCTGGATACGATCAGTCCCGATTTTGAAAATTTCCATTATCGTGTTGCCATCGGCGTAAAAATCGGGACAGTGTGACGCGGGCATAACGATTATCGCATAAAAACTGGACTATAATCTATCTCAATTCACATTGGCATTTGTTTTACACTGCGTATAGAAAGTACCATGGAATATGTTTTTTTTTCCTGTCTGGCAAGGAAGGGGACGTGAAGTGAAATGACGTTGTTGACTATCCGGAGATATAGCGAATTTCTATCTGCGGTTCGAAATTTTACCATGGAATAGGTTGAACAAAAAATTTACAATTTTCAAACGCACTGTAAACTGTCTCACATGTATGCCTGACAGAATGGATCTTGCTTAATACACACATTTAGTTGTGTACTCAAATTGTAAGTATGTCAACAGTTTGATTAAACTTACTGATATATCATTTTTCAGTGCCTCTTTCTCTGCCATTTGCAGCAAGTGTTCTTCTATGCCTTTGTTTCTATATTTTTCCATAACATAGATATAGTTTATGTATAAGGTACCTGTTTCAACAGTTGCATCAAGACCACTATTTAAACACGATAATCTAAATCATAAGCATAACATATGCAATTATATTGTTAAGATCAGATTTTTAACAACAACAAAAAACCGACATGAACTGATGTTCTAGTTTTTCATTGTAAATATACCTATTGAGTAAGTACAACATAACTAATGATACAAGTATAAATGTGTCTGGGTTTTTTCTGAGTTCTTGACGTCATCCTTAGTTGGTTCATTTGCTCGGTCTTTGTTTTTATTTCTATATCAAGTTCTTGACCAGGCAGAAGCTAGCGAACAATAGCTAGCGAACAATAAGCCAGCGAACAATAAGGCGATATATCGAGAAACCAAAAAACAGAATAAGACAGCAACGGCCGTTAAATAAAAAAATATTCAAAAAGGCAGAAAATCAGTTAAAATATAGCAATTTTAACTCAATTTTGAAATGATTTTTATCCAATCCATTGATTTAACAAGTCGCATAACTTTTTCGGCTAATATTCAGTACCACAATAACTCTGCATCTATCAACGGATTATTTGTAGGTGTAGGGCCACCTATGCACCTTCTTTAATTTAGAACGTAAAAGTAGTCCTACTCTGTAAAATATAGCACCTTTTATGTCATTGTTTAATCTACAGCTAAAAATTTGAAAAAAATGTCAAAAAATTAGGGGAGTCGGCCTATTCCAGGGCTTCTAGAGAAAAATAATGAGGGGTGTCACGGGATATGGCTATATAGGTCTTGTAGAAGAGAAACAGGCGCTTCTTCTGCACTAGGTATCGAAGGGCGCTATGTTCAAAAATCTGAAACTAGAGCTCAAAATTCGAAAAAAATGTCAAAAAATGGGGGTAGGGTCGGCCTATTCCATGAGTTCTAGAGAAAAATAATGAGGGGTGTCACGGGGTATGACTATATAGGTATTGTAGAGGAGAAACAGGCGCTTCTTTTGCGCTAGGTATCAAAGGGCGCTATGTTCAAAAATCTGAAAGTAGAGCTCAAAATTCGAAAAAAATGTCAAAAAATGGGGGTAGGGTCGGCCTATTCCAGGAGTTCTAGAGAAAAATAATGAGGGGTGTCACGGGGTATGACTATATAGGTATTGTAGAGGAGAAACAGGCGCTTCTTTTGCGCTAGGTATCAAAGGGCGCTATGTTCAAAAATCTGAAAGTAGAGCTCAAAATTCGAAAAAAATGTCAAAAAATGGGGGTAGGGTCGGCCTTTTCAAGGAGTTCTAGAGAAAAATAATGGGGGATGTAACGGGATATGACTATATAGGTCTTTGACTTTTTTTTCGATTTTTGAGCTCTAATTTCAGATTTTTGAACATAGCGCCCTTCGATACCTAGTACTGAAGAAGCGCCTGTTTCTCTTCTCCAAGACCTATATAGCCATATCCCGTGACACCCCCCATTATTTTTCTCTAGAACTCCTGGAATAGGCCGACCCTACCCCCATTTTTTTGACATTTTTTTCAAATTTTGAGCTCTAGTTTCAGATTTTTTAACATAGCGCCCTTTGATACCTAGCGCAAATGAAGCGCCTGTTTCTCCTCTACAAGACCTATATAGTCATACCCCGTGACACCCCTCATTATTTTTCTCTAGAAGTCCTAGAATATGCCGACCCCCCTAATTTTTTGACACTTTTTTCAAATTTTGAGCTCTAGTTTCAGATTTTTGAACATAGCGCCCTTCGATACCTAGCGCAAAAAAAGCGCCTGTTTCTCTTCTACAAGACCTATATAGTCATTCCCCGTGACACCCCTCATTATTTTTCTCTAGAAGCCCTGGAATAGGCCGACCCCCCTAATTTTTTTACATTTTTTTCAAATTTTGAGCTGTAGATTAAACAATGACATAAAAGGTGCTATATTTTACAGGGTAGGACTACTTTTACGTTCTAAATTAAAGAAGGTGCATAGGTGGTCCTACACCTACAAATAATCCGTTGATAGATGCAGAGTTATTGTGGTACTGAATATTAGCCGAAAAAGTTATGCGACTTGTTAAATCAATGGATTGGATAAAAATCATTTCAAAATTGAGTTAAAATTGCTATATTTTAACTGATTTTCTGCCTTTTTGAATATTTTTTTATTTAACGGCCGTTGTTGTCTTATTCTGTTTTTTGGTTTCTCGATATATCGCCTTACTGTTCGCTGGCTTATTGTTTGCTAGCTATTGTTCGCTAGCTTCTGCCTGGCTATAACTTGTTAACTTTTGCTTAACTGTTCATCCGTTTTCTTATGGTCATAATGCTTTGGTCAGGACGGAGTTTACATGATGAAAAATGTCAAGACGAAAACAGAGGGGAAAATTAACTAATACTAATTAGCGAAAAAGGGGTAAACACGTTTAAACCCGCTAACTTTGTTTAAACCTGTCCCATGTCAGCCACCTTTAGTTCAGTGGTTCATTTGCA
The DNA here is from genome assembly GCA_037788925.1 of Mytilus galloprovincialis. Classification (NCBI taxonomy): domain Eukaryota; kingdom Metazoa; phylum Mollusca; class Bivalvia; order Mytilida; family Mytilidae; genus Mytilus; species Mytilus galloprovincialis. The sequence continues at coordinate 40,708,319 of CM075338.1, forward strand.
GATGTGGTTCGTACACAATGTAAGTGTTCCTCATTTCTCGTTTTTTTTTATATAGAAAAGACCTGTTTTAGTAGTGAATTACACTCGTCATTTTGGTGCCCCTTTATAGCTTGCTGTTCGGCGTGAGCCAAGGCTCCGCGTTGAAGGCCGTGCTTTGAACTATAAGGAAATTGACTAGGACGGAGGGTTGTCTCATTGGCACTCGTACCACATCTTCTTACATCCCATCTAGACCCTCGATCATGGACCTAACACTAAGTACAACATGTAAACAATGTCAGAGGGAACGAAGCATTATAATATCAATGGCAATGACATGTGCCAATGCTCATTCAGCTGAATACCAAATGGTATCGACCTACCACGAGCAGTTATTAATATACTAGCCTATGCACAAACTAAAAAATTGCTGCCGCCGCTACGGCCGACGAATAATATTTATCTTAACACAGTATGCAATTAAAATATGCTTACCCACACAAATCTGTACATCCAAATTCCATTTCATAATCACTTTTACTGAAAAGATATTAAAAAGAATAATCAAATAATTGTTTTAAACTAATTTTTAAAAACTATGTCCACCAAAACCTTACGGGTATCTGGGTAAAGAAATACGATCACATTTGTCTTCACCAACATAGGGCGTTTATTTAACCTAGCGGGAAGTACTTATCCGGATCACGATCAGGCATAATGGGGACGTTCAATGCGACATACCGTGTACAGAGAGAGTACGTTACCGATCGCTTGCAAAAACTCTTAACAGGCTCCGAAAGTTAGCTGCTGCAAGACTGAATAGCTGTCTTTTACCAATTAACTAATTTTCCGTTGTTCATCCTCGACGACAATTATACCTACCTTTTTTGTATACATTTTTAACTTGGACTCGTTCTGAAAATTTCTGAAATATTTGCCACTGTATGTTAAGAAAACAACAACCAATCAAAACCAACATTGAAGTGATGAAATGTATATTTTAAAATGGGGATGTTCAAGCCGGTGCCACGTGTACCCAGAATACCAGGATATTTACACGTTTACGAACCCTCGCTAAAGATCTTTACAGTGGTACGTAGGTGGCTTGCCTCATTATTAAATGGCTGTACTTTTCCAATATACTCTATTTTTACATTGGCTTCCCCGATTTTCACCCTGGTCGAACATTGTACTTGTATCTACACTTTTTTATGAACTGTATATAAACTTGAATCCGTTCTGAACATTTATGAAATATTTGCCACTGGATGTTAAGAAAAAAACAATAATCAATGACAACACACAAGTTATGACCAATATAGTTGTAAATCTTTTTTTCAAATAAAATTCACAAACATATTTCTTATTACGTGAAGTCACGGATTACTTTAAACCGCAACAAGCTGGTTATTTATGTTCCAAAATACTAATAGCTTCGTGCCTTGAACACGTAATTGTTCCGGTTACATTTCTTATGCATTAAAAAACGATATCGGTTTCATAAATACCTTCTTTAATTTGTCGTAATCTTTGATGTTTCGATTCATTCTAATGATAATGTTGATATGAGAGCTATTTTGATTCAAATCAAATTAATATGCAATAAAACAACAGCATGCATTAATTTTGTTCAAACATCAAACTCTTTCAACATGTACCACGGGGACCATTAACAAAAGTTTAAATTTCATAAAAATGGTGATTTTATCAGTATTAAAATTTAATTGTATCACTTACACAGGGATCGGATCTTCCGGAAATGATAATGTTAATATCCCTACTGAGTCACCATTGTACTCTGTTATAAAGTTGCGTTCGTAGAACCAATCATCTTGTTCTTCGTGATTTCTTGCCGTTATTCTCTTAATGGTGTTTATACTGTATAATAGAAAAATATATAAATATAGTGTGACGTCGATATTTATTGAACAAGTTAATATTTTTGAAGCCCGACTCCGGGTGCGATTTTTCTTCGATGTGTTGCAGACCCATTGGTAACCTTCGGCTGTTTTCTGTTTGGTCGGGTTACCGACTCCTTGACCCATTTCCCATTTTAATTCTCAAATGTATATACAATGTGTAACTGCATCATGTCACATGTCTTAATTAACCAAAACAATATAGCAAATTTGTCGCAGTATTTATTGATCAAGGAAATAACATAACATATCATAATTCAGGGAACCACGTACAGCCACGCGCAAGCAGAAGCGGTGCATGTGACCGTTCGTTTAGACGTCGGACACGCGATCAGCTCGGTTGGCTGTCAAACATTCCGCGGCAAGTATTTCAAAACAGTAAAATAAAAGTAGATGTAAAAATGGTTGATCGGAATAACAGCTGAAAAAACTACATGTAAGATTGGAACTGAAAATTCGACTATGTCGGATAGGGCAGAATTTTAACATATTATAATTCAGGGAACCACGTACAGCCACGCGCAAGCAGAAGCAGCGCATGTGACCGTACGTCTAGACGTCAGACACGCGATCACCTCGTTGGCTGTTCAACGTTCATCGGCAAGTATTTCAAAACAGGAAAATAAAAGTAGATGTAAGATTGGAACTGAAAATTCGACTATGTCGGATAGGGCAGAATTTTAACATATTATAATTCAGGGAACCACGTACAGTCACGCGCAAGCAGAAGCAGCGCATGTGACCGTACGTCTAGACGTCAGACACGCGATCACCTCGGTTGGCTGTTCAACGTTCATCGGCAAGTATTTCAAAACAGGAAAATAAAAGTAGATGTAAAAATGGTTGATCGGAATAACAGCTGAAAACTACATGTAAGATTGGAACTGAAAATTCGACTATGTCGGACAGGGCATATCATTATTCAGGGAACCACGTACAGCCAGCAGAAGCGGCGCATGTGACCGTACGTCTAGACCGCTGTCCCTCTTTGAGCTAACAAAATGTAACCGAGAAAGCAAAATGATCATTTGCATTACTTTTATAATTGTCAGAATTGCATTTCTTAGCAGCTACTTACCTTCCTGCACTGGTAGCATGTATGTATTCGGCTCTTTTCGCTTCTACCTTTAGGTCTGCAACAAATTTACAATCATTTTCGCTTCTTGTCATGGTCCGAATATTGACTGGAACCTCATTATTTGTTGTGACGACATTGCTATTAGAATTAGTTGGTGCCCGTGTTATAACATTTGTCATATTACCATGTTGTGTGTTGTTTACGTTTTTTAACAATACACACCTAAAATATGTGTATAAAGTATTGATCTTTATATAGGTGAACTTTAAATATATAACTACACGATACTGTTTATCTATTCTTAATCACTCTATTAAATAGGCTAGTTTTGTACAATGTCAGTTTAAAAATAATATTTTATTTTTTAAACACAAAAGAGGAATAACAAGGATAAAACGGAGAAACTTTATATTCATGTTAATTTCAGGTACAGTACTAGTGGATCCTCTGCATCCCAACTTAATTACATAAAGGAGGAAGTTTTGGTATTTTGTCGGTACATAAAACTAGAGGTTAATTTCTCCCTCGCCATGCTCGTCCGAATTTAAAACATTTCTTTACTAAATCCTTGGTATAATAAATAAAACAAAACTCTAGATATAGGTTTAGTTGCTCGCCGTAACTTCGACATATCAAAGGAATAAATGAAATATGAATTAAATGCCAAGATTCAAAGAAACTGCCATTTGTGATTGAATATTATCTTTTATGTAACCATCTTTAGATCTATCGGATGACCAACGACCATGAGCTTTCAGTAATCTCTCTGAAATACCAAAATTAGCTGCAGTAGAAGCCCCACCACTTCTTAAACTATGCAAACCAAATTTGCTCTTATCTAATCCTATAGATTCCAATGCCACAAGCAAAATCTCTCGTGCCCTGGTGTAAGAAAGTGGAGAATTCTTACTGCACAACTTATGAATGCCTCGAGTTTTTAAAAAACACAATGCGCGGAAAATATACTGATCAGAATCTAACTCAATGTTAGCTAACTGCATATATCTTAATAATCACTTAACAAAACAAAGATTTCCTCCGGTTTTAGAAATAATAACTGTACTACCTCGCCTATAAATATCGGTTTTACTCTTTTCTAAAAGAATAGACATATAACTAACAAAAAAGGTAATATGTTTTGCCTTTATAGCAGCTAATTCACTGTATCTTAGGAAACCTGAAAAACCTAATAAACATAACACGCATATTCTCAAACTAGACAAATGATTCTCTATACCATATTTAGAAATAATCATCTGTAAAATTTCTGGTGTGACTGGTTCTTTTTAATTTATGGGCTTACTTAAAATTCTTTTACCACCCTCGACAATCAAGGAAAGAAATTCATCTGAACAAGGATTGTCCTTAAAGTTCTTATCATGATGCCATTTAATAGAATAATAATTAGCCTCCAAAACTGACACACTAATTCCTTGCTGAATGAGTCCACCAATATAAAGCAAAATAGTAGTAGATGTAGCTGGTGAATACTGTAGTCCGAACAAAACACACCATTTCCGAAATTTTTCAAAATAAATACGATATTTATTATTAGTAGACTTGGCTTTAGATGATTCTATAATAGACGGTAACACTTCAATCACACTGGCTAATCTTGGATTATTGGCATAATCTTCAAACTGTTTCCATTGAGACTATAAATAGAAAAAAGAATAAATGAAAATCAAAATTTTTGAATGATATCTGTATACATAAATTTAACTATACAACATTCCATGGTGCACTTTGCAACCAATCACATCGCTCCCAGCGACCTAATAAATAATGTTCATACATTATAATAAATAATGTTCATACATTACAACATTCCATGGTGCAACTTTGCAACCAATCACGTCGCTCCCAGCGACCTAATAAATAATGTTCATACATTACAACCTTCCATGGTGCAACTTTGCAATCAATTACGTCGCTCCCAGCGATCTAACGGTAACAAATAATGTTCATACATAAAATTTCACACTCATTTGTAATTCATACATTTCATAAAAATAAACATTAGCTAAAATCAACTAACAGTACCAACACGGGACTGTTAAATGGCTGTTTTGCAAAAATACTGTTGTCATGTGATCCAGCCACAAAAAAGTTTTTTGGATTTTTATATTCTCTAAAATCCTTTACAAATTTTTGATAAGTGTCAGTAAAACGATCTACAATTCTAGGCCAAAAAATGGCAGACTTCCATTTCGGTACTACTAAAACACCTTTGGCTTTGCACATCTGCATATGATTGATTGCCCGAGTAATTAAATTAACAGGAGGAACTACCCAATTATTAAATTTTGACCAATCATATGCAAATGCATCTACACCTGATGTACCTGGAGTAAAACAATTTGAAAAGAATACAGCTAATTTCTTATTTTTGTCGTCTGCAAAAGTATCACAAGTAAATGGACCCCATAAAGAATTAAAAAAATTGAAAATATTTTGTGAAACACCCCAGTCATCGAAATCATATATTTTACTAAGCGCATCTGCGCAAGTATTTTCATTCCTAGGTATCCATTCTACTTCTAATACTATATTGTTGTTTAAACATATGTGAAAAATATCTAATGCTATAACTTGTAAGTCTAATTTCATGCTACCTTTCTGTACAATTTTAACAACATTCTGATTGTCTGTATAAAATTTAATAAGTTTTCCGCATAACATTAATTGTAATGATTCTAATATATTTTTGACAGCTTTTAATTCTCTCCAAGTAGAACTCTTAATTCTGTCTTCCTTATCCCACATAAAATGTACAATATGGTTATCACCTACAGTAAAACCTGCGCCAGCATATTCACGAGCGTCTGAATATATAATTCGTTCAGGTAATCTAAACATCGGAGTTATACATTTAAAATGTAATTTTTCACACTGAAAATACCAAAATCTGAGTTCTTGTAAAATGTCGTCATTTAAATGTATAAAAGAATCCCAATATATCCTAGTGTTAATCATCATATGCAAATGTCTAGTCATAATTTGACAAATAGAACCCAATGCTGGTTTCATGGATATAATTTTACCACATACTTTAGCTAAATTTCTACAAGTTGGTCTAATCGTACCTTCTAATAATGGAGAAATGCACAATTTCAAACCCTGAAATTTTTTATTTGGTATTTCTAATGTACTATTATATAAATTCCAAATAAATCCCAACCATTCAATACTCTGTTGTGGTGTCCACACGCTTTTAATTTCATTAGCAACAAAACCAGATTTTTTCAAATCAGCACGAATCTGATTAGCCATTTTTGTACATGTATCAAAATCAATAGCTAAACCAAAACCATCGTCTAAATAAACTATGATGGGATAACCCATAGATCTCCAATGTTTAACTAAAACTCTAACTGTCTTAGTGAAAATATGACCAGCTGATGATAGGCCGAATGGTAAAACAGAAAAAGTATAATATCTGATTTTGTTGCCAAATTTCCATGAAAAGCCTAAATATTTTTGGTGATCATCATGTATATCAATATGGTGATATCCCGACCGAAAATCAAATTTATACCCATATTCAGCGTTAACTGCATAATTTAATGCTTCATTAACACCCTCAAATTTCACCTTTTGTTTGTCAACATATTTATTAACATGACGTAAATCAAGTACTAATCTCATTTTACCTGAACTTTGTACAGATACCGTTAAAGGGTTCACAACAAAAGGTGGACATGTGACTTCTTTAATACAATGTGAGTCAAGTAATTCGAATATGGATTTTTCGACAAAATCTGAATATTCAATAGCAGACATATTATTTCGTAAAAATGCCAGATTCGGTTCACTAACAAAAGGTATTCTATATCCTAAATTTATAGTATTAATAATAAAATCATTTGCGCATAAAACATTTTTCCAGAACTCAACATTTCTTCTTAAATTGCCTTTGACATTAATAAGTGTTTTTCCCGATTCTGTCTCATAATTGTTAATAATATCAAAACTATACTCAACTTAATTAATAACTGATGACTGTGAAGAATTCACCTCATGTTGATTTTGGCAACTGTTCTTTTGGTGAGCTGACTGTTGCAGATGGGGCTCCTTTGAATGGACAGGCTCTTGCGAAGTGACCAGGTTGGTTGCAGTAATAGCACACTGCTGATTGGAAATTGCTGTTTGGTTTACCACTGTTCCCGTCATTGGCGTTGAATTGGCTAAAGCCACGAAAAAATTCTTTGGTGTTGAATTTTGTACCGTTGTTGTCTGCACGGCTATAACCATTTGTTGATTTTTCCACCGGACGATCATATGGTTTGTAATTCCTTCTCCTTGAATTAGCTCTGGTGATCGCGGATCGTAAGTTGGCGACATCGTCCTTATCATTAGCCAAAGGACTATCCAAATACTCATTAACAGTATCCCACCCATGCTTATCGGCAATTTTAAGAATTTTGTTGCGTTTTCTTAATGTCTCTTTCTCTTCTGAAATAAGGCGTGATGCGGCGTCCAAAGAATTAAACTTAACAAAACTGTCAATTTTGGACAATTTTTCCGAACGTTCAATATTAAAAATGTGTTGAATGCGGTTACCTTCCTTCTTGAATTTAAAATCTGTTGCATCTACTCCAGTAGCTTTCTCCGACTTCTCGTTCGCAAAACGGCTCTCAAAATGTTGAATAATGCTGTTCTTTTGTTGTTCTAACGCATTACTCAATACGGTAAAGAAGAATGACACAGCACCGTCTGTCGATAAATCAGTAATAACACCACTGGATTCTGTAGGATCTCTCACATCTAGATCTGGATCGGAGTTTGACATAACGTAGTCAGGAATAAACTGCAAAAACTGTCGTAGTTACTGTGAGCGAGCACTTTCGATAAATGACACCCGCAAATTTTCTTTAAATAATATAACGGGACCCCACTTTTTAAACCGCCAAAGTATTTCACGAGCATATTTTACCTATCTATATTTATAACCAAAACAAGAACTTGTTATACAACTACTCTCACTAACCAACCTTGAACTTATAAATAGTATCACAGGGGAAAACCCCAAGTCTCAACGAAAAGAAATTTAATTCTCACGAGCCTGTGTTGTGACTGCGTACTTTTACATCCCACACAACTATATGGGTGGCCAACTTCGGTCAGGTCGGAAAAAAAGACCAAAGTGATCATATCTAATAGTACATTTCCCAGTCACCCTTTACCAAATTATTTCATAAAATAAAATTAAAAAAAGGCTACAATGTAGAAAGTTTTGCTGTACCTGTTAAGTTAAAACTTTACTTAACATTATACATTGTATTACAATATATGCATACTTATGAGAACTCATAAGATCGTACATTCTCTTGATACTTTTTACCTATAATTATTTGGCATTGCACAAGTGCATGCGTTTTATTACGTCTATACCTAAAACCGATGAATATATGTGAGCCAAAATTTGTTCCTGTGAAAAGAGTTCCAATGGAACTAATTTCAGCAGGAAATATGTTCTGGGAGAACTTATTTCACAGACAATTTCTATATAACTTGTTCCATCTCTATGAAACAAGTTCCACACTTTACCTGGTGAAAAAAGTTCTGGGTTGGTAAAATTTGTTCCTTACCTAGTGAAATAAGTTCCATGTTTGTAAGATTTGTTCCTTACCTGGTGAAATAAGTTCTGGATTTGTGAGATTTGTTCCTCACCTTGTAAAATAAGTTCCTTGTCTGTGAAATATGTTCCACTGGTTAAACAAGTTATCTTATATACTGAGCAATTGTCATCAGTTAGTTTAAAGTCATTATAAAAAGCATGTATTATATTGATAATGTAATAAATAGAAAGTGTAAACATCCAATTTGGATCATGTGGAGTAAAGCAAAAGTTTAATAACATACTCAACTAATAATACTAACAAGAGCTGTCAAAATGACAGTAAACCGGATTCTTTAACATTTATTTGTGTTCTGGCATTTATCAATATTACAAGGACCAAAACTCCTAATAGGTAAAATTTATAATTATCAATATCAAACTTGACTTCCATGTTGTCAACAATAACAACATATAAACTAGATAGAAAATGACACTCTAGCAGGACAAACAACCGTAACTCCTGAACGGTAAAAGTCAAAATCGTCATTATTGAACTTGACCTCCATTTAGTGGTCAGTAACAACATATTAAAATTTTAAAAGGTTTGGTTGACTGGTTCATGAGTAAATACGGAAGCGTATTAGCGCCACACATTTTTTTTTAATTTTTCTTCCAATGTTTGCGTTAAAACAAATGTCACGCCGAAACAATTTTTTTGTTACAAATATACTAACTAATACTTAAGATACATAATGTACCTCCTAGTTGTTATTCACTTTGACATAACTATCAGTTACTTCAATTACTCCTTTGTCGGTATTTTATGTATATGGTTTATGTGCCTACATTTTGAGTTGGGCTAATTGCAACTGTACAGGTTTATTTTTATCGTTTTGTGCTGTTACGCGAGTGTCCCTTGTTGAGGAGAGCCGGGGTTGGGGACTAATCCCGCCGCATTTTTTTGTTTTTATTTGTCCAAGGTCAGGAGCCTTTAATAAATTGGTTATATACATGTAGTCCTGTCATATTTTTTTCTTCTATAATACATAATTTTTAAGTTACCAATATATAACCGTTAGTTTCCTCGTTTTAATTATTTCACATTTTTTTTATATCGCTGCCCTTTTTAGCAGACTATATGGAATAGGTTTTCCTCTATGTGAAATATTGCAAATAGGACTATAATTAGTATTTTATAAATACACTCACTTCATTTAAACTTAGGTATGAAGTTGTCTCACTGGCCATCACATCACATCTACAAAGCTTTATATGTAAAAAAAATTAACTAAAATAAAGCAATTGGAATGCCATGTAAGTCATTCGGCAAACTAAGTCCAACGAGCTCCTATGCCTGCTTTCGTCTAGGCGAATTTGGACCAACATCGGCATTTAGAAGAGCCTTAAATTGTGAAAAGTAAGTCAATAAAGTAAAATAACAAACATATTCATCTCTGATTTTTTTCTACCATTAGACTGTTGCATCAACATCAACCATTAAGCAGTGACATTAAAAATTTGAGTATATTGATGCTGTTGCCATAATTGGTGGATATTGCTATTTCATACATCATTCAGTAACGTCTTTGCTTTGAATAAAACGTAGCTTGCATGCACCATTATCAATTTTAATACATATAAAAGCAATATTGATATTAAAAAATCACAAGTTTACAAAAAACATATTTATATTGAAATTATTCAATTAAAATATAATACAATCTATCAAATATCATAGATAAACTAAATATGTGATCTAAGCTCAAATTTGCATAACCCTAACAAATATGTACATATAAAAAGTTAACAATACAAAATATTTAAGTTTTGGAGGATATGCTGAAATTAAGCCTGATAGTTCGGACAAGGTGGTCAATAGATAGTTCACGGTGCAAAGAATTCTAATCAGGACGATGCTAGGGGCAGTCTTAAACTTGCAGTACAATTTGAGCTTGGTTTATTTTGCCCCGTGTTGATTCCTCACTGTGACGTTGAGATGAAAAATAGCAATAAAAGCGATGTTCCGTGGCTGTTTGTGTGTTTCGCTGTGCGTGTTCTATTTTTATATCATGATTGGAAACCCCACATATCTTTTGTGTTTTTATTTTGTTTGAGAGTACCAAACTGTCAGTATATAGGGCTAATGTCATATTTTTAAAATGGCTTCAAACAAGCCATTTTTTTCATTTGCAATTGGTATAAAATATGATAAAAAAATAAAAATATTTCTCTCTTTCCATGCTTGCGAATATAAATTTTAACTCGTAAACTTAAAATCTGATATAATGTCACCAACATTTACAGCGCCTTGTGGTCTTTGTAACACCAGTCCACAACTTATCACGTAACTGCTTACTCATCATAATATAAACTGTAAAGTTCAGGGAGAATCCAATAATCAAAATGAGGTCGTTATATCTCTTGATTATACCCTTATTTCTCAAATCAGAACGTGTGTATATGGAAGGATTGAAATACATGAGCATGTTGATAAAAAAAGTTACTATAAGCGGTAACTCTGATAACAAACATACAATACAAATTAACACAACTGTTATAGCTGAAATTTGGGTTCTTCTCTGAAGAACAGCACTATCGGTCCACGGTAGTTTTCTTCTCAATACCGTTAACTTGCATATTATATATATTGTACAAAAAGATACAATCAAACATGCTAGCAGAATGCATACGTTAAATGAAGTAAGATGATGCATTAATAATTTATGATCAATATTGTCATTTCGTATGCAACATCTGCCGTGGAAATTTTTAAACTTAGATGCACCATCATAGAAAACCCGAGAATATATGCAAATGGCAATGGCAAACGTTAAAACAGAACAAACGATACTGACTCTGTTATTAAGATGTATTTTGGTCCAGATTGGAAATAATAGAGCTGCAGTTTTCTGGAGACACAACAGTAAGGTTATTAGGATTGACGTAACATGGAAAGCATATCTAAAGGCAACAAAAAGATCAAGAATAAAACATTCTGGAAATTCTAAAATAAATAACCAGGAATATCCATTTCGATTATACCTGCGGTTATCATATTTTTGATTGGCGATAAATATCGGAACGGTCATAAGGAGTGCAGCAGTTGTATCAGATACTGCCAAAGCTGACAGAAGAATGGTGACGGGTGTTCTGTTGTCTTTTTGTAAAAATATCAAAAGAACAAAGGTATTCACAACTGTCACTTCCACTGCTATTGCTAACTGCACATACGTTGTTGTTGTATCTGGTATCGCAAATATCATATCATTGTACTCTAGTGCTTACATGCATGCTTAATATTGCAAGTGGATTAACGTTAATATACTACTAACTGTTCTATCCACATTCTTACTGCACAGGTGTAATTATTCGCATAGACGAAGAAATAAGCAATAATCGTTGCAAAAAGAGGTGAGTATGTGTACCTATTTTGAATTACATGATAAATGAAAAAAAATATGGATATGGTACTGTCATTTCTAGTGTTGTCAACGGTTAATCGTCGGAAGGACCGAGTATCGAATACCAAAATCTCCAACTGGTTAACCGGACTTTTTTCAATTTTGATAGCTTTGATATAAATATGTATTGAAATCATTGAAAAAATTTGTATTCAACACACTTAATATTTTCAAATTAAACACCCACATTATGTTTGTAACATCAAGAGAAAATGAAGGAATCATCGGTTTCAAAAATTGTCAAGAAGTTTGTTTATCTTTTCAATCTGAAGTTATTACACACACCATAGCAGATACGATAGTATTACATTATTAGTAGTCAAACTTCGCCAGGAATCCTATCAAACAATACCACAGGACAAACATCAATTTATCGTAATATTAAAAAAGTACATGTGTAGCGTACTATAGATAAGGTCTTCAAACATCAACCTAAACTATCGATTAACCAGTTAATCGGTCGAATGATTATCCAAGTAACCGGTTAGTCAAAACTGTTCGATTTGACAACACTAGGCATTTTTGTATATGATATGTTATTTTATCAATAATACAATATAAAACGTCATTATGATGAAAATCATATAAGGTGAAAAGCTTAATAGTTTTAAAAACGTTATAAGTAACTACGTGCTTTACTCATAAGAGCGGTGCTGTCTGTTGTAATGTTCGGTAGAGGAGGAAATATAAAAAGAGGCTAATTTCTAAAGTTTTAGAATGCACTGTACAATCTGAGCTTCCCATGCGTTTAAGTTATCTCATTTAAACTTTGAAATTTTCTCTGAAAGCGTTTAAACTTTCATCATTTACAATGTTTTTTTTATTGTACGATGGAGCCTTTAAAAATCTATTCAATGAGTATCTATATACACTGCAGTGAATTTGTGTTATAGCGATTTCCAACAGCTTTACGAAGATCAAAAAAAAAAAAACTAACACTTTATCTAATTTTAATTTGTCATAATGTTCGAATCCTGGGTCCATTTTCTTTACTTTTAAATACTCCCGAAAAACAGTGGCCGCTGCTATATTCTTGTTATTGTTTTATCAGCGCTCATTTGCAAACATTTTTGTTCGATTTATTCGTCATTTTGATAAAAAAATCCTCATTTACCAGACTCTATCTTTTGTTGGTATAAGAACACATCAACTATGCGCTACATGTAAAATCAATAGCTTATCAGTTTGCACGATAAGTGAGCGGGGCATACATATTAAGAGTGAGGATCAATCATGCCGTCAGTAGGTGGAGTGAACATGTGAATTTTGCCTAGTGAAATCTAGGACATTTATGTGTAAAGCGTTTCATTGATTAGATACCCACAACGGTTAGCATAACCGCATAAATATGTAATCATGCTTTTCCAAACTAGCATGATTATTTAGTCGAAATAATCCTGTTAGTTGGTTCAAAGCGTGATACTATTTTCTTTATAGTTTTTGTCCGTTTTCATTGTCAAGATAATACATAGTGTGATTTAAAAAAAAAAATGCTTATTCTTGTTCACCTTTCCTGTTACTGTTTTTTTCCAAATCAGATAGTGCCTCCTTCTGGTCTTTCACTCTCATTTCGGTCATACTGTCTTCTTCTTCATCTTCTTTTCTTCTTCATCTTCTTTCTTCTTGTTCTTTTTGTTTCCTTCTTGTTCTTTCTTCTTTTGTTTTTTCATCTTTTCTTCTTCTTTCTTCTTCTTCTTCTTCTTCTTTTCTTCTTCTTCTTCTTCTTCTTCTTTCTTCTTCTTTTTTTACTTCTTCTACTTTTACTTCTTCATCTTCATCTTCATCTTCACCTTCATCTTCACCTCCATCTTCACCTTCATCTTCACCTTCATCTTCACCTCCATCTTCATCTTCATCTTCACCTTCATCTTCACCTCCATCTTCATCTTCATCTTCACCTCCATCTTCACCTTCATCTTCACCTTCATCTTCACCTCCATCTTCACCTTCATCTTCACCTTCATCTTCACCTCCATCTTCACCTTCATCTTCACCTTCATCTTCACCTCCATCTTCATCTTCATCTTCACCTCCATCTTCATCTTCATTTTCACCTTCATCTTCACCTTCATCTTCACCTCCATCTTCACCTTCATCTTCACCTTCATCTTCACCTCCATCTTCATCTTCACCTTCATCTTCACCTCCATCTTCATCTTCATATTCATCTTCATATTCAGCTCCATCTTCATCTTCATCTTCATCTTCAGCTCCATCTTCATCTTCATCTTCTTTCTTCTCTTTTGAATTTTGGATTGTGTTTGCTGCTCTCTTCCTTTTCTCTGCTGCTCTTTGTGTTTGTACCTGTACTTTCTTAGCCGTCTGTTAAAATAATTGCAAAAGAAACTTTAAAAAAACAATGAATTATATAAGCGTTAATTTTGTCAATTGTCCCTATCGTTGTAAGTCTGATTCCAGCTCTTATGTTTGAATGTCCCTTTGGTTAATATTTTCGCCTCTTTTGTAAAGAAACATTCTTCTCCGATTAGAAACATACGAATTCCTACTTTGGATGGGTTACACATAGAATATTGAAAGCAGCGAACATGCGCAGTAGACTTTTAGATAAAACTATGTCGTAGAACTGCTGACAAAAAAGAATTGAACGAGGCTATTCATCAAGTTACACTGTGGGGAACTTAAAGTTGGCGGACTAGGGTCATACAAATACGTTAGATTCCTGTAAATAAACTCATCATATATTCCAGTATTGCATTTTTTTTTTATAATATGATAGTATGAATTCATTTTAGTTTGCTAAAGAAGCAAAAATAGGTATAAATTTGTATTATATATTCCATGACATAATGTGCTTTTTCCTTTACATAATTGCCATTATTATGATGTACACACACCTTTATATAATTTGCACATATCTTTATATGTTGTACAAATATCCTTATACGATGTACAAATATCCTTTTATGATGTGCAAATATCATTATATGATGTACAAACATCATTATTTGATGTTATGAAATATATATTATGTGCGTATATATATATTTTTGATTTTCAAATATACTCATATGATGTGCAAATATACTTATGATGTGCAAATGTACCTATATGATGTACAAACATTCTTATTTGATGTGCAAACATTCTTATTTGATGTGCAAACATTCTTATATGATGTGCAAATGTACTTGTATTAAATGCAAAGATCCTGATATGATGTGCAAATATACTTATATAATGTGCAAATATATTTATATGAAGTGTACACATCTTTATAGTATGTGCATACATCTTTATAGTATGTAAATACATATTTAATGATGTGGTTGTGTCATTGTATTATTTGCTTGTCATCTTACATGATGTGTTTTGGTTTACTTCATTATATGATCATAACTGATTCCGATCTGCTTCTGTTAACTATAAACCCTGCTATAATATGCCTCTATCGCTATCGAAAGTTCAATTTATAGGAAAATAAGATAATGCAATTCAACAAAATCAATGTTTCAAACATTTCTGTGGAAGATTCAGATCAATTAATACAGGAGGTTGTTGACGAAAAAAATACAAAACAAGTTTTGTGGCCCTTTTATTGCTTGCTACTCAGTTAAAGAAAAGGCTCCATGTTGAAGGTCGTACTTCGACCTATAGTTGTTTACTCTGATTGATTGATTGATTGATGGTTGCTTAACGTTCAGTGGCAAATATTTCATGCATATTCAGGACGAGAAGTTCACAATAAATATAATAGGTAGTTTGATCCAATAGAGGCCATCTGGCCTGATGGTCGGGGAAATTTGGACTGCCACTGGAAAATGACGGTTTATTGAATAGGGACAGAAATTTTGCCTTGCAACAGGCCACCTACGGACCCCTCAAAGAATTATTGCAAGGGTTCTTAACGTACAAAGAGCGTGGCACTCTCCTTACACGAGGCATCGGATTTAACGTCCCCATCTGAACGGACGTGACTGCGAACTTGATACATCCCGCACAGCCAAACGGATGCCCCACTTAGGCAAGCGTTTTACTGCCAGTCGGGAGAAGACCAAGTGACCATATTTCTATACCCCAGTCACCCTTGGGGTGGTTGTTTACTCTGAAAAATTTAACTTGGATGAAGAGTTGTCTCATTGGCTTTCATACCACATCTTCTTATTTCTTTTCATTGCAAAAGATACCATTGAACTTACAGTTAGTTTTAAAAATATTTCATAACAATAGCTTATTTTATCTACTAGTGCATAATACGGCGAGATGGTTCGTTTTATTAAATATTATTTAATAATATAAATGGTCAACTTTATGTAGTATTGAATGTGTACAGTGTTGTTAAATCAAGTATATCATATAATCTATACTACTGAAGGAAATGACCGATTTCATTGAGCCACAAATCCTCTAAAACCATACAAAGTCAGAAAGTTTGTGATATACCGTATACATGTAGTGTTTTGCACTTCCTATATTTATCAATGAAACATCCTTTTTCCCACAGAAAACGTCAATATTTTGAGAAAATGTCTGAATTCAGAGACCGCATCCTTATTCGACGTACTGCCTGCGAAATACGAAATGACCAGAAGGGTCAACGGTTTTTGATACATGTATATTAGGGGTTTATTCGTGTGGAAGTGTTTTACATTTTATTTTGCGTACGATTAGATGGGATTTTTGTTTATTGTGGTACTCATTTTGATCCTTTTCGGTAATTTCAACGGATTTTTAGGTCGCTCACTTGGTAATTGAGTTGAAAATTAAAACAAAAAACAGATTATCACACTTTGGCATACTTTCCAATTTCGGGTATTTCATATTTTTATTTTCCAACCGTGATGAGTTGGCTTACGCCCATCTTTTGCATTATGTTTCTCACGTTCGTCTCATTAAAGAAATAGAATTAAATGCATTTATTCGAGCCGACCAGCTTTTGGTCTTATCCCTTAGTTGCTCGTGATTAGATTGGAAGCAGAAAATATCAGTTTTAATGTCTTTGATTTTGACCCAGCCGGGGTTAGAACCCACGAACTCCCTCACTCGAAGCGAACATGCTACCACGAAAGCACCACCACTAGGCATGTAGTAACCCTTAATTTAAAAGGTTGTGTTGGAAGACGCTCATATATTTACACCTCTTGTCTCAAGTAAACAAGGTTAATGTATCGACCGATGAATTTATTTTGAAGGGAAGGGAATTTGTTTATGTTAATGTTTGATTCCAAATTATTTTGTCTATTTCAGAAGGGAGGCAAAATAGCTTGCTTTCGTTAAAATTATTTTTTTATCAATGTCGAACAAAGCTTATACCAACACTAGGGTCAGTATCTTACACATTTGATTAATATATAATGTACAGATCATCTATCTAACCTTTGGTTGCAAGAATCTGATAACACTTCATTTTACTTTCTCTCCAGGTAAATATTACATCAGCCATTAAAATTTCAGCCTTCATATGTTTAAAGGTGTGGATAAATCCGTCAAAATCAGAGAATCCCAATGGTCTTTAATTGAGCATTTTCAGATTGGCGTAAGCAAATCTTGATCACACAATATCTAAAATCCAACCAGATTGGTGTCTAATTGAACTTTAATGTTTACTGAGGCCTGTTGTTCTCTTACAGATAGAGAGTTGTGTTTTGAGTTTTTAAATTAAAGATATACGACAGCGGCTTTTAATATTTTGCGTTTATCATGGAAACTATAATAGATTTAAAAGAAAAAAGATAAAGCAATGTGTCTGAATATACTCTATACTATATTAAAGGGCCTTTTGGGGCAATTTTGGCTCTTCAGAGTGTTTTTAAATTTTTTATTGGCTTTAATCTTAATAACTTATCTGAAGAGAAACCTTTCCTTGCAAAATGGTATAGACAATAACATATTAAATAAAAGTACTGAAATACTGAAATCGGATGACCGCAAGATCTTGTACTTCGAAAAAAATATTTGTAAAGGCTAATGTACAGATATATATTTTTTTCAGAGACAAGTGCGTACGTGGATAATGAATAAATGACAGGGAATTCAACCTGTTCTTTATAATGTCTGATTTAAAGATCGATCACCAGAAGAACACGAAACTTACGTAAGTAGAAATTTATTTGGCAACAATACATTGGGAAGCCATCACGGTCATCATGATGTAAAAATAAATAAATAATAATTATGTCATTTTTCCTTCATTGAGGATAGGGACGTATGAGGAAACACTGGAATTTCAAAGTTTACACCTTGAAGAAGGAAATACAATCAATATCCCTCTTTCCAAAGACATAAAACTTTCAAACCCCCTCCACCTCCCCCCCCCCCCCAAAAAAAAGTCACCTTTTACATACAATTACAATTACACACAAACACACATTTTCATTAATGTTGTCCTTAATAAGTTATCATTTAAAAAAAAAATGATTAAGTAGTGGATCAAGAACCTCAAGTGTGAAAGTGGTTCGTGACTTCAGTGAACTTAATTTAGATTTGCCGTTAATGGTCTCTGTAATATTCATCACACCTTCATTCAATATTAGCGTGAATAATAAAACATTATCTGCCAGAAACACATGTTGAAACTACGGATACAGGTTTTAACAATTGAGGCGAGCGAAAGGAGTCGTTATAATTGATGCCTTCGGATGACGAAGACATTGCCATTATATGGCGGCAAAATTATATAAAATTTAATGCCACCTTTCCATTCCAGAAATGAAAAAAAACGAAAGGCACCGTTTTTTCTTTATATCCCCCTTTTTGGTGTTACAAATGACCGATTCCTTATAAGAGCCATAATCCTTTCAAAATCCGAGTTTTTCCCATTCTTTTGTGTTCATCTTGAGAATATTTAAAGAGAAACTCTAACAGCTGAAATGATCAGCATGGCATAATTCACATAAATAAACATATTAGAAATTCGTGTATTTACTTTAAAAAAAAAAGTCTACGTTAAGTATACAGAAATTGACAAATATAGTGCCTTCTCTTGTTAAAATGAGCATAGAGCATGACATAAAAGTATTCTTTCTAAAATTCGATAACTTTAACCTTGTGTCCATTAATTATTGTAGACTCCGTATGTTCATTATTGTAGACCTGTAAAATAAAACAAAACTTTGCAATTTATATAAATTTTGACAATTTCCTAACAATATCAGATGTGATTCTTTTGCATCTTTCAACGATGTTCTAACAAGCCAAGGGTTACATGTAACTCTTTTTAAATATCAACCATTTTCAAAACGATATCTTCAGATTTGATCTCTGATTAATAGTTACTCCGCAGAAGAAGATCGGAATCCATTATGAAGTTGACAGTAATCATTATAATGATAACCATGTTCATTGACCATAAAGACGATGAAAGCACATCATATAATGACGTTCGACATCACATAATGAAGTAAACCAAACCATTATATAACATTACCAAACACATTATATAAGATTACAAGCACATAGTATAATGATCCAATCACATCATATGAAAATATTTGCACATAATATAAGGGAAACTGCACATAATATAAGTATAATACACATCATATAAGTATATGTACACATCATATAATAATATGTACACATCATAGAAGTATATGTACACATCATATAAGTATATGTACACATCATAGAAGTATATGTACACATCATATAAGTTTATGTACACATCATATAAGTATATGTACACATCATATAAGTATATGTACACATCATAGAAGTATATTTGCGTATTATTTAAATATCTTTGCACATACTATTATTGGACTATAAGTACATATGCACGTCATACAATAATATTTGCACATCATATAAGTATATGTACACATCATATAGGTATAATTGCACATCATATGAATATCTTTGCACATACTTTAAGTACATGTGCACATCATATGAGGATATTTGTACATCATATAAGGATATTTGCACATCATATTATGATGTTTACACATCTTATAAAGGTGTTTGCACATCATATGATGACATGTGCACATCATATAAAGGTAAATACACGTCATGCAATGAAAATTGACATAACAAGAGAGTATTGGCGTTCCATTTAAAGAGGTTAACAGAGGGGCGAAAGATACCAGATTGACATTAAATCTTATAGTTCGAAATTAAACTGACAACATCAGGTTGAATCAGGAAAATTGAAAAGTAAGTTGCGATTGTTTTCTAATTAGTTATAAATGTACCAGTCTTATAATAAGTTATTATCAAAGTGAAAATAACATCTCAACGATACTTTGCACATTGTAAGTGACAAAAATGTCCTAAGCTAAACATTTCTTTGGAATCCTTTTCTCAACATGTTTCATGTTGTTATTTTGAAATAATGGTAATTTAAAAAATTATCAAGATGATAGGACTTAATCAATTTTATTTTTCTATCGAACGGATTTTTTCTATGCTTATGCTTCACAGTAAATATATTTAGTACTTACGTTGGTAGACAATTTAAAGGCAACATACACCAATCCAGCAAACGGATTTTTAGCTTTGAAACCAGAGTCAAAAGACATATTTGCTAGGCGTGTGTCGTTTGCAATAAAACAAAAATTTTGAATTAAGCGTTGTTCTAAAGCTATGGCGTACACGTCGGGTTTCATGGTCATTGGATTGGGTGGAATAACGGTTCTAGGTGTAACACAAAGAACAATAAGACCATCATAGTTTTCATCTGCATAGAAATGTGTCCATCTGCGATTTACACCATCGTCGAGCCTCCATGTGTTTGGATTCCTTACGGCAAAGCGTGTATTTGTCGCTCTTCGAACATACGATTTTCCGATAGTAAATTTATCTACGTAGTTCGGCTCCATTTGCTCATTTATGTCATTTATTATTTGATTAATTTGTAACTCTAATTCCATAGTTGCATCCACGAATGATTTATTGGTCAGATCTATAAGTCCATTTATGTTCAAACAATATCCTATCTCTTTACCTCTGATAACATCTTCATATGCATAGCCAAACCGTGCTTTCCCAGCTAAATCGTTCATTTTTGAAAACTGAAATCTGAAATTTAAAAGAGAGAAAAATCGTTGGTGTCTAGACTGTTTTGAAATAACATGAATAAGATAACTGTATAAAATACAGTAATGTAATTTAAGAATAACTGCACATTAATGATCAATGATAATAAATAGAAGTCGTTGTTTTGTGTTTTGAATATTTTATTGTGATTGATTACTATTTAGTTAAGACACAATCTGTGAAACATGCATCTTAATGAAAATAAACATTTCCTTTAATCCTCCTAAATATGTTATCTTTAATTTATAAGAACTTACTCTTTTCGGTGAAAGTTGACCTATGAATGATATGTACATTCAATTTTGTTGTTGTTGTCATATGGTTCTTCAACTGTTTTTGTGCTTATACATCATGTATATTATTGACTTTCAAATACATGGCTTTATGATATACTCATGCGTTTTTAGTCGAATTATGATAAACGTATTACATAAACCCGTAAGTAACCAGATTATTTTGAATTCATTAAGGGGTGGATTGAACACAAAAATGTTTAACATATTTTGGAAAAAAGACAAGGGGTAAGAATAATTGAACCTCTAACAGTATCTTTGTCCTAAAGTCAATTGTAAACAAAGGAGGGGCGAATGATACCAGAGAGACAGTCAATGAATATCTTCATGAAAACAAAAATAAGATAGTTGATTGATAAATAAACCTTTGGAACTCTTTTGACTGCTTATGGAAAACAGCCCTACTGTAACAACCTAAGAGTTAGAAAACACATTATACCATATTTAAACAACAAGATATCAATCAGCCGTGACCGTGCAAAATAAGCAGTCAGAATCTTTTGAAATATCAAGAAGGATGCAATCGGATATTCTTTGAGGCGGCCTTTTTTTAATCCTTTGAATAATGGTATTGAAGGTATACTCTTATTAGATGTGATGCCAAAATTGGGTCCGCCTATAAGTCTTTGTTAACAATTGTCAAGAATTGTTCAGCCATAACGTTGTCTGTTCAATTTCGATCGATGAGTTTGGATGTCTATCTGGTTTCTTCCGCCGCTCTTTAAATCCATTGCACGAAAAAATGCTCTAATAATCACTGTTTTCTGTTATAACTCAACAACAAAAATCGCGAAAATCACACTTGACCTTTATTAAGAAACATAAAACAACATATATCAATTTAGGCGCTATCCAGTTGTTCCTTAGAGATCACCAGGCAGTATCACAGTTTTATTCTTTTAAGTACTTTTGGTTTATTTTCAAGGCCAAAAACAATATTTGAAAATAATCAGCTGTATAATAACCTGTTTATATTTTATCCTAATTGATTTATACATGTATTGTGTACATTCATAACTTGTACGACTTTGCCCCCCGCAGAGCTAAAGAAAAACAGTACATTAACGGGTGTTACACGGACTCTTTTTAGACGATACACGGACTCTTTTTAGTTGTTACACGGACACTTTTTATGAATAGAATCACTCGTGCATGATAAGTGAGTTCATGGGCACTTTAACTTTCAATTAGATTTGAACTTTTTGATTCACCGACTTATTTCCTGTCTTCTTATTGAACAAAATATTTACGTTAGCATCAATATCTTTTTTCCAGTAAAATACTATTCATATCAGTACACTAAGGGTTTAGACATTTAAATTCAAAAAGGTGGAAGGGGGGGGGGGGGTATGGTTTCTCCTAAAAAAGATATTTTGATCCCAAATTTTACGAGAAAAAAATTATTATGGTCAACAATGGTCAAGCAGATGACAAATTAATGTTTTGCATGATTCCTGATTTTCCGAATACCGTAAATACTGCTAATTTAAGCAAAAACATTTTGGTGGTAGCTTTGAAAAGTATATAGTTAATATACTCAAAAAAGAACATACCGCCCCTGGGCCCTTCATGAAGCAAAATATTCGGTCAATAAATGTTTTCTTCAATATATGGACATGAATAGTATTTTGGACAACACTGAGAGTAAAGATATGATGATAATGACGTGTATATTTCAATAAAAATAAGACAGGAAATAAATAAATAAAAATCAAATCTTATCAAAAGATAAAATCCCTATCAACTCACCAATGCACGATTGATCCTATAAACAAAAAGTGTTAATGTAATACACGTCCAAATAAGCAGCAAATCTAGAAGAAAATCATTCAACTTATGTCATCAACTTTTGGGCGGTAATTTAAGCTGCGATTGGATCATAATGTAACACGTGTTTAATCTCGATCAAAACACGCAGATCTAGAGACGAGCATGAATTAAAAAAAAAATTAAAGTATATGCCTGAATTTATATAATATTTAGACAAAATCCATTTTTTTTATAAATTTATACATTTCATTCACTTATGAAGTAAGAAATTCATTCTTTTGATATATTTATATTGTTATCGAATTTATATTAGTGGCGGGTCCAGGTCCAAATCCAGGACAAATAAGAGAGGGGGGGCAACTTTATGTCTCCATTTAAATGCATTAATCATAAAAAAGGGTTGTTCCAACCCCCGGGAACCCCCACCACTGAATGTTAAATTCGTGTATTTGGCAACAAACGAGCGATTTTTACGATTTGATTAAGGGGGATGGAGGGGGGGATGTCATGAATGGCACATTCTGCATTTTTTCATAAAAAATAAAGATCACAGCTTGTTTATTTTAAAATGAATTAGCCCCCCCCCCTTTTTTCCCCGCTTACCTTTTCATCCATAAAAATTAAACGTTATCCTTCTTACCGCTAAATTATTTCTTTAATAAGTTACTTTTTTACGAAGTTGCATTCTAAAAAGTCTTAAATGTGTACAACATTCATCTTTTACTTGAAATGGTTCTTTTTTTTTATCAAATTATAAGATTCCTGATTTTTTTTTCTTGAACACGGTTGAAGGTAAATGAAAAAAAAAGGAATTTATTCTGTAACTTACATTTACTGCTTTATGGCTATCTAAGTTTCTCAAATGTTTAGTGTTGTAAAATGTATTATTACTTACTTGAAACGTCGTACAAGTCAGATAAAAAACAAAAGTAACAAAAGAAACAGGCCGGTAACAACCAGTCGAATAGTTTTTCTACACTTGTAGTCAGGTCAAGGTCCTCGGCTATCGCCTCGGACCTTGACATGACTACTCGTGCAGAAAAACTATCCGGCAACGGTTGTTACCGGCCTGTTTCTTTGTTACCTTTGTATTTTATCTAATACATAGTGAAAAGAAGAAATAAAGTGCTAGTTCGACTAGCACGCCCGATAATCATGATGCATACACTGACTGGTAAATAGAAAAAAGGCATACAACACACATCTGTCATGAATAGAATATTTTGTATTAAAATCAAATACTTATTAGCTTTCAAATCTTATATATTGTACCTGTAGTTGACCTTGTATTGATGTTTTTGGAAATCTGAGACACGGGTTTACGAGGTCAAACTGCGTTGTGCAAGCATCTATAAAATATTCTGGGATACTATGAATAACAAAGAAGCTGAATTCATTCAAGTATGGACATCACAATATGGCAACTAATTACATAACAATTAATTATGTAATATTCATGTCATAAGAAACTTATCACAATTTGAAAGATTAATCATTCTTCTTTCTTTTTGGTACCTCATTTATAAAATTTAAAGAAAAATGAGTGGAATTACATCAGTTTAAAGATGTCTGATTGGGGATGAAAAATCTTTGTATTGTGCTACCTTACATGAAAACAAATTTACGGCTGCCATGAATTATTTCGATTCAAATAGGTCATTTCGGTAATTTTGTTAACCATAGAGGCCTTATACATACGATACTGTTTTGGCTATTACATTTTACCCAATTTTGATAATGTCAGTAGTATCATATAATTATAATTCAATGATTATTATTTATAGTCGCATTTTTCACTTCTATATTTTCTTCCTGTGTAATTTTATTTGTACAAGAAGCTTTAAAACTCTCGGTATTTACATTTGATTTTTTGTTTACAGAAACATACTTGTGACGTCACCTTGTGTCGTTACCATGCCAAGCAAATAAAATCATTTCGAGAAATTTTCGTTTTATGAAATTAAACCAGGAAAAAAAATTGAAATGGACTGATTTGTGTATTTTGGCTGTAAAATACAGATACATATATTGTATCTGAAACTTGGCCTTCGTAAACTGGGGTTTTGGTGTCGAAATCTATCAGCTTTCAAATCTTAGATATTGTACCTGTAGTTGACCTTAAATATGAGATTTAGTCGGAACATTGACGAAACCTACATTGTTACATCAATACACCATACAATGCATTACCGAAGCCAAGATATAGTTTACCAACTAATGGATTTTCGCCTGGATATATTCTAACAATTGAGTTAAATATATAAAAGAATACCTTTCAAGTATTACCGTCAATATGATTCTGATAATATGTAATTATTTTCATAACATTATCTGAATCTTGGCCTACGTAAACTGGGGGTTTTGATGTCGAAAATTGCGAGTATGTGGCAGTACAAATAAGTTGGTCGTAGGGCGGAACAGCCGTTTTTTGTGTATTACTGCGTTTGCGCTTAAGGTAAATATATCTCGATTATACTGGTTGACGATTATAGGTTGTCATATCAGAATGGACATTTACGTCAAAACAATTATTAATATAATTAATTGTGAGGAAGAAAAGTTTTTTGGAGTCCAAAAAATGTTGATAAAACGGAAAATTTAGAGACAAGGGATAGCAAAAAGAATGAATTCAAAACAAGTTTGATCAGAATTTCCAGTTATAACGTGTATAAAGCTAAAACGACATACATAAATTTGTAAATAAAAATGAACAAATGGTATGGTTATCATTCGAAAATCAAATATTCTAGAATAAAAATTAAAAAAAAAAACAATTAAGAAGATTACTCGGAAAAACAGAAAGTAAGAAGAACATAAGTGATAGGTATACTGATACATTTAATAAATAAACCTAAATAATCAAAAAGAAAGAAGAAATACATTTACATTGTAAGGAGGCTCGCGGGTATATAAAAATCAGCAAAAATTAAACATTTGTTTTTTTCAATACAAATTTGATTTATTACACAATTAGTTATTACTTTATAATATGGTACAAAAATAAACAAGAAAATCGATTTGTTCTGGCCACAGATGACTTTTAAAATGTTCATATCATTGAAAAAGCTACAAATTATCTCCCTTTGGTGCAAAAATGTCATTTTTTACGTTTAATTTGAAATATCAAGTTTAACTCATCGGTGACCTATATTTTTTATTATTGTTTTCAAACAAGCTGTACATAAACTAGATAATTGTAAAATTTTAGCGATTTCTGTAACTTAGTTCTCTTTTTTTATTCAATATTACCTCTATTTTTCTCCTATTAGTTCAGCAGAAAAGGACATTATCAAAAATGTATGCTTCTTTCGATGGCAGATTGTGTGCTTAAATGATCTGAACGGTGACCCCATATTTTTATTTTATATTTCTATTAGGTATAAGATAAAGTTTAATCAAAGAAAAACATAGGAAAATCCTATATTAGAAAAAAAAGTTGACTTAGACCCGCGAGCCCCCTTAAGGAATGACTAATATTTTTTCTATCTATGAAGAAATATCATAAAAAATGTGGTCCACACTGAAAAACACGCGTAGTGGGTCATTTTAAAGTGTGTACCACACTTTTTAATTTATTTCGAATAGACAGACAAAATATTACAGTTATTTCTTATACCTTAATTCTAAATTCCATTTTAAACCGGAGTAAACCATGAAAAAACGTTGATGACCTCGCGGTCACATGACTAAATTATGTCTATCGGCTGATAAACAAAACAACGTCAGCCAATCAGAAGACGAGTTACATCCAAAATTAAATTATTAGGAAATACAGACAATTGTTTTGATGGACAAAGTGGGAAAAAAATATTCAACAGAAAGGTCTTCAAAAGTCAATCGTTTGTAATACTAGGCACATAAAAAAGAAGATGTGGTATGATTGCAAATGAGACAACCATCCACCAAAGACCAACATGACACAAGCATCAACAACTATAGGTAACCGTACGGCCTTACCGTTAAGATGTTAAGAAATTATCAATGACATATTATTATGACATTATCGGTATATTTTAGGTATAGTTATAAAGGATTGCTCTTACTGATAGACAACAATTAAAGTGCGTTCACTTCAAATTCGTGTAAACTGTGTATATAGATTGTGAGTAATGCACATGTTCACTTAACAGATCATCCAACATTTAATGGAATGGTAAAGTAACATAAACAGTTTTCACGAGTGTGACACAAACTTCCATACTATTTCAAATTGAAGTAATCATGATTTCATTATGCATTTTATGACCACTGTCCCTTGTTAGGGGGCAACAGTGAAATTTCAGATGAAATGACCACTGTCCACTATAAAAAAAAGAGCTGTTTTAAACCTGTATAATGTCATTCCAAAATCATTTGTCTAGAAAAACACGCAAACTTTCATTGAAACACTAAAAAAAATAAGTGTTATGAAAGCGACAGGGGCAGATCCAGCCATTTTAAAAAGGGGGGTCCTAACCCTGGACAAAAGGGGAAAGGGTTCCAACTACATGTCCCCATCCAAATGCACTGATCGTCCAAAAAAAAGGGGGTCCATCCCCCGGAACTCCCCGCCCCTGGATCCGCCACTGAGCGGGTACTGTATATAGCTCAATACATTTTTTTATAGTTTCATCCATCGATAATATCCGTTTGTTGCTAATTTTATCACAAAATATACCTCCGAGGTTTTTTATCGTTCGGCTGCTGTGCTGTTGACATATGTAAAATATCTCCAATATTAAAAGTCTCTAGAACATAGTGGGTGCCATATATAATCTATTTTTTTTCTTTCTAAAACATGCTTTGTATATAGAAATAAGAAGATGAGGTATGAGTGCCAAATAAGACATCTTTCCAACAAAGACATATAATTAAGTAAAGTAAGCAGTCATAGGTTCAATGCTGAAAAGTAAGCTATAAATGATTCAAAAATTACTTGTGTAAAACAATCCAAACAAAAAAAAAACAAAAAACCCCGGCCCAATTAAATATTTACCAGAAGGAATCTATCCCATCAAAAAAATATATTGTATAGAAGCCTGTATTTCAGTGGTTGTTTTATGTGTTACATATTTGTTTTTCGTTCATTTTTTTTTATATAATTAAGGCCGTTAGTTTTCTCGTTTGAATTGTTTTACATTGTCATATCGGGGTCATTTATAGCTGACTATGCGGCCAGTATGGCTTTGCTTATTGTTGAAGGCCGTAAGCTGATCTATAAATGTTGATTTCTGTGTCATTTTTGGTCTCTTGTGGACAGCTGTCTCATTGGTAATCATACCACATCTTCTTTTTTTTTATTATAGATCCAACGCTAACATATGGATGTAGAGCAAAACTTTGGTTAGCTTGCTTGCTTTGTTTGTATATTGTACAAAATATAAAATATACAGGTTAAACTATGCCTATATATATATATTGTTTAAAGATGTCAATCTTATTTTCAAAGCTTGTATAACCAACTATACAAACAAAGCAAGCAAGCCAACCAAAGTTTTACTTTGCAGGTATAAGAAATCAGCTGTAATGACTTTATTCAATTTGGCAAATGTCCGAGCCCGTTAAAAAACGAACAAACTGAAACTACAGTTGCTGACTTCACTACCTTCAAAACAAAGGGAACAGTTTGGAAGTTTCATATATTGAAATGTGAAAAAAATAAATACTTATAGATTTTGTTAACACTGTCATGTATGTAAATATTTACGAACACAAAATTCAAGGATCACACATTTGCCTTTAATTAACTATACGAAAATTGCTGTACTCGTGAATATCAGCACCGGCTGTTATCGACTGCTTCCTCTCACTCACTGTCTAGTAAGTTTGTCTCATGGGTAATTGTGTTTTTTCGCTGGTGTTTCGTTGCTGTCTGGTGGACAAATACATGAAATCTCCGTGCCATCATCAAACAGGTTAATTGCTATATATCGGGTAATTCTGTTTTTCTTCGCATAGAAACAACTCTTCGTTAATCTGAGCATGGAAGTAATACTTTATATCACGAACTATAAATGAATATACCCAAAATGAAAAACTAAGCGAAATTGTGAAACCCGCATTGCACGAAAAAATGTGTTGTATTTCAGTAAATAATACGTGTTTTTGGTTGATTGTAAACACATAGTAGTCCATCATGCATTGTGACTCATTTAGTGGATTGGTCAAAAACCTAGGTAAAAATAAATTGCGTCACGTGTAAATAAACAATTACATGTGCGAGAACATAAGTATGCTTATTTATGCATTTCCATATAAGGTAGTGGTCCCGACCTGTTAAATCTTAGTATATTAAATACGGCATACTCTTTCTGTTCCTTTCTGTTTCTCCTTTCCAAATAACTACATTCATACCTGCTACGCTTAAATTCACACATGTGGATAAATTGCTACAAGGTAAACGAATTGACCTCAAGCCGAGAAATATACAGTGAACGTTACAAAATAATAAACACACTCTGCTCACACATAAGTTGCATTAAAATGAGTATCAAAATAATAACGGTTAAAGGACGGAAATACTTTCAGCTCAATATCAGTAAAAATGCTCAATAGATATTTTCTGAAAAAAATCTCAACAATAATTGATGAAATTTATTCGAAAATGTGTACTAGAGATAATTTTATTTAGGAAGTTAAATTCAATCAATACAAAACGGTATATGCATATTCATTTTCGTTCATTCTTGTATTGTGGTTAATAGCTACGACCATTCGTCAGCTGTGTGCTTTTAATAGCGTGTATTGTCGATAAGCTATAAGAGTTAAACAGATTTTATTTTTTCCCAGAATTCAACAAATCGGGCTAAAACGTCACAACCCATTGGAGAATTCAACCAAAAAAGTTACAAATACTTGATTTTCTCCGTTATTAGAAGGAATATAAATTTAAAACTTTGCAAATGTGTTTTTTATGTGAAGGTGAACATAATTAGATGATAAGTAAAAAATCGCGGAATTTGCCTTTAAAGGCCGTTTAGTTACCAATTGCTATTTACATTTACGTTCTTTGGTCCCTGGTGGGTAGCTTTGCTACTTGGAAAGAATAGCACATCTCGCTTGTTTATTGATGAAAAAGAAAGAGTCACGACCATACTATTCGATAAAACTGAGATCGAAAAAATAACATGCGCAGTGATGAATTTTTAGATAAAACTGATCTAGCGACACATCAATTAAATATCATCAGGAACTTTTATTTATTCTTTACAAACAAAGAAAGAAAAAACCCGTCATCAAATATAAACTATAAAATACGAAATGAATATAAGTTGCAATTAAAATTACAATAAGGAGCAATTAAATGTTTTCAATTTTTTTTTTTTTTTAAATCGTTCTCTCCAGTACAGTATACGTGTACTTAGTGAATATTAAAGTATGGATTTTATTACTTTCTGCGATAACATATTAAATGCTGTCTAAAAGTAAGTAAGAAATTGGCTACTTAACGACCGATTAATCCGTTGTTATGTCGACTACTTCCTGGTGAGACAAACAAGTTTTTACAGATACCAAAATATGATTTGTAATAGAAATATGACGATGTGGTATAGAGGCCAATGAAACAACTCTCCATCAAAGTCTCAATTAAAAAAATAGACCATTAAAGGTCAAGGCACGGCTTTAACACGGAGCCTTGGCTCACACATTAAAACATTGACAAGTCTTTCTTATATACGTGGAGGAACATATCTAAGACTTGTTTTTCGTTATTAATTTGTTTTTCTTTCGTCATCTTTTGGACCTTATACCTAACTATGCGGTGTGGGATTTTCTTATTGTTACGGTGACCGCGAGTTGTTTACAGGTCTCTGGTGTAAATTTGGTGCAACTTGCATCATACATCTTCTTACTTAACAAAAAAAATAACTCACACATTTGTCAGATTTAGATTAGTTCTTTGAAACGGTCATCATCAAAATATTATGTTTGTATATTGATAACGGATATTAGTATTAACGTGATACATGGACAAATCAGTCGGTAATTCTGTGTTAACAAACAGTGCATTTCGTCTTTGTCTTGAATTTAGTTAGGCTAAGGAAGACTTTACAGTTCGTGTTTATGTTGTGCTGTTACAGCAGTTCTGGTTAGCGGGATGTTTGGGATTCAACATACATGTTTTACCCCGACACATCCTGTAAAAATGTATGTATGTACAAGTCAGGATCCTATAATTCAGTGGTTGTCGTTTGTTGCTGTGTTGCATAGATCTATTTGTTTGAGACGTGTAATTTGGTCTCTTTTGGAGAGTTGTCTCATTGGCATTCATACAATCATACCATATTTATTTTCCTTTTTATATTCTGTTAAGAGTTGTCTAATTTGCAATTATACCACATCTTCTATAAATCAACGATATTGATTTTCTTTAGACCTACGCATTTACAATACAGAAAGCTGAAGCAAACTTGTTACTTAAAAGGGGGGGCTAAAAATAATCCGACTAGAAAATGTCTTTTTTTTGGTGAAAATTAAACGTACGACCTCCCGCAGTAAGACAAGCAATAAGACACAAGTCTAAGAGAGATCGACAAAACAATGAACACTTGAATTTTAGTACAGTTAAAAGAAAAGTAAGACTAGGTGACAAACACAATCAAAGTTATAGAATTAGAAAACAATTCATGTCTCTTTCTATTTTATTTTTTTATTTTTTAGATATGTCAAAAATATGTATCTTATCCCTAACTCAGAAGATTTCTATTTTATTTCCATTTTTTTTTTTTTTTAGATATTTCAAAAATATACATGTATATATTATCCCAAACTCAGAAGAAACACAAATTTTGATCAGTCAGAATGAGAAGAAACACAAATCCAGACATGCAGTGTATTGCCATAAATTAAATGCTGAGCTCAATAAAATCGTACTTGCTTGATGCGAGGAAAAAATATATAATAAAAAAAAAACAACACTTGAATTCAGTAAATTCTCAATTTAAAGTTAAAACATTGTTCCGTTTTTATTTTTAAAATGCATTGACTAGACCATAATCTATTTCAATGATTTAATTGCTTTTTACAAGAACTAAAGTTTCTTTAAGATAGAAATTTGATAACTTATATTATCATATACTTAGCATTAATATGATAGCTTTTGCATATGTGTAACGAACGGAAGTACACAAGCCATAATTTCCCACCCAGGCTGATAACCCATATCAGCCCGGTCTGATAACCCATATCAGGGGCGTCTCGTGCAAAAACCCATAACAGTGCTTCTCGTGCAAGTTACTTCCGGTGTTTCCGGTATCGGTTGTTTATTTTTTTCCATTGTGACGTCAGATATTGATGACGACGTCAAAATTTACGGGAACAGTTTTGTGGGGATAGTTTAGTACTTACTAACAAATACCATTGGCAATTATGAATCATTTTATAGTACAACAAACATGGAGTAATAATGATCATGAAACTCTTCCAACTACTCAATGTTTCAAAATGCCTCTATAGGAAATGTTACCATAAAATGTACATATATGTATATGGAGGTAGTGATGCTGTTGGTTGCATTGACAGTTGTAGTATATTGGATTTATAACTTAACTTCTTTATAAAGTTTTTGACTGTTTTAGTTGTTGCATTTGTGTTTTTTTTTTTGCCTTACATAAAACTATTGTCGGAAGTATATGATAAAGCGATTAATACATGGCCTTTTCCATATCAGCCTGGGTATCATCCCTCGACCCATATCAGCGCCTCGACTCCGTCTCGGGCTGATATGGGGGTCTCTGGATGATACCCAGGCTGATATGGAAAAGGCCATGTATTAATCTCTATTTATACAATGTATATCCTATTAATACATGTTATAATTATGCGTCAGTTTGTAAATTATGTTTAGCTTTAAGTACAGCTCTTTGTAAGAACCAGGCAGAGTGCGATACATGAAGGTTTCAAATTTTTTCTATAATTGGTCTAGTAGAAGCACTAAATTAAAAATGCTCAAAAAATAATTTTGAGTGGGAAAATATGAGTGGTTGCCATGGTAACAGACACTCTATTTTTGGTTGTTAACCATGGTAAAATCTTTCAAAAATCAGCAAAATCACCACAATTCAGAGCCTGATTATGAATCAAATCGTGCATTTTTCATTAATTTCCATATGTAACATTGATAGAACTTGGTTTAAGCTTCATTTGAGTGAAGATTGCATGTCAACAAAATTTGTAACTTTTTTGTAAAATTGGGTGAACAAATGCATATTTTCAACTTTTCTGAAATTGAGATTTTTGCTGAATTACAACATTTTCTCTGGTGTTTTTCAGAAAAGTGCAAATGTGTACAGAATAGTTAGCACTGTAGTTATGAAATTTGGATACTACTTTACCAAATTTGATAGAAAAATGTGTTTTTTTTTAGTTTTATCACCATAGCAATCGTTTTTTCCTTGGAAACGGAGTTTTCATTTGCAGAATATTGCAGTTCAAGAGCTTAAGTGTCCTGATTTTTTCATAACCTATCAGAAAAATACATTAAAGCTAACGCAAACTTTAAACTACAATAGTCAAGTGTTGTAGACTTCAATTGTTACCACGGAAACACATATTATACTTAGCAACATCCACTCTGAAATTGCATAATAGAAACTTATGTAAAAAAATACATAAATAGAGGGTTTTTATTTTCTAATTTGAATATGAATGCTTTGATTCACTTAGTCTATTCTGTTTATTTCATAAGGTTCAACAAATGTATTATATAATGTTATATTATGGTTGGAAGGTTAGAAAAAAGAGGGGTGGTAGGTTTATTTCTTAAGGATATGATACATGTAGATTCTTGAAAAGATTATGTTTCGTCGGAGAGCCTGATTATAAATAGAATCTTTTTTGTCTTCAGTTATTTTATATATATAAGATCGATAATCTATAACTTGGGTTTAGCTTCAGAGGTTAGTTAAGGTACATTGCAGTTCTATTGCAATGTTTTTGATTTTTGGTCAGATTTTCGGAAACCTCAGGTTTTATTCATTTGAATGCCTTAAAAAATGGCATAGACCCCCATTTATCTTTTTGTAAATCTTTTACATGTATAATGATAAGCAATCTGTAAAAGTTTTATAAAATTCAAATTATTTTTTGATAGTTTTGAGAATGTAAACTTGTCAATGAAATAGCTATGAAAAGTCAAGGGAGACTATTTTCCCGCCAAAATTTCAATGGCTAATATCTCGAAATCAAGCACATTATCTGTATATTTTTTACTCTTTTGATTCCTTTATTAATCCCCTATTGATATCCACTTATATTTAAATTAAAAGATCCAAAATAATGTCATACAATTGTGAAACTCCAAGTCAAATGGACAAATTCATCTTTCTGCTTTAAAATTAATTTTTGATAAGGAAACATTCTTTCTTTTAAATCTCAGAATATGATCAAGATTCTTTGATAGAAAGTCATCGAATTTTCATTTAGATATAATGAAGTATTTTTAAGATGCTTGGATAGCAATTTAAATAGAGAGAACATATTTTGGTTTTTTCCGTATAACCGCAATTTACTCAATGTTCTTTGTTATATATATATGTAACACTCAGAAATGTGTCCTTCCCCCCAAACG
Organism: Mytilus galloprovincialis; assembly: GCA_037788925.1. Lineage (NCBI taxonomy): Eukaryota > Metazoa > Mollusca > Bivalvia > Mytilida > Mytilidae > Mytilus > Mytilus galloprovincialis. The sequence goes on from CM075338.1 coordinate 40,742,927, forward strand.
TGTCCGATGCCCCCAAACATGTCTAGTTGAAAACAGCGCCAAAGCGTGTCATTTGCATAAACGCCCAAACGTGTCTATTTCTCAACTAACTCCCAAACGTGTCCAATCCCCAAAACGTGTTCATGCATATCAAGCGTTATGTTGTTAATGTTTGTGTCATTTTGGTCTTTTGTGGATAGTTGTCTCATTGGCAATCATACCACATCTTCTTTTTTATATTATTTGGTTATTGCTATTTCATTAACGTATACTAATTTTATCATTTCATTAAAAATATAAATAAGACACGTTAGTACTTTTTCAAATCGGCAGAATTAAACTGGGTTTAAGTGGGGGCGTCATTTCGGCTATATTGCATGTAAATTGTAGGCGAATATGTTTAGTTAAACTGTACAATTAACGGTTTAAAGTGTCCCTTTCTCTGTGCATTAAAACGTTATTGTTCTATCTAATTATGCAACTGGACAATTCGCAATCAACAGTCTAAAGTTAATGTATTCAGTAGAACTGAAAACACATTAAGACTTGTATGTTTTCTCTAAATATGCATGAAATACTGGCAACTGGACAATTCGCAATCAACAGTCTAAAATTAATTTATTCAGTAGAACTGAAAAAAACATTAAAACTTGTATGTTTTCTCTAAATATGCATGAAATACTTGCAACTGGACAATACGCAACCAATAGTCTAAAGTTTATCTTAACAATAGTACAGTAAAAACATTAAAACATGTATGTTCAAATGTAAAAAAAATAAAAACAGGTAAATAGAACTGCAAAAACATTAAAACTTAAATGCATGAAATATTTGGCACTGGACGTTTAATATGTCTCTTTATGTCTCTTTATCATGTGTCTTTAGTGATGTTGGAAACCTAAAATATAAAAAAAACCCCCGAATAACCAGTTTATGATTTGATGAGCTTTTGACTCTGAAATACGCATTATAAAACTATTGACAAAAGGAGGGGGAATGCTGTCCGGCCATGCAATATTCGAATAAATATAAAAGGTATCATTGGAGTTAATAAGTACAAAGTTAATTAATAATAACAGATTATTTTTGCAATTATTATAATCATTAAAAACCTACATTGTACTACTTGAACTAAATCGGATAAACGTTATCAGCGATTTTATTTAGGAGATACATGTACAGTATTAGCGCTAAAAGACGTGTGACGTTTTGGCGTTTAATATTGGACACGTTTTGGCGAATAACAATTACCGGACACGTTTGGGGGTTATGAAATCGGACACGTTTGGGGAATATTATACATTTCGGACACGTTTAGGGAGAAAAGACACGTTTGGGGGAATCGGACACGTTTGGGAGTGTTACATATATACTAGTAGTAACAAGGATATCGTTTCTAGAGGGGCTTTATAGTTTGTTGTTCATGCAGTGTAAGCTAATGCTCCGTGTTGAAAACCGTACTTTGGTCTATGATGGTTTACTTTTAGGAATAATGACTTAGATAAAGAGTTTTATTATTGGCATTCATACCACATTTTCTTATATTATTCTGCTCATTATTGAAGTCAATGATATTTTCTAATTATTCAAGGATTTTACTTTGCAATGACTACAATAGTGATACATTTTAATATATACAGCCTCCTCTATTAATAACTGTTTCCTTTGAATCTTAAATAAGAAATAATATAAAACAAAGGTTGTCATTGTAACGCAAACACTTGAAGAAAAATTAAAAAAAATATGTGGCGCTAATACGCTTCCGTAGATTTTAAGAAAGGTAGTGCATATGTTAGTTAAGAATCAGTGCTCAACCATTACATTAAGAATTGAAAAATAGTAATGTACAGCTGATAGAGATGAGGAAGGTGTAATTTTTCAATCGAATGCTCACTTTATAACAGCACATTTCTAGCACATCTCGATGTTAACACAAGAAAACTTGACTATTTAGGGGGTAATGACGATTGTATTGTAAAAAATAGTTCTTTTGAATTATGTAGTAAATGTCTTGATACTGACTGTTATTTGATAAATTTAGTGTTTTTTTCTATTTTGTTTTTGCTCCGATTGTGACTGAGGCTTATGGTGCTATAAAGATAATTATTTCATATTATTATTGTTATAAAGTCCTTATGTTGTTCCAATCATAATACCCCCGCTTCAAAAAAGTGGGGTATACTGTTTTGCCTCTGTCTGTCTGTCCGTCCTTCCAACCGTCCAGTTCATCCCTCCGTCCCATGAATATTTTCGTTGAATGTTTTCATTAACTACATCACAAGGATTTCTGAAAGGTTTATTGAAGTCGGCTATATCGTATAATTAGTTTTATGATTCATCACTAAACCACTTCCTGTTTACCGAACACTTTTCACATGACAGTCAAGTTAAAAAAAAAATCTTCATATATTTCTGAGGAACTACAATTAAATACAATGATTTCTTAAAATTGGTTTCGAGGTTTATTAGTCAGCTATACTGTGAGATGCTTTTTTTCAGATTCAAAACTCAACAACGAAATATTTGGGCGAGTTTTCATCAGTAGTTTGCACCATCACTGAATATGCTCTTTATAGACCCTTGAATTTGGAAAAATGAAATATTCTGTTCTGTTTTATTTTATATACAGATTTCGAATTGAGTATATAGAAAGTATTCGAACTACCTAACCCTGATGTTATATATACGGAATTATTTCTTTAAACATGTTTTTATGTTTTTATATCTAAACATAATAATACAGACAGACATTTTTTTTATCCTGTTACCCTTATGCTTGACTTGATAAGTGTTGGACTTGTGGATTGTCGGAGTATTGGGCTGTCGGAGCAATGGATTGTCGGACTATTGGGTTGTTGTACTAATGGGTTGTCAGACTAATTGGCTGTCGGACTAATGTGCTGTCGGACTAATGGGTTGTTCGACCGAAGGGCTGTCGGACTAATGGACTGTCGGACCAATGGGCTGTCGGACCAATGGGCTGTCTGAATAATAGCATGTAACCTATATGGCCTGGTTAACTAAAGAAGTTTCTAAAAGTAAACATTTGATCTTTGGAGAACCTTTCTGGAGCCCTCTTGTCGTCATACATACACTTCTATATTTTCGACTTTCGTGTAGATTTTTTTTTTATCTTTTCTGTTAATTTAGAAAAGAAGATGTGGTATAATTGTTAATGAGACCATTACATGCCATTATTTCGAAAAGATAAAAAAAATCTACATGAAAGTCGAAAAATATAGCAGTGTATGTATGACGAAAAGAGGGCTCCAGAAAGGTTCTCCAAAGATCAAATGGTAACTTTTAGAGTTCCAAATGGTGAAGTTGAAATCATCCCTTCGTAAATTTTACGGACGCCATCACGAGTTGGTTGACCGTTATGGAATAACCGTTTCACAAATGATATCGGATATGTTCCTTACGTCGTAACTACAATCCCCTTCCCTTTCACGAATTTGACCTACCGAATTAGACTATTTACCGGATTTGTAATCACATAAGCAACACGACGGGTGTCGCATGTGGAGCAGGATCTGCTTACCCTTCCGTAGCACCTGAGATCACCCCTAGTTTTTGGTGGGATTCGTGTTGTTTATTCTTTAGTTTTCTATGTTGTGTCATGTGTACTATTGTTTTTCTGTTTGTCTTTTTCATTTTTAGCCATGGCGTTCTCAGTTTGTTTTAGATTTACGAGTTTGACTGTCCCTTTTGGTATCTTTCGTCCCTCTTTTATAAATTTCTTAAGTTAACCAGGCCATATAAGGCAAATTATACAGTTAAAAGTGACACCAATAAAATTCAAACTTGATATCTGTGTATACATGTTTCATAAGATTTGATTGAGGCAAACACAAATTATAAAATAAAAACCAACTTTGTCACAACTAGTGTACTGACGAACATTGGTTAAACCTACTAAACTCCTCCCCCCACCCCCACCCCCTTTGTACCTTGAATCGATCAAACGTGTGCACAAAGAGTGGGACATTGGAAATTTACTTTTTTTTATTCCACATGGGACACTGAAGTCTTGTATTCATGAATGTTTACAACTTATTGGGACTAGAAAGCATTGAAAATTACAAAGAAAAATAAGATTGGTATGTACTGCGCTGTTTCTAGTGTTGCAGTTAATTGAATGTGTGGAATGTGTATTCAAATTATTACTGTTATTAATCTTGTATTTATGCAGACATTCTCAGCTAATAAGTTCCATTCCAAATCTCGGGAATAATGCAGTCTTTTGTAAAGGTTACAGCTAGAGACAGATACTGAAAATAAGGGCGTAATTCCTGTAAAGGTTAAAAAAAAAAAAACGTTGAGAATAGCAAAACCGTGATTTTTTTGGAAGATTCATCCTAAAAAAAAATTACCTCTATTTACCGGTTTATTTTCTTAAGATGAGGGGGATTTCAGAAGGATAAGAAGTGTGCTTCAGTTGAACCCCCCTCCCCAAAACACACACACACACAACAAGATATTATGTTATCGGAATCTAGAACTTATGAGATATATGTAGAATGACGCATAGTTAGGAATGATTCCTTATTGATACAATTATATTGCTTGATAATTCTGATTTGATAGTTTTGCCGGTAATAGCATAATTATTTTACAGGGATAAGCACAATTCCAACTTAGCAGATGTATTCTATTTGTCTATGTATTCTATTTTTCTATCTCGGAGATCCTAAATTTCAATTGCGGGATAGTAGTACAACAAAGCAGTTATTAGTGATATGTTAATAGCTACATGTATATATTAAGAGGATTCCATTATACTGGACTTCCGATATTAGCTATCACTCATTGCCTATTATTATTTTTTAAATCAGCACCAACTTAAAATGTGTTTAATTTGCCTGTCCGTCTATATCCACCCGTCCATCACACTTCAGTTTCAGAATGCTTTGACCAAATGATTCTATTATTGGTTTGTTAATATTATGTTACGGATCAATTTTGTGATTTATGCTGGTGGAATAACATCTCAGACGGATGTGTGCCATAAGAAATTACGAATTTTTCTTACATTTGTTAGGGCCATATATATCTTGCCTTTCCATAAGCCAGGTTAACCCGGCTATTGCAACCCCATGAAGTTCATCATCTGTCAACCTTAAACCAGATGATCCACAGGGCACAGCTTAATACGACCGCAGAGTTCGAACCCTGAACAGTTAGGGCAAGTATGGACACAACATTCAAGCTTGATACAGCTCTGCATTTGGATTGCGATGAAATAGTTGACACAACATAGTTTTCTGACACAGAATAAATGTGGTCCAAGAACGTGAACTTAAAAACTTAAAAATTGGACATTTACCTATTATGGTCCAATATCCAAAATCTAAATACATGGTTAGATTCAGCATATCAAAGAACCCCCAAGAATTCATTTTTTGTTAAAATCAAACTAAGTTTAATTTTGGACCCTTTGAACCTTAATGTAGACCAATTTGAAAACGGGACCAAAATCTAAGAATCTACTTTCACAGTTAAGATTTGGCATATTAAAGAACCCCAATTATTCATTTTTTGATGAAATCAAACAAAAAAAAGTTCAATTTTGACCCTTTTGGTCCCTTATTACTAAACTGTTGAGACCAAAACTCACAAAATCAATCCTAACCTTCATTTATGGTCATACACCTTGTATTAAAATTTCATAGATTTCTATTTACTTACACTAAAGTTATGGTGCGAAAACCAAGAGAAATGCTTAATTGGCCCCTTTTAGTCCCTAATTCCTAAACTTTTTAAAACAAAACTCCCTAAATAAATCCCAACATTTCTTTTGTGTTCTTAAACATTGTGTTTGAATTTTATAGATTTCTAATTACTTATACTGAAGTTATTGTGTGAAAACCAAGACAAATATCGAAATGGACCCTTTTTTGGCCCCTAATTCCTAAACAATAGGGACCAAAACTCTCAAAATCAATCTCAACCTTCTTTTTGTGGTAAATAACCGTGTGTTTAAATTTCATAGATTTCTATAAACTTACACTAAAGTAAAAGTGCGATAACCAATGTTTCTTCGGACGACGAAACGCAATTATCTTTTCAAGTATCTACTTGTATGCAACATTTAAAAAAATCAACTTACCCCCTCCCCCTTTTTCCAAGCCCCCCCTTTATATTTCATGAAATATAACATTTATTGAACAATATGAAGAAAAAATTCCAGACAAGACTGTGAGTGAAGCAAAGAATGAAGTCATATTCCAATTTGAACCCTTTATTTATGTACTTTTTTACATAAATTTCTATTTATGCAGTTTCAGAGTGGATGTTGCTATGGATAATATGTCTTTCCGTGGTAACAATTGAAGTCAACAACACTTAACGATTATAGTTTAAAGTTTAAGTTAGCTTTTATGTATTGTTCTTATTGGTTATAGAAAATTCAGGACATTTAAACTGCATTTTTCTGCAAATGAAAACTCCGTTTCCAGGGAAAAATTCGGTTGCTATGGTGATAAATCTAAAAAAAATCCCACACATTTTTCTATTAAATTTGGTAGAGTAGTATCCAAACTTCATACCTACAGTGCTAATTATTCTGTACACATTTGCACTTTTCTGAAAAACACCAGAGAAAATGTTGTAATTCAGCAAAAATCCCAATTTCAGAAAAGTTGAAAATATGCATTTTTTCACCAAATTTTACAAAAAAGTTACAAATTTTGTTGACATGCAATCTTCACTAAAATGAAGCTTAAACCAAGTTCTATCAATGTTACATATGAAAACTGATGAAAAATGCATTATTCTATTCATAATCAGGCTCTGAAATGTGGTGATTTAGCTGATTTTTGAAAGATTTTACAACGCTTAACAACCAAAAAATTGTGTCCGTTTCCATGGCAACCACTCATATTTTCCCACTCAAAATTATTTTTGGGGCATTTTTCATTTATTGCTTCTACTAGGCCAATAATAGATAAAATCTGAACTCCCCCCCCCCCCCCCCATGTATCACATGTATATGGCACACTGCCTGGTTCTTATAAAGAGCTGTACTTAATACGCATAGTTTAAAATTATCTTTGATATTCCAAGACCAGTACATAAAATAAAGAATCAGAATAAAATAGTTTATTATAGTGTCACATATTGATTGAAAACAAGGCAGAGGCTTTGCTCATTGTTGAAGGCCATACGGTGACATATTGTTGTTAATGTCTGTGTCATTTTGGTCTTTTGTGAATAGCTGTCTCATTGGCAATCATACCATATCTTCTTTTTTATATTAACACAATATTCAAATACACATAAACATGATATACAACAATCAATATCCAGCCAAAAAACTACTAATGAGACATGTAAATATTTTACGTTTAACTGTTTATCGTCGCTAAGAAATATCCTTTGGGCGAACTAACCTCGAAAGGGAATTTACGGATTCTGTTTGGTGCAAAGGAATTTTTGTAAAAAAAAAAAGTCGTAAATGTTTAATAATTCAAGAATTCCTCCATAATGCAAATAGAATCAATTATAATAAATATGATAGGAAACGCGTAATTAATTTCTCATAGGACAAATAAAATGCATGAGAAAGCAATTTCATTATTTTGTATTTTTCTCTCGTTTTGCTTGATTACCCGACCTATATATACATTTATAGTACAAATATACCTAGAAGAAAATATCAAAAACAGAATAATATAGCGATTGAATGATATTAGTTCGCCGCAAAAGAATTCAAATCTCGTCAAAGACGTAAAATTACAAAATGTGTTATAAATATTCTTTCATCATTTCTAAAGCACACTTTATAGACTAAAATCTTTTAATAACGAAGGTATTTAATAACCTCTCAATCTGAATGATGATGTTAATTTATACGACGATATTCGTTGAAATATTGAACAAAAAGATAACTTCATATCAACAACTGAGGAATAATGTATTGGTAATAAATGTACTTTGTCGGTAAACGTCAAATCTATTTGTTCGAGCTTTAGAAACTAAACGAAAAGCGAGGCTTGCCGAATTTTCTCCTGCTTCGCAGCGATAACTAATACATTTTATATTTCTGACAATGTTCATTTATTGTTTAAAATTTACACCTGGTATTTGAGCATAAGTTATTTAAATGTTAACCATTGTCTCTGATTTTTACAATTATTGAAACGCGGAATCGAAGAAAACCCGAAAATGAACTATTACCCACAAAGAAATATCCATATTACCGATTGATCAACATGGAAGCTGGTAGCAAGACAATGTATTTGAATATGTACAAACAAAGCTAAAACAAATGTTGTTTATCTGTTATTTGTATACAATTACTAGCTAATTACAGGATAAAAGCGAATTACTTCACTGTAATCATTTTTTAAAACTGGTGAAAAAAATAATTGGGGTAAAAAATAGATTGATAAGCTGACTATGCGGTATGTTTTTTTTTTAAAGACCATAAGGGGATCTATTGTTATTTTTTTCTTTGTCATTTGGTCTCTTGTGGAGAATTGTCTTGTTGACATTCATACCATATCTTTTTTATAGAAAGTCAGTTTTTTATGAAATTCAAATGGAAAATTAAGTTATGATGGCTATTTTACCAACAAAATTATTTATTTATTCTTATAGATAACAAAAGAAGCGATATGTACATCACTTATATAAAAATATATAGAAGAAAACAATAACAATTTACTAGAATATGTATTTTTTGTATCGTTCTTGATGACACGGTTCGGAAAGTTACCGGACCAAATACGTATAAATCAAAGTCATTTTCTGGAGTTTCAAGTTACGGGATTTAATTTTGAATATAACCAGTGAAGGTGGAACAAGGCTGATAACCCTTTCATTCAGAAGAAATATGTGCATGCGTTATTTTTGTGGATAACAGGATAAGGTAGTTTTTAATTAAAAAATTTTTTTTTTTTTTAGAGAAAATGCATCTTTTTGTTACATCCTTCTACCTGTCTGATCTATTTTCCAAAAATCCCCGTTAGTTTTTAAAAATATTGTCAGAAAAGAGGGACAAGGCAACTGATCAACCCTTTTCAGGACACCCAACCGTCTCGGAAGCAATAGTAAGTCTTAGGAAGGTTATTCAGAATAATATGTACAACTGTTAAGGGTAATGAACGAATATAAAATCTTAATTATTTTATAGGATTCCTTAGCTGCATTAATCGTGGGAGACGTCATTGCATTTGTAGCATTAATTTAGAACAGTTTCTTGCTAGATTAAAACCCTACTGACAGGGTGTTAACAAATCATCCTGGTCTCTTGTGAAGGGTTGTCACATTGGCATTCGTACCACTTCTTCCTTTTTATATCGTATTGTTCCTTTCGGTTGCTCTTCTTGGAAACTAGAGTCGTGTCTGTATATTTTTTAAAATTTTAAAAGCATGGATGCATAACGCACACTCTTAAAGTAGAGCAAAATAATTTCCCATCATACTAGATACATTGATATAGGAAGACGTGGTGTGAGTGCCAATGAAACAACTCTCCATTCAAATAACAATTTAAAAAAACCCATTATAGGTCACATTGTATGTATAAAGCATTTTTACAACAATCAATATATCAAATCTACAGTTTGTTAGAAAGCTCAAACTGTTAAGTTTCTTTATTTTCAAAATGAATTTCATTGAAGCGTTTTGTTTTAATCTGTGTCAAAAAAGCCTTTTATATAACGTAAATGGTATTTGTACATAACGTAATAGGTGTTTGCACATAACGTAATACATGTTTGGACATAACATAATAGGAATTTGTACATAACTCACATGGTGTTTGCACATAATGTAAGCGGTATTTGCACATAATGCTAGCGGTATTTGTACATAACGTTATATGTGTTTGCACATAAGATAAACGATGTGTGCACATAGGATGAAAGATGTGTGCACATAACGTAAACGAGATTTGCACAAAACATATAAGTTGTTTGCACATTATGTAAAAGGCATTTACACATGACGTAATGAATGCTGACAGAGAGCAACAACTGTACGGCAAAACAAAAAAATATGAATTATTCCATGATGTATTGGGTTTTCACTGGAGATACATATGTAATAACTCAACATAACACCAAAAGACTATTATATCATGAAATTTACATAGAACAAAGGTGTTTCAAAAGAAAACGTTTAAAACATTTAACTTAACAATAACACTTGAGTCAGGACGCAATCATTAACCGACTAACGTAAAGGAAGAAAGGACACAACATAGAGAAAATATGAAAGAATGTAAAGGTAGTTGATAATAAAATCTGAAAGTATTTACAGAATATATAGTGATACAGCATAATGTAATGCGTATTCTACATAACAATGTTTAGCAATAACATATCATACAATTGCTTGACCACATTTGACATAACACAGATATGCTGTGTCAGGAATAAATGCATCTACACATAACATAAAAAAAGAAATGACAGGACGTAAAGGCAAAGCGACAAAACACATTAAATATTTTACACTAAAAGACAGTTCCGGCGTTCCATAGTTTTTGCATAATTGTATAATCTTTTGACAATTATCTAATACTATTGATGACAAATTTTCCGTTGTTCATTATGATTTGCGTAATTCTATATCTTTTCATTATTTAACAGCAGAATGATTCGATTTTCTCACACATATAAAAATGCTCGGACCAAACAAAGGCAAACAATATCGCCACTGCTGTTAGGCAAGCAGTTATAATAGTATAATCAGATTTTCCTATCATTATATAACAGAGACATGAAAAAACGTGACAAAAATATTGTTTACCACTATGATTAAACTTTTATAAAAGCACATACGCACGATTTTCCAATAATGAAATAGTTGTTACATGTTATCTTCCTATTAAATAATTCAGTAAGCATTTTGTTTATAAATTAATAAATCACAAAGAAAATGAACAAATTACGGACTACAATATTTAAAGTATTTTATGAACACGTTCTCCATAATTTGTGTTAACAGTAGTATTTAAAACGAATTCGATCTAGCACTGTAATGCTCAACTCTATATTCACTTATAGTATATATCATCTGAATAATGTCTTCATACACGAAATTTAGTTGTTAATAAATATTTCTGGCAAATAACACATATGACGCATCGGCTTCTTATATCCTATAAGTTTATATACAATATGTACATAAGATAAGTGTAGAGGATGACATTGAACTTGTTACATTTTTGTAGTTATTCACTGTAAATACATGTTATCAGCATAGAGGCAAAAAAAGGATAACCTAAAAATTGAAACGGGAAATTCAATTTACCTCTAAATAATATATGATGGAGTGTATAACCTATCATATTCAGTATAATAAAAAAAATCATTCATCAAATGTATATGTTTAGATTATTAATCAATTATCTATTTACATTTTAGGGAATGGTCATTATTTATCAGCGAAGGGCAGGGTTTCCCCTGGGTCAATTAATTTTTTCGCCACCTCTTTCGCCAAACAATATATTTTTCGCCACTTTTTATTTTTTTCGCCAAATAACAAATACATTTTTCGTTTAAAATTACCTTATTTCTACCCTCCCTTAAACAAGATGATTTTGCACCATTGAAGGGTTACTCTCATTCGAGGGGTTGTTCCCAACCTTTTGGATAGATTTCTTCATAATGACACTTTTCTTTTCTTGACCTTCGTATTTACAATACAGAAAGCTGAAGCAAACGTGTTACTTAAAGGGGGGGGGGGGTCTTAAAAATAATCCGACTAGAAACTGGTTTTTTTTTGTGAAAATTAAACGTACGACCTCCCGCGGTAAGATAAGCAATAAGACACGACACAAGTCTAAGAGAGATCGACAAAACAATGAACATTTGAATTTTAGTACAGTTAAAAGAAAAGTAAGACTAGGTGACAAACCCAATCAAAGTTATCCATAATCCAAATAGAATCAATTATAATAATTTTGAAAGGAAACGCGTAATTAATTTCTAATAGGACAAATAAAATGCATGAGAAAGCAATTACATTATTTTGTATTTTTCTCTCGTTTTACTTGATTACCCGACCTATATATACATTTATAGTACAAATATACCTAGAAGAAAATATCAAAAACAGAATAATATAGCGATTGAATGATATTAGTTCGCCGCAAAAGAATTCAAATCTCGTCAAAGACGTAAAATTACAAAATGTGTTATAAATATTCTTTCATCATTTCTAAAGCACACTTTATAGACTAAAATCTTTTAATAACGAAGGTATTTAATAACCTCTCAATCTGAATGATGATGTTATTGTGTTATGTATTGATTTGAATGAATTAAGTTTTAATATAAAATGAAATTCGGCTGAACTTATCGTTATTATTCATGCTCATTATAAACCAATTTTTTTCTTACACATTTTACTATTTTTTGCTATTTATCAGCTAGCTTATGACTTAACTATCATCTCTTATGCAACGAACGAGCTAGTTTATTGGCTAGCTTGTCACTTTTGAAAATACTCTATAACGTGTATGCATAGACAATGAACTATATAGTTACATTTCCATCGGGGATCCATACTATTTGAATTGTTCTACACTTAACAGTAATCTTAAATGTGTTCCTTTTCCAAGTGTATGATCTGCTTTTAGTTTTAATGCATTCTGCATATTAATCAAACATGGAAATGGATATTTAATTTACTTTTACTTTTTGTGAGAACGTCACCGGTTAAAATTCTACCATTACATATTTTACCATTGTTTGCTATATATCAGCTAGACTGTGTTTTAATAAGTATACAAGTTTTATGCATAGAAAACGAACTTCATTGTTGGATTTCCCTCGGGGATCCAGTTTATTCGGAGTGTTCTACACTGAACAATTATTTAAAATTTGATTCTCTTTCAGGTGAATAATTAAATTACTTTTTTTTAAATTTTTTTATCTTAATTACTTTTTGAGTTTTAAATGCACACTGCATCAAACATGGATATCAAATTTACTTTTACATTTATTTAGAACCCTGTTATATGTAACGCTTAGTACCGTACATTTTAAATCACATAGTACAAGTATCAAAATCATATCACGGGATAATCTGAACGCCTTGTTTTGAAAATGGATTAAAATTGATTTAAATAAGCTAATTACCTGTATAAAATGTAGTTAAAATCCAGTTAAATCCCGCTAATCAGACGACATAAAAAAAAATTGCCCGGTTAAACTAGAGTTATTCGGAGTGTTCTACACTGAACAATTATTTAAAATTTGATTCTCTTTCAGGTGAATAATTAAATTACTTTTTTTTTAATTTTTTTATCTTAATTACTTTTTGAGTTTTAAATGCACACTGCATCAAACATGGATATCAAATTTACTTTTACATTTATTTAGAACCCTGTTATATGTAACGCTTAGTACCGTACATTTTAAATCACATAGTACAAGTATCAAAATCATATCACGGGATAATCTGAACGCCTTGTTTTGAAAATGGATTAAAATTGATTTAAATAAGCTAATTACCTGTATAAAATGTAGTTAAAATCCAGTTAAATCCCGCTAATCAGACGACATAAAAAAAAATTGCCCGGTTAAACTAGAGTTATTCGGAGTGTTCTACACTGAACAATTATTTAAAATTTGATTCTCTTTCAGGTGAATAATTAAATTACTTTTTTTTTAATTTTTTTATCTTAATTACTTTTTGAGTTTTAAATGCACACTGCATCAAACATGGATATCAAATTTACTTTTACATTTATTTAGAACCCTGTTATATGTAACGCTTAGTACCGTACATTTTAAATCACATAGTACAAGTATCAAAATCATATCACGGGATAATCTGAACGCCTTGTTTTGAAAATGGATTAAAATTGATTTAAATAAGCTAATTACCTGTATAAAATGTAGTTAAAATCCAGTTAAATCCCGCTAATCAGACGACATAAAAAAAAATTGCCCGGTTAAACTAGAGTTATTTCCCCTTTTCTCATGGCGTGACATTCCCAATCAATACACATCCCTAGTAACAAGCAAAATATTTACAATGTTAAAGTATAAGACTTGAAATGTCTATTGATTATCTATAAATTCACCTGTTATTGAATGTTATTGGGAGTCGAATTGTTTTTCTATGGAATGTATGGAGCTAAAACCAATAACGCATATTAAAAACTTTTGCATGATCAGAAATTATATTGAGAGTCGAACCTGCTCAGAGTTTTTCATTAGGGAAAAAAAAGTTGATTGCGGCACCACCAACACATCACCCTGGCAAATAGATCCATGTCTTTATGGTTTTGCAGGATGTTTACATACAGTAACGATTGATCGGTATTGGGAAATATAAATCCAATTTTGAGGTTCTTGCAAATTTTGAGCGGAAAATAGCTCATGCTTTAAAAAAATTCAAGACCTTCAAGTTACGCAATTTTTCGCTTGTTTGACGCCATCATGATATAAATGATCATTATGATATAATTTGAAAATACTACCTCTGATTGCCATGGGAAAAACACAAAGCCAACGGCTGGGAGAATTCCAGCGTTAACTCTTTACCCACGCCAAAAAAAATCTTATTTCGTGTTACATGCATGTTTATTATCAATTAGACTACTTTATTTGTACTGAACAGGTTACTCTTATTAAAACGGAAGACTGACTGTCTTTTTCTTCGTAGCTCTGTATTTACATACTTAACAGAAGAACTTCTCAGTTTTTCAACGTTATATTTGCTTATTGTACCTGATTGGTACATGCATAATTATATATATAATTTTTAATGTTCAGATAATAAAACAAAACTATGTCGACGTGTGATGTTTTATTGAAGAATATTATTTTTATTTACATGTGTATATAGAAAAAAATCATTAGTAACTTTACATTTACACCTGTATTAACTGGTTTATTCCCGATTGTCCGTCATTATTTTATTAAGTTAAATTTTCTTTTAAACAATGTAATTATTGATTTGCAATACCATACTAATTTAATTTTTAATTGAGCATATTTGAGGTCAATATCAATTTTATAAATATGAATTGTTGAATAAATAATCAGTTAAAAAATGTTTTCTTTATTAAAAATATATGTTGTGTACAAGATGTAAGTTTTTACAAATTATAATAATTCAAACAGGGTCTATGTACAAGTTATAAGTTTTTTGAGACATACCTTCGTGCATCAGGGGATAACAATTTGTCTTCTAAAATGTATAAGTTTGATGTTTAAAATTCAAATTTATAAACTCTAAGTGAACCTAACATTTTATGCTATTCTCTTTGTCCTCAAACTTGAAATGATGACACATGCATAGCTAAAATTCTTATTTTATTTTTCTCTACACACCACAATCATAAAAAGTCGTTTTGTGTTTATATGTTTTAATGCGCAGTATTAGACTGTATCAAGTGGTTGTATGGAATTATGACAGAAATATGCAAAACAAAATACTGTGTGCTTGCATCACCCATTAGTGTGCACAAAACACTGATAACTTGTAAAAAAAATATGTTATCTTGTAAATTTGGACAAAAATTATAAACGATATTTAAATTGTAACTAGTAAAAGAAATATCAAGATGAGAAGAGAAGAAAATAATCATTATTTTAAAGTTTATATTTAAACTTTAAACACATTCACGCAATTAATTTCTTCTTTTTCGTGTATTTATGAGAACTCAGACCGAAAAGTTAAGCAACTGATAGCTATAAAATAGAAGATAGGGTATCATTGTCAATGAAACAACTCTTCACAAGAAACCAAATGACACAGAAATGAACAACTAAAGGTCACCGTAAGGTCTTGTAATCTCTGTAGCTCTAAAGATATTGGCGATGAATTTCACTACATTATGTCATGCAATTGTTTTAACATAGAAAGAGAAAAATATTTACCACACTGTTGTAACAAAAATGCAAACATTATTAAATTTAAAAATGTATTCTCATCTGAAAATGTTGTAGAACTAGAAAAATTGTGTAGATGTATACGATATATATCATTGAAAGTCTGTCCTCCTGGTTAGAGGAACTTTAATATTATTATAATGTTATTATTTTCACACATGCGAAACAAAGATATGTATTATATATGAACTGTTATTATCTCTGTAGCTATGTACTAGTTTATGAGAATAAAATCATTTATTCATTCATTCATTCCGTAAGGCAACAATTGACATAGCCCAAACCGTAGTCAGCTATAAATGGCCCCGAAATGACAAGTGCAAAACAATTTCAACGAGAAAAGCTAATGACAAAAATGGACAGAAACACAAATGTATAACACAGCATCTAAACACAATCACTGAATTACAGGCTCTGGGGACAGGCACAGACATACATGTATAATGAGGCGGGGATAAACATATAAGTGGTAACCCAACGATGGGACAATGGTGTAACTGTACAACATAAGAACGAACTACACAAACCAGTAGAAGGATATAATTAGAAACACATCTAATAAAAAAAGTGTTTACGTGGCTGCGTACTTGTACATTCCACCAACAAGAACACAAACTAAATTCAGAGTACTAATAAATAGTGACAGATAGCCCAAAGTCAATAACAATTAATAATAAAAATCATCCATCTGAGACGCAGTACATATCAAATATCCAATGTGGTTTGAGTGAAGTCGTCATAAACAGTCAGAGAAAAAAACATGGAAACTGTAAGTCACGATACTGGTAACGGCAGATTGTTGATCCATGAAAGTTGATATGCATATAAAAATAATATTTAGTTTGATTTTAAGCAATATTAATTCCAATATTACCAGGGGTCAGTTTCACGAAGCTGTCTTAGGAAAAAAATGTAAGTGTTTATAGCTTAGGACATCTCTTAGAGTTGGTCATAAAGTTCAAACATAATTAGTAAACAATTATGGCTGGTGTAGTTTTCATGCACTTTAGACAACAACAAACAAACAAAAAAACCACGCAGAAAATAAAATTTGGAGCAAATGATACCCCTGAAAAACAGTAATTGACGCAAAAGGATTGCTACCGTTCGTCATTAGGGAAAAAATGTTGATTGGGGCACCAACAACCCATCACCCTGGCCAATAGATCCATGTTTTATGGCTCTGCAGGATGTAATAATATAGTAACGATTGATTGGTATTGGGAAATATAAATCCAATATTGAGGTTATTGCAAATTTTGAGCGGAAAATAGCTCATGCTTTAAAATATTATTGAGTTACGTATTACTAATTTAACAGTTTCAATCGAATCGTGAGAAAACTGATACACTCCTATGGTTGAATGTCAACAAGTGTAAATACAGCGAAGATTTAGTATTTTCATGATCAATGATGTGTACTTCATTGGTTTCAGTTTAATTGTAAGTCCCTTGTCATCAAAGAAAAGAAAAGTGCAGAAAACATGCTTGCAGAGAAAGCCCAGTATGAGTTTAAATGACCTTGCACATTCATTAACAAAAGATCCAGATCTTACAAATATTTTAAATTTAGATAAATTCAGGTTCTTAACATAATTATTCAGTCGATGCGACTATGTCTCCTTCCTTGTTAGATTTGGAAAAGCGTTTAATACCTTATTTCAATATCCTCATTTCATTTCTTGATTACAGCCAAAATCGGTAAGAATGTTGTGCGACACTAGTCCTAACTCCAAAGACAATGGGTTTTTATATTTTATATAAAGACAATGTAATGGAATTCGATGCGACTGTCATACAAGTGAGAGGTTTAGCTAGCTATAAAACCAGGTTCAATCCACCATTTTCTACATTAGGAAATGCCTGTACCAAGTCAGGAATATGACAGTTGTTATCCATTCGTTTGATGTGTTTGGACTTTTGATTTTGCCTTTTGATTTTGGATTTTCCTTTTTGATTTTTCCTCGGAGTTCAGTATTTTTGTGTTTTTTCTTTTTTCTTACATTAATTGGTTATTTGTATTTAAAAAAACACATAACATAATGTTCACCTGCATTTATTACTCCTGGCGACTTACTAAAAGCTGTGTTTACTAAACTCAATTTAACACCCAAAGAAAAGCACTGCAGACGGCTAGTTACTTCTTCTGCACTAAATACATGTCATCTGACACAAACAATATTGTCAACAAAGAAGCCCCTAAAATAATTAAACAAGCAAATAAGAAAGCAGGGTCGAAGATTATCACATGATCACGAGAAAACAAGTGATGATTTATGCAAATAACCATATTCTAACACCTCGTTCATTTACGATGCAAGTAACCTAAATTTCCGATTGTTATCATTGTTGGCACTTAATACCGATCTCCCGTAGATGAGTTGAAAAATCGTGGTTGGTTACTAAATGTTAAATATCGATCTCCTATAAAAGAGGTGATAAAAGTATAATTATTTGCATATTAGAGTCTCAAAGTCGCGAATTCCCTCGTAACTTGATGCAAATATCCACTTGTTGATATGGGACCAGCTCTGACGTCACACGGACTCAGCTTGTCTGACAAAACAGCCGTTGGACGTCAGAGTAAGCTCGGACTACTCCAGAAGGACATGCTAACTTAATGATAAAAACTTTGCTTTTTGGATCAACGGTACGGTACTCTCAAATGAGCAATATAATCTTGAATTTAGTTTGGTGCACACATGTATTATTAAAAGTAAACGTTTTAACCCTTAGATGTTTTTTAATACTTCACCTTTCAATAGGAACCCAATCATTTCACACTGTATACGGTGCAGGAAATGCCTACCCTTTCTGATCACCTGATTTCACTCCCGGTTTATAGTGGAGTTCGTGTTATATCTTTATTATTATTTATAACTGTTGATCATGATGATGTAAATGTCCTTTGGTTTTGTGAGTCTTTGTTTACTCCTTGGTTTTAATTGTTATTGTCTTACAATAATTCATATTTATTTTTTTTCATTTTTTTCTTCCATCTTTTTCAAATTCATATATTTATTACAGAGTATGCCAGTATTAATGGTTATGTAGTTTTCAACAAGTGCATTTTTTTGTAAAAGGAGACAGATTTGTAAAAGCAAGTTGTTTGTTTCTGAATCCTTAATATTATTTCATTTGTATAAGATTGTTTAATGTTGATTTGTTTGAATTTATATGGAGTTTTTTTCTTTCAGAACGACACGTCATTCTTTTTTTCAGAATTAACCCGGACGATACCATGTTTCAATGAAATATGCTCAAAGGCATAAAATAATGACCTGTGTGAGGTCATTATTTTTCTTGTTAAAATGCAATCTATAATTTACTTCAAAATTTTATTCGTCTGATAGTTTTTTGTTGCCGATTTGGAATTTATATTTTAAAGTTCAATCGATGATAGATGAAAAAGAAACCTTCATTGCCCGTACAGTGGGAAAGCCAGTGACATTGAAGAGCTACTTCCGGTAGTCCCGCGGGAAAGGGGACATAATCTAAAAATTTTGAGGTGGCGCTGTAACCAGCGTGTAAACAAAAACGTAGCCTGTGCTTCAGACATTAAATCTATTAAAACAACGTATCATCCATCAGTATTTGAGGTTAATTTTTCATTAGAATAGATTTTGTCACACGACTGCCAAATTCGGTATTCAAATAAGTGCTCCGTTACTGAAATATGATAAACCAAAAGACTACCTCCGTTGATTTCCAAAAAAACCGCGGGTAATCCCCACGACTACAAACAACTGACACAAATGCATCCTAAAGCTTTTCATTGGTCGAGATATAAATAAATGTGACCTAGAAACATATGGGCACATGACTATGTACAGGATTCCCCGTCACTCTGAGTTTTGTTTACATAATAAATACTTCAACTGGAGGTCAAAATTCAACATTTTTCAGCCTTTTTGGGAGTTATTCCGGTGCAAAATCAAGCAAATTATGTCATATTTTACAGATTCTAAGCACAAAACTGATTGAGACAACGAAGGGTGATGATGTTTTCAGGATTTTAAATATATTTTACTTAAAATGTTGAGTGGTGGAAGGCTTGACACCGTCATTTGTTGATGTTTACAAGTTGCTCAAACTCCTCGTATCACATTTTCTGTAGTTATTTAATTATGCTGCTGTTGTATAACAGATTTATGGGCGAGATTTATGTAGTACATTGAAAGTTGGTTTAATCTATGAACGAATTTGTCCGTATAAATAACTTCCATTGTCTGGAAGTAGACCTACCCCCCTTTTTTCAACAAAAAAAAAATCAGCTAGTCAAAAGTTGTTGTCTGAATAAGCATTCAAAAGTGCAAAGTGTAAGCATTCAGGTAGTCTTTGTTTTAAGCCAATTTTTAGGGTAATTGTTACAGTCATTCTTTGATTCTGTAAATTATTATAAATCTGAAATGTTTCAACTTGTCAATTTTAAAAAGTACATGTACCAATCAACAAATATTGCCTGCCTACTACTGATGCATCAATAATTTTCATATTTTGTTCTTGTTTAGATAAAAAATACTAGCCAAGTGGGAAGTTAACACTCACACATGTTTATAAATGTCTGTCCTTACCCTGCTTATCAAGCAACCTGATATATACACTGTGACTAACTATTCATGTTTGAGTGTGTCTGGGCCCTTGGACATATTCAACTCTTGAGAACTTGAGATTAACATTCAATAGGAATGCCCAATGCCTAATACATCAAATTCTTAATACATGTAAGAGCTACATGCATATGACCATTTAAAGCATTAACAAAATGCTATCACTTCCAATAAATCCAAGGTCTACTTTAAAAATCGTATATGAATGTCTCACTCTGATTTTGGTGATCCTGTTTTGTTGCATTGATATAACTGCTTGACCCACATTTTTACTTTATACCAATCTACAGGAAAACAAATCTTGGACTCAGGATCTATAGTTTATTAAGAATCATACCATTCCTATATCTGTGTGCTGATTTTTCTGCAATAGAATACCTTTCCACACATTTTAATCCATTCTAAAAGCACACAATTGCAAAAATTTGCAAAATCATGTGTTTACATATCTAGGAAAAAGGGCACATAGACATCTCATTCATAATTCTACACAAGGAGCAGGATCTGCTTACTCTTCCAGAGCACCTGGGATCAATTATATATTGTGGGTTCAAGTTGATTAGTTTTCTTTTTTCTAATTTGTATATTAGTTTAAACTTTTCATCAAAAAGTCTGAAAAAAGAGATATGTATCTACTGAAAATGATTTATTTAGGTGCAGGGGTTACCACACTTTGAAATCTACATGGAAGCAAAACAGTGAAAGGTCATGTCATGATAGGCCACTTGAGAGACCTCACTAGTCTAGGAGAAGTGAACAATTCTAGAAACTTTCCATTTAAGTCATTCAAACCTTATAAAGAATAAAAGACCATCATTTTAACTTTTTATATCTTTTATTTTTCTTATGTCTCAAATACTACAGTACATACATGTAAATGTCTGATACCAGTGACAGATCCAGAACTTTTTCTAGGGGGGGGGGGGGGGGGGGTTGCTGCTGCTGACTTACTTAAGAGGGGCCCGCTCCAGTGATTCCCTATTTAATCAACCAATTTTTTCCTATGAAAGGGGGGCCCTATAAATATGCTAGCTTTGCATCAATGAATCTCAGGTTTTTCAATGACATTAAGTAATATTGTATTGCAACAGCATAGTGTCTCGTGTACATTTACCCCACGTTATCAATATAAAATGGTGGAGTGTTTCATATTGTATGTATATTTGAAAATATAAAAATGTTTAGTAATAAAAGTTTATTAAATATAAATGAATAAATACAAAGTCATAAAAAAAATGTTAAAATGAAAAATATGTAAAAAGTATTTTAAACAATTAAGGAGAACTATTGTTAAAATTAAAAAGTTTTTTAAAGTAAAATCAAGTCAAATAGTCCTCTGTCCCATACATGTAAATCCTCAATATAGAAATCCTGCTCTTCTTATTCCTATTGTTATCTGAAAATATATAATTTATGCAGATGATATTATCAAATGAATTTAATTTCAAACTTCTCTAGAGTTGCTATATGATCGGTAAATTATAATATATTTTAATTGTCTACTGACAAAAACATGATCTTCTGAGTTCCCAATTTAAAAAAAAAATGTTGAAGGAAATACTGGAATCTGAAGGATCAATCCCGAAATCATGAGCTAAAAAATACCCAATCCAGAGCTAAAAAATACCCAATCCAGACGTCCCGAAAAAAGGTCCTCTAGAAAAGGTAATAATTATACACACCAACAGATGTTTGGAGAAATTTTCTACTTATAAATTCATTTACTTAGTATCTAAAATTCATCACCATAGTAACATATCAACCTTTTTAATAGATATAAATAATGTTTAAATAAAGTATAACGTAATATGCAACATTAAATTATCTTACAGGTATCTGTTATTTAAAAGATAACTTTTCATTCAATCATTCATATCTTTAATTCTTCATACCAGTAATTGATAATAAATGTATCCAACGCCAATAAAACCTGGCCACAACACCTAGCCAATACTGAAGGTGACAATAAAATTCAACAATAAATCACATAATTTTTTTTTAGCATGGAAGGAGGGACAGAATTTATACTTTCCTACTGGTGAATATTTCATATACCTGAAATCTTTAAAAGATATTTTACATGCCCATATGCACTATTCAGCAAAAAAAATAGTACTGTTGTTCACATAGACAAGGGTCTGGATGGGGTGTTCTGCATTTCTTTATCATTTATTCCTTAAGTTCATTTGTCTCTTTTTTTTTATACTTTTTGTCCATAATTTCTCTTTCCTCAATATATAAATTAGAACATCAATAGTTCAAAATGATTTTGACCAGACCTCTGGCTTGCTGCTAGGAATATTTAGATTTTTTTCTGGGATGCATAGGAAGTCGTCCCAGAAAAAAAGTAGTCTCGTCAGACTTCATAATTATTTGGACTATCATGTCATTTGCTCTATTTTTTCCTTATTTCATGGTAAATTTTCTCTATTCTTGTTCCTTTAGTAATAATTCTCTAATTCTTTATATGTTTTAATAGTCATAGTTCCTAGTGGCAGATCCAGGGATAGGGTTCCAGGGATTGGAATCTCCCTTTTTTGGGGACGATCAATGCATTTGAATGGGGACATATAGTTGGAACCCCCCTTTATCCTGGGGATAGTTATTTTTCTCCTTTATTTTTATTGTTTGTTTTTTGTGTTTTTTGTCACACTTTTTGGGTTCAAAAATAAAAATGTTAACCTTTTTACTATGCGAGACAACCATACAAATCAGCACAAATGCTTTACACAACTGTAAAAATTTAATTAAAATTTAAATGCTAACATTGACATGCCAAAATTCACCGTTGGAAAAGGGGCGTTTATTTACATGTGGTCTACGGAAAATTA
Organism: Mytilus galloprovincialis; assembly: GCA_037788925.1. Lineage (NCBI taxonomy): Eukaryota > Metazoa > Mollusca > Bivalvia > Mytilida > Mytilidae > Mytilus > Mytilus galloprovincialis. Next base: position 40,766,206 of record CM075338.1, read on the forward strand.
CTGGATTTCAGAATCGAAAAGAGGCAAACATGTAGCCATAACCCGATCTGATCAATAAATTATGTTATGGATAGTATTCATATCTTTCTACTAACCATTAAAAGTAATAATACTAGGATTTCGTGAGCTCAGAAACCTTAATCTGTTGAAAAATGGCGTCGATTTATGTGCTTCCTTTTCGCAGCCACAGTTACAATTTGACACGGAGTGATGGGTATTTATGCAAATATTTAGGGACTCCTATCATCATAGATACTATTTTTGGTCTTGTTATATTTAAATAGCCAATAGGATGCAAATGTGTCAGTTATTTTCAGAAGGGGAAAACACCCGCCATATTTTTATCTTCCAAATCACAACGTCACTTGCCATTTTCAGATGTTCGTTTCTTGTAAAATAAAATCTTCTAAGATGAAAAAATAGCATGGTCACCTGTTAAACTTACCTATATAACTAATTGATGATGAAATGACACAAGTTTAATTGTCTTTAATGATAAATTTCTCGAAAAATCACACGTACACGATGTAAACAAATTGCCGCGATGGCGCGATACTGTCGCCCTCTATGAAAAATCGCGATTGTCGCCCTTGATTTTTTGGCCGTTACGTCATATGGAAGGAGGCGCAGAATCGATCCGTGGCTTTCCCACTGGTATTTTAATTTTGGAAACAAATAGCGCGTGAAGTTTTGTTAATTTATCGCTACAATAAAGAAACATAATCATATATGTGAGAAGAATTTTAATATATACTTTCATTAAGAAAAAAACAGATTTAACATATTCGTGTGTTTGATTATGAAAATCTTATTGAGTCACACTGAATAGGTTAGTTGGTTTGTGGTTGCTTGCTTAACGTCCAGTGGCAAATATTTCATGCATATTCAGGACGATAAACGCTGAATAGGAAATCATACTGTGACCTACCTGTATTTATATTTGTCTTTGTGTCGGTTCTTAACTTTTTTAAATTCATGTGTACCTTCTACTCTATCAAATGATCAACTAATAAGATAGTTTTATATTATATTGAATAACATTAACGTCACTCAAAAAGGGTCGGGTGCGGAGGGTATATAATTATATCCTGATTATCTTTTAATAACATGTATTGCTATTCAAAAGACAATCTTTCTGAATTTTTCCTTCGATTCAATTAAAATTGTTTAAAATTAAAAAAAAAAAAAATAACCACTTTTTTTGCGATAGAAATGACATTACATATAGGAAAAAAAATACCCCTCCCCCTTTTCCATAAAATAAGTGGTACAATAAATTACTTGCAATGTGTCTTGTATTTGTCATACACCGTTATTGGATGCTAACAATACGTTTGTGTCTTACGTCATGCAGTTACAGTTATACTTTTATTGTGTATGGATAATATTTTTTAAAAGGATTATATCTAGATTTATTAGTAAGTTTTATTTCACATTCTAAATGAGCCGTAGGGTGTATTAAAACCTGAACGAATTAGAAAGGAATATCCCACTTTAGTGTTGTCGGTAATATAGGATACTAAATTTTGTCAATCTTTATAAAAAATAATATTTTTTGACGGTATATAAGTCAGATAATGCATATTTTAAGGTTTGTCTTGTCGTAGAACACACCTCGGGGTGACAGGATTGCTCAAAGTAAGACCTCCATACGGTCGGTCTTTCATTTGATCAATCCTGACAACCCTCGCTGTGTTCTTCGACAAGAAATACATTAAAATATGCATTATCTATAACAGATATTGTTCAAACTATCTTAAATATCTATGTTTTCGGTACAGGAAAATATTGCAGTTATCTGTTCATTTCTAGGGTAATCCATTTCCAACAATAATATGCTTTCGTAAAATTATGTGTCAATTGTTAATAGCAGAAAATATTTTTAAGGAGCGATACAGACTATCATAGCCCCGCCCCATTAAAATCAAATGGTAGCTCCCTAAAATCCGCGATCACGGGCCTTCCATTACATAGTATTGCCTACAGGAGGTGGATCAAGTCTTTTTAACATTCATTGCAACTCATGCAAGTAAATTAAAAACGGGGTTTTTAACCAAATGTCTTCATTCAAACCCCCAACACTCTCCCTCTTACACCCGCAACTGTTATCATACCTCAACTTATCATTTGTATAAAGAAATTCACCGTTTTAAATCCCGTTGTTTTATTCTTTTTGCCCTCCTTTATTTATTTGAATTTATAAAAAAGAAGATGTGGTATGATTGCCAATAAGACAACTTTCCACAAAAGACCAAAAATGACACAAACATTAATAACTATAGGTCACCGTACGGCCTTCAACAATGAGCAAAGCCCATACCGGATAGTCAGCTATACAAGGCCCCGATAAGACAATGCAAAACAATTCAAACGAAAAAACTAACGGCCTTATTTAAGTAAAAAAATGAACGCAAAACAAATATGTAACACATAAACAAACGACAACCACTGAATTGCAAGTTCCTGACTTAGGGCAGGCACATACATAAATAATGTGGCGGGGTTAAACATGTTAGCGGGATCCCAACCCTCCCCCTAACCTGGGACAGTGGTATAACAGTACAACATAAGAACGAACTATACATATCAGTTGAAAAAAGGCTTAACTCATCAGATAGACAAAAAATACAAGTGGACGTGGCCGGGTACTTATACATGCCGACACAATAAACAGATCTGAGAGTACTCGCAGTTATCTGATAGCTAGTTCAAAGCCAATAACAAATAATAAAAAAATCATGCCTCTAAGACTAAACACTCAATCCGTGCACATCCAACATACAATGAATTTAGTGTAAAGACGTCATTAGTATTTATATGGATGTATTATTTAAATACATTACATTTTTTTTTTTATTAATTTTGCAATTTATCTAATTATGGGGTGACAAAATGCAATACGTTTAGAAATTTTTGAAAATGCATCATATATTTTCATGAATTGTCGCATAAACCAATATTCATATTGTAATTAATTTTAGGGATCCTTATTAATGCTCTTCAACTTTTTAGTTGTTTGGCTTAATAAATATTTTGATATGAGCGTCACTAATGAGTCTTATATAGACGAAACGCGCGTCTGGCGAACTAAATTATAATCCTGATACCTTTGATAACTAATTAGGTCTGAGGATAGTTTCTAAATATCCAGGAACTGTTAACAACACCTTTGTCAAAATGAGGATGTGTTATCCTGGTAAAACCGTTTAAAATCAAAATGTTACATTATCATGATAAGCATACAGTTTTAACTTATAATAAGACAATTAGGTTTTCTTTTAATGTGTTACCTATACATATACGCTGTCAATACTGGATTTAGATATACTTTGTTGCCCAGCATAAAACTGGCCAACCATAAAAGGTATTTCTTGTCCAAAAAAGGTTAACGAATAGGTTTTATGTTTATTTCAAAAATATCTATTCATGTATAATTTCATCTTTTACAGTCGAAAATCGTACAGAAAGGATATGATGAAGACAAAAGAAGTGAACATATCACTCTTATTTCAATCATGCATATCATTTCCTACTATTATTTCACTGATTATTACAGATTCATTTGGCGGTAGTTTAGCTAGAGCTAAAACGGATAGTATCAGAAAACGTATACGATTTATTTTCTGTGGTAGAGTTTTCACCAGGGCAGGTTATACTGAATGGTCAATATGTATTTTTCAGTAACGGAAAAATATCCAGAAATACAATAACCATTTATTGTTTTACCGCCACTAACTTTACAGTGAAGGCGATATATTGATATTGGAATTTTGTTTGTCCTCCTTTTTAGCTCACCTGGCCCAAAGGGCCAAGTGAGCTTATGCCATCACTTGGCGTCCGTCGTCGTCCGTCGTCTGTCGTCGTAAACTATTTCAAGAATCTTCTCCTCTGAAACTACTGGGCCAAATACTTCCAAACTTCAACTGAATGTTCCTTATGGTATCTAGTTTATAAATTGTATCCGAGGTTTTGATTTATCAACAAACATGGTCGCCATTGCTAAAAATAGAACATAGGGGTCACATGCAGTTTTTGGCTTTTAACTCAAAAACCAAAGCATTTAGAGCAAATCTGACATGGGGTTCTATGTTTATCAGGTCAAGATCTATCTGCCCTGAAATTTTCAGATGAATCAGACAACCCGTTGTTGGGTTGCTGCTCCTGAATTGGTAATTTTAAGGAAATTTTGCTGTTTTTGGTTATTATCTTGAATATTATTATAGATAGAGATAAACTGTAAACAGCAATAATGTTCAGCAAAGTAAGATTTACAAATAAGTCAACATGATCGAAATGGTCAGTTGACCCCTTTAGGAGTTATTGCCCTTTATAGTAATTTTTTAACCATTTTTCGTAAATCTTAGTTATCTTTTACAAAAATCTTCTCCTCTGAAACTACTGGGCCAAATACTTCCAAACTTTAACTGAATGTTCCTTAGGGTATCTAGTTTATAAATTGTATCCGAAGTTTTGATCTATCAACAAACATGGTCGCCATTACTAAAAATAGAACATAGGGGTCAAATGCAGTTTTTGGCTTATAACTCAAAAACCAAAGCATTTAGAGCAAATCTGACATGGGGTACTATGCTTATCAGGTCAAGATCTATCTGCCCTGAAATTTTCAGATGAATCAGACAACCTGTTGTTGGGTTGCTGCCCCTGAATTGATAATTTTAAGGAAATTTTGCTGTTTTTGGATATTATCTTGAATATTATTATACATGTAGATAGAGATAAACTGTAAATAGCAATAATGTTCAGCAAAGTAAGATTTACAAATAAGTCAACATGACCGAAATGGTCAATTGACCCCTTTAGGAGTTATTGCCCTTTATAGTCATTTTTTTACCATTTTTCGTAAATCTTAGTAATCTTTTACAAAAATCTTCTCCTCTGAAACTACTGGGCCAAATACTTCCAAACTTTAACTGAATGTTCCTTAGGGTATCTAGTTTATAAATTGTATCCGAAGTTTTGATCTATCAACAAACATGGTCGCCATTGCTAAAAATAGAACATAGGGGTCAAATGCAGTTTTTGGCTTATAACTCAAAAACCAAAGCATTTAGAGCAAATCTGACATGGGGTTATATTGTTTATCAGGTCAAGATTTATCTGTCCTGAAATTTTCAGATGAATCAGACAACCTGTTGTTGGGTTACTGCCCCTGAATTGATAATCTTAAGGAAATTTTGCTGTTTTGGTTATCTTGAATATTATTATAGATAGAGATAAACTGTAAAGTGAGCAATAATGTTCAGCAAAGTAAGATCTACAAATAATTCTATCTGACCAAAGTTGTCAATTGACCCCTTAAGGAGTTATTGCCCTTTAAAGACTTTTTTTCACAATTTGTTCATCATGTTGACTTACTTTAAAAAATCTTCTCCTTTGAAACTGCTGTATCAATTTCAGCCAAACTTAGGCTAAATGAGTTTCATAGTATAAATTTTATATTTTATTTCCTTGTATGTCAAGAAACATAGCTTCTATGGCTAAATAGAACATAGGAGAAAATGATTTTTTTTTTGCTTTTGAAGAAAATAGGTTGATCCAAAAACATTTAAATAAATTGAAAAGCCAAAATAATCATTGATGAGAGATTTAACCAAAAGAATTAAGGTGAGCGATTCAGGCTCTTGAGAGCCTCTTGTTTATATAATATATAGAAAATGTGGCATGATTGCGAATAAATCATCTCTTCACAAGAGACCAAATGACACATAAAATAACAATTTAAGCCATCGTACGGTTTCAACAGTTCATACCAGTCAGCTGTAAAAGACCTCGAAATGAGAAATGTAATCGATTTAAACGAAAAAGTGTAAATAAAGTAAAAAAATAAAGGAAACAAGTATGCAACTAACACAGCAACAAACTACAACCATTGAATTACAGGCTCCTGACATTAGACAGGCACATACATAATGTGGCGGAAAGAAACATGTGAACGCGGGCCCAACTTTCCCCATTACATGCGACTGTGGTTTTATTGTAAATTACAAAAAACAAACTATAAAAATCAATTGAAACCGGCTTACCTCATCAGATATATACAAATAAAAATATATCTCACAAAACGACAGAGTGAACAGGGCTAAACACTTCACCATCCCAACAATAAAAACACACATGTACAGATTTAAGAGTACTCGCAGTTACTGACAGCTAAATCACAAGCAAAATCATGCAAAAATTGTCCTAATCACTTCACATCCTAAATCCAATAGATTTCGTGTACAGACAAGAAAAAAATATGACCTTGTGCAATGCCAAGATAAGAGGTATCGATATATGGTATTAGAAGAAACGTGGGTAAGAATGAATGTTTCTCATATTGAATAAAGGAAGTATTATTCAAGTTCAAGGATGAGACTAGGGGCATATATGCTAATACATTTGGTTTGTGAGAGAGAAAAAAAAACTGTTGTGGAAGACATGAAGGTCAAAGATAATGCAATAACAAATAGTGAGGAAAAGGTTCAAACATATATCTGATGGTAAACTTTTGCCCATGTGGAATATTTGAAACCCGAGTTTTTCGATTATGTTTTACTACTTCAGAAAAAGTGTCTATAAAACTATACAAAAAATTATTCGAATCACTAGTTAAACCTATTCTCATGGATAACTCTGAAACTTGGTATATGGATTTTTGTGGAAAAATAAAAACAGCTGAAAGACGAGCACAATTTAAAGACATGACTGAGTAAATTTCATATTTATTTGACCTTTTTTGAAGGACATACAATTTGAAAACGGAAAAAGAATATTGTATCAGTCTCAGAACATAAGTCACAGGCCGGAGGCGTTAACAAAAACCAATACAGATTCTTTACAGAACATTAACAGAGGAAGGCGTGACAGTTTGGTAGAAACGTATAACACAATCTTAAACATCAATTTCGAGGCAGAGAGATTCCTCCTGGTGTATGGACCCAATTATTAAAAAAGAAACACAAAATAAAATACATTCCGCTTTTGTCTACTTTAAAATGTTGGATTTAGTTAAACCCCACTTAAAACCAGGTCAGACTTTTGTGTTAGCTGGTTGTTTAGATACAAGAAATTGTTATGGTGTTCCTTATACAAGTGAGGCTTTTGAATTTGAAAAGTGTCGATCGAATCATGAGGAAACCGATACACTCTTATGGTTGAATGTCAACAAATGTCAATACAGCAAATATTTAGTATTTTCCCAATCACTAATAATGTGTACATCATTGGGCTCAGTTTAATTTAAGGCCTCTTGTCATCAAAGAACACAATAAACATGATAAAGCTCAGTATAAGTTTAAATGACCTTGCACATTCATTAACAAAAGATCCAGATGTTACAATAATTTTGAATTTAGCTACATTCAGGTTCGTTACATTTTTTTTCAGTGGAGCCAAAATTGATTGGAATATTGTGTGATACTAGACCTAACTCCGAATACAATGGAACTCTATCCTTTCTTGCATTATTTTTTACCTGCATGTATTACTTTCGGTGTCTGACTAAAAGATGTTTTTCATAAATGTTCAATTTAAAGAAAAGAAAAAAACACTACAATTGGCTATAAATAATCCGTTAAAAGGTAAGGGTTTCATATGAAGATCAAATACCCCTAGAGTGGCATCTCTGAAACTTCGCTGGTTAAGATATTGCCTGGTGTCCCAAAGGATTGATCAAGCAACAGAAAACACTAGTCCCCAACCGTCCTTCTGCAATTACGAATATAGAATAAATACTGAAATATATCCAGAGCCAAAAGACAAGAAATTTTTAACAAAGAACTGTACATATATGTGTATTCACAATATTTATATAACTGTGAAATTATACTATAGATACTAATATTAAGAATAAGTTATATCTTACCAAATAGTGCTTCCCTAAATTATTATAGGTAAACTAACATGAGGGATACTAAGTTACAAGCTGTAAACTTAGTAAATTGTTACAGCAAATATGAAATAAAGATATTATTACGTTTAAAAAAAAAAGAAATATATCTAGAGCCAGTATGAAAAAAAAGAGTCCCAAATGAGGTAAAAAGGACAGAATCACGTCATAAGAACTAAAGGAAAAAATAAAGTCGCACATGCAAAACTAAAAGGTAATGCAAACACACTAACGGGATGTATAAGTACCGCGCCACGTAAAATGGATATCACAAGAAAACAGACCAAACAGATAAATTAACAAAAAGAACAAAGACAAATAAAAGAACAATATACCACGTTCTTAGGATGATAAACTACGTCAGTACGCAGATTCTATACATCAAGGCCTACGTGTATTATAAAAAGTTAACAAAGGTACGAAGATTATAATTTAGACCGCCAGACGCGCGTTTCGTCTACATAAAACTCATCAGTGACGCTCGTATAAAAAAAAAATTAAAGAGACAATCAAAAACAAAATTGAAGAGCATTGAGGATCCGAAATTCCAAAAAGTTGTGCCAAATACGGGTAAGATATTAAGCTATGTTTGGGATAAGAAAATCCCAAGTTTTTCGAAACATTCAAGGTTTTGTTATCAGGAAATTTATAAAAAAATTACACCATTTTTGATATTCATGTCGAAATAATGACTTGGGCTGGTGATTATCTTTCAAAAATTCATTGTTCCTCCTGAACCATTTTGTGAAAGTTCGAATGGTAGAAAGAGTAATGAACGAACTATAATTCGATAAGAAGACATAACTAGTTTGAGTGAAGACTTTAGGCAAGTAACATGTGCTTTCTTGGCGGAGATGAGGAATGGAGACAAGGTCAGAAGAATAAAAACAGATTTAAGAATGCTTGGAAATTGTCTATTTCAACTGAATGAGGATAAGGAGGTGTCAATCATTCCTTCCCCTGATTTAGATTTGCTTCTTGTAAGGATTGTTAATATTGCTGCTCAAAATACTGACGACAAAATCTGTAAGCATGCTATTCTTTGTTAAATGCAGGGCAATATTAACCGATATATAAAGAAAATTACCTGCACAGAAACACGATAGAAGACAAGGAACTCACACATTGCCGGGATGTTCTGACATAATAAAAGAAAAGTATCAGAGAGGTTAATTAGGTGGAGGCAAGTACATACATTTGTTAATCTTACAATTTATAGATATGTATACTGGTATTATAATTAGACATATCAAAGATTTAAAAGAATGGAATTCCAACAATTAAAACGGACGCTCATACTAATACATACTTTCTTTTTAATTTAACGTCATTTTCTTTTGAATTTGACAATAGCTAAATTGGTGAAGCAAAGAGTAGAGAAAAGCGGAATAGAAGGACGAAAAATGAACATCACTGCAAGAACTGGCATAACTAGTTTAATACGTAATTGGAGTCAATGATACATTTGTGCAATAGTAAATAGATCATACAAGTTTTCATCAATCAATATCAAATTTAAAGCATCAACAGTCTTCTGTCCTAGCACATTTCCTTAAAGATAGAACACCTACCTTATTTTGATGATACTACAAATGATAATGGAATCGGCTTTCATTCCGTACATTTAGGGAAATTGTTAAAACGGCGTTAAATGAAATTGATAACTGAAACTGAAACAAAGGAAATGTACACTGACTGGTCAACATGTAAATAGATTATTCAGTGAACACGGAGAACATTTGTCGACATGTAGACCGAATAGTATACTCAAAAACAAACTGGCAAATAAGTTATCAAAAGTACCAGGATTATAATTCAGTACGCCAGACGCGCGTTCGTCTACTTAAAGACTCATCAGTGACGCTCAAATCAAAAATATTTATAAACCCAAACAAGTACAAAGTTGAAGAGCATTGAGGATCCAAAATTCCAAAAAGTTGTGCCAAATACGGCTAAGGTAATCTTTGCCTGGGATAAGAAAATCCTTAGTTTTTCAAAAGGTTCAAAGTTTTTTTATACAGGGAATTTATAAAATGACCACATTATTGATATTCATGTGAACACCGAAGTGGTGACTACTGGGCTGGTGATACCATCGGGGACGAAACGCCAATAAACCTGTATTGGGTTGTATGTTTGATAATGAGGCAACTCTTCACAAGAGGAAAATGATAGTTGAATAAGGCCGCACTCATGAGATGAATTAAAAAACAGTGTACTTTAGTTGTTGTGGACGCGTACTTCTATATCTCAACCACAAAAAGTTATGCAAATCTGAGAGTACTCGCAGTTATTGACAGCTATTTCAACTAATAACACAAATCATAAAATAAAATGCATCAAAAACGAATGGACAAGAACTGTCATATTTCTGACTTGGGAAAGGCATTTTTCAAATGTAGAAAATGGTGGATTAAACCTGGTTCTACAGCGGTAACCCTCTCACTTTAATGATAGTCTCATCAAATTCTGTTATATTTACATTGATGCGTAAAATAAACAACCACAAACTATAAAAAAAAAGGCAAGATATCGGTACATCAGTTATCATCGTATAACAATTTTAAAAGTCCCTATCATATTTTGTATGTGCATGTACCAAGTCATAATCATTTTATCCATTAGTTATAGGTCTTTGTTTACCATAATGTTTTTGGATATTGTTGTCTTTTGAATTGCTGAATTCATTTTCTTTTCAAGGCCTTTTATAGCTTACTTTCTGACAAGGGTTAATGCCTTTTGTCAAAGTATTTAGAACAAGTTTTTCATTTTTTTTTTACACTTTTGGACTTCAATGGATATTAACATATACTGTGAAAGTACTTTTCCTCGTGGGGAACCAACTTTCTTGGTTTTTGTGGTTGACTTTATCCACAAATTTATGTGTTCAACAAAATAAAACAACCGTTTTCCAAATTAAGACATGGAACAAATCTCGATCCCCATGTTCGTTTGACTACTGATATGATGCAAAGAATATGTATATTGAATATATCGCCAAATCAAAGAAAACTACATTTACAATATTATAGTCACTGAGCAAACGCACTATGAACAACAGACAGGATAAATACCAATTCAATCTTAAAAACCTAAACTGTACAATTTTTGATCTTTTAGTTATTATAAAAATATATTTAATCAATGAAAGTCAGATTTCCAGTATTGATATGCTATGATAAAGTGTTCATTTAATATTCTCATAATTCTTGTATGGAAAATGATAATTTCATGCTTGACTTGCTTTTGATAAGAGTTATTTTACATGCAGGTAGAAAGTATTGTCTGTGTTTCAAATTTTGGTGATTTTCAATAAAATTGTCATTGAAACATTTTCTGAAATCTTTTTTAAAGTTACCTTTATACAGTTTAAGAAGTTCATAAGTTGGAGCATAGACATATTTTACTTACAATATTCATTATGCTTAAACAGCTAGATGTTTCTGTCTTTTCTTTCTCTGTTGTGTCCAAATCTGAATGCATATAAAAATAAATGAGAAATATTTTATCTCAAAGTAAATGTTAAAGTAAATACAAAATTGGTATTACACAATAGCAACATACAAAATGAATAACAATATAAAACATCTCTATTCATTTTGTTAATCAAATAATTTGGGCATCATATGTTGTTCAGCAGTTGCTATTAGTTTTTTTTAAATGCATTTTAAAAATTTATTTGCATGTATATATATATATATGTGTAGTGCATTTTTTTATTCAGAAATCTGCTTGATACCATTGGTTGAATGGCTGTATTAAAATACTGGTTTTTACATTTTTCAAAACTCTCTGAAAGGATCAACATGTAAAAAATGCCTTGAATCTGAGATTAAATTCCAATAAAACTTACATGACTTATAAAACCTGTACAAAATTTTTAAAGCAGTGTGGTTATCATCTAAATTCAAATTGCAAATAATATGTTGCCTCATTGTCACACATACCACATCTTCCTCAGTCTACATTGTTAGCCATTAGTTCGATGCCACAGACTAGTAAAATTTCATTGGGACTAGTAAGTTTTTGCAAAACTTTGTTAACTTTGTTTGGCCTAATAAGAAAAATGTCAGAATATTATAATTAGTCTAAGGACTAGTAGTTGAAAAAAGTTTTTTGGTGCAGACTGCAGTTCCTATATCTGTTTCAAGCATGTATGTAAATCATTCCAAGTCTAAATAAATAATAACCATAGGTATATCTCCAACCTCCCCCTTTTGTGGATTTTTTTTTGTTAATTATATAGGAAATCACTGAATCATTAATGAAGTGGGCCTCCTCTTTGGGAAGTCAGAGGTTCTCTTATAAATAATTATGGATCTGCCACAGCTACCAATTTGAAACAAAATCTTTATAATCTTTAAGATTTTCAACAAAATCTACATCTATTTCTGTGAATTTAATATAATTAATTACCTTTTGTATCCTCAATTGTTGAAGGAGCTACTTTTTTGCTGCAACTTCTGCATAATCCTGGAATATAATATTTCAAAATAATGCAAATTACAAACAAGTTTACAAGTTTAATATAATCTAAAGGTTCTTTTGTAAAATTCTGTTGATTCTACTATGTTTGATTTTAACCTCAATGTAACATGAATCAATTCTAAGTACCAGTAATGTGCTTTCATAAAGGGTCATATTTGAGTAGCAAGAGTGTGCTTTCATCATGTTCATAAAAATGGTCATATTGGAGTACCAACAATGTGCTTTCATTCAAAGGTTACTGTAGTATATGTTTTTTTTATCACTAATCATGTCCAACCATTTATCATGTTCATACCATGATACCTAACTATAAGGTTTGAGTTGATCTCATTGTTGAAGGCTGCCACTGTACAGAGACATATGATTGATTACTACCACTTTAATTTGAAGATAGTTGTCTCATCATGCTCACATGCAATCATATCATATCTTCTCATGATTTATTTATATATACTGTGAAGTAAAAATGAATGTAAACTTCAGGAAACATGAGAAATAAACCTTAGTTTGATTGTTTTATGTTGAATGTGAAATTACTGTACTGCAGCACTTAATTCTGGTCAGTTCATAGTCACAATTTTCAAAGCAAAATAATGAGGATTATCAGACCACAGATGAATTATCACGTTGTGATTGGTTAAACGCCGTCACGTGGTGACCCCCTATGAGACCGTATGGGGTTAGTAAGCTTCATATGGGGTTCATGACGCGTTAATGGCGACGTCATCTATTAATGGTGTTGTGTTTCATTGTTTATTTTTCAACAAAACGCCGCAAAAAAACTCCAGCGTCCGATAAATTCGTTATACGGTTATCTACTGACCCCCTACGGATCCATAGAGAGTGAATAAAATTTATAGGGAACTCGGCCTCCAGCCTCAGTCCCCCTATGGATTTTACTAACCCTCTATGGATCTGTATGGGGTCAGTATTGAAACATACAACTTATAATATAACCTTGTATATTCATATTATTATTAATTTATTATCTCTGAAAATTGAATTTTAAGGAAGTACCATATTTAAACAATATACTATTCTTTACTAGGTTAGAAGGGAAATGCAATACACTAAATAAATCTAAAATCTATGTTTACTTGCCTGTACCTACTGGAAGAAGGACACCAAAAGATTGCAAAACATCCCGACTTTCTTGAACTGTTATTCCTCTGTATGCTTTACCATTACCAGAATGAGATGGGTGGCTGCATGTTTTATTTTGTTTAAAAGTATATTCCCAGTTTATAACGATGATGTGGACACACTGTAACATCCCTGTACAAACGATCATCATATAGGCCGACTCTATACAAAATAAGTTGACCTTCTGTCATAGATTCACCCAAACTAAAATGCCGGTAGGAGCCTCCTGTTGCAACCCCAACACTCGTTAGGTGACTAATCACGTCCTTAACACAACACTTAATTTTGATTGCATCATGTTCATGTGGAAATAAATAATAACATCCACACTCATCAGTTCGAAAGGCTGAAATTCCACATCTGAGTGTGTCGTCTGCCATTTTCAAGGCAACAGTGAAAGTAGGGTAGACCCGCAGAAAATAAACAAACTTTCATAAAAATTAATAAATTATAGGAATTTAATGTTTAATCATATATTTCCACTCTGAAAAATATTGTTATTTAAATTGAAGTTAGCTTGACCTTAAATTAATTTTTTAAATAACCTCAACCTTGAAATAATTTTGTGTGTTTGGATAAGTTGGAGTTAGCTCCCTTAGTCCAATTTTGAATTCATAACAACATTTGACCAGTTTATTTTTAAATAAAACATATGTGCATCTGGTGAAATTTAGAAGTTGTAAACAATACTATTCAATCTTCCATTTGACATCATTGTGTATAAAAATTGCTCAGAGATATTTTGTTTAAATGGGTCACTTATTTCAATACAATGATAGAGGAATCAGTCTCAGAGGGGGATTCTAAATCTTTAGTTTTAAGAGGGAAACCATGGATGTAACTAAAAAAAAATTGCACAAGGTTTCCTGCTTACATGATGATTTAATCACTGAAGTTAAAGCAAAAATCAATTATTTTGATAAATCACTATTACACAGCACTCTGCATGATTCTTAGGTGGACAGGTACTTAACAGAAAACAAAAACATCTACTATCTACGAACACATGGATTGATTAGAGTGTCTGACGTCAGAAATTGTTTGTACGTCACATAAATTTGTAGTTTAATGTGCATATAAACGATTTTAAAATTTACATTGGCAATGTTAGCAATCAGGGTAAAAAAATCAAAAGTATATAAGAATAAATTGCTAACATTGCCAATGTAAATTTTAAAATCGTTTATATGCACATTAAACTACAAATTTATGTGACGTACAAACAATTTCTGACGTCAGACACTCTAATCAATCCATGTGTTCGTAGATAGTAGATGTTTTTGTTTTCTGTTAAGTACCTGTCCACCTAAGAATCATGCAGAGTGCTGTGTAATAGTGATTTATCAAAATAATTGATTTTTGCTTAAACTTCAGTGATTAAATCATCATGTAAGCAGGAAACCTTGTGCAATTTTTTTTTTAGTTACATCCATGGTTTCCCTCTTAAAACTAAAGATTTAGAATCCCCCTCTGAGACTGATTCCTCTATCATTGTATTGAAATAAGTGACCCATTTAAACAAAATATCTCTGAGCAATTTTTATACACAATGATGTCAAATGGAAGATTGAATAGTATTGTTTACAACTTCTAAATTTCACCAGATGCACATATGTTCTATTTAAAAATAAACTGGTCAAATGTTGTTATGAATTCAAAATTGGACTAAGGGAGCTAACTCCAACTTATCCAAACACACAAAATTATTTCAAGGTTGAGGTTATTTAAAAAATTAATTTAAGGTCAAGCTAACTTCAATTTAAATAACAATATTTTTCAGAGTGGAAATATATGATTAAACATTAAATTCCTATAATTTATTAATTTTTATGAAAGTTTGTTTATTTTCTGCGGGTCTACCCTACTTTCACTTTTGCCTTGAAAATGGCAGACGACACACTCAGATGTGGAATTTCAGCCTTTCGAACTGATGAGTGTGGATGTTATTATTTATTTCCACATGAACATGATGCAATCAAAATTAAGTGTTGTGTTAAGGACGTGACTAGTCACCTAACGAGTGTTGGGGTTGCAACAGGAGGCTCCTACCGGCATTTTAGTTTGGGTGAATCTATGACAGAAGGTCAACTTATTTTGTATAGAGTCGGCCTATATGATGATCGTTTGTACAGGGATGTTACAGTGTGTCCACATCATCGTTATAAACTGGGAATATACTTTAAACAAAATAAAACATGCAGCCACCCATCTCATTCTGGTAATGGTAAAGCATACAGAGGAATAACAGTTCAAGAAAGTCGGGATGTTTTGCAATCTTTTGGTGTCCTTCTTCCAGTAGGTACAGGTAAGTAAACATAGATTTTAGATTTATTTAGTGTATTGCATTTCCCTTCAATTTGTTGGAAAAGGTTACTTCCAAACTCAACAAATATGTTGTCGATAAGAAACTCCAGCATACTGACCACTTGTTCTTCTGTGTTGCATGTTTTACCTTTTTGTTTGTCAATATTAACGAAATATGCCATATGAAATCCCAAAGTAATAAATTTAAAGCGTATGCTACCATTTTTTTTTTAAAGGCATTGTGGATTATTTCTTTTCGGCGATTTTTCAATTTAACATGGGGAATGGTGGTATACAGGGTTGAAAAATCCAAAGTTGTGATGGAACTAGTTTCAGAGAAAGACCAATAATTAAAATTGTCTAGAAGTTCTTTAGAATTTTTAAGAATCCACATATGGTTGATACCACTTCGCGAGTAAACAGTTTCACAGTATTGCTGAAGACCCTCTTTCACTGTGGACAGAATTTTAGTCGATCTAATGGACAATTCTTTAGTGGAACATGGAGATGAGCCAGCAATATACCGTTGTTTGTACGGAATTTTATGAAGTTTGTCCCGAATATCTGTTGCACAAACGCAGAAAAATGCAATACTATAAAAGGAAAAATTGACCGAAAAGAGCAAGACTAATACTCTTAAAGTGTTAATACTCAACCTCCAGAACCTACTAGTTTTGAAGACTTTGCTACTGTTGCAAAACTGGGAAATGTAAGTCGCAATTAGACATATAATACAGAAATCATTCCAGGAAGACAAAGATTGCTATTTTTAGTGGTTTATATGTAGTCCAAATAATTATTACGTCTGGCAGGGTTATTTTTTATTTTGATTTTTGCTATTAAAATAGCCTTGCCAGACGTCATAATTATTCGGACTAATTTATATGCTACTTTTGCTTTATATAATGGTGATCACACATTGGCGATTCTGAACTAATAAATGTCTGGAATATAATTCTGTAAGAAATAAATGTCCCGAATATTTGTTAGACATCTGCAGAAAAATGGCGACAACTACGCAGTGCGTGGCATACAATAACTACAGCATTAGCTCCAATTGACAGAATCCCTCTGGTCATTTACAAGACATTAAATTTATACACTAAAAATACCGATTGCAAGACTTTAGTTAAATTTTTGGAACTTTCAAGAGTGTATTAAAGCTACTGTACATTCCGAGTAAATCAAGGAAATGCAGATTGGAAATATCAGACGAATTTAAGAGTTGCAAAAGTAAACGGTGTGAACATTTATACTATTTCAAACATTAATTGACATTAAACAAAATATTATAACTATAAAACTCTTTATTTTGTTTTTTCATAACTACACCCTACTAGTCACCTTGCAACCCATGTAAACGATGAAATATTGATGTATACATAGAGGGGGGATAGAAGGGGTGCTGATCCCGAAATCCCGGGCTTGAAAACATGAATCTCGAAATCCCGGGCTCAAAAACACGAAATCCCGAGGTCCCGAAATTCGAAAAAAGAATTCCCGGATCCCGAAAGGCTCAATTTCGAAATCCCGAGCTTAAAAACAAATTTTAATGTATCTTGGGTACATGTTCCACGAGATTCTGAAAGTTCAATAAATGCACTTAATATTAACACTTTATCTTCTACCAATATGCAAAGCCAACAACGAAAAATAATGCATTCATTTGATGGGAGTGAATGTAGTGAAAATGAAGACACAACAAGTTAGATGAAACTAGTAACCACGAGCCGAAGGTCTACAAATAAAAAAGCAAAGAACATTTTTTCGCATTAGGAATAATTTAAGTTTTACTTTTATCTACTGCTGAAGAAGTCTCAAATTTAAACTCCACTGTAAATGTCTTATTGACACATCGAATGAACAATTTCAAGAGATCAATGATAAATTTGTTTTTTAGTTTCCTTAGAAAACACAATACGAATGCAATCTAATTCACCATCAGCCTCTGAAGAAGTGTTAGCACAAACCCATTAAAAGCGGACATCAACTCTAATATCAAGACCCTTATTGACAAATCTAAGAGTGTACATGGTTTGGTGCACACATATTTTATCGTTATTTATACGCATGGATTCTTGGATTAACTGCATGTTTATGTGAGTGTATTTAGCGCATTAATCATCTTACTATGTAGGAGTGCGCCGAAATAGAACGGTGTTACTTATTTATAGTGCAGTCGGCTCTTGCTTCATGAAGGGGGTATCCACTGTGTTAAAGACCTTGAGGTGAAACCTGGACACTCACTTGGATTACAATTTTGAATGTAGAGTTTGAGGAAGATTTTCAGTTTTATACGCGTCTGGCGTATAAAATTATAATCCTGGTACTTTTGATAACTATTATAAATTTCCTGTAAATTAATAAACCTTGTATTTTTCGAAAAACTAAGGATTGTCTTATCTCAGGCATAGATTAACTTAGCCGTATTTGGCAAAACTTTTTGGAATGTTGGATCCTCAATGCTCTTCAACTTTGTACTTGTTTGGCTTTATGAATATTTTAACTTGAGCGTCACTGATGAATAAATAAAGCAACAGTAGTATACCGCTGTTCAAACTCATACATCCATGGACAAAAAAAAAAATCGGGGTAACAAACTATAACCGAGGGAAACGCATTAAATATAAAAGAACTACGACACAGCACTAAAATGTAACGCACTCATAAAACGACCCAAACATCAGACAAAATCCCACGAGAATAACAAATATAACATCAAAACCAAAGTCTTATGTAGAGGAAACGCGCGTCTGGCGTACTAAATTATCACCCTGGTACCTTTGATAAATGTTTAAACCGATGGGTCGATGCCAATGCTGCTGGACGTTTTACCAGCCAAGGAGTCTACAGTTCGGTGTTGACATGAAATTCAATAATGTGGTCATATTTATAAATTTCCTGTTTACTAAACCTTGATTTTTTCGAAAAACTAAGGATTTTCTTATCCCAGGCATAGATTACCTTAGCCGTATTTGGCACAACTTTTTAGAATTTTGGATCCTCAATGCTCTTCAACTTTGTACTTGTTTGGCTTTATACATATTTTGACATGAGCGTCACTGATGAGTCTTCTGTAAACGAAACGCGCGTCTGACGCACTAAATTATAAACTGGTACCTTTGATAACTCGTGTATATATTTTCTACATTAATTAGATATAGGAAGATGTGGTGTGAGTGCCAATGAGACAACTCTCCATCCAAATAACAATTTAAAAAGTAAACCATTATAGGTTAAAGTACAGCCTTCAACACGGAGCCTTGGCTCACACCGAACAACAAGCTATAAAGGGCCCCAAAATTACTAGTGTAAAACCATTCAAACGGGAAAACCAACGGTCTAATTAACACTTTTTGTATTAATGTTTTGTTTTTTAAGAAATTTCATCAATTTACTCAGAACTGTCTGAATTTCTATTCCATAAATTAACTTGATGAAATATAAACGTCACAAATTACTATACTCAAATATAGTATTGGAAGAATAAAAATGTAAAGTTTGCATCAAAATAATTTAAAATTCAAATAAAAACGTTTAAATACGTATATGACATGACATGACATACAAATGTTTGTGTGTAAAATTAGTTCAGAATGATATTTTCAGATACTTCCATGCAGAAAGGTGCAAATTTAATTGCAGAAGAAAAGATTGAATAAGCAGTAAACATGTTTTAAAATGTGTTTTTTTTCATGCATTGAAAATTTGGTTTTGGACTCATTTATTGCAATATACAGTTCATTAAATAAATCTCCTCCTTGTCCCATCAGTGCTTGTTGATGGGACAACCTCTATTTCCACCCTGCCTTCATCAAAGATGTTTTTGTTGACCTAATAGCCTGTCTGTTGTTTGATTGACTGCTTGTAGTTTCATTCGTATTCGTCCAAGAGCAAAGTGTGTAATGGATTGAAGTTCATAATCATCTACGTCATAGTTATCTAATTGTTTGTTGTATTTTAAGTTTATTTTTTTGTAAAGTTTGTAGTGCGGATGATAGCTAGTGTGTTTGTCCTTTATATATATATATTTATGTAATTTATAGTGTGTATGATATAAGTTACCATGAATCACATATGTCACAAATTCCTCTGATTTTTATAGTATTTATTCATTATTTTACTATGGGACCGGAACGACCTGATACCGTTGGATTTCACTTGAAAATCATGTACATGATTAGATTTATACATCGAAGGATAAAACATATCATAAAAGGTGACAATAATCATATCTGATGATGCTCAAGTACGAAACATGAAAAAGCGATTCCATAATCGTGTTTATAAAGGCCGCTGCCGCACAAATAAATATTGTACTTTCTGCCAATATGATCTACATGTACGTATATTACAGTGTAAAACAGGTGTTTGGCATGCCACAAAACCAGGTTCAACCCACCATTTTTATTCCCCTTTAAAAATGTCCTGTACCAAGTCAGGAAGATGGCCATTGTTATATTATTGTTCGTTTCTGTGTGTGTTGTATTTTAATGTTGTGTCGTTTGTTTTCTCTTATTTTTGAGATATAAAGATAAGACGTGGCACGGTACTTGTTTATCCCAAATTCATGTATTTGGTTTAGATGTTATATTTGTTATTGTCGCGGGATTTTGTCTGATGCTTGGTCCGTTTCTGTGTGTGTTGCGTTTCGGTGTTGTGTCGTTGTTCTCTTATATTTATTGCGTTTCCCTCGGTTTTAGTTTGTTACCCCGATTTAGTTTTTTGTCAATGGATTTAAGAGTTTTGAACAGCGGTATACTACTGTTGCATTTATGTACCACTGTTTAATGAGAATATGACCTTTAAGCGCTTTTCTTGCTTTTTTGAAATATTTCTTCCTTGCTTTGACACATAATTGAAAAAAAATCAGACACTTTTAATCCATCTTAAACAATGATTTTTCTTAACTCATATAAACAGCAATCCTTGTCAATGAATACTGCTTGGATGGGTTCACCAAACTGAATTCTGAACTCCATATTCATCTTTGTTTTTGTACTTCAACATTGACGTCGTAGATTAAATGACTTCAAAACGTTATTGAAGATCAAATCAGATCATATAATAATGTAAGATTCTCAATAGCATATTAATATATATGTAGATCATACACCGAATTAATATACAGTTATCAAACGTAAATGCATTTTAATATAGGATATTATTAAAAAGGAGGGTCATTTTATATTAAATAGGGCAATATTATGACCTATATTTATGGCACAACCCCGTATATCCAATAATAGGAAGTTATCCCCAACCCCGTGGTTTTCCAACTAATGAAAGAGAAGAAAGGAATCAAACCGAAACACTAATAACACATGGAACATACAGTAATGCAGTTAAAATCAATCCCACCAGAACCGTTAGGATAACAATTTAAGAACTGCCCTTTCTCTGACTTGGTACAGAACAATTTATCAAATATGGTTGGTTAAACCTGGTTTTTGGATCCTCAATGCTCTTCAACTTTGTATTTGTTTGGTTTATAACTATTTTTATATGAGCGTCACTGATGAGTCTTATGCAGAAAAAACGCGCGTCTGGCGTACTAAATTATAATCCTGGTACCTTTGATAACTATTTGAGGCAAGCCCGACCTTCCTTTTGTATGCCAATGTTAAAAAAAACACTAAAATGACAAAATACAATACATACAAAAGGAAGGATACACGACAGAGAATTACATAAATAAACAATACAATAGAACATTACGATATGCTTAACGTGACGGTACCCAAATTGCACCTATTTTGACAGTGTTTTCAACTACGTTTTTTAACTCACCTGGCCCAGAGGGCCAAGTGAGCTTATCTCATCACTTGGCGTCCGTCGTCGTCCTGCGTTAACTTTTACAAAAATCTTCTCCTCTGAAACTACTGGGACAAATTTAACCAAACTTGGCCACAATCATCATTGGGGTATCTAGTTTAAAAATGTGTCCAGTTACCCGGACAACCAACCAATATGGCCGCCATTGGTAAAAATAGAACATGGGGGTAAAATGCAGTTTTTGGCTTATAACTCAAAGACTAAAGCATTTAGAGCAAATCTGACATGGGTAAAATTGTTTATCAGGTCAAGATCTATCTATCTATGAAATCATAGAAAATTTGGTCTGAACTAACCTCTAAGCCATCAATGATTCTGTAACGAGGAGTACCAAAATTTCATCCATGCTTAAAGTCATAAGAAACCTCAAGTCAAAAAAAATTGATGCATATGTTTTTTATAACTCAATGGATAGTTTTCATTATAAAACTTATGTACATATACTTTTTTTCTGAAGAACATTCTTTAATTTATTCATATTTAGAAGTTTACTTTATTTGAATTGCTTCCTTCCAGCAAGCAATTCCCCCGACATATTTTCCGTATGCATGGTGACCTCAGTGTGACCCATCTCGTAAAAATCCGGTGACCACAATACGCAGGGATGTCCTTAAAATAATTTATTATCTGTATTTACATGTTAAACACGTGCTCAATTGCCATGCTTTTTTGTTTATTTTTGGTCAATTGTTGACAAACAGGTGACAATCGTTAAACTTCGGCTTCAAAACACGAACTTTAATTACCTGCCATATTTTCACAACAACACTGACCGATTGAAAAAAAAATGACGATTATACGAAATTTACACGAAAAAAATGATAAATTCGAGTACAGAAGACTAAGTTTATGATGTTTGTATGCGTTGGTTCAAGAATTGGAAGAACATTATTTTTCGCCGGTCACTCGTTTCTTATGACTTTAAATTTGCATCTTTAAAAGTCGAATAACAGAGCTTTTGTTTATTTTTTTCAAATATTTTGAACAATTGGATATTTTTCCATGCTTACTCTTCATTTTTTAAGAAATAGATACTTGAAATACATTGTATTTTTATATTATAACATGTATAAAAAGATGACGTTTTGATGACGTTGCATGTCGACGTTTCGGTACATTTTGCTGTTTCAGTAAACACTTGATCTGTTGATAAATACTGTGAACGTTTTGTGTATATCTAAATATTTTTACCTATATTGAAAGACGTGCATCGTATCAAATCATAAAAATACAAATTGTTTAGTCTATTATGAAGTCTTGTAAGATTTTCTCTGCTGTTTTTGCTATATTATATAGGTGCAATTTGAGTACCCTTACGTTATGGTTATTAAAGGTACCAGCTTATAATTTATTCGCCTTGCGCGTGTCTCGTCTTCACCAAATTCAGCAGTGATGCTCAAAGTCAAACTAGTAATGAAAGCCAAACGGAGATGAAGAGCGTTGATGAACCTCAATTAATAAAATGTCCTAAATAGGGCTAAGGTTATCTGCCTGGGATAAGAAAATACTTAGTATTTAGAATAATTCATATTTTTTTTAATTTATAAAAAGTAAAATCACAAGAATACTGAACTCAGAGGAAAATAAAATCGGAAAGTCCCTAATCATATAGCAAAATCAAATGAAAAACACATCAAAAACTAATAGACGAGAACTGTCATACTCCTGAATTTTTTAGAATAAGCAATTTGATTCTGAAATATCTATGAAATAATATTCATTAAGTTTAAACCCTAATAGATCAAAGTCCCCTGGATAAATTTTAACAATCTGAAGGCGGATTTAATGTCCTTTTTTCCAATTTCAACATTTGAACCCATTTTTTTCATATCAATAGCATTGTCAAATGTCGAACACTTTACTTGAGTAAATTTTTCATCAATAAAGTCGTTTACACTCGCAGTTGGCGGAAAAGATAAGTGCGTAATCAATCTAAATCCACCCGTTTTCTTAGGAATTACACCTATAGGCGAACACCTTAGATTAGTTACAGGTCTAGTATAAAAAGGACCAGCTATGCAACCATTTTTTACTTCACTCATGACTTTTTCACATGCCACCCCAGGAATTTGGATGACTGAATGTAAATTTTTAATTCAATCCTACATCGGGGTCCAAAATAATTTAACCTAAAACCTTCAGAAAATCCCTTGCATAATATCATTGCATCATGTTGATTTGGGTAATTGAAAAGAAGTTTATGTAATTCTGTGATATTGATCGGAGTAAAGCCAAGACACCATATGTCCAACGGATTAATTAAAAGATTCTGAAAAATATAAAATGTAATTGTTAAATGTATGTGGTGCGGCCATTCGAAGGGAAGGGAATCTGCTTCCTCGAGGTCTAAATCCTTGATTCAAATTCGCTTCTCTTTGAAAATTTGTTTGACTTCTAGGTGCAAAATTTCAAGCAACTCTTGTTGTATTTTGATATGTGCCTCGGGCTGCATTTTGAGAACGACCATATGCCTGGTTGCTATTTACTTGTTGACAGCCAGCGAAAAGGGTGGGCCATTCCGCATTTCATACATAAATGAGTGTAAAAACAATTTTGACGATTACAAGCTCCCTTAAAATTATAATCATAGCATGGTCGATGACCTACACTTGTTTGTTGAATTGTATTACCCTCCGGTTCCCCATTAGCTATGACGGTGTACCAAAAAATGCCATCATTTAATGGAAGACCAAGATCTTGTAGGATTATTTGCCATTCTTAATCTAAATAGCTGGTCATAGCAGTAAATCTTCTCAAAAGACACTTGTGTACCTCTAATGATTGACATATAAGTGGTCAATTCACTAGCTAAATTTGGAAAACGTTGAATAAATATTTTTATATAATTTATAAATGCATCAGTCCATGACTCAATTATTTGAAAAGATTTAACTTTGCTGTTTTTGTTTGATGTAATTACAAGTGAACCAGCTGCATTATCATAACTTATCACATTTTGAGGTCTGTCAACTTGGCTAATACAATTTTGATAAAGAAGTAAGACAATCTATAAATTCTCTATTCCATATTTTTTCTTTCAAATATTGAGATACGTAAACATCACATTCTGACTGATTAGGTATAAGCATAGGATCATTATTTATCTAACCATTGTGATTAGGCATTGGCACAGGAGCTGTTATTTCAACTTGCGCAAATGGCGCTTGTTCGTTCATTGCTGGTGTTTCAGGACCTTTCAAGGCAGGTTGTCTTTCAATTGGCAAAGGAGCCTGGATTTGTAGAGGAAGAGGTGCTTGTACTTGTACTTCACCAACAATTGCCCCCACATCTTGAGTTCTTGGTGCAGCAACTGCACGTTTTCTCCTTCCGCGTCGTCTCTCTGGTGGTTGTGCTTCAACAACGGGCACTCGTGCGCGCCCATTCCCATTTCTTTGTCGACCAATTCTAGGCATTTGTATAAACAAAATGGGTTAAAAATTGAAGTACTTACTAACATCACGTCTTTTAATTTGATTTACTTTTGTAACATTTTCAATGCATCGACTTCAATATTCATTTTTATTCATATCTATCACCTCAATCATTTGAGCTTAAATTAATAAATTAATTCCTTAGATTGTCTCTTATCTATTTTTTTTTAACGGTACATGTACAATGTATATCACGAATTGTGATGTGTAAAATTTATAATTTATTTATGATTAACTTAACCTGTAAACATGCACCTACCTGTCTCTACGAATTATAACAGGTATAAACATTCTGCATCAAGGATAAATAAACTGTGAAATTAATAAAATTGAGAATGGAAATGGGGAATGGGTCAAAGAGACAACAACCCAACCAAATAAAAAACAACAGCAGAAGGTCACCAACAGGTTTTCAATGTAGCGAGTAATTCCCGCACCCGGAGGCGTCCTTCAGCTGGCCCCTAAACAAATATATACTAGTTCAGTGATAATGAACGCCATACTAATTTCCAAATAGTACACAAGAAACTAAAATTAAAATAATACAAGACTAACAGAGGCCAGAGGCTCCTGACTTGGGACAGGCGCAAAAATACGGCGGGGTTAAACATGTTTGTGAGATCTCAACCCTCCCCCTATATCTCTAAACAATGTAGAAAAGTAAACGCATAACATGTTTAGACAATGCATACATGTACTTTTAAAACATTATTCATTTAAAATTTCAATACCACGTGGCTCAACCGCATATTTAATTCGACGAAGTAATAAGTTAATTTAATTATTACAATAAAAAGACATAAATAAAATCTTTAAATCCGAATTAGATGTAAAATTTGAATTCGTAAATAAACTTATTAAAACAATACTTATCTTGATAGTGTATGTAAAATATTTGTCTTAATTTTTCAACGTTCGGGTTTCAAGGTAAAAGAGACCGTTAAATTGCACGGACTTTTACTACTCGGCTGTCACATGCTCAAATTAGCATAATAAGAGTAAAGGACGACTCGATTTGTCGAGTCTCAATACATGTATATGTTAATTCAATAAATGAATTTAATTTTCATTTAACTAAATTCTATTATTATATGTCTGCTTGGATGGAGAGTTGTCTCATTGGCTCTTATACAGCATCTTCCTATATTTATACAAATTACAATGTATCCTCGAATTCGAAAGTACGTCGACATCACATATATTGTTCCACTCCAATATCTTGTTTGCTTTTATTTGTATGTATACCTTTTACAGTTTTGACTATAAATCACACTCGATTAGATTATATTTCATGCATATTTTTGGCCTTTTTTCAACTAAAATCTGTTTATTCACCTATTCATTTAACTTTTTCTTGAGTAACTAAGAGTAAAGGTACACCCATAAATATATTTTTCATACTTACCATCTTAAGAAATCAATCAGGACACTAGAAAATCTCCATTTGACATTTATTTCATTATCGTGCATTGTCATTGTTTACCTCAAACTCCCCGAAAGTTGAATTTGGATGACAACCAATTGCCGTAACAAGCTCGAAAAAAAAACCCTGAAAATTTAATGCATAACCGGACTTTTGTATCTAATATCTAATATGACGGAATATTAATAGTTAGAGAAAAATTACATTCCTGTTTATTTATTTGTCGTTTTTATGATATCTTCAAATATATGTATACATATATATACATAGTCATTTTGTTTATTTTCTTTGGTTACATCTTCTGACATCAGACTCTGACTTCTCTTGAACTGAATTTTAATGTGCGTATTGTTATGCGTTTACTTTTCTACATTGGATAGAGGTATAGGGGAAGAGTTGAGATCTCACAAACTTGTTTAACCCCGCCGCATTTTTGCGCCTGTCCCAATTCAGGAGCCTCTGGCCTTTGTTAGTCTTGTATCATTTTAATTTTAGTTTCTTGTGTACAATTTGGAAATTAGTATGGCCTTCATTATCACTGAACTACAGTTGGGTGCAGACTAAGCATTACATGTAAACGGGCCTAAAAAGTGAACGCGGCGTTTACTCGCGTGCACTTCATGTAAACGCCACGTTAACTCTGCGTTAACTCCGAAATTTTAGTAGACATAAATAGTAAACGGGCGTTTACTTTCGCGTTTACCTCCGCGTTAACGCGAAAACCGCGCGTCTTCTAATCTTGTAAAGAGTAAACGGGCGTTTACTTTCGCGTTTACTTCGCGTTAACGCGAAAAAGGCGTGTCTTCTATCTTTTAAAAAAAAGTAAACGCCCGTTTACAGTTTGTAGTAAACGCGCGTTAACGTAGATTGTCCTCGTATCCTGGATACACTGACCTAATTTATCACATGATAAGGTACATTAAAATATCCATCTGTCCATTTTCGATCAACATATTGGCAATTGCATTTAATGAAATGAGACTTCTTTAATTAATTTATTGAAAATTAATCATTGCATATAAGAACAAAATGGAAATTCGTCCTGGAACTGTAAAACCTACAAGACTTTCAGTTTACATTCGTGAGAGGACATTAAGTTTTGGAATATTTAATTTTGGCTTATTTATTACTGTGAGTCGATATTTGTACATGTAAATTTTGAACAGTAAAAATAGAAAATCCGCTGTTGTAAGTTTTTGGAACTGACTATTTTTGCAATTAATAAATGTTTATATTTCTAATAAAAAGTGTTTTTTATTGTTAGGGTTCAAAACACATATACGTAAAATATTAAGTCATTTTAACAATATAAATAAATGTACAAATGCACACGGCGATTATTTTATAATACTAGTATACACAATTAGTTAACGCGAAAAGTAAACGCCTGTTTACTTTCAAGTGCGCATACAAATACAATTGAGAAATCTGTAGTAAACGCCCGTTTACTTTTACGTGCACGTAAAATTAAACTTGTGAAATCTGAAGTAAACGGACGTTTACTACTGACTAAACGGACACAGAGTAAACGCGCGTTTACTCGAGTAGACATTAGAAATTTCCGTTTTGACCGCGTTAACGTAAATGAAGTAAACGGGCGTTTACTAGTAAACGCGAAATTTATAGTTAACTAACGAAAAATGTGCACGCCGCGTTAACTTGCGTTTACTTTATGTAATGCTTGGTCTGCACCCAACTGTAGTATATATTTGTTTAGGGGCCAGCTGAAGGACGCCTCCGAGTGCGGGAATTTCTCGCTACATTGAAGACCTGTTGGTGACCTTCTGCTGTTGTTTTTTTATTTGGTCGGGTTGTTGTCTCTTTGACACATTCCCCATTTCCATTCTCAATTTTATTATATATATATTTATTAAAGTTACGTACACCGCTATGTAATCTTTACCACGTGTATTTCTTTTAACTATACACGTGTTGAAAATTTGTTATATGTTAAATGTTTTTCATTGGTCGAGTCAGAACTGACCATAACATTTGAATACGGTCAATTCAAATATTTCGTGCTATACTTTTGTGCGAATTTAAGATATTGTCATTCGAGGTTCGCTACTGGTGCAGTAAAGTTTCCTACCTTCCCACCCGACTTGATGTATTTTCTTATGTTATTTTTGTTTATTGTGAATAATGTGTGTAAAAAACAGAATCTTTAAGTTTATCATTGTAGATTGGTTTTTGTGTTCGTTACCTGCAGCGGGATAGGCAGACAGTAACAGATGAACATTTGGTATTTTGCAATTGTCTTAAAACAAAATTAAAGCTTTGCTGCACATGTCAGGCGAGCTGATCCTATACAAAGGTGTTTGGTTTTTTTTGTAAATAATTAACGTCCGCTTGAAATTACGAATTAGGACATAAATAATATTTATCTAATTTTTTGCTATTTTCACATTTCCTGACCGATGTGAGAAAAATATTTTTCCTCACTAGTGAAAAATCTGTTCTCGGCACCTAGTTTGGTCAATATTTCTGTCGGGACTACTTTTTTAACATCTGCATGAAATATTTGGTGCCCCTTGTTTGGAGGCACTTCCAGGAACAAAACAATTTACTTTCGAACTTTTCGGACCTAGCCTGCTGTTACTCGCAAAAATTCCTGGTTACGTGTAAACAAAATGGCGTCTGCTTAATAATTAAATAATAAAAAGATGTCTCTAAACGAAGTTCTAGAAAGGTGAAAAAGAATTAGACTTCTCTCGGGCGAAGAGGGTGTTAAACTAGCTGAAAATGAAAACTTTGAATTCCCGTTATGGGAAATCAAACTACATGATGGGAAACCTATCACTGAAGGCAGATTTTGATGTTCTAATTGATCCTCATGAGGTACCAAAAGAACCAGTAATTCATTCCTCCCCTCCTGCAGCAACGTCTGCAACTTTTTCAATCTCAAATGAATGATTCTGATGGTTCTGACCTGCAGACAGTTACAGTCCTAGCAGACCCCCCCCCCCTCCTACAACAAACAATTAAAAACCACTTTAACCTGAAATACCCAGTGCACTCAATGTTCAGAAAGATACCACAAAATATATTAGGCAGTTTGTTCAAATTGATGAAGAAGAGGTTGATAACTTTGTAGCAAATCAGGAAAATAGACGTACCTTAAAAAAACTACATCAGATCTTCGCACACTTGTACAGTTCTTAGAAAAAAAATGAAAAAAGGGAAAAACTATGAACCAGCGCCATGATTATGGACATTATCTTACCAAAAGTATAGAGTTTTGCAAAACTAGAGATGCACTTACAGCGAAACAGGTAGACTTGAAGAAAATGGGTAATGGAAATGAAGCTGGCAAGGCAGATGTGTTATCTGATGCAAGTATTGATGCCTTGTGCAGCAGTGGACAGCTGGGATTATCAATTCCAGCTGCATTACTCCATACAGTTTGGTTTTGTAATACCGTTTACTTAGGGCTTCTTGGTGTTACAGAGCCCTATCATAATGAGGTAGGGAGATGTTAAACTTTGTAAAGATCACAAAAACAATGAATATATACAAATGAATGAAAGAAATACAAAATCCAGGACATGAACAGATGTGCAAAATTAAAGGGAAATACCTCAGAGGGCTTGGGCCAAACGACTGACCAGACAAGATGTCCTGTTGAGGCCTACACGTTATATAAATCAAAGCGTCCTGTAAATTTCTCCAAACCTGAGGATCCATTTTACATCCAAGAGAATACAAACCCAAATAAGTCCACAAGATGGAACAAAAGTCAGATAGTGGGAGTAAATAAGCTGGGCAAGATTATGAAGATAATGGCAGAAAAATCAGATACAAAATAATCAATACACAAATACCAGGTGTCTACATTCTATAGGTTTAAAACTTTTCTTTCTTCAACTTCAATGTGAAATCTTTATAACTACTCTCGAGACAGACAGAGTTGAAATTTCTCACTAGAGGCACGATGCTTGCCGAGTGCCTGGTAATGAGGTAATTCAACTGTTGAGTGTGTAGAATTTTTTTTCTCAAGCTTGTAGAAAAGGTGACAAGAAATTCATTTTCAGATTCTAATCTTGGACCTACATTAAAAGTGGAAACACTAGATGAAATTTTTGTAGTTTATAAAAAATGAAATTTGCTGAATTAAACCTTGTGAATAAAAGTGATCCGCATCCATAAATCAGTTCCAAACCCCTCCTTTAACGTCTAGTTAACAAAAATAGTTCTTTAATCCTACATGTACCTATATCTGCACCCTCAAAAGTAGCTTTTGATTTTTTGCTTATCTTTAGTGAATATCTTGACTGAGAATGACGAAATTTATTTTGTATTGTCTCAACACATCAATTTAGCTCTTTTTCTTTATTTCCAAGTTTGTTGGCAATTACATTTTTTTTTATAATGACACAGTACAGGACATAGCTGATCACAGGCCAAAAAAAGTGCTTTTCTACCAAAAAAATAGGTGTGGTTAAGAGCTAAACTAGAGGCTCTAAAGAGCCTGTGTCGCTCACCTTGGTATATGTGAATTAAACAAAGGAAGCAGACAGTTCATGACAAAATTGTGTTTAGGTGATTGTGACGTGTTTGTACATCTTACTTTACTGAACATTCTTGCTACTAACAATTATCTCTATCTATAATGAACTTGTCTGTGTAGTTTTAGTAGAAAATGTTAGTTAAAATTTACAAATTATATGAAAATTGTTAAAAATTGATTATAAAGGACAATACCTTCTTAGGGGGTCAATTGACCATTTTGGTCATTTGACTTATTTTTGAGTCTTAAATTGCTGTACATTATTGCTGTTTACAGTTTATCTCCATCTATCTATTATAATATTCAAGATAATTACTCAAAACAGCAAAATTTCCTTAAAATTACCAATTTAGGGACAGCAACCTAACAACGAGTTGTCCGATTCATCTAAAAAAATTCAGGGCAGATAGATCTTGACCAGATAAACAATTTTACCCATTGTCAGATTTGCTCTAAATGCTTTGGTTTTTGTTCTATTTTTAGCCGTGGTGGCCATCTTGGTTGGTTGGCCAGGTCAAAAACACAATATTTAAACTAGATACATCAATGATGATTGTGGCCAAGTTTGGGTTAATTTGGCCCGGTAGTTTCAGAGAAGATGTTTGTAAAAGATCATGGAGATTTACGAAAAAATGTTAAAAATTGACTATAAAGGGCAATAACTCATAAAGGGGTCACCTGACCATTTTGGTCATGTTGACTTATTTGTAAATCTTACTTTGCTGAACATAATGGCTGTTTACAGTTTATCTCTATCCATAATAATATTCAAGATAATAACCAAAACAGTAAAATTTCCTTAAAATTACCAATTTAGGGGCAGCAACCCAACAATGGGTTGTCTGATTCATCTTAAAATTTCCGAGCAGGTAGATCTTGACCAGATAAACAATTTTACCCCATGTCAGATTTGCTCTAAATGCTTTGGTTTTTGAGTTATAAGCCAAAAACTGCATTTTACCCCTATGTTCTATTTTTAGCTATGGCGGCCATCTTGGTTGGTTGGCCGGGTAAAAAAACACAGATTTTAAACTAGATACATCAATGATGATTGTGGCCAAGATTGGTTTAATTTGGCCCAGTTGTTTCAGAGGAGAAGATTTTTGTAAAAGTTAACAACGACGGACGCAGGACGACGACGACGGACGCCAAGTGTTGAGAAAAACTCACTTGGCCTTTTGCCAAGGTGAGCTAAAAAAAAGTAAAGAAAGCTAAAATTCAGGATATTTGTACCAAATTACAAGTCCTACCATGTAACATTATTTACTAATGAGTAATCAAAAGTTTTAAAGCATGGGCCTTAGTCTTGATCAAACTAAAATTCACAACCAAATTTAAAACTTAGATAACTTTTAATTAGCTATATATAGTAACACAAACAATCAAAATGGGAATTTAAAATTTCCAAATATTGTAATTGGCCATCAGTTAATTTACCTTGCCCAGGATTCGAACCTAGATCACTCATCGATAGATAAGTGCACTACAGTTGTACTAAAAAGGTTAACTATAATTCCAATTACATTTAATGATCATGTATTTCACTAAATGAGGAGAACACTTTTTTTTCGAAATGGGTTGGTTGATTTATAATCTAAACTAAATTTTTGTTTTAAGTTATAATTGACAATTGTGAAATATATTTTCTCTTTTAATCCCTCAGTACAGAAGTATAACTTTATAAATAACTCATACAAATTAATAGATATGGAGTTAATGTCTTCATCAAATAAAATCCAAATTAATACATAGAAATTAAACAAAGGCAATTATTATCATTTAAAAACAACACTTTTGTTGTTGGTCTTTACAATAAAGTCTCAATGAGGACTTCGGCAATGAGCAATTAGGATCAAACTAAACAGGATCAAAGGCTCGGTCTTAAAATTCCATAATTTTACTACCTCGATTGGAGAGCTCCGATAATTCATTCATATTGAGGTAAGAATCTATATTTCTCTATTGCATGTAATATTTTCTACAACCGTTCTAAATTTGCTGTGAAATAAGTAAAAATGTACGTCAAAACTACGTTCCAATTAAATAAGAGAACTTAAAAACTCAGATATTTATTAATGCCCGTTAGTGGACATGATTACCTGTTACCTCAGCTGAACGTTTCTTTTTTTTTTACTTTTATAAAAAATGTCCCGTACCAAGACAGGAATATGGCTATTGTTATATTATAGTTCGTTTCTGTGTATATAAACTCATCATAGATACCAGGACTAAATTTAGTATATACGCCAGACGCGCGTTTCGTCTTCAAAAGACTCATCAGTGATGTGTATGTTATATTTTAACGTAGTGTTTCTTTCAGGTCGTTTGTTTCCTCTTATATTTGAGTGTAAATTCACATTTTTATAAGACGGCGTGACGGTACTTATTCTAATTTCATGTATTTAGTTTTGATGTTATATTTGTTATTCTCATCGAATTTTGCCTTATGCTTAGTTCGTTTCTGTTTGTTTTGTATTTTAATGTTGTGTCGTTGTTATCTTTAATTTAATGCGTTTCCCTCAGTTTTAGTTTGTAACCCGGATTATTTTCTATCGATTTATGAGTTACAGCTGTAAGTTACTGTTGCCTTTATTTCGGACATGACATGTTGACGTCATGATTTTTTGTTTAGTATTTGCAACTAGATAATGTTGAAGACCAATGCATCTGTTTATCAAGAAAACTAAGATTTAATGTGTATTTGATTGCATGATGAGTGTGAATTGTATCGATGTATGACGAAAAAGAATATGTGTATCCATAATACTAAAATAACGAGGTCCAATTTGTCAGCCGTCATGGGAAAAAATCCCCGGCAAATGAAGAATTCAACTTATATATAGCTAATATAGGACAACGGTGTTACAGTATACCGATAGTATGTTACCTATTATCTTATCTGTACGTTCCGCATCTGACAGGCGCACAACTAAAAGATGTATCTAGGATTTTGCTAAATACAAGGGTCATAATCACATGGTTGACACTACTAAATTCAATCATTGTCAAATTGTTCCCTCTTGTAGTATTTTAGTAACTTTTTAAGACTTTCTAAGATAACAATACGAATACTAAAAATCTGAATTTAAAATAAGGTGTATAGGTAGTTTGCAATTTGTTAGCGGGCATGACGTAAAACAGCGAATAAAAAAAATTAACTTTATTTATAACTTACACAGAAGATGAGGTATGATTGCTAATGAGACAACTTCCCACAAGAGACCAAAATGACAGAAATTAACAACTTCATGTTACCGTACGGCCTTCAACAATGAGCAAAGGCCATACCACATAGTCAGCTATGAAAGGCCCCGAAATGACAATGTAAAACAATTTAAACAAGAAAATTAACAGCTTTATTTATGTACAAAAAATGAACGTTAAACAAATGTTACACATAAACAAACGGAAACCACTGAATTACATGCTCTTGACTTAAGACAGGCACATACATACATAATGTGGCGGGGTTAAACATGTAAGCGGGATTCGAACACTCCCCATAACCTACGACAGTGGTATAACATAATAACTAACTACAAAACCAGTTAAAAAATGTTTAGATCAGATAGACAAAAATACCAGTGAATGTGGCCGGGTACTCAAAAACGACACTAGAAACAGATCTCAAAGTACTCGATTGCAAACTAGTTTAAAATATAAAAACTAAACACTGACGTCTAAGATAATTCCCTAGTAGTCTAAACTGTTTTGATTGAAAACAAAAATAGGCTATATTGCAAACACAAAAAAGAATGGTTATTCGTCTGTATTATTTATGACGCTGATGTGTGAAATCTACACATCAGTACAACGAAATATAAAGGGTATCCGCAAGATTCATTAATTTGGTAGCAAACTACTTTTTGATGTGTAATATTAGACAGATCAAATGGATGTACACGGCCGTAAATGCTTATCAGACAGTATTTGTGTTGACAATAGAATAGGAACCAAATAAGACTTGTCATATTTTGTAAACAGATAAAAACGAAGATGTGGTATAATTGCCAATGAGACAACTATCCGCAAAAGACCAAAATGCCACACACATTAACAACAATAGGTCATAGTCCAGTCTTCAACAACGAGCAAAGCAAACAGTATATTATAGACGGATTTTTTAATTATTTGTATTGGTTAGTTACTGTTTCCTAGGTGTCTCTTTCACGTCTTTTTTTCATCGTATGGTGTATTTGTATATTTAAGCGACTTTGATATTCACACAATCGGGGTACACTCGTATTATTCACTCAATTTTTCATGTTGTTTTAATATCATTTTGCGTTCTTGTTGAATGTAAAGTTGAAATTTTATTTAATGAAATTGTTAAATAGGTCTCCGATATTTAAATAAACCGATTATAAAAACACATCTGCTTCATAATTGTGATAGCCTGTATTATTATTTTTTAATTTGCGATGGTCATAAAAGTATGATTAGACTTTGAAGTTGACAATACATTGAGCCTTTATTGGATAAAATAGTTTGAAAAGATGTATGCACATTGTATTTGTCATCGTATTGACTGCTTGACCAATAAAGACCTGCTTGACCAATAAAGACAGTATGGATTTCCAACATATCATCTAGATATCTTACTTAGAAAGCTTTTCCAAATTCTATATGTGTCATAAAGTCTTTGATTCGCTGAACCCAATACTTATTTAGATTTATACAATTTATAATATGATCCAAAACAATGAAATTTATCGATTAAAAGTCTTTTATAGTTTTCATTTGAAATAAAAACAATTGCTACTAAATTTTCTTAAAGATTCAAAGCAGAATTGTTTATTACACGGTTGTCAGAGTTACACAGTAAAACCCAGTAGAAAACGGGTTATGTTCTAATTCATAACTTCAAGCGAACATAAATTATATACAAAATAAACTCAACACCTTTGTATCGAATCAGCTCGTCTGACAGTGTGCAGCAAAGCTTTAATTGTATTAAAGACAAATGCAACGTAAAAATGTTCATCGGTGTTACTGTCTGCCTAGGCCGCTGCAGGTAACAAACACAAAAACCAATCTACAAAAATAAAAACACAATTTTCATTATGTATGAAAATACATATTATGAATCAAATAAAGATTAAGTTTTCACACATTATTATTCACAATAATAAAAAAAATTAAAAAAATAACACATATAAAATACATTAAGTCGGGTGGGAGGGTGGGAAACTTTACTGCACCGAAAGCGAACTTCGAATGACAATATCTTTAATATACAAAACCGCCAAAATTATAGCACGAACTATTTGAAATAACCTTATTCAAATATTATGGTCAGTTCTAACTCGACCAATGAAAAACATTTAACCTAATATAAACTTTCAAACACGTGTAATTCTATAAACAAATACACGTGGTAATGGTTACATACCGGTGTACATAACTTTAATAAATATATTTTCAATCAGTGTTTACAATGTTAGAACCATTATTTGTTCAGTTTTATATTTCAGTGTCTCTTGGTAACTTCTGAGTTCCATTTAATTAGAGTCCTGATTTAAAGCGTGTTATACCTTTAAGGTTTTGTAAGTATTTGACTGCCTCAACTTATTCTTATATACTACGATTCTCAAATGAAATCGTGTTGAAAGAAAGTGAGCCACAATACATCCATGTTTTAAATTCTTAAATATAAACCTTTATTGATATGCGTTTATATACGTCTATGTTTGGATTAGTAAATTAAATTTCAACCGATAAAATCAATATTGTAAAGAATGTATACACGTTAAGTAAGTAGTTTAAATATCTTTATACAAAGCATTATAAACAACTAAAATTAAACTTCCTCTATTAAGAAATTTTCTTGATGTGATACCGGAAGTTGTCAGTACAGGTTTAGATACGCCGGTAAGTTGATGCTGTTTTAGAACGATTCAATGATTTATAATTAATCGGAATATAAATTAATATAAAAAGCATAATAATGTTTATTGCTAATTTGGCAACATTAGACAATACTGAAAAGTCTTTAAAACTGATAAAATTTCTACTATATATTATTCTCCACTTTGACCTAGATGTAGACTAGTAAAACATGCTTTTAAACAAGCACAGTTTGAAAATAAAGACAACAATGTATGATATTTTAAATTTTTGAGTGAGAAATATAAACACACAAATAACTAGGTAAATATGTTACTTATTCGTCGCCTTCGAACTGTAACAACAAAAGCCAAATCGAGCAAGTAAAATCTAAAACAAAAAAAGAATATATATTAATATTTATCATACGCATATAAAATCCAATAAAGTCAGTGAAAATATATACGATGCTAACTGTTGTCATGATTCTTTACATTATTATAATATATACTTAATCTCTGTCAATTATTAAACTTTTCGATTGTAAATGTACCTTTAAATACATTTTGTGAAATATAAAAAGGAGGATGCCTCATGATAGCCAATTATACATAACAAGGATTTTAGAAATGTATGGGCATACGATATACTGTAGGTACAGGGGATGTAAATGGTTCTCATACAAGTTTATACCTAATTAAACCTGATGCCAATTGCAACAATATAATTGTGTTTGTCTTTTACAATTAACAATTTTAGTTATGTATGTCTCTTCAGATAATCACATTTGATAATACAGTTAATAAAATATGTTTTATCTCAATG
Organism: Mytilus galloprovincialis; assembly: GCA_037788925.1. Taxonomy (NCBI): domain Eukaryota; kingdom Metazoa; phylum Mollusca; class Bivalvia; order Mytilida; family Mytilidae; genus Mytilus; species Mytilus galloprovincialis. The sequence continues at coordinate 40,803,879 of CM075338.1, forward strand.
TAATTTGTTTTGTTTTGTTTCACGGTGATTAAAATTATAATTGTTGTAGAAGAAAGATATCAAATAATGATGGTTTGGATTCTTCTATCGCTTCTTTTTTTAAGACGTATGGCTGCTGAAGGTAAGTTTATTGTTTCGTTTTGTATGAAATCAGGTATTTAACTTGTACATAAAACTTTTACATCGAAATACTAGTACATCACTTCATGATCACAGGAAAGACACAAAAACAACTGCAGACGATAAAATACGTACTAGGCTTCTCGATCCAATTAATTTATAGATCGGGAAGTCAGAGTACGACATTTTTTGTTATAGGTCATATCACACCAGACAAACAAAAATCAAATGTTACTAAAGTATCAGAAATGTTGCTCAAAATACGTTATACATATTTAGAAGCAATAACATAAATCATATTGCAGCTTTATAAAAGTTCATCATATTCATATCATCATAGTTTTGTTAAACTGATAACTATCACATGGTTGTATGAAAAACAATGTTTTCAATTAAGGCAAAACATACATGATTGCCGATACCTTCCATGATGACACCAGAAAGGGAGAAGGAGATTAAAAGCTAAAACTTTATTTAGAAAAAAAAATCTGATATTTGCATTAATATGTTAAAACAGTTAATAAAATTGAGAATGGAAATGGGGAATGTGTCAAAGAGACAACAACCCGACCAAATAAAAAAAACAACAGCAGAAGGTCACCAACAGGTCTTCAATGTAGCGAGAAATTCTCGCACCCGGAGGCGTCCTTCAGCTGGCCCCTAAACAAATATATACTAATTTCCAAATTGAAACTAAAATTAAAATTATACTAGACTAACAAAGGACAGAGGCTCCTGACCTGGGACAGGCGCAAAAATGCGGCGGGGTTAAACATGTTTGTGAGATCTCAAACCTCCCCCAATACCTCTAACCAATGTAAAAAAGTAAACGCATAACAATACGCACATTAAAATTCAGTTCAAGAGAAGTCCGAGTCTGATGTCAGAAGATGTAACCAAAGAAAATAAACAAAATGACAATAATACATAAATAACAACAGACTACTAGCAGTAACTGACATGCCAGCTCCAGACTTCAATTAAACTGACTGAAAGATTATGATTTCATCATATGAATGTTTCTCTTTTAACATTTTATAAGATAAAAACTGTTATAATGTGATAGTTTTAAGTATGAAGCTCTGCTATGTGCTCTACACAATTTACCCAGGGCAACACTTTCTAGACCACAAGAAACAGTAATAGAATACATATGTAGCGTAATAGTTTCTTTGACCAAAATAGTACAAAGGGTTTGATTGAATTCAGACTTGACATTTTATGAGTATTGATTAAATTTTCTTAAATACTGTGTCATGGCTGCTAGGATCACCGTTAAAAGACCTTGTTAACAACGCTATTGGATGTAGTATACTTAATAATAAATGTTCTTAATATTAATTGTATAATATTCGTACGTTCATTGCTTTGTACATATCAGCCAGAACAACAGGTACAAAAAAGCAGAATAATATAATAAAACGACGTTTAGCTCATGACAAAAAGTAGTAACTTAAAATATCCCGAGGCGACTTCTTCCATTTAACAATTTAAACAATAGCATGAGCTGAGAAACCTATATTTTCAGGAAAAAGAAATCGATGCGTTCCTGTCCCGGTTGTTCAGGAAAATATGCAAAACATGAACTTAATGTTTTTATAATTTAGCATGCTTAGACTAGTAAAACTTGTATTTTTTTAGCGTTGTTCGCCAACATAAAGGTCAAACACAATACTATCCCTCTCAATTTCAAAAGAACCAACTGTATACATGTATCATGCTGATATTAACGTGATGCATGTTTCTAGTTAATGCTTTGAACATTTTGATAACTAGAAGCATGATATTTTAAAACAAGAGCTTTAAACAAATTGCAAGCAAACACCTGAAAACTCAAATTTACGGGACGACAAATCCCAAGGTGACAATGGTTCAGTCTAGGATAAACTAAAACATTTAATACATTCAAAAATATTTTAAGTGTATTAATCAAAAACTAAGAGATTCAACTTTCAGTCGTATAGTTACAATGACAATTGCTAAATACAATATCTTGAATTTTTGCATTGGTTAATTCTTTTTCTACTTAATATATATCACAAAAAACTATGAAAGATAACACTTCTGTGTACCGCTGAATATAATTATCTTTTAAAGTTTGCTCGAATCAGCCAGCAGATATAGGTTTTCTGATTGACGAATCGGGAAGTGTCGGTGTTGCAAACTTCAAGAAAAATCTCGATTTCGTTAAACAATTTGTAGATGTGTTTGATATAGGGAACAGCGCTGTAAAAATAAGTTCATTTGCGTTCCATGACTTTATGGGAGATGGTTTTTATTTCAAATGCTGTAACGATAAAGCCAGTATTAAATCTCATGTAGACGACATAAACTTTTCCTCTGGAAATGAAAATTTTGAAATGGCTTTGGCATTTGCCAGGAAAAATATGTTTCAAAGCGTTAATGGAGCTCGGGACTTTTCACTTAAAATTTTAATATTTTTTACTGACGGTCGATCGGCGGTACAAGATGGCGGATATTCACTTCATCAACTAGGAATAATAGTGTACGCAGTCGGTGTTGGCAGTTATGTTGACAGGAACCAACTGGACAAAATAGCAACAAACCAGAGTTATGTTTTTATGGCATCAAGCTATGCTGACTTAGTTGGCCAAGTATATAGAGACATAAAATCTAAAACCTGCACTGGTGAGTGTAAGAATTGAAAAATCATATAACAGTGGTACTCTCTGACGAAAATTGTTAACTAATAAAAGGACACGATTTATCTCAATTTTGCATTCACAACATACTATAGTCAATATATGCCAAAGTCAATAAGTCAAAACTTTTAAGTAAATGAAAAAAATACCAATATAAAACATTATTTGAAGCCCAGCAAGCTACAAAAAACAACATATAACAACAAAACATGCATTGTCAATGTTAAAGATTCATCAACGTTTATACAATTTTTCATGTGCATACATATAATGTCACACGTGCAAGACGAAAGTAAAAATCTTTCTAAAACAATTATAAATTTGCAATGTAATCAAAACCCATCCATCTCACTTCGGAACATTTAAAAAAAATCCTATTGAGTTTTTTGAAGAACCATGATAGTATTTTGATGAAGGTTCACTTATCAAAATAGATTATTTCAGATGTATTGACAAATCCATGTGAACGAAGTCCACAGCCCTGTCAAAACCAAGGCACATGCATTTCGATTGGAGGTTCTAAGTACACGTGTTTGTGTCCAAACGGCTTCACAGGTCATAACTGTCAAACAGGTTTGCTACATATAATAACAAAACAACACAACTAGGTAATAGCTGACAATGACATACGCCCTTCGAAACCAGTGCGATCTTATTTGTCAACGTAGTCAAACAGACATGATTTAGTGTCCATTTTATTAATTTGCTATATCTTATTTAGACCTTTTTTTATTTTACAAATATTAAATAAGAAACAGCACAAACTCCATTAAAAACTGGAAGTGAAATCAGGTGCTCCGGACGGGTAAGCATTTCTTGAATGATATTGGGGCTTTAGCATTAAGTTATCATTGTGAGCTCTTGGTATATTTTTAAAATCATAATCTTTATGTTAAATCTAGTAGCCGTATAATTATTGAAATTCAAATTACGAAATAGACTGTATTCTTTTGGGTTTGTTTTAGATATAGATGACTGTGCTGGTGTTATGTGTTACAATGGAGGAACATGCATAGATGGATTGGCAAGTTTTACATGTAACTGTGCAGAACATTACATAGGATCACGTTGCGGAATAGGTAAATAAACAGTTTTGTCTTTCATACTACAAGTATTTGTTTATCCAAAAAGATCTATTGAAAGGAAATGTTATTCATCTTTGAACTTATTTGGCTTTATAAATATTCTAATATGAGCGTCACTGATGAGTCTTATGTAGACGAAACGCGCGTCTGGCGTACTAAATTATAATTCTAGTACCTTTCATAAAATTGAGAATGGAAATGGGGAATTTATCAAAGAGGCAACAACCCGACCATAGAAAAAACAACAGCAGAAGGTCACCAACAGGTCTTCAATGTAACGAGAAATTACCGCACCTGGCGGCGTCCTTCAGTTGGCCCATCAACAAATATAAATTATACTAGTTCAGTGATAATGAACGCCATACTAATTTCCAAATTGTACACAAGAAACTAAAATTATAATAATACAAGACTAACATAGACCAGATGCTCCTGACTTGGCACAGGCGCAAAAATGCGGCGGGGTTGAACATGTTTATGAGATATCAACCCTCCGCTATACCTCTAGCCAATGTAGAAAAGCAAACGCATAATACTACATACATTTAGAATAACGGTTGACACCAAGGGGTCGATGCCACTCCTGGTGGACGTTTCGTCCACAGGGTTTCACCAGCCCAGTAGTCAACATTTGGGCGTTGACTTGAATATCAACAATGAGGTCATTTTTACAAGCGAGTCTTTCTTATGTAGACGAAATTGTCTGGCGCACTAAATTATAATCCTGGTACCTTTGATAACTACTATGACAAAATGTTAAGCAATTAAAGAATGGAAAATTATTCAGCAAATGTCAAAATCAAAACTCATCAAATACACCCCACGAATTGTAAACTATAAACCAAACACCCCAAAAAGGTATAAAAAACAATAAATTGCCATTGTGACGAATCATTTAATATGTCTTTCTATATAATTTAGATATGTGCAAGCCTTATCCAACTGATGTAGTATTTGTAATAGACAGTTCTAACAGTTGTTCTGAAAAATATTTCAACATTACAAAGAACTTTATTAAATCCGTTACGAAGGAATGGGAGATAACTGTAAACAACTTTCAAGTAGCCATTGTGTCGTATGCAGATAATTCATACACTGAGCTGAACTTTGACAGTTCGATGAATAAAATCAATTTCGATGATTTTGTTACTCAAATGAATCCTAGAGGCGGAATATCTGAAATTCAAAAGGGCCTCAACCATGCTGTTAATATCTTATATAACAGAAATCGTGTTGTATCAAGCAGTCAGGTGAAAGAGTATATATTTCTTGTATCTGACGGACTGCCGTCTACACCTAGCATGATATCGACAGTGAACGGGTATGGAATAGAAACGATTGCAGTGGCTGTTGGGGAAGATGTGTCGCATCATTTCCTGTCTGTTATTACTGGAGGAAGTGAAAAAATATTCCCGTATAATAATGATCGATTGTGGCACTACACAATGAATGCGCTAATTGACCAAAGCTGTAATAGTGAGTTTTACATATTTTTCAAGCAAGTCCAAAATATTTACAACAGTTTACTATACATGCTATAGCTTAAAGACTATATAATGATTGTTTTCATATAGTGATTTACTTCCCTCTCTCACAGTATATGTTTTGTTACGTCTTTTAAGCACTGATGACTGACTGTTTACACAATCACAGATACTTGCAGTGTTTGTGTTTATCAAATTAAAAGACCAGGATAATTTTTAATTCAAGAAAACATAATGACATCAAGAAAATTCAGAACTGGTAATCAAGTCTAAGAAGGATATCTTGAAAACAATTTACGAAAAGAGATACAAAAAAATAAGGAAAAGGGGAAAACATATTTTGACTCATTTTGGGAAAACATGATGACACTTAGAGAATATTTAGAACTAATGTTCAATTCTAAGAAGGATACCATGGTAGTAATTTAAAAAGGAAAAGATATAACAAGACAAAACTTACGATACAAAAGAGAGTGTAAAGGAGAGAAAATATTATAAAAAGCAATAAGATATCAAAAATCCGTGGTAAAATACCATGAATGTGCTTTGTTATAATCGTAATAAAATGTCACAAAATACGAGCGTGTATATCACTCACTATAAAGTTTAATTGTCACATAATTCGCAACTTATTGGGAGATATTGTCACGAAGTTGTGGACAATATCACAATCGTAACCTATGGTTTAGCAACTCAGATGCGTCTTATGTAGACGAAACGCGCGTCTAGCGTACTAATTATAATCCTGGTACCGTTGGTAACTATTTACACCACTGGATCGATGCCACTGCTGGTGAACGTTTCGTCCCCGAAGGTATCACCAGCCCAGTAGTCAACACTTCGGTGTTCATATGAATATTAATAATGTGGTCATTTTATCATGTTTATTAAATTTTCTGTAAACAAAACTGAATTTTTTGAAAAACTAAGGATTTTCTTATCCAAGGTAAAGATTACCTTAGCCGTATTTTGGCACCACTTTTGGAATTTTGGATACTCAATGCTCTTCAACTTTGTACTTGTTTGACTTTATAAATATTTTGATATGAGCGTCACTGATGAGTCTTATGTCGTACTAAACTATTATCCTGGTACCTTTGATAACTATATTCAACGTTTAACCTTAACAAAAAAAAAATACAAATACACATGTACACACGTAGGAAAGAGTATACAACGCCCACTTAAATATAAAGACGAATTCCTAAAGATAGCACATGTAATAGGTGTGTGCTGTGTCTTCGTTTTAAAAAAAATATATCTATTCAAATCATCTAAGGACTGAAGTCCTCTATATATTCGAACTCTCACAGGCAAATCCCAATTAAAAATTAAATGTTCAATTGTATTTTTTTCTAACACGGAATATGTTCAAATGCTTTTCTACATAGCAATTGGTTTTGAAATATATTTGTGAATGGGAAGTGCATAATGCCAACATATATCAAGTTCTAACTTTTACTTTCTTTTGTAGTTTGTCAAAGATCTGAAGAAACAGATGTCGTTTTTGCTGTGGATACTTCGAATGGTTGGCAAAGCTTAGACTTAACCACCAGAGTCCCTACGATAATAAATAAAATATTATCCGGACTGAAACTCGGACCGATGAACACACAAGTTGCTTTATTAACGTATGCATCCTCGTCAAATATACGGTTTGATTTTAATAAGTACTATAATGAAACTGAAAGACAAAATTTACAAAGACAGTTGTCGTCTTTTGTTAAAACTACCGACACCGAAACCAATATTACAACCATGATTAACAGCGCCAACGCCTTATTATTTGATAGTGTAAAAGGTGCGCGTGTGCCTGCAAAGAAGTTTCTTGTTGTCTTTTCAAATTTCCAGAATGATGTGACAATTCAAGAGAGTATACTTATTGAAACTTTAAAAGAAAATGTAGAAATATTCGTGGTTGGACTTGATCAGAGTGATGAACAGTTTAAAGTTATGTTAGATATAGCATCGACGTCATTTCATATCGGTATAGATGGTGACATGTCGGTGAACTCGATTGATACATACATAGCATCACTGTTAGAACAAATTAATACTGTTCATTGCGAACTTCGATGATGCATAAGCAATTGTGACAATCATGAACAAGTTGTATTTTTTTATTATGTTTCTTCTTACAAAATCATGTGTAAATATAATTATAAATTTCATATTAAATTCTCAATTGCAGTCGAAAATGTTAGAGTAGTACGAATCCGTCAAAAATAAGCGCTATTCCAACTTTTTCAAGAGATTTTACGCTACTGGTGAGTCTTGTGTAGACGTTGCACTCACTTGACACGACGTATATTTGATTATTCTTGTTTCTATTGTATTATAGATGAAATCATTACAGTTTTGTCTCTTTCAAAAAGTGTTTCATCGTTATTTTTTTCGTTTGTGAGTTTTTTATATAGACTAGACATTTGCTAAAATAATTCAGCTTACTTGTTTGTTATTATTTGTTGTGTAATCCAATATCAACTGTAAACACAGATACCGAAATGCTTGTTTGTTTTTGAATTTAACTCTTAAAGTTAAGAAAAGAAATTAGCAATATCCTTCAGCTCTACTTTCCGCTATATAGATGGTGTTCCCTCACTAAATAATTCAACATTTGGTGACTATGTTGACCGTATCTATCCCGATAAAGGATGCTACATATATAGTCAAGTCTGTCTCATTTATCGAAATTGACAATGAGGGTCGGTTAAAAAAAAACGACAAAAGAGATGATTACAGCTTCCAAATTGTTTACTTTTCATTTCTATGAAGCAACATTAATATATCTTCCAATTGATACGGTATTGTATTTGTAGAGGGTAGCTGCTCACAAGAAAGATATGAAACGCAGAGTGTAAAATGTTGAAGATGACATCGTCTCTTTGTAAGCTTTACGGACGCCATCACGAGTTGGTTAGCCATCGTTGAATATCGGTTATACAGATGGTATCGGATATGTTCCTTTTGTTGTAGCTACAATCTCGTTCCCGTTTCACGAATGTTTCCTACCGAATAAGATTTAGTCTTTAAAGAGGGACGAAAGATACCAGAGAGACAGTCAAACCCATGGCTCGAATATAAACTGACAATGCCATGGCTAAAAATGAAAAAGACAAATTAAAGTTCACAAGACACTACATAAAAAACTTAAGACTAAGCAACACGAACCCCAGCAAAAAGGTGATCTCAGGTGCTTCGAAAAGGGTAAGAAGATCATGTTCCAAATGTGGCACCAGTCGTTTTGCTTATGTTATTTCAACTTAGATCACTTTATCAAATTCGCATCCGCAAAAAAGAAGTGCTACAAACTAGACCACTGGGACATGTTTTTATCATCAGTGTTCTAGTTTGTCTTATTCTTCTCTTTGTTTTTCCTTCGTTTTAGAAGCACTTGTGTAACACCGAGACAGAAGCTACTAATTGGATATACAGATGCCTATGAATGAAGACCTGACAAACTGATTAAAACTATCAACATAATGCATCAGTATATAAACACAGATTGAGAAACGCGTACTCCATAAACATTTTAAGTAGTCGTCAACATGTTCAAGCCGCACTCGCGTGTGATTTTTTAGCACATTTTATACAATATGTATTTGTACACTAACAGCAGACAAAATATGTAGGACTCACCAATATTCGGAAAAATTGCGGTTTTGACTTGGAAATAGGTAAATAAACTCATCATATATACCAGGACTAAATTTAGTATATATGCCAGATGCGCGTTTCGTCTACAAAAGACTCATCAGTGACGCTCGAATCCAAAAAAGTTAAAAAGGCCAAATAAAGTACGAAGTTGAAGAGCATTTTTTGCATATTTATCTTTGAGGCACGTATAATTCTATTCAAATGGCTGCAAATTAGCAAATTAGCAAATTAACAAAATGTTCATAGTTTTGCCTTAAGATAAGCATGTTGTATTACAATCAATATTTCATTTAGTTTATTCTCATTTTTTTTTTAAATTCACTTATTATTGTGCATGTTTTAACTCAGTGTTTGATATGGTGGTGTCAGTTTGTTTTGATTTATTAGTTCGAAAAAACTGTTATCTTCGACTATTTTGTCACTGAACAGACATGTTCATAGCTCTTCTTAAATATATTCGCTCATTGAAATGATTCAAAGCGATTGCGAGTGTGACATTTGGTATGTGTATTCATGTAAACTTTATCTAAGTCGCTCGATGCTAAATTTTAACCCTTTTTTGTTTTGGTTGCTATATATATGCCTATGCTTTGAAAAACACTTTGTACATTTTCGTTTTTCGGATTTTGAAAATGAGTTTGAATACGTTATACAGTTGAAACTTCTTATCCGCTGGATTGATCTTTACAAAAGGCGTAAAATTCCTGAAGTTGTACTTAAAATGGGGATACATGTAAATGACTTTAAAAAAGCGTGTTTGACCTCATGCAATTTGTTGATAGTATATCATTCTCCTGGATGACTTACTAGAATAAAAGAATAAAATGCTTGATAATGATTACAAATGTATGTGACAATACAAAGAATTTCATCAACCACCAACATATGATTCCTCTGATTTTACTAACGATTTAAAAGTCTTTTTCAATTTCATTTTTATAATTTCTTCTTATGTTGTAATGCTTCATCACTGTCCCATGTTAAGGGAGGGTTGAACGCTCAAAGACTTGTTGAACCATGCTTCTAAATATGTCTGTATCAAGTCAGGCGACTATTTCGGTGGTTGTCGTGAGTTTATGCATGTCGCATTTGTTTTGTGAATTGTTTTGTCATATTCTGTGCCGTACGGTATAAGTTTTTATGATTGTTAAAGCCCGTACGGTTATGTTACACACAAGATCTATCTCATTGATAACCCAATCTAAAACGAATCACAAGGTTTATACCCATGATGTACCTCATTGATAACCCAACCTGAAATGCATTTCTAGGTTGATACTCATGTTCTATCTCATTGATAACCCAATCTCAAATGAATCACAAGGTTTCTACCCATGATCTATCTCACTGATAACCAACCTCAAATAAATCACAAGGTTTATGCCCATGTTTTTTCTCATTGATAACCAAACCTCAAATGAATCACAAGGTTTATACCCATTATCTATCTCTCTGATAACCCAACCTCAAATGAATGACAAAGTTTATATCCATGATTTATATCATTGATAACCCAACATCCAATGAATCACAAGGTTTATACCGATTTTCTATCTCATGGATAACTCAAACTAAAATGAATCACAAGATTGATAACCATGTTCTATCATATTGATAACCCAACCTAAATTAAATCACAAGATGTATACCCCTGATCTATCTCATTGATAACCCAACCTCAAATGAATCACAAGGTTGATACTCATGATCTATCTCCTTGATGATCCAACCTCAAATGAATCACAAGGTGTATACCAATGATATATCTCATTGATAACCCAATCTAAAATGAATCACAAGGTTTATACCAATGATATATCTCATTGATAACCCAATCTCAAATGAATCAGAAGGTTTATATCCATGATCTATCTCATTGATAACCCAATCTCAAATGAATCACAGGGTTTATATCCATGATGTATATCATTGATAACCCAACCTCAAACGAAACACAGGGTTTATACCCATGATGTATCTCATTGATAACCCAACCTCAAACGAAACACAGGGTTTATACCCATAATGTATCTCATTGATAACTCAACCTCAAACGAAACACGGTTTATACCCATGATGTATCTCATTGATAACTCAACCTCAAACGAAACACAGGGTTTATACCCATGATGTATCTCATTGATAACTCAACCTCAAACGAAACACAGGGTTTATACCCATGATGTATCTCATTGATAACTCAACCTCAAACGAAACACACGGTTTATACCCATGATGTATCTCATTGATAACTCAACCTCAAACGAAACACAGGGTTTATACCCATGATGTATCTCATTGATAACTCAACCTCAAACGAAACACAGGGTTTATACCCATGATGTATCTCATTGATAACTCAACCTCAAACGAAACACACGGTTTATACCCATGATGTATCTCATTGATAACTCAACCTCAAACGAATCACAGGCTTTATACCCATGATGTATCTCATTGATAACTCAACCTCAAACGAAACACAGGGTTTATACCCATGATGTATCTCATTGATAACTCAACCTCAAACGAAACACAGGGTTTATACCCATGATGTATCTCATTGATAACTCAACCTCAAACGAAACACACGGTTTATACCCATGATGTATCTCATTGATAACTCAACCTCAAACGAAACACAGGGTTTATACCCATGATGTATCTCATTGATAACTCAACCTCAAACGAAACACAGGGTTTATACCCATGATGTATCTCATTGATAACTCAACCTCAAACGAAACACAGGGTTTATACCCATGATGTATCTCATTGATAACTCAACCTCAAACGAAACACAGGGTTTATACCCATGATGTATCTCATTGATAACTCAACCTGAAACGAAACACAGGGTTTATACCCATGATGTATCTCATTGATAACTCAACCTCAAACGAAACACAGGGTTTATACCCATGATGTATCTCATTGATAACTCAACCTCAAACGAAACACAGGGTTTATACCCATGATGTATCTCATTGATAACTCAACCTGAAACGAAACACAGGGTTTATACTCATGATGTATCTCATTGATAACTCAACCTCAAACGAAACACAGGGTTTATACCCATGATGTATCTCATTGATAACTCAACCTCAAACGAAACACAGGGTTTATACCCATGATGTATCTCATTGATAACTCAACCTCAAACGAAACACACGGTTTATACCCATGATGTATCTCATTGATAACTCAACCTCAAATGAAACACACGGTTTATACCCATGATGTATCTCATTGATAACTCAACCTCAAACGAAACACACGGTTTATACCCATGATGTATCTCATTGATAACTCAACCTCAAACGAAACACACGGTTTATACCCATGATGTATCTCATTGATAACTCAACCTCAAACGAAACACACGGTTTATAACCATGATGTATCTCATTGATAACTCAACCTCAAACGAAACACAGGGTTTATACCCATGATGTATCTCATTGATAACTCAACCTCAAACGAAACACAGGGTTTATACCCATGATGTATCTCATTGATAACTCAACCTCAAACGAAACACAGGGTCTATACCCATGATGTATCTCATTGATAACTCAACCTCAAACGAAACACAGGGTTTATACCCATGATGTATCTCATTGATAACACAACCTCAAACGAAACACACGGTTTATACCCATGATGTATCTCATTGATAACACAACCTCAAACGAAACACAGGGTTTATACCCATGATGTATCTCATTGATAACACAACCTCAAACGAAACACAGGGTTTATACCCATGATGTATCTCATTGATAACTCAACCTCAAACGAAACACACGGTTTATACCCATGATGTATCTCATTGATAACTCAACCTCAAACGAAACACAGGGTTTATACCCATGATGTATCTCATTGATAACTCAACCTCAAACGAAACACAGGGTTTATACCCATGATGTATCTCATTGATAACTCAACCTGAAACGAAACACAGGGTTTATACCCATGATGTATCTCATTGATAACTCAACCTCAAACGAAACACAGGGTTTATACCCATGATGTATCTCATTGATAACTCAACCTGAAACGAAACACAGGGTTTATACCCATGATGTATCTCATTGATAACTCAACCTGAAACGAAACACAGGATTTATACTCATGATGTATCTCATTGATAACTCAACCTCAAACGAAACACAGGGTTTATACCCATGATGTATCTCATTGATAACTCAACCTCAAACGAAACACAGGGTTTATACCCATGATGTATCTCATTGATAACTCAACCTCAAACGAAACACAGGGTTTATACCCATGATGTGTCTCATTGATAACTCAACCTCAAACGAAACACACGGTTTATACCCATGATGTATCTCATTGATAACTCAACCTCAAACGAAACACAGGGTTTATACCCATGATGTATCTCATTGATAACTCAACCTCAAACGAAACACACGGTTTATACCCATGATGTATCTCATTGATAACTCAACCTCAAACGAAACACACGGTTTATAACCATGATGTATCTCATTGATAACTCAACCTCAAACGAAACACAGGGTTTATACCCATGATGTATCTCATTGATAACTCAACCTCAAACGAAACACAGGGTTTATACCCATGATGTATCTCATTGATAACTCAACCTCAAACGAAACACAGGGTTTATACCCATGATGTATCTCATTGATAACTCAACCTCAAACGAAACACAGGGTTTATACCCATGATGTATCTCATTGATAACTCAACCTCAAACGAAACACAGGGTTTATACCCATGATGTATCTCATTGATAACACAACCTCAAACGAAACACACGGTTTATACCCATGATGTATCTCATTGATAACACAACCTCAAACGAAACACAGGGTTTATACCCATGATGTATCTCATTGATAACCCAACCTCAAACGAAACACAGGGTTTATACCCATGATGTATCTCATTGATAACCCAACCTCAAACGAAACACAGGGTTTATACCCATGATGTATCTCATTGATAACTCAACCTCAAACGAAACACACGGTTTATACCCATGATGTATCTCATTGATAACTCAACCTCAAACGAAACACAGGGTTTATACCCATGATGTATCTCATTGATAACTCAACCTCAAACGAAACACAGGGTTTATACCCATGATGTATCTCATTGATAACTCAACCTCAAACGAAACACAGGGTTTATACCCATGATGTATCTCATTGATAACTCAACCTCAAACGAAACAAAGGGTTTATACCCATGATGTATCTCATTGATAACACAACCTCAAATGAATAACAAAAGTTTTTTTTTTTAGAAATACACTTTTTTCTTGTTTTCAGTTTTTGTCAATGGTTATCAGGTGGAAAAGGTGTCGAAACAAAAATTACTTGAATATATATTCTTTATGTTCGGGTTGTTGTCTCTTTAGCACATTCCCCATTTTCATTTCCAATTTTATCTTGTTCTGCTGTCTAATTGACGTTTTACTAATATCTTCATTCATGTATGATATGTATCTATTCAATTTAGATATTTGCAAGCCTTATCCAACTGATGTAGTATTTGTAATAGACAGTTCTAACAGTTGTTCTGAAGAATATTTCAATATAACAAAGAACTTTATTAAATCCGTTACGAAGGAATGGGAGATAACTGTTAACAACTTTCAAGTAGCCATTGTTTCGTATGCAGATAATTCATACATTGAGCTAAACTTTGACAACTCTATGAATAAAATAAGTTTTGATGCTTTTGTATCCCAAATGAATCCGAGAGGCGGGATATCTGAAATTCACAAGGGCATCAACCATGCTGTTAATATCTTATATAACAGAAACCGTGTTGTATCAAGCAGTCAGGTGAAAAAGTATATCATTGTTTTATCTGACGGACTGCCATCTACACCCAGCATGATATCGACAGTAATCGGGTATCAAATAGAAACGCTTGCAGTGGCTGTTGGGGAAGATGTGTCGCATCATTTCCTGTCTGTTATTACTGGAGGAAGTGAGAAAATTTTCCCGTACAATAATGATCGGTTATGGCACTACATGATGAATGCCCTAATTGACCAAAGCTGTGATAGTGAGTTTTTCTGCCCTACCTACGATAGTAGAGGGGCATTATGTTTTCTGGTCTGTGCGTCTGTTCATTCGTCCGTCCGTCTGTCCCGCTTTAGGTTTAAGTTTTTGGTCAAGATAGTTTTTGACCTAACTTAGTACACATGTTCCTTATGATATGATCTTTCTAATTTTAATGCCAAATTAGAGTTTTTACCCCAATAGGGCGGTCGACTGAACATAGACACTGATAGTGCGAGTGGGGCATTCGTGAACTGGGGACACATTCTTGTATATAATGTATTAATTCGCATTTAATGGATTTTGAATCGGAAAGCATTTTAAGGACGAAGTACAAAACATTTGCAGCAGTAAATTATAGTTTATATGCCAAACGTAAAGCAATGCATTCATTTAGTTACACCGATAATTAGTCGTTTACAACATCATACATATAGAGTTTTTGTGTTAATAAAATTCAAACCGCTAAATTAATAACACGATCTCGATTTTACTGCGTTTAGGAAATATTATGACATCCACAGAGTATTTAGAACTAATAGGTTCAAAAATATAACTCATGAACACGGTTTTATATGGCCTTCATTAAAACCAATAAATAAAAAGATCATCTAAGGACCAAGGTAAACTATACAATTTGAAACTTCACAGGCAAATCACAATGAGAAATCATATGCTCAATTGTATATCTTTAAACAATAAATATGTTCAAAGACTTTTATACATATCATTAAGTATTAAATGAGTTTTGAAAATGGGAAGAGAAAAATACCAAAAATAATAACTTTGACGTTATTTTGTAGTCTGCCAAAGATCTGAAGAAGGAGATGTCTTATTTGCTGTGGATACTTCAAATGGCTGGCAAAACTTAGATTTAGCCACCAAAGTCCCTACGATAATAAATAAAATACTATCTGGACTCAAACTCGGACCGATGGACAAGCAAATTGCTTTATTAACGTTTGCATCTTCGTCATATCTACGGTTTGATTTTAATAAATACAATAACGAAACTGAAAGACAAAATTTACAAAGACAGTTGTCGTCTTTTGTTAAAACTACCGATACCAATACCAATATTACAGCCTTGATTAACAGTGCCAATGCGTTATTATTTGATAGTGAAACAGGTGCACGTGTGTCTGCAAAGAAGTTTCTAGTTGTTTTTTCAAAATATCAGAATGATGTGACAATTGAAGAGAGTATACTTATTGAAACTTTAAAAGAAAATGTAGAAATATTCGTGGTTGGACTTGATAATAGTGATGAACAATTTCAGGTTATGTTAGATATAGCATCGACGTCATTTCATATCGGTATAGATGGTGACATGTCGGTGATCTCGATTGATACATACATATCATCACTGTTAGAACAAACTAATACTGTTTATTGCGAACTTCGATGATGCATAAGCAATTGTGTCAATTTTAAACATGTTTTATTTTAATTGTAAGAGCTTGTATGTCTCTTCTGACATGTGCAAATAGAATAATAAACGACACATTAAGATCTCAATTGCAGTCGGAAATGTTAGAGTAGTGTGAATCCATCAAAAATAAAACGTTATTCCAACTAATTTAAGAGATTATACGCTACTGGTGAGTCTTGTGTAGACGTTGCTCTCAATTGACACAATGAATATTTGATTAATCTTGTTTATATTGTATTATAACATGTATAAATGAAATCATTACAGTTTTGTCTCTAACAAAAAGTGTTTCATCGTTGTTTTTTTCGTTTGTGAGTATTTAATATAGACATTTTCCAAAATAATTCAGCTTACTTGTTTATTATTAGTTGTGTAATCCAATATCAACTGTAAACACATATACCGAAATGCTTGTTTGTTTTTGAATTTAACTCTAAGAGTTAAGAAAAAAAATTAGCAATATTCTTTCGCTCTACTTTCCGCTATATAGAAGATGTTCCCTCACTAAATAATTCAACATTTGGTGACTATGTTGACCGTATATATTCCATCGGATTTCAGCTTCCAAATTGTTAACTTTCCATTCTATGAAGCAACATTCCAACAGCGCTTGCAAACGGAGTATATATCTTTCAATTGATACGGTTTTTTTGGGGCTTGTATTTGTAGAGGGTTGCTGCTCACAAGAAATATATGAAACGAAGAGTGTAATATGGTGAAGATTAAGATCATCCCTACGTAAACTTTACGGACGCCATCACGAGTTGGTTGATTGTCATTGAATATCCGTTATACAGATGATATCGGATATGTTCCTTATGTTTTAGCTACAATCACGTTCCCGTTTCACGAATGTTTCCTACCGAATAAGACTATTTACCGGGTTTGTAAAAAATCGAATAAGACTATTTACCGGGTTTGTAAAAAAAATGATCAACACGACGTGAATACCATGTCGAGCATGGTCCATGTATATATCTCTTCAGGCTTAACTAGTCGTAAAAGTATGAGAGGTGCGAAAGATACCAGAGGGACAGTCAAACTCATTGCTCGAATATAAACTGACAACGCCATGGCTAAAAATGTAAAAGACAAATTAAAGTACACAAGACACTGCATAAAAAAACTTAAGACTAAGCAACACGAACCCCAGCAAAAAGGTGCGTCGGAAGAGTAAGAAGATCCTGCTCCAAGTGGGGCACCAGTCGTATTGTTTATGTTATTTCAACTTGAATCACGTGATCAAAGTCGTATCCGCACAGACAAAGAAGAAATGCTACAAACTAGACATCTGGGACATGTTTTTATCATCAGTGTTCTAGGTTGTTTTATTCTTCTCTTTGTTTGTTCCTTCGTTTTAGTAGCACTTGTGTAACACCGAGACAGAAGATACAAATTGGACATCAGATGCATATATATATAGCTATAATTGAAGACCTGGCAGACTGAATAAAACTAGCAACATAATGCATCCGATTCAGTATATAAATACAGATTGAGATACACGTACTCCATAAACATTCAAGTGGTCGTCAACATGTTCAAGCCGCACTCGAGCGGGATTTTTTAGCACATTTTATATAATGTGTATTTGTACACGAACAGCAGACAAAATATGTAGGACTAATTGCGGTTGTGATTTGGAAATAAGTAAATTTGCATATCTATCTTTGATACACGTATAATCCTATTCAAATGACTGCCGTCAGAACAAGACAGTAAGGCCGCTATGCAAATTAGCAAAATGTTCATAGTTTTGCCATAAGATAAGCATGTTGTATTGAAATCAATATTTTATTAAGTTTTTTGTCAGTATTTTCTTAAATTCACTTATTGGTGTGCATGTCTTAACTCAGTATTTGATATGGTGCTGTCGGTTTGTTTTGATTTATTAGTTCGAAAAGTCCTTGTTATCTTCGACTATTTTGTCACTGAACAGACATTTCCATAGACCTTCTTAAATATATTCGCTCACTGAAATGATTCGAGGCAATCGAGAGTGAGACATTTGGTATGTGTATTCATGTGAACTTTTTCTAAGTCGCTCGATGCTAAATTTTAACCTATTTTGTTTTTGTTGCTATATATATGCTTATGCTTTAAAAAGCTATGTGTTTTTTCGGTTTTTTTTTAAATTAGTTTGAATACTTTGTATAGTTGAAAACAAACTTCTTATCCGCTTGATTGATCTTTACAGAAGGCGTAAAATTGCTAACGTTGTAGTTAAGATTGGGATACATGTAACATGTGTAATTGACTTAAAAAAAAAGTGTGTTTGACCACTTTAAATTAGTTGATAGTATATCATTCTCCTGGATACTTTACTAGATTAAAATAATAAAATGCTTTATAATAATTAAAAATGTACGGGACAACACAAAAAGTTCTATCAACCACCAACATATGATTCCTCTGATTCTACTAACGACTGGAAAGCCTTTTTCAATTGATTTTTATAGTTTCTTCTTATGTTGTATTGCTTCATCACTGTCCCGTGTTAAGGGAGAATTGAGCGCTCACAGACATGTTAAATCCCACTTCTTTATGTGTCTGTTTCAAGTCAGGCGACTATTTCAGTGGTTGTCGTGATTTCATGCATGTCGCATTTGTTTTTATGAATTGTTTTGTTATATTGTATTCTATGCCGTTAATTTTCTCATTTGAATTGTTTCATATTTGTCATGTCGAGAGCTTTTATAGCCGACCATACGGTATAAGTTATTATAATTGCTGAAGTCCGTACGGTTCTCTTCATTTGAACTATTCATGATAGTCGTCTCATTTCGAAATCATGCCACATTTTCTTATTTGTATTTACTCTAAACCCTTAATCTGTCTTAAAGTTTAACATGCTTTAAAGTCAAAATAAAAGGAAAAAAACACAATAAGAAAAAACAAACAAATAATCAATTGCTTCTGTTAGTACAATGTATTGTGTAGTAAAAAATAAAACAAATCATTATAAAACGACATATTCTCTGTTGAACAATTATAAATAAATCATAGCAACACATGAAAAGCCATTGCACATTATGTTTATATCATAAATTGAAAATCCAAATGCAACAAACAGCCATACACTTATTCACTCGAGTTACACGCTTGTATAGTTGGTCGTCATTGACCAAAAAATAATTGTGTGCCAATCTATAACTTTTCGTGATATTCTGTTATTTGTGTGGCCTATTCTGAACCAATTTTATGTCATTTTTTGCTACAAAACCAGACGCTTTTCCATTGTGTAAAAACCCTACAAATATAAAAGTGAAATTGATATTATCTTATTGCATCAAAAAGAATATAAACTACATTTTCATGTTAAATTCTTTTTTGAAAGTTTTTTACGGAACGAATAATAACATAAAGAAATTATTTTTGCACGAGAGTCAAGATTAGACAAAACATAGGCATTGATAAGGGAACAACTCACTAACTTGAAAAACTTTTTTTTTAAATTTTAACGCTAATATTCATAGTTTTGATCGTTTCCCAAGTCAATGAAGGATTTCACGGAAAAAAGATGAAACTACCGAGGACAGTCAACACAACACTTCATAGTCTTCTCTAGATTAAGTTAAAAAAAATCATAATACATACAGTGTTTTTTTTCTTTCTTTTTAATAAAACTATGAGTGCTACTATAATCAAGCTCTGGTAAGTTGTTAGGAAATGTTTTATTCACTCATTTAATAAATGAGAGTAAAAGTGAGTATTAACCTAAGATGAACTTACACAAACACCAATAGAACATAATATAAACAGCTAATATTACACAAATACCCATAAACACCAAGCACCCATAATGACCAAATAAAAGTACAAACTTACACAAACACCCACAGAACACCAAATAAAAATATAAACTTACACGAACACCAATAGAACACCAAATAAAAATATAAACTTACACGAAACACCAATAGAACACAATTTATAAATAGTCGTGTCCATTACCAATCCCAGCAAAACATATTAATACCTTTGTCAATAAGTGAATATTGCTTCCTGTACAGACTTTTTTTGAAAAAATGTATTGCGTAAACTATACATTTATTTTGTAGTTATTTTCATCGTAGCCTGATTTGACCTTTCTTATGTAAAATAATTACTGTTAGAAAGGTGTGTGTCTGTTATTAGCTGAGGTTATAAGATTATAATGATGTGTGGTAATCAAGTAGACGTCTTCGATTTCCAGTGATGTAAAGATGATTAATTAGTTATCAAAAGTACCAGGATTAAGCTGCATCTGGTGTTTCGGATATCATTTAGGTCATTTTTGTCTATAAAAGATAATCTTGTTTCTTTAAAATTTTCCACATCGATCTGTTTTAATATAAGAATACAAGTAATTATTGAATTGAAATTACACATTATTAATGGTCAATTTATAATTTGAGCCATACATAGATACTTGCAAAGTTCTGTATACCTACCGCAAAAACGTATCAGATGTAGATTTATTGATGGGTACAACATTAATGGGAATCTGTGAAACCATTTTGAAATGTCCTTTGTGATAAAACAATGCAGCGGAAACCTTTGATGCAATACACGTACTTGAGAGGTTAGGTCATACACTGTGTGACGTAGTTCGGTTCAACATATGATGCTTTTCATTAACCAATCAACTTTCTCCTTGGGTCTTCAACAATTCATGAAGATATTTCACGAACCAATCACAAACCAACACGTATATACACTTTCTTTGCCGCGCGATGTTAGCGTACTTTTTAGTGCTTAGCAAATTTCAGAGAAACACGATTATTTCTTATAGACATCATCTCTGAGAGGAGATTTTTCAAAAGAGAAAAACACTTCTAAAAAAACAGATCGATGTGGAAAATTTAAAAGAAACAAGATTATCTTTTATAGACATCATCTCTGAGAGGATTTTTTTCGAAATAGAAAAAAACTTCTAAAAAACGAGATCAATGTATAATTTAAAGATACAAAATATATACACTTATAGATATCATCTCTGAGAAGATTTTTTCGCAATCAGGAAAAAAATTCTAAAAAAGGAGATTGATTATTTACTATATTACACCATAGAAATTCACTACAGCTTATATCTCGCAATTAGAGATTATAAGCTAACCTATCTCAATTTGAATCTGAACGAATCATATCAAGATATTAGATGTCAAATTATATCGCAAACCTACAGATAATTACCAATACTTAGAAAAATCGTCTGCTCACCCAGCATCTGTATTGAAAGGATTTATAATTGGGGAAATTACAAGGTTCATTAGATCGTGTTGTAATAGAGATGACCTCGACATACAGATAAAAGTATTCAAACAAAAACTTACACTAAGAGGATACTCGGAAAATGAAATTAATCCACTAATAGATAAAGCATTGAGAAAAAACAGACTGAATACATTATGTTATAAAAAAAGAAATAAACAAAACTGTCCACCACTAGTTCTATAGCAATTAAATTTAATCCACTCTTAAAACAATTGGGAAGACGAATAAGAAAACATTGGCAGTTAATAGAAAATGATATAACTGCTAAGAATTTATTTCCCAGACCACCTATGATTGCTTATCGTAAAAATAAGAACGTGAAGGAGTATTTGACCTCGGCAAAATTATAATCACTGTAAACAATTAAATAGTAATTAGATAAGAAAGGACATAAGAATAATAATGATATTGCAGATTCACCAGGTGTCGTGCCCTAAAAATAAAACTACATTTGATATGTTACCAGAGCAAGAACTAATCAAATTATAATTATATAGTATTTATAATGATACAAGGCTAGGGTACCTGATGAGGATTTACGGCCTTGGTCAAAAATGACCTAAATGATATCCGAAACACCAGGTGCAGCTTAATCATCTTTTAATTACATCACTGGAAATCGAAGACGTCTACTTGATTACCACACATCATTATAATCTTATAACCTCAGCTAATAACAGACACACACCTTTCTAACAGTAATTATTTTACATAAGAAAGGTCAAATCAGGCTACGATGAAAATAACTACAAAATAAATGTATAGTTTACGCAATACATTTTTTCAAAAAAAGTCTGTACAGGAAGCAATATTCACTTATTGACAAAGGTATTAATATGTTTTGCTGGGATTGGTAATGGACACGACTATTTATAAAATGCTGGGATTGGTAATGGACACGACTATTTATAAAAAATAAATAAACTTACACAAACACCCATAGAACACCAAATAAAAATATAAACTTACACAAACACCCATAGAACACCAAATAAAAATATAAACACCAAAAGAATGTAAACTTACACAAACACCCATAGACAACCAAATAAAAAACACAAACAACCATAAACACCAAATAAAAATATATACTTACAGAAACACCCATCAACACCAAATGAGCATATAAACTTACACAAACACCTATAGAACACCAAATAAAAATATAAACTTACAAAAAACCCCATCAACAACAAAGAAAAATATAAACTTACACAAACACCTATAATAAACCAAATAAAAATATAAACTTACACAAATACCCATAGAGCACCAAATAAAAATACAAAATTACAAAAACACCCATAAACACCAAATACAATTATAAACTTACACAAACACCCATAAAAATCAAATCAAGTTATCAACTTACACACCCAGCTTTAGAACACCAAATAAAAATATAAACTTACACAAACACCGATAAACACCAAATAAAAATTATAAACTAACACAACACCCATAAAAATAAAATCAAGATATCAACTTAAACACACATATCATGCCTATAGAACACACAAAAAAATATAAACTTACACAAACACCCATAGTACACCAAATACAGCAACATTTTGTGTTGACAATTGTAAATCCCTGATTTAAGTACAGGCGTGTATACGTATTGCCGAATCTGGTGTAAAGAAAAATAATCTGAAAGACAAAACATACATAGTTTACTGTGTTGTATATGTTATTACATTATTCTCGACTGTTAGGTTTTATAGATAGTTTTAATTATTACTAAACACCGGGCTTAAATTGAAATCCGCTCTTTGCACATCCTGAACCTTTGAGGGGTCCGTAGGTGACTTCTTGCAATGCAAGATTTCTGTCCCTATCCAACATACCCTCATTTGTCTGTGGCAATCCAAATTTACCCCGATCATCATCTGAATGGCCACTATTATTACAAAACCTACCTATTGTATTCATTGTTAACTTGTTTTCGTCCTGAACATGCATGAAATATTTGCCACTGGACGTTATGCAACCTACAATCAATTGATAAACCAATTTTAATGTGCAAACGTTATTCTTTGTGATTGCCGTGTCGTTTTGAATTGGCGTCCCTATCATACATATTTAATTTTGTTTGGATGGTAATAGAATCTTCGTAGCACGTATAATAATGCAACGCAATTGGCAAGAAACTTTCAACAGATCGAGAACACATGGTAATGTTTGGGGGAGGGGGGAGGGTGGCGAAAGCATAAAATCAACCAGCAATATTACTGTCATAAACTGTATAGAAATACAACTGAATTGACATTCTTTTTAGCTGTTCTGCATAGTGACTGTTAGCCACGGTTTTTTTTTCGGAATTCGGACATTATATTCAGTAATGCCGACACCGTTAAATTTCAACAGAAGTGTTTCTGACAATCATCTAAAACAAATCATTCAAACGGAATGGTTTACCAAAGAAGTAAAGAACAAATACAAATTTTAATGATAATTTCAAAATGTTTTGTAAATGTCTCACATAATGTATGTCTAATTAGATAAGATTTTAAATATTCAATAATAAAATTGAGAATGGAAATGGGGAATGTGTCAAAGAGACAACAACCCGACCATAGAAAAAAACAACAACAGGTCTTATAATAACTACTATTTTTTTTAAATCTGTCTCATTTGATCTCTAACGGATAGTTGTCTGCATAACACATTTACCACATAATTAGGCTTATTTTTCATATTTTAGTTCTGTACAAAAATCAAATTGTGTATTTCTAATAGTATATTTTAACTTACTGATATATTATTTTTCAGTGCCTCTGTCTCTGCCATTTGTATCAAGTGTTCTTCTATACCTTTCTTTCTGTATTTCTCAATTACATAAATATAGCTGATGTATAAACAACCTTCTTCCACAGTTTCATCAAGACCACTATTCAAACACGATAACCTAAATTATAAGCATAACATTTGCAATTAAATCGTAATGATCAGATTTTTAACAACAACAAAAAACCGACATGGACCTATGTTCTAGTTTCTCATTGTAAATATACCAATTGAGTAAGTACACCATAACTAATGATACAAGTATAAATGTGTCTGGGTTTTTTTCTGAGTTTTTGACGTCATCTTCAGTTGGTTTATTTTCTCGGTCTTTGTTTTTTTCTATATAACATGTTGACAGTTACTTTACTGTGCATTTGTTTTCTTATAGTCATTAGGCTTTGTTCAGGACTGAGTTGATATGATGAAAAATGTCAAGACAAAAACAGAGGGAAAAAAATTAAACTAATATTAATTAGCGAAAAAAGTGGTAAACTCATTTAAACCCGCTAACTTTGTTTGAACCTGTCCTATGTCGGCCACCTTTAGTTCAGTGGTTCGTATCCAGATGTGGTTCGTAAGTGTTACTCATTTCTCGTTTTTAATATATATATATTTTACACTAGTCATTTTGGTGCCTCTTTATAGCATGCTGTTCGGTGTGAGCCAAGGCTCCGCAATGAAGGCCGTGATTTGAACTAAAAGGAAATTTGACTAGGACGGAGGGTTGTCTCATTGGCACTCGTACCACATCTTCTTACATCTCATCCAGACCCTCGATCATGGACCTAACACTTAGTACAACAGGTAAACGATGTCAGAGGGAGCGAAGCATTATAATATCAATGGCAATGACATGTGCCAATGGTTATTCAGCTGAATACCAAATAGTATCGACCTACCACGAGCAGTTATTAATATACTAGACTATGCACAAACTAAAAAAATGCTGACGACGCTACGGCCGACGAATAATATTTATCTTAACGCAGTATGCAATTAAAAGCTGCTTACCCACACAAATCTGTACATCCAAATTCCATTTCATAATCACTTTTACTGAAAAGATATTAAAAAGAATAATCAAATAATTGTTTTAAAACTAATTTTTAAAAAATATGTCCACGAAAACCTTACGGGTATCTGGGTAAAGAAATACGATCACATTTGTCTTTACCAACATGGGGCGTTTATTTAACTTAGCGGGAAGTACTTATCCGGATCACGATCAGGGCATAATGGGGACGTTCAATGCGACATATCGTGTACAGAGAGAGTACGTTAGCGATCGCTTGCAAAAACTCTTTACAGGCTCCGAAGGTTACCTGCTGCAAGACTGAATAGCTGTCTTTTACCAATTAACTAATTTTCCGTTGTTCATCCTTGACGACAATTATACCTACCTTTTTTGTATAAATTTTTAACTTGGACTCGTTCTGAAAATTTCTGAAATATTTGCCACTGTATGTTAAGAAAACAACAACTAATCAAAACCAACGTTAACATTGAAGTGATGAAATGTATATTTTAAAATGGGGATGTTCAATCCGGTGCCACGTGTACCCAGAATACCAGGATATTTACACGTTTACGAACCCTCGCAAAAGCTCTTTACAGTGGTGCGTAGGTGGCTTGCCTCATTATTAAATGGCTGTACTTTTTCAATATACTCTATTTTTACATTGGCTTCCCCGATTTTCACCCAGGTCGAACATTGTTCTTGTATCTACACTTTTTTATGAACTGTATATAAACTTGAATCCGTTCTGAACATTTATGAAATATTTGCCACTGGATGTTAAGAAAAAAAAACAATAATCAATGACAACACACAAGTTATGACCGATATAGTTGTAAATCTTTTTTTCAAATAAAATTCACAAACCTATTTCTTATTACGTGAAGTCACTGATTACTTTAAATTGCAACAAGCTGGTTATGTATGTTCCAAAATACTAATAGCTTCGTGCCTAGAACACGTAATTGTTTTGGTTACATTTCTTATGCATTAAAAAACGATATCGGTTTCATAAATACCTTCTATAATTTGTCGTAATCTTTGATGTTTCGATTCATTCTAATGATAACGTTGATATGAGAGCTATTTTGATTCAAATCAAATTAATATGCAATAAAACAACAGCATGCATTAGTTTTGTTCAAACATCAAACTCTTTCAACATGTACCACGGGGACCATTAACAAAAGTTTAAATTTCATAAAAATGGTGATTTTATCAGTATTAAAATTTAATTGTATCACTTACACAGGGATCGGATCTTCCGGAAATGATAATGTTAATATCCCTACTGAGTCACCATTGTACTCTGTTATAAAGTTGCGTTCGTAGAACCAATCATCTTGTTCTTCGTGATTTCTTGCCGTTATTCTCTTAATGGTGTTTATACTGTAGAATAGAAAAATATATAAATATAGTGTGACGTCGATATTTATTGAACAAGTTAATATTTTTAATTCTCAAATGTATATACAATGTGTAACTGCATCATGTCACATGTCTTAATTAACCAAATAAATATAGCAAATTTGTCGCAGTATTTATTGATCAAGGAAATAACACATCAAATAACATATCATAATTCAGGGAACCACGTACAGCCACGCGCAAGCAGAAGCGGTGCATGTGACCGTTCGTTTAGACGTCGGACACGCGATCAGCTCGGTTGGCTGTCAAATATTCCGCGGCAAGTATTTCAAAACAGTAAAATAAAAGTAGATGTAAAAATGGTTGATCGGAATAACAGCTGAAAAAACTACATGTAAGATTGGAACTGAAAATTCGACTATGTCGGATAGGGCAGAATTTTAACATATTATAATTCAGGGAGCCACGTACAGCCACGCGCAAGCAGAAGCAGCGCATGTGACCTTACGTCTAGACGTCAGACACGCGATCACCTCGGTTGGCTGTTCAACGTTCATCGGCAAGTATTTCAAAACAGGAAAATAAAAGTAGATGTAAAAATGGTTGATCGGAATAACAGCTGAAAACTACATGTAAGATTGGAACTGAAAATTCGACTATGTCGGACTGGGCAGAATTTTAGCATATCATTATTCAGGGAACAACTTACAGCCAGCAGAAGCGGCGCATGTGACCGTACGTCTAGACCTCTGTCCCTCTTTGAGCTAACAAATGTAACCGAGAAAGCAAAATGATCATTTGCATTACTTTTATAATTGTCAGAATTGCATTGCTTAGCAGCTACTTACCTTCCTGCACTGGTAGCATGTATGTATTCGGTTCTTTTCGCTTCTACCTTTAGGTCTGCAACAAATTTACAATCATTTTCGATTCTTGTCATGGTCCGAATATTGACTGGAACCTCATTATTTGTTGTGACGACATTGCTATTAGAATTAGTTGGTGCCCGTGTTATAACATTTGTCATATTACCATGTTGTGTGTTGTTTACGTTTATTTTACAATACACAACTAAAATATGTGTATAAAGTATTGATCATTTTATAGGTGAACTTTAAATATATAACTACACGATACTGTTTATCTGTTCTTAATCACTCTATTAAATAAGCTAGTTTTGTACAATGTCAGTTTAAAAATAATATTTTATTTTTTAACACACAAAAGAGGAATAACAAGGATAAAACGGAGAAACTTTCTATTCATGGTTAGGCAGCAACCATTTGATTTTTTTTTTGGGGGGGGGGGGGGGGGGTGGGGAGGGGGGTCGGGGGGGCTATGGTTTTTTTTGGAAAAAAAAGTTTGTTTCCAGTTTTTGGAGAAAAAAATAATTTGTTTTTGATTCTGAGAAAAAACAATTGTTTGTTTCACCCTCAGCTGCCACTATATGTAATGCTAAAATTGAAAGAAAAAAATTGTTTTCGACTTGTCGCGAAAAAAATTTGCCCAGAAAAAAAACCCATAGCCCCCCCCCCCCCCCCCCCCCCCCCCAGGAAAATCAAATGGTTGCTGCCTTAATTTCAGGTACAGTACTAGTGGATCCTCTGCATCCCAACTTTACATAAAGGAGGAAGTTTTAGTATTTTGTCGGTACATAAAACTAGAGGTTCTCACGAGAATGAGTCGTAACTGCGTACTTTTACATCCCACACAACTAAACGGGTGGCCAACTTCGGTCAGGTTTGACTGCCGGTCGGAAAAAAAAGACCAAAGTGATCATATCTAATAGTGCATTTCCCAGTCACCCTTTACCAAATTATTTCATAAAATAAAATAAAAAAAAAGCTACACTATAGAAAGTTTTGCTGTACCTGTTAAATTAAAACATTACTTAACATTATTACAATATATGCATACTTATGAGAACTCATAAGATTGTACATTCTCTTGATACTTTTTACTTATAATTATTTGGCATTGCACAAGTTCATGCGTTTTATTACGTCTATACCTAAAACCGATGAATAAATGTGAGCCAAAATGTGTTCCTGTGAAAAAAAGTTCCAGTGGAACTTGTTTCACAGGAAATATGTTCTGGGAGAACTTATTTCACAGACAATTTCTATATAATTTGTTCCATCTCTATGAAATAAGTTCCACACTTTACCTGGTGAAATAAGTTCTGGGTTGGTGAAATTTGTTCCTTACCTAGTTAAATAAGTTCCATGTTTAAACACACATATCATGCCTATAGAACACACAAAAAAATATAAACTTACACAAACACCCATAGTACACCAAATACAGCAACATTTTGTGTTGACAATTGTAAATCCCTGATTTAAGTACAGGCGTGTATACGTATTGCCGAATCTGGTGTAAAGAAAAATAATCTGAAAGACAAAACATACATAGTTTACTGTGTTGTATATGTTATTACATTATTCTCGACTGTTAGGTTTTATAGATAGTTTTAATTATTACTAAACACCGGGCTTAAATTGAAATCCGCTCTTTGCACATCCTGAACCTTTGAGGGGTCCGTAGGTGACTTCTTGCAATGCAAGATTTCTGTCCCTATCCAACATACCCTCATTTGTCTGTGGCAATCCAAATTTACCCCGATCATCATCTGAATGGCCACTATTATTACAAAACCTACCTATTGTATTCATTGTTAACTTGTTTTCGTCCTGAACATGCATGAAATATTTGCCACTGGACGTTATGCAACCTACAATCAATTGATAAACCAATTTTAATGTGCAAACGTTATTCTTTGTGATTGCCGTGTCGTTTTGAATTGGCGTCCCTATCATACATATTTAATTTTGTTTGGATGGTAATAGAATCTTCGTAGCACGTATAATAATGCAACGCAATTGGCAAGAAACTTTCAACAGATCGAGAACACATGGTAATGTTTGGGGGAGGGGGGAGGGTGGCGAAAGCATAAAATCAACCAGCAATATTACTGTCATAAACTGTATAGAAATACAACTGAATTGACATTCTTTTTAGCTGTTCTGCATAGTGACTGTTAGCCACGGTTTTTTTTTCGGAATTCGGACATTATATTCAGTAATGCCGACACCGTTAAATTTCAACAGAAGTGTTTCTGACAATCATCTAAAACAAATCATTCAAACGGAATGGTTTACCAAAGAAGTAAAGAACAAATACAAATTTTAATGATAATTTCAAAATGTTTTGTAAATGTCTCACATAATGTATGTCTAATTAGATAAGATTTTAAATATTCAATAATAAAATTGAGAATGGAAATGGGGAATGTGTCAAAGAGACAACAACCCGACCATAGAAAAAAACAACAACAGGTCTTATAATAACTACTATTTTTTTTAAATCTGTCTCATTTGATCTCTAACGGATAGTTGTCTGCATAACACATTTACCACATAATTAGGCTTATTTTTCATATTTTAGTTCTGTACAAAAATCAAATTGTGTATTTCTAATAGTATATTTTAACTTACTGATATATTATTTTTCAGTGCCTCTGTCTCTGCCATTTGTATCAAGTGTTCTTCTATACCTTTCTTTCTGTATTTCTCAATTACATAAATATAGCTGATGTATAAACAACCTTCTTCCACAGTTTCATCAAGACCACTATTCAAACACGATAACCTAAATTATAAGCATAACATTTGCAATTAAATCGTAATGATCAGATTTTTAACAACAACAAAAAACCGACATGGACCTATGTTCTAGTTTCTCATTGTAAATATACCAATTGAGTAAGTACACCATAACTAATGATACAAGTATAAATGTGTCTGGGTTTTTTTCTGAGTTTTTGACGTCATCTTCAGTTGGTTTATTTTCTCGGTCTTTGTTTTTTTCTATATAACATGTTGACAGTTACTTTACTGTGCATTTGTTTTCTTATAGTCATTAGGCTTTGTTCAGGACTGAGTTGATATGATGAAAAATGTCAAGACAAAAACAGAGGGAAAAAAATTAAACTAATATTAATTAGCGAAAAAAGTGGTAAACTCATTTAAACCCGCTAACTTTGTTTGAACCTGTCCTATGTCGGCCACCTTTAGTTCAGTGGTTCGTATCCAGATGTGGTTCGTAAGTGTTACTCATTTCTCGTTTTTAATATATATATATTTTACACTAGTCATTTTGGTGCCTCTTTATAGCATGCTGTTCGGTGTGAGCCAAGGCTCCGCAATGAAGGCCGTGATTTGAACTAAAAGGAAATTTGACTAGGACGGAGGGTTGTCTCATTGGCACTCGTACCACATCTTCTTACATCTCATCCAGACCCTCGATCATGGACCTAACACTTAGTACAACAGGTAAACGATGTCAGAGGGAGCGAAGCATTATAATATCAATGGCAATGACATGTGCCAATGGTTATTCAGCTGAATACCAAATAGTATCGACCTACCACGAGCAGTTATTAATATACTAGACTATGCACAAACTAAAAAAATGCTGACGACGCTACGGCCGACGAATAATATTTATCTTAACGCAGTATGCAATTAAAAGCTGCTTACCCACACAAATCTGTACATCCAAATTCCATTTCATAATCACTTTTACTGAAAAGATATTAAAAAGAATAATCAAATAATTGTTTTAAAACTAATTTTTAAAAAATATGTCCACGAAAACCTTACGGGTATCTGGGTAAAGAAATACGATCACATTTGTCTTTACCAACATGGGGCGTTTATTTAACTTAGCGGGAAGTACTTATCCGGATCACGATCAGGGCATAATGGGGACGTTCAATGCGACATATCGTGTACAGAGAGAGTACGTTAGCGATCGCTTGCAAAAACTCTTTACAGGCTCCGAAGGTTACCTGCTGCAAGACTGAATAGCTGTCTTTTACCAATTAACTAATTTTCCGTTGTTCATCCTTGACGACAATTATACCTACCTTTTTTGTATAAATTTTTAACTTGGACTCGTTCTGAAAATTTCTGAAATATTTGCCACTGTATGTTAAGAAAACAACAACTAATCAAAACCAACGTTAACATTGAAGTGATGAAATGTATATTTTAAAATGGGGATGTTCAATCCGGTGCCACGTGTACCCAGAATACCAGGATATTTACACGTTTACGAACCCTCGCAAAAGCTCTTTACAGTGGTGCGTAGGTGGCTTGCCTCATTATTAAATGGCTGTACTTTTTCAATATACTCTATTTTTACATTGGCTTCCCCGATTTTCACCCAGGTCGAACATTGTTCTTGTATCTACACTTTTTTATGAACTGTATATAAACTTGAATCCGTTCTGAACATTTATGAAATATTTGCCACTGGATGTTAAGAAAAAAAAACAATAATCAATGACAACACACAAGTTATGACCGATATAGTTGTAAATCTTTTTTTCAAATAAAATTCACAAACCTATTTCTTATTACGTGAAGTCACTGATTACTTTAAATTGCAACAAGCTGGTTATGTATGTTCCAAAATACTAATAGCTTCGTGCCTAGAACACGTAATTGTTTTGGTTACATTTCTTATGCATTAAAAAACGATATCGGTTTCATAAATACCTTCTATAATTTGTCGTAATCTTTGATGTTTCGATTCATTCTAATGATAACGTTGATATGAGAGCTATTTTGATTCAAATCAAATTAATATGCAATAAAACAACAGCATGCATTAGTTTTGTTCAAACATCAAACTCTTTCAACATGTACCACGGGGACCATTAACAAAAGTTTAAATTTCATAAAAATGGTGATTTTATCAGTATTAAAATTTAATTGTATCACTTACACAGGGATCGGATCTTCCGGAAATGATAATGTTAATATCCCTACTGAGTCACCATTGTACTCTGTTATAAAGTTGCGTTCGTAGAACCAATCATCTTGTTCTTCGTGATTTCTTGCCGTTATTCTCTTAATGGTGTTTATACTGTAGAATAGAAAAATATATAAATATAGTGTGACGTCGATATTTATTGAACAAGTTAATATTTTTAATTCTCAAATGTATATACAATGTGTAACTGCATCATGTCACATGTCTTAATTAACCAAATAAATATAGCAAATTTGTCGCAGTATTTATTGATCAAGGAAATAACACATCAAATAACATATCATAATTCAGGGAACCACGTACAGCCACGCGCAAGCAGAAGCGGTGCATGTGACCGTTCGTTTAGACGTCGGACACGCGATCAGCTCGGTTGGCTGTCAAATATTCCGCGGCAAGTATTTCAAAACAGTAAAATAAAAGTAGATGTAAAAATGGTTGATCGGAATAACAGCTGAAAAAACTACATGTAAGATTGGAACTGAAAATTCGACTATGTCGGATAGGGCAGAATTTTAACATATTATAATTCAGGGAGCCACGTACAGCCACGCGCAAGCAGAAGCAGCGCATGTGACCTTACGTCTAGACGTCAGACACGCGATCACCTCGGTTGGCTGTTCAACGTTCATCGGCAAGTATTTCAAAACAGGAAAATAAAAGTAGATGTAAAAATGGTTGATCGGAATAACAGCTGAAAACTACATGTAAGATTGGAACTGAAAATTCGACTATGTCGGACTGGGCAGAATTTTAGCATATCATTATTCAGGGAACAACTTACAGCCAGCAGAAGCGGCGCATGTGACCGTACGTCTAGACCTCTGTCCCTCTTTGAGCTAACAAATGTAACCGAGAAAGCAAAATGATCATTTGCATTACTTTTATAATTGTCAGAATTGCATTGCTTAGCAGCTACTTACCTTCCTGCACTGGTAGCATGTATGTATTCGGTTCTTTTCGCTTCTACCTTTAGGTCTGCAACAAATTTACAATCATTTTCGATTCTTGTCATGGTCCGAATATTGACTGGAACCTCATTATTTGTTGTGACGACATTGCTATTAGAATTAGTTGGTGCCCGTGTTATAACATTTGTCATATTACCATGTTGTGTGTTGTTTACGTTTATTTTACAATACACAACTAAAATATGTGTATAAAGTATTGATCATTTTATAGGTGAACTTTAAATATATAACTACACGATACTGTTTATCTGTTCTTAATCACTCTATTAAATAAGCTAGTTTTGTACAATGTCAGTTTAAAAATAAAACACTGGACACTTTTAATTTGCAAAACACTCATTTGCAAATCCGCCGCCGCCTCAAACAAGAGCTACAATATCATGTATATAACCAAAATGTGCGGAATTACATGGGATTCAATAATTTCATTGGTTTTATACTGTTACTTTCATATTTATTTTGCAATTTGAATTATAAAAACATGGGATTTTCAATATCCCATGGGACAGGGCAAAATCCCATGGGATTTACCATTATCCCATGGGATTTTGGTTAAATCCCATGGGATTTTTTTTGGTCCCATGGGATTATTGTAGTCCCATGGGATATTTGTTGTCCCATGGGACAAAAAAAATCCCATGGGACTATAATTATCCCATGGGATTTTTAATATCCCATGGGACAAAATAAAATCCTATGGGATTAAAATTATAAATATATATATATATAAATATAAAGTTATGTGTATGTTACAATGAATGCTGTTTGGTAGTAAAATGTTTTAAATGTATACGAGTTTTTTTTATATTTTTTATATATACATATATATAATTTTTTTTAAATTTTGTCACAAACATGTTTTTTATTTGTTTATATGACAATAAAGATTATTCTTATTTTGGAATGTATAATAATAATATTTTACAGTCAAAGAATAAAGTCCTTTCACTGAAACAAAATGATGAAATTTCTAAATAAATGAAAAAATATTGTTTTGAAATCTTTGTCTTGTTTATTCTATTATGAAAAATAGAACTGAAAAAATATTTCATATTCTGACTGAATAGTTCACTCTTTTCATGAGGTAAGATTTTCTTTGTTATAGGTTCATTGCAATACTTGTATAGGCAAACGATTTGAATTATAATATATAACTTTGTGGTGTACATAATAGTATGCTTATATTTGCAAATTTATAATATAAACACTTTTTGTTAAAGTTTTTGCTTTCTTTATTCACAACTTGCTATGTACAATTATTCAGTCCACTATATAAGAGTGAAGTCAATAAATAATTTCATTCACTAGAATATTCCTGCAATTCTTAGACAAAACATTTTTTCAATCTGTTCTTCAAAGATCTTTCTCTGTACATCTTTATTGAATCGAGAGATTCAAATGAGAAGACAAAGCAAGTTTATTTGGACAACAACATTCTAATATCTTGTTCATTCGTTCCATCTTTCAATTGATAATTACATTGTTGTATTTATATGATCAAGTTCTTGTGCATCAATGATCGTGATGATATGACTCCTTTTTGTTTATAGTCATCATGTTGAAATTTCCTCTTTCAAATAAATGTAGGAAAAAACATGTTCCATTTCAAATTAATAAAAAAGTCGCACTATGGAGAAAAATATCAGCTTTAAGTTTTCCGTTCAGTATTGATCTGTGAATGATGACCATGAAAATCCAGATTTCTGACCTACAAATACACAAACTCAAAAATTATCAGTGAAGAGATCAATAAAATGGCTATTTTATCATGTTTATGATTAATATGATAAACTTTCATTTAAATATTCAAGTACTAAATTACAGAAATCGCTTAAATTTTATAATAGTTTAGTTAAAGTACAGCTTATTTAAAATTATAATAAAAAATATAGGCCACCATTGAGTTAAATAAGATATTACATTTTTAATGCCAAAAAATGGCATTTTTGCACCAAAGGGAGATAATTTGGAGCTTTTTCAAAGATATATGCATTTTAAAAGTCATCTGGGGCCAAACCGAATTGATTGTTTTGAATGATTTGGTGTACCATATGATAAAGATATAAATAAATTGAGTTATGAAAAAAAAATATTAAAACATTTTTCTGAAATTGTTATACCCTATAGCCTCCTTAAATGTCATTTGATCTCTATTGGAGAAATGTCTCATTGGAAATCAGACTGCTAAGTGTTTCTTATTTTTATATCAACCCAGCCATATTATACCTGTCTAATATCAGGAGCTTGTACATAGTTCAGTGGTTGATGTTGGTTCATACCCGTCATTTTTATTTTTCATAATTTTTTGTTTTTATAAATTAGTCTGGTATATTTGACGTTTGAATTGATGCTCTGTTTCAAATTTGGTTAGTGTTGACTTTTATAGATTACTATAACATGTATAGGGTATGGGTTTTTTCATTACTTACAGGTCATCAATGGCCTCTAATAAGTAATTACAATGCTTACATCCACTAAATTGAACTCTGATGGATAGTTTTCTCTTTAATCATACCACATCTTATTTTAATAAATATTTAATTATTATTCAAGGACAAAATTTTTTATAACAGTGGACTTACCATTTAGGCTTTGTTGACCTCTGTAAATCTTATTTTGTTGATAATTTCTTCTGTTTATAGTTTCCCCTTTATCTTTCATGTTCTTGCCCTACACATAAAAGGGTAAACATCATTTAATGACAAAAATAACTACTACATGTATTACATAATTAGTAGGCAACTGAAAATTTTGTCTTATTTGTATATAACATCAACTTACTCATCATTCTTGCTGTTCAATATCATGAATATTATCATTATTCTATGAATATGAGGTCACAGTAAAATTAACCTTGGCAGGCAGACATCTTTTTTTATTTGATACCTTGTAGTCATTCCATACAACAAGTAGACCTATGCTTAAAAAATCTAAGGCCAAAATTAAAAATATGTTTGTTTCCCCTCCCCCCCCACGGGTCAAAAATAAGCGCCCGGGTCAAAAAATTATTTTCCACAAAAAAATCGAAATTATTTTTTTCCTGAAAATAATTTGTTTCCATTTTTGGAAAGTGCTTGAAAGCAGAAGGATTGATAATCTAAATAAATACACTCAAATTGAGCACAAACAACTGATAAGTGGCCTGGACTGGACAAGTCAAACCATTCATTTGACCATGCTATGACAATCACATCCAGTTAAAAAAAACTAGAGGCTCTCAAGAGCCTGTGTCGCTCACCTGTTAATGTGTTTACTGATGTCGGCCATCTTCGTTGGTAGGCGGGGTCATTAGACACCTTTTTTTTAAATAGATACCCTAGTATTATGATTGTGGCCAAGTTTGGTTAAATTTGGCCAAGTAGTTTTAGAAATGATTTTTATACAAGTTACAAAAATGACGAAAAGTTGTTCAATATTGACTATAAAGGGCAATAACTCCTTAAGGGGTCCTCTAACAATTTTGATCATGCTGACTTATTTGTAGATCTTACTTTGCTGAACATTATTGCTGTCTACAGTTTATCTCTATCTATAATAGTATTCAAGATAATAACCAAAAACTGCAAAATTACCTTAAAATCACTAATTTTAGGGCAGCAACCCAACAACAGGTTGTTCAATTCAACTGAAAATTTGTGAGGGGATATATCTTATTCTGATGGACATTTAAATCTTGAAAGATTTGCCCTAAATGTCTTAGTTTCAAAGATATAAAGCAAAACCTGCATTTTACCACTTTGTTCTAATTTTAGCCATGTCGGCCATTTTGTTTGGTAGGCTGGGTCAGCCGACACATTTTTTAAACTACAAACCACAATGATAATTGTGGCCAAGTTTGGTTAAATTTGGCAAAGTAGTTTCAGAGAAGAAGATTTTTAAAAAAGTTACAAAAAATGATGAAAAGTTGTTAAAAATTGACTATAAAGGGTAATAACTCCTTAAGGGGTCGACTGACAATTTTGGTCATGTTTGACTTATTTGTAGGTCTTACTTTGCTGAACATTATTGCTTTTACAGTTTATCTCTATCTATAATAGTATTCAAGATAATAACCAAAAACTGCAAAATTTCCTTAAAATAACCATTTCACAGGCAGCAACCCATCAACAGGTTGTCCGATTCGTCTGAAATTTCAGGGCAGATAGATCTTGACCTGATCAACAATTTTACCCCATGTCAGATTTGCTCTAAATGCTTTGGTTTTTGAGTTATAAGCCAAAAACTGCATTTTACCCCTATGTTCTATTTTTAGCCATGGCGGCCATCTTGGTTGGTTTGACAGGTCACGCCACACATTTTTTAAACTAGATACCCCAAGGATGATTGTGGCCAAGTTTGGTAGAATTTGGCCAAGTAGTTTCAGAGGAGAAGCTTTTTGTAAAAGTTTACGGACGACGGACGACGGACGCAGGACGACAGACGATGAACGCCAAGTGATGAGAAAAGCTCACTTGACCTTTCAGGTCAGGTGAGCTAAAAAAAACCTGCCTTCCTGGTCTGTTTACAAAGGGTAGACCCGGGGGAGGGGAAACAGACATTCTTTTAAATGTGGCCTGATAAAATGACAAAACCAAGAAAACTTATCATTGACCAAAGAACAATAAAATGCGGTCATGGTTTATATATATATGAATCTGCCATTCAGACATGCACACCTTACAATTGTTTCAAATCTACCAAATATAATCTACCTGTAACTTTAAACATATGATAAACTGACAAAACAATGCAGTGTTTCATTGACCAATGAACCATGCATGAAAATGAGGTCAAGTTCATATAAAATATGACAGACAGCTAAGTGCATCTTACAATTATTTCATTCACTAAATAAAGGGGCCTTATTGCTTACAGTATCCGGAAAATAGACCAAACCACAAAAACTAAATATTTTCAAAGTTCCTTATACCCTGCCAATTTGTTATGGTTGTGCCTGTTCCAAGTCAGGATCCGATAATTCAGTGATTGTCGTTTGTTTATGTGTAACATATCTGTTTTTCAATTTTTTTGTACATAAATTAAAGCACAATACATTTGTACATGAAACACAAAGCTCATCACTGAGATAGTAGTCTCAGATAGAGGGAGGCGGGGTCAACCAAACTCCCCTATTCAATCTGAATGCAGGACAGAAAGTCACAGTCAAAAAGTCACACACTGTCACAGGACAAAAAGTCACAATTTAGT
This sequence comes from Mytilus galloprovincialis, assembly GCA_037788925.1. NCBI lineage: Eukaryota > Metazoa > Mollusca > Bivalvia > Mytilida > Mytilidae > Mytilus > Mytilus galloprovincialis. The sequence goes on from CM075338.1 coordinate 40,842,819, forward strand.
TTTGAGATTATTTTTCTTTGAACAAGAAAACACTCTTTTTGTATTTTTCTTGAAGTTTTATACATGAACATGATGTAGCAACTTTTAAATTAAAATTTATTAAAAACAAATAAATCAGTGCATTAGGTTTGCGCACATTACCATTACATTTGCACACAAAAATCATTACGTTTGTGTGCAGCTTTTGATTACATTTGCACGCATTTTTTAACATGTAAATATAAAAAAAAAGATATAGTATGATTGCCTTTTACAGCTGACTATGCGGTATGGGCTTTACCTCGGGCTTTGCTCATTGTTGAAGGCTGTTTGGTGACCTATGGTTGTTAATGTCTGTGTCATTTTGGTCTCTTGTGGACAGTTGTCTCATTGGCAATCATACCACATCTTCTTTTTTATATTATGAACAATTTCCTAAAATTAAAAATGAATATATGTAATAAAAAGAAGATATTTCAAAATCTTTTTTCATTTATATTCAATCAATTGTCAACAAATTGTTTGTGACTTTTTGTCCTATCAACTTTGTTACTTTATGCCTGAGTTTGACATGTGTTTGACTTTTTGTCCTGTGACTTTTTGTCGGAATGTCCTTTGACTTTCTGTTCGTTTACCTTCCATCTAAATCAGTGAACTGAATAATTGTTTTTTGCAGAAGTCCGGGGAGTGTTAAAAAATCACATGTGCAAGTTGAGAGTCAACACTTACACAGGGACTACACAATACTTTTTCAGAATGTCAGCAAAAAAGAATCACTGGTGACAGGGGAGTGTAACCGATGAATTGATCCTGAATCAGATAAGATTTTCCCGGTACGTCTAAACACCGCTCAGGAGGACCTCCTGGGTGCACACATGCAGGACATACAAAGTGCACTCATGGCAGACCCTATATAGTCGCCGTCGTATCTGCACACATGATGGATGTATATATTCGTTATAGATCGTCATACACTTAAATTTGCAAGCAACCTCTTAAGATTTTAAAATAATAATGCTACTAAAAATATATTATTTCCCCCAATTTTCGCAATTTTTTCGCCATATAAAATATTTAGGCGACTGTGCTTTTAGTGAATATAAACGATTACGAGGCCTCACGAATAAATATAAATATGAAATATACTGGAACATCGATTAGCATAGATCGAGCAGCAGAGTAAACTTCCACATAAATCTCGAAGTTATTTACGCCGGATAATATAGACTGTGCTCCTGAATAAAGTTGTCAAATACATTAATTTGTGTTTTTAACTTCTACAAGAAATTTGATTCAAATGCTAATTACGCACCATTTGCTGAGCAGAGAATCATTCTAAGCCAGGAACCGTCTATACTAACTGATAACAGTAAGAATAGAACTTGAAGTCTCTGTAAAAAGGCAGTCAATCCTAACAGAACTGTATTAACTTAATGATACATGTACATCAAGTTCCAGCACCTCACCAAGCACCCTTGCCGTGCATACTGAGATGGCAAACTGGTGTGTGTCAGTATTTTAATATAAAACTGCGTAGGTTCATATCGTTTGATTCAACGTTTGTTTGGTTATTTTTTAAGGATCGTTGTAAAATTATATCTAAATCTTTGTTAAAATACGATTTTAAATTGTTCAATTCTTTCTATTTCATAATTTTGTCAAAGTCTACTTTTTAAAGTTTTAAATTTTACAGAAAAAATGAATATTCCATTTTGATTTGAAGAAAATCTTTTTGAACTGTCATGACATGGTGTTGCAAAACTGATTACAGGTAACTATAACATACAGTAATTTTCCATTTCGACAGTGCGTGTATTCTCGGGTGTGTATAACGTATAGTTTTCTAGAGAACATCCTGTCTACGTGTAATACAGATTGATGACATTATACAACATTTCTTTGGTTAAATGTGATAAGGTATATGTGTCCATTCCCTATTTCAACACCACTAATTTTTCGAAGAAAAAAAAATCAAAAAAAAATTTATATGAAATTAAGAAGAAAAGTAGCAAATATAAACTTCAGTAATTGCGCATTGAGTAAATATAATTCCAATATTGCATGAACAAATCCGTGAGAAAACGTATATATACATGTATGAATAAAGATGTGTTTTAAAAGACCTATTGGCATTATTTCACACTAGGACCTAAGATAACTAGAACTAAGCAATGGTTGATCCAGAAATTTTCATAAGTGGGGACTCATTGACTGCCTTAGAGTGTTCACGTCCAGTCATGCTTCCGTGATTCCCTATATAATCTACCATTTGTTTCCAAAGATTTAGGAGGGGGGCTGGTACACACATATATATATAAATATACCTCTGCGGCGGAGCCAGCCATTTGAAAAGGAGGGGGGTCTCAACCCAGGACAAAAGGGGGAGGGGTGGTTCCAACCATATGTCCCCATTCAAATGCATTGATCGTTCAAAAAAAGGGGAGGTTCCAACCCCCGAAACCCTCCCCCGGGATCCGCCACTGATACCTAGTATGCATATAATTAAGAACAGCTTTGAATATATGCATATAAAATAATGGTACGTTTAAAAACCGTTCAGGATCTCCTGGTTGCACACAGGACATTAAGTAACTTAGGACATATATATATAATAGTAAGAGTTCAGGGTATACATTCGATAACTAACATATTTTATAATTTTGTTATTTTTGTTTTGATAAAATCAGAGACATATAATACATGTATTGAGACATATATATATGTGTGTCTCTGAAAAAATCAAACCATCTTTAAAGAAGTTATTTCAGCTTGAATCCACTGTCTTTTGCATTAGAATTCCAAAACGTTAATGTTATTTACAAATGCCAAAACCTGCAAGAAAGAAACATTTATATTCGGTGATTTTTACACTAAACGTTTTCGTAATTTGTTTTAAAAAATATTAAAAAGTACATGTACATCGTTTTTTCAAGATTTGTATAGTAACTGGTTTAATTAAGTCCCCTTGATGAAATTTAAATTGCGAGACGCTAATTAATAAACTATGATCTATCTATCGGCATGCGTCGTTATTTGGGATACGTCACGGATGACCGATGATCATATTCAATACGATATACCAATCATCATTTGAATTTGGTCAATTGATCTTTAATAATTAGGACTAATTGGTGATGGCAGAGAATAAGTCGCTGGTGATGGTTAAAAACACATAGAAGTAAACTTTGCAAAAAAAAAAGGTTTCTCGGAAAAAATTATGAAAATATATGAATATGCTAAATATTTTTTTTTTTCCGAAATAATAATTAAAGACGTTTAGAAATAACAAATTTTCACAGTTGAGAAATTTTCAATTCAAGTTATTTCATTTTGAAAACGTTGAGAAATATAGATCTTATTATATGTTAAATGTGAGATCAACTTGTGAAACCCTGCATAATTAGGGTTTGTCTACTTTCGTCTTTTTCAATTGCCAAACATTCTATAATCAAGGATTTGTACAAGGCCTTGTTATAATGAATATTATCGCCAATATCACCATAATCAAATAAAGAACAGATACAATATTCGCCTAAAGAGTTTGCCATCTAACAATTCAAAATGAAATGTTGAGTCGAAACTGAGGTACCAAATCTATAAAAAGAATCACTATTTTAGTCGAAATTAAACTGTATATATTCTTTTTTTCAAAACTCCTGAAATAATTTAACATTATCTATAGAGAGCTTACATATGCAAATCTGTTTAGAAATATGTGAGCGTAAATAAAATTTGTTTATTACCCCCCCCCCCCTTTTTCCTTCTATAAAATTTAATTGTAAACGATTTTCGTTCTTAATTTGTGTTTGCTCATTAACTGGGGTTCATGCTGTCAAAAAACAAAAATGTCTCCTTGTGTAAAAGTTATTGCTAAAAAAAAAATTGAAGCTTCCAGAAGAATAACGGTACGTCTAAACACCGCATGAAGGACCTCTTGATTGCACTCATGACATACGAAGTGCACTCAGGACCCTTTATAGTCATCGCACACAGGATGGATGCATATATTCTTTATACGCTTCTTATTTTAGAGTTAAATTTGGTAGAATTTGAAATCGAACTTAGATAGATATGTTACATTTGTAATTATTAGAAAATAATAAGGGCACGTGTCACTGATTACACAACTACTGAGCCATGAATTATCCAATCAACAAAATTAATTGGATTATCTTTATTGTTGTTTTATACATTGTGTTGTTAGTACAGTGTGACCATGCGGGAAGTAATATTGTGACGTCTAGAATGAATATCACGATGTTTTAAGATTTTCGTCTTTTATTAAGATTTCGTTCCATAAATTTTTAAGTTTTATTCTTAATTTCATTATCATGTCCTGGACCAGTAAATAATTCTTTGCACGAGTTTGAAAAGGGAAATAAATGTTCATACTTTAAAAGAATTTATATTAATTAAAGTTTTGCATATGGAATCCGTTCTAAACGGTAAAAGCCGTACTTTTCAAACAATCAAACTCATATACATGTAGTTAGATGTTATTTCTCATTTTTATCGAACTTGTCCAGGAATTTTATTTTTGTCCAGTTTCACAAGCCTGAAACGAATTTCAATGCGAAAATAAATTCTGAAAATGAACTTGTCTCCGTTTTCGTCTCCGTTTTTTAAAAATTATGATATTTTGGGTAATTATTTCTAAAAAAAATATGTAAGTTAGATTGTAGTAGCGAGAAATTATAAAAAAGAAGATGTGGTATGATTGCTAATGAGACAACTATCCACAAAAGACCAAAATGACACAAACATTAACAAAGAAAGACTATTTCGCAGACAGTTTATTGACACGAAATCCGTTCAAACCACGACTAAGTCTTCGTGCACAGATTTCCGTTAAGGTTAAACTGAATATTGTACACAATTGTCTTCTCTTGTATAATGGTTTGTTGAGAATAAAGATATACAAATGTAATAAAATTTGATATTCAGTCAACATTGTGTTTGTTTAAAAACTTGATTTAGATAGAGAGAGAGAAAAGAATCACACTGAAAAACAAAAATCGAACTTGTTACAGAAAAAAAAACTATAAAATAATTTTCTTTATTCGTGAACTGCAAAACACAACAAATTAATTTACCCGTCATCATGAAAAATAAACTGAAAAAGCACATCGAATGAGATATATATTTTATTTTTTCTATATGCAAATTCATGTTAAAGGTAAAACTGAACTAAACAATACAATTCCTAAAAAACAATAAAGATAATCCAATCAATTTTGTTGATTGGATAATTCATGGCTCAGTAGTTGTGTAATCGGTGACACGTGCCCTCATTATTTTATAAGAATTAACATATCTATTTAAGTTCGATTCAGGCGCGGATCCAGAGGGGGGAGGGGGTTCCGGGGGGGGGGGGTTGGAACCCCCTTTTTTTGGCCGATCAATGCATTTGAATGGGGACATGTAGTTGAACCCCCCCTTTTTTGGCCCTGGGTTAGGACCCCCCCTTTTTAAAATGGCTGGATCCGCCCCTGCGATTTCAACTTCTACCAAAATTTAACTCTAAAATAAGAAGCGTATAACGAATATAAACATCCATCATGTGTGCAGATATGATTACGGTAATGGGTCCTGAGTGCACTTTGTATGTCCTGAGTGCACTCAGGAGGTCCTGAGCGGTTGTTTAGACCTACCCGAAGAATAAATCATTTCCTGAACCTAAAATACATTTATCTGTAATTAAAGAAAATTCGCCTAAAACATTCTCTCATATAAAAATTCGCCTAAAACATTCTTTCATATATTTAAACAATTAATTGTAAAATAATTAATTCAACGTCGGACTTTCTGTCTGTTTACTAATACTTTTCTTGTTCAGTTTAGTTTATACCCATAATAGATGAACGGAAATAAGTACTTTTTTTAGGAAAATTTACAACTAGATGAACGGAATTAAGTACTTTTTAGGAAAATTTACAACTCAAATTTTCAAAAACAAAATTCTACACTTTTTACCTGGATGTTTTTCTCTGTCTCGAAGCCGCAACCTTTGACCCCGTATCAAACGTAGCGACCAACACCTCACATGACGTATTCTCGATGTTGAGGTATTGACAATATACAATCACATTTATCAATATACATGCAGCAAGTAAGTAATTTGGTGTTGAATGCCAGTAGATCAGAATTTGTTAATTGAACTTTACCTGTTTAAGGGGCACTAGCTGCCAAATTCATGTTCTTCATCGATTTTAATAAAATTCACATTAAACGTGTATATAGTGTTGAATTGTTTATTAAAATGTTGCGCACAATCTTGGCTGATATGCATAAAACCATTATATTTCATGACACTGCATGACAAAGAAATTGACTTATCGTATAATACCAGAACCAGAGACATATATATATTGTATCTAATATCTCTGCCAGAACTAAAAAATAAACTACACTACAGTAAGTCCACATACACATAAGAGGGTATGGATGTGAATTAACAGAATAGAGAACAAAGGACAAAGAAAAAAAAAGGAATAAAGAATAGTGAAAGAAAGAGAATAATGGAAAAAAGTGTAAGTTATTAAAAATATAACTAAAAAAAGAAGACAGAAAAAAAGACACCCCTCCGAGACGAGCCTTACATGCACTGTTATTACCCAAGGTTAATTTTACGGCGGCTCATTTTATTTTGGACTTAGAAATAAACATAATTGACAAGTTTCCTTCCCCTGCATTCTCGATCCCACATGTAAATAGCACGGTGATTTTCAAAAAGACATTGATACATCATTACAACACACACTTGCCGTCAGTATTTGAATATATTGATTAAGAAGGTATAGAAGATTAATGCACGCACACTATTATCCACCACTGGCCTAAATAGTTAGTCCGCAAACAACGAGGGTAATAAAAACCCAGCACTTTGAACACAGCCACCGGCATGGTGTGAATCTGAAAGCTTCCCACTATCCATTTCTACCCATAGAAAACTTTTGCCTTTCATTTATCAAAAATGAAATATGTTGATATTAATGGTATATAAGAATTATTGGGGAATTCAAACCATTCCTATTGTAAGTGATAAAACTAAATTTATATCAGGGTGATTGAAATGAGGAAAAAAAAGGGGGGATCAGGAGTTCAGGGCCCCCTGTTTGGGAAAAGAATTGGTTGATTATATATGGAATCACTGAGTCATGGCAGGAGCAGGCCCCTCTTAGGCAGTCAGTGGGCCCCACTTATGAAAAATTCTGGATCCACCACTGTGGTCAGGGTGGTCTTCAGTTGTATTATCTTTTTAAAAAAAAATTACACCTGTATAGTGTATATTCTTTAGTGTAAATCAAGGGAAAATACTGTGAACTATCTGTGCATTGGGGCTTATTAAAAGGTATTTCGGGGGGGGGGGGGGGAAGAAAGAAGGGAGGGTGAGTCCATGGGAGGTAATCCCCACCCCTTTCAATTTGAGAATATGCTATTATCTTGTAAACGGTCCAGATCCCCATCCCTAAACCATATATATTCTTGAATGGGACGATTAAACAAATCAAATGAAATTAAAAGGAGGTCTTTGGGGGTTTCACCACTCTGTTCAATTTGAGAATGTGCTATTATCTTGTGAACGATCCAGATCCCCACCCCTAAACCATATATATTCTTGTCGGGGACAATAAAATTAATAATGAAATAAAATAAAAGTGAAGTCCCACCCCCTCTAGTTTGAAAACTTGTAAACAGTCAAGATCCCCACCCCTAAACCATATTTATATATTCTTGTATAGAACAATAAAACAAATAAAAGGAAATATAGGGAGAGTCCATGGGGTTCACCCCCACCCCCACATGTTTGAGAAACTTTTAAATGGTTGAGATCCCCTGTCATCCAGTGGTTAGGTGAAAAAATTTCAGGATCCCTGATCCCCACCGTCAAACCATATATATTCTTGTATGAGACAATAAAACAAATCAAATGAATATAGGATCATCCCCTTTGTCTTGGGTTGGGAACCCCCCTTTTTAAAATGGCTGGATCCGCCCAGGCATACCATCTAGCTAGCTATAAAGGCTTTAAAAATATGAAATCAAACAAGGAAATTAACAGTGTAGGCAACTGTTTTGAATTTAAAAAAAAGTCTTTTACATATATAACAATGTTAAATTTTTTGTGCATTTATTTTTGCTTATCGTATTTTCAATAATGGACAAAATTGCATGATTGAATATTGTAATTTAAGAAAAATCAGCATACATGATATAAAATGGGAAGTGGAAACTGGGAATTTGACAAAGAGACAACAACCCAATCAAAGAGCAGACAACGGCCGAAGGTCACCTATGGGTCTTCAATGCAGTGAGAAAAATTTGGCACTGGTCTTCAGCTCATAAATATGTATCAGAAATGAAAACGAGATACAGCTTTCAGTTGTATTAATAAAAACCTCACAATAAGTTCTGAATATCAGAATATACAGTATTGCAAGATTCTCTCAAAATGTACACATAGAGCTGAAAAACTGTCAGTGACTGTAAAATTAATCATGCTAACATTAAAGTCCATGGAGTCCATCTTAATATGCATACTCTCGTACAAAGGAATATAAGTATGCAATAGACATCAAGTTTTCAAAAATAAGAGTACAGATGGGTGCGGTCCTAACCTTGACAAAGGTTAACTTAGAGTTAACTTGTTGACTGCTTTCTAAGTTAACTTGAGAATTTTTAAGCAGTCAAGCAAGTTAACTTCGTCGTTGGTGGACCAGACCTACGGTCTGCTTTTTTAGGACTGCTGCAGACCTATCGACAAGTCTGCTCCAGACCAGACCTGTGGACAAGTCTGCTTTTGACCAGTCCTGAGGACAGGTCTGCCCCAGACCAGACCTGTGGACAAGTCTGCTTTTGACCAGTCCTGAGGACAGGTCTGCCTCAGACCAGACCTGTGGACAGGTCTGCTCCTGACCAGACCTGAGGACAGGTCTGCTTCTGACCAGACCTGTGGACAAGTCTGCTATTGACCAGACCTGAGGACAGGTCTGCTTATGACAGATTATCGTTATAAGAGTTTTCATATCAGCCTTGAGCTTTCCGCATGATTAAAATATGTAAACAACATTTCGCATTGTTTTTCCACAGATATTATTTATTATTTACTCGCTAGACTCTACTAGATATTATACAAATGCTCTCTTTTATTTGATATACTTGTATTCTTATATAAATAAAAAATGGCTATACGATCACCATGATCACACAGAGTTTGTTTTATTAGAAGGCGGATAGAAAGGTTATCCAACGCATTGGAACAATATTGTTATATCACGGGATATCGGCAACATTGTCTACGTTACTTCGTTCCCCGTTGTTTACCTGTCCCTTCCTAAATTTTACTTTATGCATAAATTTATACTTGCATGGATATTTCATTGATATTCAACTTGTTTGCATTGGATTTACTATTCTATTTCCCGCAAAATATTCTAACAGAAATTGTACAGTGTCCGTAAGCATACGGTGTGGTAAAACTATCAACAATCTCGTCAAATTTGTCAGATTTATCGAGAGATTTGTCATTGCCGATATTTATATGGGACATCCTAAAATTATACTCAATGCGCACTCTAATGAAATAGTTGCCACTTGACGTTTAACTATAAACAAAATCAATCAACCGACATAATAGATTCCAAGAAGAGAACCTCGTATACTTTTTTTTATTAAATCATTGTAAAAAGTAAAAATGAATTCAGACATGTCAGTGTTGGTACTTTGATGATGTGGCATAATAGTTTTGTTTTACACGTACACCATCATGAACTCCTATATATGATCTGACTGTTATAATGAATAAATAGATGAAATTCTGACATTCTCAATTTAATCAGAATATTTTTTGCATTAATAGTTTTCCAATATTATTGATTACGTGTACATTTACGGTCCTACTAAAATGTGAACAGGAGCGCCAGGAGAAGACATGAAGGCGCTCGGTACAATGGTATGCGGGTATATAGATTTGTAAATAAAAGTGCACATATGATCAGTTTTGGTCAACTAGTTTTGTTTTCCAAGTCAGCATGAGATATTAAAACTACTGAAATTTTGTTACGTATCAATATTTTGAATAAAATGAGGACATGCTGGTATCTTAAATTTATGCGAACCAAAATTTTTTGTTATTATATTGCAATTTTGCTGTCCATTGTCATTATTGTATTATACATTGAATCCTGACATAAAAAATAGGGCTGATTTACAATGCGGGTATATAGATTTACAAATTGAAGTGCACATATGGTCAGTTTTGGTAATGCGGTCAAATAATTTTGTTGTACAAGTCAGCTGGAGGTATCAAATCTACTGAAATTTTGTTACGTATCAATATTTTGAATAAAATGAGGACATGCTGGTATCCTAAATTGATGTGAACAAAAATTTGTTGTTATTATATTGCAATATTGCTGTCCATTGTCATGATTGTATTATACATTGATTCTGGCATAAAAAATATGGCTGATTAACTATGCGAGTATATAGATTTACAAATTAAAGTGAACATATGGTCAGTTTTGGTGGATGCGGTCAAATAATTTTGTTGTACAAGTCAACTGGAGGTATCAAATCTACTGAAATTTTGTTACGTATCAATATTTTGAATAAAATGAGGACATGCTGGTATCCTAAATTGATGTGAACAAAAATTTGTTGTTATTATATTGCAATATTGCTGTCCATTGTCATGATTGTATTATACATTGAATCCTGACATAAAAAATATGGCTGATTTACTATGCGGGTATATAGATTTACAAATTAAAGTGCATATATGGTCAGTTTTGGTAATGCGGTCAAATAATTTTGTTGTACAAGTCAGCTGGAGGTATCAAAACTACTGAAATTTTGTTACGTATCAATATTTTGAATAAAATGAGGACATGCTGGTATCTTAAATTTATGCGAACCAAAATTTTTTGTTATTATATTGCAATTTTGCTGTCCATTGTCATTATTGTATTATACATTGAATCCTGACATAAAAAATATGGCTGATTTACAATGCGGGTATATAGATTTACAAATTAAAGTCCATATATGGTCAGTTTTGGTAATGCGTTCAAATAATTTTGTTGTACAAGTCAGCTGGAGGTATCAAAACTACTGAAATTTTGTTACGTATCAATATTTTGAATAAAATGAGGACATGCTGGTATCTTAAATTTATGCGAACCAAAATTTTTTGTTATTATATTGCAATTTTGCTGTCCATTGTCATGATTGTATTATACATTGAATCCTGACATAAAAAATATGGCTGATTTACTATGCGGGTATATAGATTTACAAATTAAAGTGCATATATGGTCAGTTTTGGTAATGCGGTCAAATAATTTTGTTGTACAAGTCAGCTGGAGGTATCAAATCTACTGAAATTTTGTTACGTATCAATATTTTGAATAAAATGAGGACATGCTGGTATCCTAAATTGATGTGAACAAAAATTTGTTGTTATTATATTGCAATATTGCTGTCCATTGTCATGATTGTATTATACATTGAATCCTGACATAAAAAATATGGCTGATTTACTATGCGGGTATATAGATTTACAAATTAAAGTGCATATATGGTCAGTTTTGGTAATGCGGTCAAATAATTTTGTTGTACAAGTCAGCTGGAGGTATCAAAACTACTGAAATTTTGTTACGTATCAATATTTTGAATAAAATGAGGACATGCTGGTATCTTAAATTTATGCGAACCAAAATTTTTTGTTATTATATTGCAATTTTGCTGTCCATTGTCATGATTGTATTATACATTGAATCCTGACATAAAAAATATGGCTGATTTACTATGCGGGTATATAGATTTACAAATTAAAGTGCATATATGGTCAGTTTTGGTAATGCGGTCAAATAGTTTTGTTGTACAAGTCAGCTGGAGGTATCAAAACTACTGAAATTTTGTTACGTATCAATATTTTGAATAAAATGAGGACATGCTGGTATCCTAAATTGATGTGAACAAAAATTTGTTGTTATTATATTGCAATATTGCTGTCCATTGTCATGATTGTATTATACATTGAATCCTGACATAAAAAATATGGCTGATTTACTATGCGGGTATATAGATTTACAAATTAAAGTGCATATATGGTCAGTTTTGGTAATGCGGTCAAATAATTTTGTTGTACAAGTCAGCTGGAGGTATCAAAACTACTGAAATTTTGTTACGTATCAATATTTTGAATAAAATGAGGACATGCTGGTATCTTAAATTTATGCGAACCAAAATTTTTTGTTATTATATTGCAATTTTGCTGTCCATTGTCATTATTGTATTATACATTGAATCCTGACATAAAAAATATGGCTGATTTACAATGCGGGTATATAGATTTACAAATTAAAGTCCATATATGGTCAGTTTTGGTAATGCGTTCAAATAATTTTGTTGTACAAGTCAGCTGGAGGTATCAAAACTACTGAAATTTTGTTACGTATCAATATTTTGAATAAAATGAGGACATGCTGGTATCTTAAATTTATGCGAACCAAAATTTTTTGTTATTATATTGCAATTTTGCTGTCCATTGTCATGATTGTATTATACATTGAATCCTGACATAAAAAATATGGCTGATTTACTATGCGGGTATATAGATTTACAAATTAAAGTGCATATATGGTCAGTTTTGGTAATGCGGTCAAATAATTTTGTTGTACAAGTCAGCTGGAGGTATCAAATCTACTGAAATTTTGTTACGTATCAATATTTTGAATAAAATGAGGACATGCTGGTATCCTAAATTGATGTGAACAAAAATTTGTTGTTATTATATTGCAATATTGCTGTCCATTGTCATGATTGTATTATACATTGAATCCTGACATAAAAAATATGGCTGATTTACTATGCGGGTATATAGATTTACAAATTAAAGTGCATATATGGTCAGTTTTGGTAATGCGGTCAAATAATTTTGTTGTACAAGTCAGCTGGAGGTATCAAAACTACTGAAATTTTGTTACGTATCAATATTTTGAATAAAATGAGGACATGCTGGTATCTTAAATTTATGCGAACCAAAATTTTTTGTTATTATATTACAATTTTGCTGTCCATTGTCATGATTGTATTATACATTGAATCCTGACATAAAAAATATGGCTGATTTACTATGCGGGTATATAGATTTACAAATTAAAGTGCATATATGGTCAGTTTTGGTAATGCGGTCAAATAGTTTTGTTGTACAAGTCAGCTGGAGGTATCAAAACTACTGAAATTTTGTTACGTATCAATATTTTGAATAAAATGAGGACATGCTGGTATCCTAAATTGATGTGAACAAAAATTTGTTGTTATTATATTGCAATATTGCTGTCCATTGTCATGATTGTATTATACATTGATTCTGGCATAAAAAATATGGCTGATTAACTATGCGAGTATATAGATTTACAAATTAAAGTGCACATATGGTCAGTTTTGGTGGATGCGGTCAAATAATTTTGTTGTACAAGTCAACTGGAGGTATCAAATCTACTGAAATTTTGTTACGTATCAATATTTTGAATAAAATGAGGACATGCTGGTATCCTAAATTGATGTGAACAAAAATTTGTTGTTATTATATTGCAATATTGCTGTCCATTGTCATGATTGTATTATACATTGAATCCTGACATAAAAAATATGGCTGATTTACTATGCGGGTACATAGATTTACAAATTAAAGTGCATATATGGTCAGTTTTGGTAATGCGGTCAAATAATTTTGTTGTACAAGTCAGCTGGAGGAATCAAAACTACTGAAATTTTGTTACGTATCAATATTTTGAATAAAATGAGGACATGCTGGTATCTTAAATTTATGCGAACCAAAATTTTTTGTTATTATATTACAATTTTGCTGTCCATTGTCATGATTGTATTATACATTGAATCCTGACATAAAAAATATGGCTGATTTACTATGCGGGTATATAGATTTACAAATTAAAGTGCATATATGGTCAGTTTTGGTAATGCGGTCAAATAGTTTTGTTGTACAAGTCAGCTGGAGGTATCAAAACTACTGAAATTTTGTTACGTATCAATATTTTGAATAAAATGAGGACATGCTGGTATCTTAAATTTATGCGAACCAAAATTTTTTGTTATTATATTGCAATTTTGCTGTCCATTGTCATGATTGTATTATACATTGAATCCTGACATAAAAAATATGGCTGATTTACTATGCGGGTATATAGATTTACAAATTAAAGTGCATATATGGTCAGTTTTGGTAATGCTGTCAAATAATTTTGTTGTACAAGTCAGCTGGAGGTATCAAAACTACTGAAATTTTGTTACGTATCAATATTTTGAATAAAATGAGGACATGCTGGTATCTTAAATTTATGCGAACCAAAATTTTTTGTTATTATATTGCAATTTTGCTGTCCATTGTCATGTTTGTATTATACATTGAATCCTGACATAAAAAATATGGCTGATTTACTATGCGGGTATATAGATTTACAAATTAAAGTCCATATATGGTCAGTTTTGGTAATGCGTTCAAATAATTTTGTTGTACAAGTCAGCTGGAGGTATCAAAACTACTGAAATTTTGTTACGTATCAATATTTTGAATAAAATGAGGACATGCTGGTATCTTAAATTTATGCGAACCAAAATTTTTTGTTATTATATTGCAATTTTGCTGTCCATTGTCATGATTGTATTATACATTGAATCCTGACATAAAAAATATGGCTGATTTACTATGCGGGTATATAGATTTACAAATTAAAGTGCATATATGGTCAGTTTTGGTAATGCGGTCAAATAATTTTGTTGTACAAGTCAGCTGGAGGTATCAAAACTACTGAAATTTTGTTACGTATCAATATTTTGAATAAAATGAGGACATGCTGGTATCCTAAATTGATGTGAACAAAAATTTGTTGTTATTATATTGCAATATTGCTGTCCATTGTCATGATTGTATTATACATTGAATCTGGCATAAAAAATATGGCTGATTAACTATGCGAGTATATAGATTTACAAATTAAAGTGCACATATGGTCAGTTTTGGTGGATGCGGTCAAATAATTGTGTTGTACAAGTCAACTGGAGGTATCAAATCTACTGAAATTTTGTTACGTATCAATATTTTGAATAAAATGAGGACATGCTGGTATCCTAAATTGATGTGAACAAAAATTTGTTGTTATTATATTGCAATATTGCTGTCCATTGTCATGATTGTATTATACATTGAATCCTGCCATTAATTTACGACAAGATCTTAATCAAGTAATAATTTCGGTTTGTTTAAATATTTCGGAGGTTAGTATGACCTCCTCTTTGGTGATGATGTTTTCGTTTTAAAGTTGGGAAAATTGTTTGTACATGTACCAACAAAAATAAAAACACAAAGTCAATCTAGAATTATGTTTTTATCATTTTTTTATGTTTAGGTTGTCAGCAAGATGAAAAGGACAAGTATGCAGTTCAAAATTCAAAATGTGGATAAGTTGAGGTTCTAGGTCTTACCTTTGCAGATTTTCATATTTTGCATGAATGAAATCAAAGGTTATATGATGGACAGCAGAGAAAGAAAAAAACAACTTTTCAATTATCCTGCTCCTGGATAAATGTAAAACATCTTGTTTTTCGGTAAGTTTTATGCTCTGTTTTGATAGTGTTAGTGCATTCATCTTTCCAGTCTTTCCTCTAAATTGTAAGTTTTTGGTGAGTGTTCACCATGAATTTCAGTAAGTAACTTGTGGATTTACATGTATATACTCAAAATTCAGTACTAATAGTAATGGGATTTTAGCATGACATCCTGCCAAATGCTTGTTAATCATGTTTATGTTCCAGAACAAACAAGTATTTGGACTGTACGCTTGCCCAATTTTAAGAAGTTGGTCAAGTTTATTACAAACAAATGTACAGTACAGATCAACATAACTGAAATCTTTAATAGATTAATACAAAAAGTTTAATTGCAGTTAAAATAAAAACACAGGTTTGGTCGAGCTGGTACCAGACAGTACAAATATACTTAAATGGTCTGACTGTACACATATGGTGGAACTGTAAGTTCTGGACCGTAAAAGTAACATCCGAATACTGATATGGTCTGGAACATTTATACATGTCTTAAAATTAATATCAAACACATTGGTGTTTGATAGAACTATAATGTTTTGGGATATCAAAATCAAAAATATCCCATTTTTACTTTTAATAAAGAAGAAGATTATTGATGTATGTTTAAATGTATATTAAAATGAGACAGCAAGCCAACAACACAAAAAATAAGGATAAAACACATTTTTTTTTTATCAATGTTATAATTTCCAATGTGTTCAAGGTATTTTTTCATTGAAATAAAACACAAATTGAAATCTGTCTGAACTTCAAAAGCTTAAAGAAATATTGTTTCTGTTGTCTGCATTTTGTATAATATATTGCAAATTCTTGTGAATAATGGAATGTTATTATAGTTGTCTAAAGTTTTAACATTGATCTTTATACTGTAAATTCATAAATTATTGCGAGCATTTATTATTGCGATTCTGTCATTTTAGACTTAAATGCGATTTTAAATTTTACGATTTTGAGAAAAATCCTGTTTAATCCATATAAAATATTTCATAATGCGAGTTTAAATTATTGCGTTTACAACTCCGTTGCATTTTTCGCAATAAAAAAAAACTAGCATTAATTCCGAATTTACAGTATATATATATATTATGTATATAACTTGGGAAAATACCCAAATGTTATAAAGAAGAATAAATTAATTGATTGTTATATGGTATTAGAATAGGAAGATGTGGTATATTGCTAATTTGACAACCCTCCATCAGAGACCAAAGGATGCAGGCCGTTAGCAACCGATGACACTGGACAACCTTTAACAATCAGTAAAATCCATATCGCATAGCTATTTTTATTGAAAATCATATTATTGCTACATGTATGAAAACAATTTTGTATAATCCATTACTTTAGATTTTATTGGTTCTTTTTCAGAAGGATTGAAATTCACCACCTAGAATAAATGGAGAAAACATAGAAACAAGACCAGAATAAATTCAAAGACAAAAGTTGGATCAGCTATTATTTTCATCACTCAGTCAATGATTTGAAGTTCTTTTAAATTCAAAAAAATATTGAAACCACAATAATGTCAAAGTTCTGTGCTGAATGTCCAAAAAGTGGACTATACCATCAAAAAATGCTGGATGATAAGAAACTATTAATGTTTTGTGTTGAGGGATATTGTGAAAAAAATAGATTTACTTAAACAGCTACTAGTATGTTAAGCCTAACAATAGAGTTTTTATTGATTTCAAATGTCAAATAATTGTGTTTCAAGAAAGTATTCTATAATTCATGAATAAACATATATTGATACTTACATTATCTGCTTTGTTGTTTAAAAGTTTAGTTTTGAACAGTTAAAGAACAATATGCTAAATTAACATTTCCCAAGAAAAAAAGATATTCAATTAAAAAGATTCATCTTATAATAATTTACTACCAAATAGAAAACATTGTAACATACACTTTACTGTTTATTTATATCTATATATTTACAATTAGAATCCCATAGGATTTTAATTTGTCCCATGGGATATTAAAAATCCCATGGGATAATAAAAATCCCATGGGATTTTTTTTGTCCCATGGGACAACAAATATCCCATGGGACTACAATAATCCCATGGGACAAAAAAAAATCCCATGGGATTTAACCAAAATCCCATGGGATAATGGTAAATCCCATGGGATTTTGCCCTGTCCCATGGGATATTGAAAATCCCATGTTTTTATAATTCAAATTGCAAAATAAATATGAAAGTAACTGTAGAAAACCAATGAAATTATTGAATCCCATGTAATTCTGCACATTTTGGTTATATACATGATATTGTAGCTCTTGTTTGAGGCGGCGGCGGATTTGCAAATGAGTGTTTTGCAAATTAAAAGTGTCCAGTGTTATAATATTTTATTTTTTAACACACAAAAGAGGAATAACAAGGATAAAACGGAGAAACTTTCTATTCATGGTTAGGCAGCAACCATTTGATTTTTTTTTGGGGGGGGGGGGGGGGGTGGGGAGGGGGGGTCGGGGGGGCTATGGTTTTTTTTGGAAAAAAAAGTTTGTTTCCAGTTTTTGGAGAAAAAAATAATTTGTTTTTGATTCTGAGAAAAAACAATTGTTTGTTTCACCCTCAGCTGCCACTATATGTAATGCTAAAATTGAAAGAAAAAAATTGTTTTCGACTTGTCGCGAAAAAAATTTGCCCAGAAAAAAAACCCATAGCCCCCCCCCCCAGGAAAATCAAATGGTTGCTGCCTTAATTTCAGGTACAGTACTAGTGGATCCTCTGCATCCCAACTTTACATAAAGGAGGAAGTTTTAGTATTTTGTCGGTACATAAAACTAGAGGTTCTCACGAGAATGAGTCGTAACTGCGTACTTTTACATCCCACACAACTAAACGGGTGGCCAACTTCGGTCAGGTTTGACTGCCGGTCGGAAAAAAAGACCAAAGTGATCATATCTAATAGTGCATTTCCCAGTCACCCTTTACCAAATTATTTCATAAAATAAAATAAAAAAAAAGCTACACTATAGAAAGTTTTGCTGTACCTGTTAAATTAAAACATTACTTAACATTATTACAATATATGCATACTTATGAGAACTCATAAGATTGTACATTCTCTTGATACTTTTTACTTATAATTATTTGGCATTGCACAAGTTCATGCGTTTTATTACGTCTATACCTAAAACCGATGAATAAATGTGAGCCAAAATGTGTTCCTGTGAAAAAAAGTTCCAGTGGAACTTGTTTCACAGGAAATATGTTCTGGGAGAACTTATTTCACAGACAATTTCTATATAATTTGTTCCATCTCTATGAAATAAGTTCCACACTTTACCTGGTGAAATAAGTTCTGGGTTGGTGAAATTTGTTCCTTACCTAGTTAAATAAGTTCCATGTTTGTGAGATTTGTTCCTTACCTGGTGAAATAAGTTCTGGATTTGTGAGATTTGTTCCTCACCTTGTGAAATAAGTTCCTTGTCTGTGAAATATGTTCCACTGGTTAAACAAGTTATCTTATATATACTGAGCAATTGTCATCAGTAAGTTTAAAGTCGTTATAAAAAGCATGTATTATATTAATAATGTAATAAATAGAAAGTGTAAACATCCAATTTGGATCATGGGGAGTAAAGCAAAAGATTAATAATATACTCAACTAATAATACTAAAAATGACACTTATGAGCCAGGAAAGAGTAGAATAAGATATAATGATAAAAGTCATTCCGAAAAAAAGTATTATAACGGTTAAAGATGAACTATTGAACTTTTTTAAAAAGGACAAAGTGACTGATCAATTATATTAAAAGACATAAAGAAACAAAAGACACACTCTTTAAAAACTGTACAATGACCATAGCTAAGTACATGTATGATTAGAACACCCATGACGGATCAACAGGAAACAAGGAGGTCGAATACAACATAAACGATCAAACATAGATACAATTTATGATACATTATAATCGCTTTTATTTCTTATCTTCATCCTACAGTCATGCCTTCAATTGCAAATGTACACCATGCAAGCACATGACTTAATTTCGGTGAAATAGTTTCGAACAGAACATTTTCATTGATTTCAATAAAATACCTTCGTTCAAAACTAATATCACAGGAACTTATTTCACTTTTTTTTAAATATTAATATTGAAACAAACTCATGGTGCTGTGATTTTTGTTCAGGAACTTATTTCACACTTGGTTAACAAATTAGTTCCGGAACAAATTTTATAGTGCTGGAACATATTTTCTGTGACATAATTTCCAGTGGAACATATTTCCTATGAAATTTGTTCCAGTGGAACGAATGTCACGTCGGAACAATTTTTTTGTTACAAATATACTAACTAATACTTAAGATACATAATTTACCTCCTAGTTGTAATTCGCTTTGACATAACTATCAGTTACTTCAATTACTCCTTTTTCGGTATTTTATGTATATGGTTTATGTGCCTACATTTTGAGTTGAGCTAATTGCAACTCTACAGTTTTTTTTTATCATTTTGTGCTGTTACGCGAGTGTCCCTTGTTGAGGAGAGCCGAGGTTGGGGACTCACTTGTCTAATCCCGCCGCATTTTTTGTTTTTATTGGTCCAACGTCAGGAGCCTTTAATAAATTGGTTTTATCACATATTTGTTACGAATACGTTGGGTTTTGCATATGCAATAACCTCAAAATTGCCCGGGGCAAAAAAGACGATATTCATATTGCGCCCTGATTCCAAATGACGTCACGTCAATGCGTACTTAACGACACGTTTGTGATACAAAATTTAAAATTTTACCTGTTATGTTTCATTAAATTGTAATAATTGAACTTTGTGTCTCTATTCTGCAGAACTTAGATTTGTGATAAATAGATTATAACATGTCTTTTCCATATTGGCCCTGGTATCATTCCTCGACCCATATCGTCCCTCGGCTAAAGCCTCGAGGCCGATATGGGATGCCTCGAGGCCGATATGGGAGTCTCGGGATGATACCAGGGCCAATATGGAAAAGGCCATGTTATAATCTATACATATACATGTAGACCTGTCATATTTTTTTCTTTTTTAATACATAATTTTTAAGTTACCAATATATAACCGTTAGTTTCCTCGTTTTAATTATTTCACATTTTTTTTTATATCGCTGCCCTTTTTAGCAGACTATATGGAATAGGTTTTCCTCTATGTGAAATATTGCAAATAGGACTATAATTATTATTTTATAAATACACTCACTTCATTTAAACTTAGGTATAAAGTTGTCTCACTGGCCATCACATCACATCTACAAAGCTTTATATGAAAAAAAATATAACTAAAATAAAGCAATTGGAATGCCATGCAAGTCATTCGGCAAACTAAGTCCAACGAGCTCCTATGCCTGCTTTCGTCTAGGCAAATTTGGACCAACATCGGCATTTAGAAGAGCCTTAAATTGTGAAAAGTAAGTCAATAAAGTAAAATAACAAACATATTCATCTCTGATTTTTTTCTACCATTAGACTGTTGCATCAACATAACCCATTAAGCAGTGACATTAAAAATTGGAGTATATTGATGCTGTTGCCATAATTGGTGGATATTGCTATTTCATACATCATTCAGTAAAGTCTTTGCTTTGAATTAACGTAGCTTGCATGTACCATTATCAATTTTAATACATATAAAAGCAATATTGATATTAAAAAATCACAAGTTAACAAAACATATTTATATTGAAATTATTCAATTAAAATATAATACAATCTATCAAATATCATAGATAAACTAAATCTGTAATCTAAGCTCAATTTTGCATAACCCTAACAAATACTTACATATAAAAAGTTAACAATACAAAATATTAAAGTTTTGAAGGATATGCTGAAATTAAGCCTGATAGTTCGGACAAGGTGCTCAATAGAATTCCACTTAGGCCGGTGCTAGGGGCAGTCTTAAACTTGCAGTACAATTTGAGTTTGGATTGTTTTGCCCCGTGTTGATTCCTCACTGTGACTTTGAGATGAAGAATAACAATAAAAGCGCTGTTCCCAGGCTTTTTGTGTGTTTTGCTGTGCGTGTTCTATTTTTGTGTCATGATTGGAAACCCCACATATCTTTTGTGTTTTTATTTTGTTTGAGAGTACCAAACTGTCAGTATATTGGGTTAATGTCATATTTAAAAAGCTTCAATCAAACAAGCTCTTTTTTTCATTTACAATTGGTATAAAATATGTAAAATAAATTAAAAAAAAATCTCTCTTTCCATGCTTGAGAATATAAATTTTAACTCGTAAACTTAAAATTTTATATAACGTCACAAACATTTACAGCGCCTTGTGGTCTTCGTAACACCAGTCCATAATTTATCACGTAACTGCTTACTCATCATAATATAAACTGTAAAGTTCAGGGAGAATCCAATAATCAAAATGAGGTCTTGATATCTCTTGATTATGCCCTTATATCTCAAATCAGAACGTGTATACACGGAAGGATTGAAAGACATCAGCATGTTGATAAAAAAGTTACTATAAGCGGTAACTCTGATAACAAAAATATAATACAAATTAACACAACTGTTATAGCTGAAATTCGAGTTCTTCTCTGAAGAACAGCACTATCAGTCCACGGTAGTTTTCTTCTCAATACCGTTAACTTGCCTATTATATATATTGTACATAAAGATACAATCAAACATGCTAGCAGGATGCATACGTTAAATGAAGTAAGGTGATGCACTAATAATTCATGATCAATATTGTCATGTCGTATGCAACATCTGCCTTGGAAATTTTTAAACTTAGATGCACCATCATAGAAAACCCGAGAATATATGCAAATGGCAATGGCAAACGTTAAAACAGAACCAACAATACTGACGCTGTTATTAAGATGTATTTTGGTCCAGATTGGAAATAATAGAGCTGCAGTTTTCTGGAGACATAACAGTAAAGGTTATTAGGATTGATATAACATGGAAAGCATATCTAAAGGCAGCAAAAAAATCAAGAATAAAACAATCTGGAAATTCTAAAATAAATAACCATGAATATCCATTTTGATGATACCTGCGGTTATCATATATTTGATTGGCGATAAAAAGCGGAACGGTCATAAGGAGTGCGGCAGTAGTATCAGATAGAGCCAAAGCTGACAGAAGAATGGTGACGGGTGTTCTGTTGTCTTTTTGTAAAAATATCAAAAGAACAAAGGTATTCACAACTGTCACTTCCACTGCTATTGCTAGTTGCACATACGTTGTTGATACATCTGGTATTGCAAATATCATATCATTGTACTCTGGTGATGGACATGGAAATAGAATATCAAAACAATTGTTTTCTTGACTGAAGTTGTTTAGATTATCAATATTGAGAATGAACGTGTCAGTTGTGGTCGTATGGAAGCCACTAAGATTAACAAATTGGATAAATTCTTCTTTACATGATTGGTGCTTTTGTGTGAAATGGATCGGAAAGTTAAATTTTTTGTGGTACAGTGCAAATTTGTTATCATATTTGTACAATGTAACGCAGAACTGGTTATTGAAGAAAGCATATTCCCAGCAAGTTGAATTATGCGACATAAAATGGTATATGTCATTATTTGTTAATATATTGTTTTTCGCTTTAATGAATTCTTTGAAACGACATGTACAATTGTTAATTCCGTCTGCAAAATATATTCGTACATCGGAAAAGTACGGAATAATGTCATCAATAAAACTTATATTGTACGTCAAGGAAGGGTCCAATAATAACTTTTGAATCGTCGTTCTATTTTGGCAATCTTGATGAATGTCTTTTAAATGTGTTTCATTCCAAAAAACTAGTTGACTCCTGTAAAAGAGGAGAGCTATTCTTACTGTCAGCAACTGCAAAAAAGTAGAATAAACTATGAGGGGCTTGAATCTTTTACAGGGTAAAAAGGCAATACATCCTCGATCAAATTTCTGACTTCTTATGTTACCATGATAATAACAATCAAAACCAAAGAGTAAAGAAAGACTAAAAAAACAAGGGACATTTACATCAACAGTTATAAATAATAATTAAGAAACAACAAGAATTCACTAAAAACCGGGAGTGAAATCAGATGCTCCGGAAGGGTAAGCATTTCCTGTACCGTATACGGCACCCGTATGATGTAAAGAACATTGTAGTTGCTTTAAGCAGAGTTAATTTATTTAGGTGGAGTATATAGAGTGGTTTACTTTTCGATCTTATTGGCAATAAAACCATCTTTTTTTTAAACAAAGCACATAATATTACTTGAATATATATTAAGAAAATAGTACATACCTTCATTTGCCCGAATACTTGAAAGAAGCAGTGGCAGCAAAACAGAAACAAACATCATTAGAAACCTGGTTTAAAAAAAAACAACATAGTTTTATTTCCGTTGAAAATAACAGTAGTATGTGCCAAATAAAAATCAAGTCTTAACTTTCTATTGAAAATGTCGTAACATCGTAAGTAATGGTAACTACAGTCTAGTATTGACTTAACAATAACTACTCAGTCTTCTGTATTGTATTATGTTCTATTGCCTGTCTGTTTGTCCTTTTCCTACTATCACCATGGAGATTTCAGATTGTTTTAAATTTATTAGTTTGAATGTACCTTTCTCTCTCTCTCTCTCTCTCTCTCTCTCTCTCTCTCTCTCTCTCTCTCTCTCTCTCTCTCTCTCTCTCTTCTCTCTCTCTCTCTCTCTCTCTCTCTCTCTCTCTCTCTCTCTCTTTTTCCCTGTTAGTATAGCTTCTGGTGTTTTTTTTACTATTAACCTCATATCTATTCTTCGCTTTTGTATCACATTTAATCAAAGAGAAAGTGTAGGTGAAGTAAATAATATATTCAATGAGTACATAGTTTAAATATTTAAAATTCAAGGACGAAATATCCACAATCATGATTTTCTTGATCAGAGTGAACAGGTATGATGTCCCAACCACATCACAAATGTTTTTGAGGGTCAGAGCTTGTTAAGGTATAAGTCAGAAATATTTCTTAGAAATAAAGAAAATATAAAAGGTATTACTAATGAAGACTCATAATTTTTGATATCACAATACGCTGATGACACCACACATTTTAGATGGTTCACCAGAATCTTTAGATGCATCTATTTGTGTTTTAGAGCTATATGCTGAATGGTCTGGTCTCAAGATGAATTTAGAGAAAACAAAGGTAGTCTGGAAAAAGATCGATGTGTGTAAAGGGGGGATTGGAGTGGGGTTCCAACAGTTTTACGCTCTTGGGTATTAAATATTCAGTAGACCTACAAGAAATGGAAACACTAAATTTTGAACACAAATTTAAAGAGATGGAAATAACAATGAAAAGTCTAACGAATACTTTTCCCCAATTGGAAAAATTACTATAATTAAAAGTCTTATAATGTCAAAGCTCAATCACCTATTTCTAACGTTACCAAATCTTAATAATGGATTACTAAATCAATTCATAAAAAAGATATTCGATTTTATTTTGGATGGTAAACCAGACAAATTTAAAAGAGAAACAATTGCTCAAATATTTAAACTGGGTGGACTTAATCTTCCATGTGTTCCACGAAACCTCTTTCTGATTTATTAACATCTATTTTGTCAGCAATCAAAGACAGGCTTCAAAGTTATTGTAAAACTGCCTATTCTAGAGGTGGCGTGAATCAGATGTTGATACTTAAAAACTCCAAAGATCTTTTAGAGTACATAAAATCTAACTCTCTTTCATCTTGTAACAGTATTAAAACATTTGACTTTTCTACTCTGTACACTAGTATTCCACATTCCAAACTTAAAGACAAATTGAAAGAGTTGGTATTGCTTTGCTTCATCAAAAAGAATGGCCAACGTAGATACAAGTATCTTGTCTTAGGGAGGGATAAATCATACTTTGTAAAGGATCACTCTTCAAACAAAAAATTCTCTGAAACTGATATTATCAAGATGCTTGCTTTCTTGATTGACAATATATTCGTTACGTTCGGAGGACGTGTTTTTCAACAGACTGTCGGCATTCCAATGGGAACAAACTGTGCCCCTCTAATTGCCGACTGTATTATCATGAGGCTGACTCCATGCAGGAACTTCTCAGAAAGAAAGATAAGAAGTTAGCAATATCCTTTAACTCTACTTTCCGCTATATAGATGATGTTCTTTCACTAAATAATTCAAAATTTGGTGACTATGTGGAACGCATCTATCCAATCGAACTAGAGATAAAGGATACTACAGATACAGTTAAGTTGGCCTCATATTTTGACTTGCATCTAGAAATTGACAATGAGGGTCGATTGAAAACAAAACTTTACGACAAAAGCGATGATTTCAGCTTTCCAATTGTGAACTTTTCATTTCTAAGTAGCAACATTCCAGCAGTACCTGCATACGGGGTATATATCTCCCAATTGATACGATAATCCCATGCTTTCATTTCCTATCATGATTATCTTGATAGAGGGTTGCTACTCACAAGAAAGCTATTAAACCAAGAGTACCAAATAGTGAAGTTGAAATCATCCCTTCGCAAATTTAACGGACGCCATCACGAGTTGACCGTTAAGCCTCGGTCACACCTTACCGGATAGCTCGAACGGACGCCTAACGGATAACTTTTTGTCAATCCGTTCATGTCCGTTAGACGTTCTTGGTTATCCGTTAGACGTCCGTCCATATCAGTTAAGCGTACGTTTTATCCGTCGACGTCCGTTCTGTCCGATTGAAAATTTTGAGCATGTTCAAAACTTTGAACGGACGTCCAACGGATAAAATGTCTGTTGAACGTCCGTTAGGCGTCCGTTTCGTACGATACTCGTCCGTTTCATTTCCGTTTTGTATCCGTTACGTGTCCGTTATACATCCGTGGAGATAAGGAAGATAAATTCACCAACGGACTTCTACCGGACGTTTAACGGATAAAACGGATGTTGAACGAATGAGAAACGGACTTCTACCGGACGTATAATGGATAGAACGGATGATGAACCTATCTGAAACGGATAAATGCCAATTAATAATTTCGCGTCAGAAATGCCAATTATTAGTATGTCAGATTTCTTAACGTTCATGAATTCTTATTATTCATAATCGACCTTAGAGTAAGAGCGATTCTTCACAATCAAGCAGCTCTTATTCAGGTCAGACACTGACCTGTTGCGGTATTTTGAAGAATAAACCAAAACCAGTTACACCTAAACATTTTGAATATTTATGCGATGTACATGTTTTATTATTGTCGCCTTTAATTTTTCCGTATATATTGTTCATCCGTTTTATCTGGAACGCTTCCGTTAGGTGCCCGTTTTATGCGGTACTTGTCCGTTGGATGTACGTTCGACATCCGTTCTGTCCGGTACATTTCCGTTTCTCGTACGTTCGTGCTATCCGGTAAGGTGTGACCGAGGCTTTATGGAATAACCGTTTCACAAATTATATCGGATATGTTCCTTACGTCGTAACTACAATCCCCTTCCCTTTCATGAATGTGACCTACCGAATTAGACTATTTATCGGATTTGTTATCACATAAGCAACACGACGGGCGCCACATGTGGAGCAGGATCTGCTTACCCTTCCGGAGCACCTGAGATCACCCCTAGTTTTTGATTGGGTTCGTGTTGTTTATTCTTTAGTTTTCTATGTTGTGTCATGTGTACTATTGTTTGTCTGTTTGTCTTTTTTTTCATTTTTAGCCATGGCGTTGTCAGTTTATTTAAGATTTATGAGTTTGACTGTCCCTTTGGTATCTTTCGTCCCTCTTTTTTAACATGTTAAATCTCAAACAATACATAAAAGGATTAAAACTAACTTGGATAAGAAAAATAATTAAGCAAACTAATAACTATTGTAAGTTACTAACTTGTACTGAAACATGTGAAAAAATAAATTAAATGAATTATTCAAGAACACAAGTTAGAAATCCTTTTTAGCAGGAGGTTTTTAATGCTTGGACTGAACTCCAAACCAAAGCAACTATTAAGAATGAATATGATTTTATCACATCTAATCTTTGGAATAATAAAAAAAAAAAAAATTGGTAATCAAATCCCTCTGTACAAAAAATGGACTGAAAAGGGAGTCTGGCTAATAAATAATTTAATTGATAATGATGGACATTAAATGAATTGGCAGGAATTTAAAGAAACATATAATATTGATACCAACTTTCTTATATTTCAAGGAGTAATGTCAGCTGTTATTCCTCTATGAAAAGTCTTAATATTAAATGTAATCAGCTTATAAAGCCTTATGGGCCAATGATACCAACTACTATTTCTATATTTATGAAATCTACAAAAGGATCAAAAGACATGTAAAATGTTTTAAATGAAAAAATTACAAATATCACATCACAAGAAAAGTGGTCTCTAATCCTTAATAGACATAATATTATTTGGAATAAAATATACAGACTGCCATTTTACATTACTAAAAATTCAAAATTACAGTGGCTCCAATACAAGATTAATCACAGAGTTTTGGGAACTAATAAATTACTCCACAATATTAAGGTCTCACAAAATAATAAGTGCACTTTCTGTACGGACTCAATAGAAACTATATAACACATATTATGGACATGTCCAAAAGTGTTTAGAAAGAACTTAATAAATGGATATATTCAAAAGTCAAAATTGAAGTACCACTTAATTTAGATATTGTCTTATTTGGGATATCAGAAACAAAAAGGAAAAAATACATAAGAAATCTAATAATACTATAAACTAATTATTATATATACAAAAACAAAAATGCAATGTGGACAAGTAAATAGTGTAGCCTTAAAAAATTATTTCAAAGAAAGTTTGTTTATTGAAAAAATAATATTTTATAAAAATAAAACATTGCAAAGAGCGTACCGTACGACTGCTGGAACTCCTGGCTCCAGTTAATAGAATGATGCACTTTCACGTAATAACAATATCTACCCAATCCATGCTACATCAGATTAAGATTTTCTGTTCTTTTTAAAATAAATATTATATTTTTTCATAAATAGCGACGGTAATAATGTAACCTTTTCCCTTTTTAAGATGGGTCTCATGTGGTGAGTTGAAAAGTGGAAAATAAGTGTCAAACGAGGAAACATGTGTAGATACAAACACAGCCGGGAACACAAAGAAGGGTGGCAGACTTTCAGCTATGAAATAAATACAGGGCTTCCATATTATATTACTTTGTGTTGCCGGTTGTTAAAACCATTTCTTTTACTAATTAGCTTCTCAATAAACATGTTTGCTCTTCTAGATGTGTATATACTTTCTATAACATTTTAACAATACATATAAACATACCTGCTATCAAACTGGATAAAAAAGTTTTAATGTAATTCCCACTAAACTTAAGAATGACTGTGGTTTCAAAGTATTGTTATATTTATACCCAATAAAGTGATGAATAAAGTGTTCTTGGGGTTATGTTTAAATCAAGTACCCTACTTCATATTGTACAATATTTGAAGTGTCTCTGTAAAATACTACTTCATCCGAATACAAACAATATTAAACCGGAAATATTCAGAAAAAATCTATTTCTACGAGACAGGTAAGCATTGGTATAATCTTTTCTTTTTCTCTCGGTATATTAATTTCAACTTATTATGCTTTAAAAAGGAGTGTTTGTTCTTTGTCTGTTTGCATTATCTCTTTATTTTGTACATCTTTATAGTTAATGAATTAACAATTGTCTCTTCAGTATAATAATTAGCTTGAAGCCTCAAAAAACTTAATACAAACCGTTTGACCCTTTTTTCATTAAAAATTGTACCTAGTGGTGACATATTTGTCATATAACTGTAAACAAATACGTTCATAACTTGTGTTTGATGTGAGTGCGTATGTATTTTTATAAATGTATATTGCGGTATTCAGACATGTCCAAATAAACACATTTTAAAATTTAAAAATTACTAGTAAGTCGTACAGGAAATAGCAAGGATAGGTTTATTTTTAAGAGAGGGGTACTTAAAAATGAATATGACGTAGTGTTTTTTCTCTCTTAATTGATATTCATTTCTATTCGTCTTTTTGTGAAACTGAAACGAAAACCAGTAAAATTCACGATTAAAAGAGGAATTCTTCATATCACTTAAGATTTTAAAGATGACACTAACAGCGGATTACATAATAATGTATATTTACTTCGTCTCAAATTTAGCTTAACAATGTTAGATTTGTGCAATGTTTTGTTCTTCACTCAGCGAGATTTGAACCCTTGTATCTTGGATATCGTGACAACAGCGCCCTAGACCATTCGAACAACGATAGTTTCGTAAATTGGGCTTTCGTCGTCGCCTTTCTCTATGGTTGTAGCATATTCCATTATGTAGTGATAAAATGACATGCTGTCATGTCAAAACTTTATTATTTTATTACAGACGTCAAAATGTGTGATAACAAACGTTCTACATGGGATAACATTTAACCTGGGACTATTATACTATGTCTCGTTCTTACAACTGTGGTGTAGATATTATTACACTGTTTGGTGTAACGTTTTCCAGTCCCGTTAGTATACTAGTCCCAGCTTTAACATATGCTTACACAGGGTTCATTTGCATATATGTCATTGTTATGATAAATTTGAGACGAATTATAAAGGGTCTAGAAAATCAGTAGATCTGTTTCTGAATTTATAGGCGAGTGTTATATTTCAAAAAGACGTCTAGTTAAAGACTTTAATGCACCCACCTAACATACGGCTAATTTCTTTTTTAAATGAAAGAATAATGATTAAACTTTGATTTTTGCTAGGTCATCACAAAATCGTACGGTGCAGTTTTTGTAAAATTGACGTTTATTTCAGAAATTACTTGAACATTATAAAATTACGACATGTTTTTCAAGCAAAGGAAATTAGTCGTATCTCTTCTTTTTATGCAGAATTGTTAAGGTGGTACCCAACACCTTCGCTAAAATTAATTTGGCTCGTTTAATTTTCATAAAATTTTGACAAAGTATTTACTTTGACCCTTTGACAAAAATATAAAAATTTCAAAAAATTTGAACCAACTAATTTATCAGAAAAATTACACTGGTTATATAGCAGTTTGTAAAACACTAATTTTGATCATTGAGAAGCTTAAAATTGCATTCACAACGCAACGTTATTAAAACGTTTAGCTGATTTTACAGAGTTATCTCCCTGTAGTGTTAGGTACCACCTTAAGTGAATTAGATTCTTAAAATATAGAAAAACATTATTTACAACTGTAAGTCCGTGTGCATTTGCATTCCTTCCAAATATTTGACATTTTATACCAAAATTTTCAAAATCCTGACCTTTTTCGGATCTACATTTTTTTTTATTAAATGTTTTTGAACTCTATCCATTTTAAAATACACCAAATTACTCGTCAGTTATCTTTTTTTTTCATTCAAGACATAAACTTTATCTCAACATTTGTTGAAATCACGAATTTCTGTAATTGTATGATGTTGGGTAAAATTACTATAGTTTCCGGAATCCCTTATATATTTCGTTATCCGTTTTTGACTGAATATGTTAGTCGATTTCCGTGTACTTATTAGTGCTATCAGAGTACGATAAATCATGTTTAAACAGTTCCATTTTTATCTTTGACTTCAGTGTAGCTGAAATGTATATAAAATCGGCCGAAATTAAGATCAAATCAAACTTAAACATAGTTTTTGAGTTCTGTCGAATTTAGTTCTTTCTAAAAATAAGAAATCGTATCGGAAAATTGTAGAAAATCTTCGTCTCGAATTTTCACAGTCCGGATAAAATGCAACCCTTTCTTTGCTAAAAAGCAAATAAACTATCCATTAATTTGCACAAATGCATAGTCTGTCTGGTATTTACTACATAGAAACTATGTAGTTCAACACTTAATTGAAGATTCAGTTGTATTGCCACAGAGGAAAAACAAAACGAGGAAATTTACAGTAGTATGAAAAAAAAATGAAAACATCCCATTTGAAAGTACAAAATATAATAAGAGTTGCTGTAAATATGTCAAGAGTTAGCATAATTTATCGTCTTCATTCTGTTTTGTCTGTACTACAAGTACCAATTCTACTGAGCCAGTCTCTTCTCGTATGTCAACGAGGGCAGTAGATCTACAACTCCTTCTGATTTGTTTGTCTTTATATTTTGAAAATATTTAAAGCCTGTAAGCAAGTTACACAACTTCATAAAGTATCCTCTGAGGAGCAAACTCAAGTTGTATTGAGTGTTGCTACACATATCACCTACAAGAACTGATTTCCAAATAAGTCATGATAATTTTACTATTAAAGCTTTATACCATCGAACTTGCACCACTAAATATTTGCTACACAATTTGAAACCAGAAAGTAAAAAGCTATTTAATTCTGAACATGAAACAGCTTTTCTAAAATTTCGACGATTAAAGATGACTTGACTGTACACAAGAAAGTATTCTTGTTAATACCTTTACTTGATCAGTTAACCGGACTTAATTTCTGCCCGTGGATTGTCGCCGAGAAAACTACACAACATCAAGTTGTCTGATGCCTTAAGGCGAAACAAAAAACCGTTTAAAATGACTGTGATATACAGTCTATCAAATTTAAAGATCTGAGCAGTTACTAGTACTGCTAGCGAAACTGGTTGCAAATACTTTATGCAGCTGCTAGTGTTTTACGGAAGCAGATAGGTAAAGTTGTAGTACAATCAGATGAATATCCATTATCTAAATACATTTCACTGGATCATTCAGTTGAAAGTATGCTACCTGCTTTAAAAACATTTCTGTATTGTCTTTTGGATGATGGCACATACGCGGCAGTTTATAAAGATTACGATATACCAATTGACAAAGTTTTTAGATGTATGGCTTTAGCAGAATGCATATTATCTATAAATAAACAGTTTTTTACTCCTTTTCCTTTGGGTTTATCATAACAAATGCACCTTATATATGGACACACCTTTGATAACT
This sequence comes from Mytilus galloprovincialis, assembly GCA_037788925.1. NCBI lineage: Eukaryota > Metazoa > Mollusca > Bivalvia > Mytilida > Mytilidae > Mytilus > Mytilus galloprovincialis. The sequence goes on from CM075338.1 coordinate 40,875,287, forward strand.
ATTAACAAGTTTGGCTGATCATGAGATTAGACAAATTGAAGATGGGGCATACGTTCTACATGGTATTATTTCTTCTTCTGGGGGTCAACCCTTATCCAAGATAATGCCGACCTAACTACAGAAACAATAAAAGTTCTTCGTATGACTTTGGATGGGCAAAAGGCAACATCGGTCCGATGCCAATTATATTTACTGGTATGATGTCATCCAACTTTCTACAAGATCTGATCTGTTTACGCAAAGGTATAGATGTAGGGGAGGAACATGTTCAACTCCGCCGCATTTTTGCGCCTATCCCCAGTCAGTAGCCTCTGGTCTTTGTTAGTCTTGTATGATTTTTTTGTTTTAATTTATTGTGTATATTTTAGAGTTTGAATGGCGACCATTATCACTCCAAACTAATATACATTTTTGTTTAAGCTACAGTGGAGGTCAATTCTAACCTCTCATTAGAACTGTCAGAATAATCTGTCATAGAACTGTTCTAACCTGTCCTAGAACAGTTCTACTTAGAACAGTTCTTCCCTAGAACTGTTCTAAGTAGAACTGTCAGAATCAGTTCTGGGTAGAACTGACTAAATCAGTTCTAAGTAGAACTGTCAGGATCAGTTCTAGGTAGAACTGACTAAATCAGTTCTAGGGTAGAACTGTCTAAAACTGTTCTAGGTAGAACTGTCCAAATCAGTAACTGTCAGCAGAACTGACTAAACCAGTCAGGACTGTAGATAAGTTCTAAATGACTTCACTGCAGTAAGGGCACTTTAGAATTTACAAGAACAAAATCAGTTCCACTTACTTTACTATATAAAAGCAGATTTTCTATATTGTTTACTGATCAAACGTTTATATACATGTACAAATATCGAAGTGGATAGAAGGATAACCAATATTATAATTATTGCTTATTTATTTTGTGTCAAGAGTAAATTACTGTGTATTTATGCTTTTAAAAGTTATTTTATATGCTATAGTAATATGATTGATTTTTAGCACACCTGGCCCAAAGGGCCAATTATATATATTGATGAGCTTTTCTCATCACCTGGCGTCCGTCATTCGTTAACTTTTACAAAATCTTCTCCTCTGAAACTACTGGCCCTTTAACACTCTAAAAAAAAAAATTACTGGGAATTACCAAAAAAAAAGTAATTCAATTACTTGATTCAAGTAATTGAATTTGTCAAAATTATTGATCATTGATAGTAATTATTGGTGATGTTAAGTAATTTCAAGTAAATACAAGTAATTTACCTTTTCAGTAATTCTAAGTAATCCAACTCAGTAAACAAAATAATCAACATAAGTAATTCTGAGTAATATTTTAAGTAATTTCAAGTATTTATTATAAGTAAATACTAGTAATATAACAAGTAATTGTAAGTAATTCACAGTAAAACGTCAAGTAATTCACAGTAATAATCCAAGCAATTTCAAGTAATCCTTAGTAATAATCTTAAGTAATTCTCAGTAAAATAATAAGTAATTACAAGTAACTCTAAGTAATAATTTCAAGTAATCATAAGTAATAATTTTTAGTAATCCTAAGTAATAATTGTAAGTAATCCTTAGTAATAATTTTAAGTAATTCTTATTAAAAATCTTAGTTATTCAAATAGATAAAAATAAAAATATTGCACTGTTTTATTATAAATGCATATAATTTGAAATAGTAACATACCTTTTTAAAGAATGATCATATACTATATCCTTAGTTATAATCCATTTCTGTTGTTTGTTGTAAGTAAACATGGGCTACCTCCCAAGCAACTCTTTGTGTTACATTTTCATTGATTGAATTAGTACACAAAGAGTAGCCAGAACTATGAAAACCTACAAAGTGTCCTTTTTGTAAGGTTCTCCTTTCCTTTTATGTGTGTAACTCGTGTAAGTATTTAAACAAACTCTGTAAACTTTTGTTCGAATTTAAAACTGAATGAGCTCCAGCCAATTTTCAAAAATAGCTTACCAAAGTCAAATGAAACCTTAATTCTGATTGGCCGAATATTTTTTCAGTCTCAAATCAAAAACTACTTATTAAAAATACAGGAAATATTATACAATTTTGTACATTTATAATAAATAGTTAATTTTTAATTTTAGTAAAACTAAGTCATCTTATTTTACATAATAAAAATTATATTAAAAATAGATAATAATAATTTGAAAATATTTTAATATGAAAATAGGTTAAGTAATGACTAGTAATTCTTATACTAAGTAATTCCGATCAATTTTTTTAAGCCTTTTAAAGTATTATCTAAAAACAGGCTATTTTTTCAATTTGGAATTATTCTTAATTATGTAATTTGCATGACTTCTTGTGCTCGAAATTCCATGTTTATTTTGCATTTTGCATTATTATATTTAAGCATTGCATAATACTTTCCATATAAAAGAAAATTGTTATCCAAAATTATGCAACTATTTTTATATCTAGTAAAATATAAGTAATTGCTAGTAATAGTGGGTAATTGGTATGTAATTCCTAGTAATCAGTAATAAAAAAGAATACTTAATTCAAGTAAAATATAATAACTTATTAATATTATTTTTTTTTGGGAGTATACAGATGTATACACATCAAATACATTGTAATTCTTGAATTTTTACAACACAAATAATAATAAGCAATTTATATAAAGAAATCAATTTACAAGACCTAAACTTACAAGCAAGACATTATTACAGCAAATGGCTAGATATCAAACACCAAATTGAAATCTTATCTAGACACAATATTTATTTCAGAAGTTGTAAATATATAAAGTAAAATTATATAGTAATCATTTTAAGTAATTTATCTAATCCTACCTAGTAATGAGATGTGATTTTTTTTAAGTAATCAGAAGTAATTTTATTAAATCATTTACTGCATTTAAGTAAAAAATGAATTACTAAGTAATTTTTGAAATAGTTTTACTAAATTCAAGTAATCATTGTTTACTTAAATCTATTTGAATTACTGAAATCAAGTAAAAAAAATAATTAAGTAATTTCAAGTATTTCCTTCAGAATATTTAGTAAAACTAAGTAAAAGTAAGTAATTGTAAGTAATAGTAAGTAAATATGTAAGTAATATAATTACTCAAAATGAGTAAAAAAAAATTACTAAGCAATTTTTTTTTTAGTGTGATATCCAACTCATCGGAGAAATATTTTTATAAGATTGCAAATGAAACATCATTTTTTACGTTTTTTCGTTCCCTGTTTTTAACAGTCTCTTCCTAAATATAACTCTGCATTAATTCATAGAATTTTAATCGTAATTTACATTCTTTGCCTTGGATTTACATTCATGATTTAAGATTCTGTTTTGACAAATGTTCAAACGAAAATTGTACAGTGGATGAATTATCTGATTATGGGATATCAATGAAAAAAGTGTTGTATAGCGTAAAAAACTATGTACACTACATTTGCACCATCTCGTCAAGTTAGCCAGACTTAGTATCCATAAAGACTATGAATGATATCTGTGAGTCTGGAACGTCAGAAAAATATAGATCTGAACTTGGATGAAACAGTTGCCCCTGGACGTTAGTAAAACACGAAAATGGTTCAAATAACATTCACCAAACATGACCATTAAAAGTTGAAAGATCTTTAAATTGATTTCATACTAATGAAATGCGATCATTTATTTCTTTTCTTTAAAAACCATAAATAACATACTCTACAATGTATTTATCAAAACTGCAAAACAAACAAATGCTCAAAATATTCTAAAAAGCTTAAAAACAACAAAACATTGACTTAAAATATAAAATTTTGGAATTCTATAAATGATGTACTCCAAAATGTATTGTATGTTTACGTTGACAAATAAAGTATTCAGTCGAAGAAGTGTTTCTATTATTAAAAAACACAATGTGTTAAGGTATTATCGGTTAATGTGCATATAATCAAACATTCTGTTGTTTGAACTATGTACCCATCATTGTCATGATAATAAAGAAAGTTCGTCAAAGTTCAAACAAAATATTTTCTCAAAACAATTTCAATGACGAAAGAACTGCAATGAATCATAGCAATGATGGCAGTGAAAAACAATCTTTATTTTATGATTATTAACGTGCATGTTACAGATTTCTTTAACGGATATATTTTATAACTATCCTCAACAGAAATAGAGAAGAGTAAATACACGAGACGTTAACTTTTTAAATCGACTGAAAGCAAAAGAAACCAAAAATAAAAGAGTCCAGACAGAACAACTAATGCTTATCTGAAAATAAACCAAAAGTGCATATAGATAATAAATAAACTGAAGATTTAATACCAAAGTAGAAACATTTTATTGTTCAAAGTATCCTGTTACTTAGTACTTGTACATGTTGTAGTAATCTATGAAAAATTTTATCGATTTTTCAGGTGTTTTGTTTTTCATTATGTTACTTTTATTATATATAAATGCGTTATTCTACAGACGCCAAAAAGTCCCTTTAGGTCTGTTTAGTTGTGAGCTATGTTTTACCCTAATACATATTTTACACACATGGCTATCTTATGGACAAGTTTGGTCTAACTTAACCCAATAGTTTTAAAGAATATGTTTGTAAAAGTTAACGGACCGGACGAAAAACCACGGACGCCAAGTGAATACAAAAAAATCATATTGACTCAAATTCGATTTAAGTAAACGTAGAACGCAGTTGTGTTTTAACAAAACATATTAAAGGAATATAAATGAATTTTTGACATTGCTTTTAAAAAATTAAACTTTTGCAAATTCCATTATTTCTGTTTTAAAGTATGAAATATTATCAGAATGATTTAGACAGAACCGTCAATGATGCCAATCGTGTGGGGAAAGTGTAAAGAAAGTAAAACACCAAATTCAAGATAGACCTAAAAAATTGTGCATTATTTTGATTAATTAAATGTATTCTTTCATCATCAATGTGTCCTTGCGTATAGAAAAGTCAGTTGTGTTTAGCAGCTATGTTGGTTTATTACGGTTCGTTAATGTTTTGTCTCTGCTGGTCTTTTTATATGTATTCCGTATTTGTCGCACTTATAATATTTGTTGTTACAGTTAATTGTACCTCTCTGGTGACCAGTTGATATATAAAATTCTGATACCGAATTTCAATTACTTAGTTTTATGCTTAAATGTTCACAAAGAAACCAATACGTTTAAGATATTTTTATGCAAAAGTCTATTTTGTTGATTCACACATCAGACATTCAATAAAACAAAAAACAATTCTGAACTATAAAAATGTAGCTATGAAGTGTTTGTGTGCCTAAGAATGACTTTTTAAACATTGTTATTTTAGTAAGACACTTAATGATATTTCTTTCTAAATTCTTGTCATAACAAAATGTGCATGTAAGTATGCTATAGTAGAGTGATATTATTTTAATATTAATATTAGGATTACTCATCGGTTACTATAATGTCCAGCCATAAAATTCAGTCATTAAGAGCACTGCATTTCGCTGAGAAATATAAAAAAAATGCAAATCTTACAGTGTTTGTCTATTTTTGATCGAAATAACATTAATGGTACCGTTTGTTTTCTCTCAGTTAGAGTAATTATATATGTATTGCTTGAAGATTTAGCTAATGACAATATTTTACACCAGGATGCTCAATTTTTGAGGGTTTTTGCAATCCAAAATATATATTGATTTTCTCAAATGCTTGTTCATTATCAGTTTGATGTTGTTTTACACTTTTGACGTAAAACATATTTTTAACTTTTCTTATAAATATATACCATTGGTTGCAGACCAAGCATTGCATTGAGACGTCCGAAAACGTTAGAGCGGCATAAGAAGGCACGCATTCTAAGTCATAGTAAACAGGCATTCACTTCCGCGTTATAGGAAAATGAAACAAAGCCGGATAATTGTGAGTTTTGTTGTATAAATTTGTGGTATAAAAAAGATGTCAATATATATCTTTTTGTTTAAAATTTGGACAACTGCATACAAATTTGTTCTTTTCGACCCTTAGGATGAACAGATTAACACAAATTTAGTGTTCTCTAAGTCTACGGAAAAACCTGAAAATTGTGCACTTTTTATACCTCTGAAAAGTTTGTTGTCGCATAAAAAAAAGGTGCCAATATTTTTTTTCCATTTTTGTATCAGATTAAATGAAGGCATAAACATTCTGTTTCATTTTTGTCCCTAAGGATATACACAAAGTCAGAGCTATATAAGTTTTGAGTTGCTAATATTCATCATGCGTATGTCTATAATGATAATTGAGAAGTTTTTTAACCGTATGACTGAAATGTTGAGATAAAAGTGAAGAAATGTAAGTACAAAATTACAAAATTTATTTCTCATCAACAACAAGTGCACATGTTGTCCATTGTGATGTATTATATTTTATATTATTATTTTACAAGGGCATACAAAAATAGTAAGTGCATAATATTATAGTAATGTATATTTCAAAACTAAGAATAGTAACGCGTATTATCTAGGTATATCAAATATATACTACTTGGTATATATAAAACTCATTGATTGCCTTCGGCTGTTGTCTTCTTTATGGTCGGATTTTTGTTTCCTTGACGCATTACCCATTTCCAGTCTCAATTTTATTACGTATTTTAACGAGGCCAGGAACCGGTACTGTCTCTATCCAACTAACAAATGTTACAAATGTCAATAGTTAGAGATGATTCCACTATATAGTTAAGGGCCGCTTAGCGGCCCTTAAATCTGCCAGCGGCTCCAAAAAAATGTTTGTGAATATAAATTCCCAATTCAGGAAAATAAAATAAAAATCGGTATCTCCATAAAAGTTTCAGTCAACGATTACGACAACTATAATTTTTCATAGTTTGTCGTCAAAACGTAGTAAAATCCGAATAAGAATGCTGACTACGATCGCATTTTATTAACAACGATTTAATTATGTCAACGTGAGGTAAACAATTTTAGCAGCCAGATTCAATTGAATAAAATTTTATGGGAGTATTTGAATTCAAATAAGTAGATCACTCAGCAGGTTGATCAAAAACATACTTTTTGTCAAAATTGGTGTCAAAGCAGACCTCGGCAAAGAACAAATTCAAATTTTGATATAACGTGATGAATACATTTTAATGGGCGTCGATCTTATAAAAGCAGATCGCCCAGCAGAGCCGGTTATGTAACTTGATTAAAACTTATTTTGTAAAAGAAGTTATTTTATATTTTGTTCTAATTCATCAAAAGACAAAAGTTTGAGCGTTTTTGAAAATAATATTGATGATAGACCATTAATGAAATGAACACCCCCCCCCCCCCCCCCCCCCACTGATTATCATTATGGAACTGTTTCAAAAGATATCAAAATGATCCAAATAATTTTTAAGTTCACTGGTGCCTGGTGCAATTGCTTTAAATATTTTATCAATTAAGTATATAACCTTTTGTAATTGCTTTTCTGATTTCGACAATTGGCCAGTTCAATTTGAAATCCATTTGAATCAAGGTAAGTTTATAAAGATGATCTGTTGAAAAAATACTAAATGGATGATTTTTTCAGTGGTTAATATGGCAAGCCGTTTTGCTATTTAATATAACTTCAAGATATCTCATAACCTTTATGAGATATCTTATTTACTAGTTCATTAGATATCTTATATAGTTTGTAAGATATCTTATAAAGTTTACAAGATATCTTAAATGATAGTTCATGAGATATGTTATAACATTTATGAGATATCTTTTATAGTTTATAAGATATCTCATATATAGTTTTCTTATAATCGATATTATATATCTTCTTTGTTATATAAGATATCTATTTCTTAAGATATCTTATAAAAAAGATTATTTAAGATATCTTATATATTATATAAGATATATTATTAGAGACATCGTATAGAAATTATAAGATAATTCATATATAATATATCTTAAATAATTTTCTTAAGATGATATCCAATAAACTATATAAGATATCTTGTATAAAAAATATTTATAAGATATTTCATAGACTTAAAAATTATATTGCTATACAATAATATAAGATATCTCATATAATATATAAGATAGCTTTGAAAATTCAAATCATATATATTAAATGAGATATCTTATTAAAATCTTATATGTTATATAAGATATCTTATATATTCTTAAATAATTTTCTAAAGATGATATCCAATAAACTATATAAGATATCTTGTATAAAAAATATTTATAAGATATTCCATAGACTTAAAAATTATATTGCTATACAATAATATAAGATATCTCATATAATATATAAGATAGCTTTGAAAATTCAAATCATATATATTAAATGAGATATCTTATTAAAATCTTATATGTTATATAAGATAGCTTTGAAAATTCAAATCATATATATTAAATGAGATATCTTATTAAAATCTTATATGTTATATAAGATATCTTATATATTATGAGATAATTTGAGATAATTTCGAAATTCGAATAAATAGCTAAACTGCTTGCCATAGGATTATGTTAGCTGGTATATATGCCTTCTTTACCAAAGTTAAGATGATAGTGCATTGTGTGCAATGGTATTCATGTATTACAACTTCCCTGGTCTGAATCCAATAACTTCTTCAATCAGTGTACAGGTGAAACTTAATATACATTTTCCGTTTTTAGAAAGGTCAGGAAAATGATATTATTTCGTTTTAGATTCTATGCATAAAAATTCCCAATTGGGATACAAATTCCCAATTTGATATTAAAGGGACCCATTTGAAAACACCTGGAATCATCCCTGCAATAGAGTAATGGATTTTTTTTAAATGTTGATAATGTCGTCTAGTGGCAGATATTTAATTCATACAAGTACGAAAACATTTTAAGGTCATAAGGTTAAAGATTTCGCGTCAAGAAATGTCAGTCTACTCCACCACACTATACGAACACTATTCGATTGATATGAATATTTCCGATCAACTTAACAAAATACCGAGTTGAAATTTAATTATTTTTTAATAAATTAACAACCTACTCGAATTTTTTTCAAATATGTGCTGCAATCAAACAGAGCAATGAACACAATCAATTTTTCAGCTAAAGGAAAATTCGTAAACTATAATAATTATTTAAATGCTAGGTAAATCCAAATTTTATATTTATGATCCACATTCAGTTTTGCGTGAACATTCAAGAGACCAATATCAAACTGTGGTTTACCGTTCCAAACAATAGTTGAAAAGAACACTGTTGGAAATAACGCTTAACAAATGATGCAAATATTCATTCTTTTATATGATTGGTACAAATATATTGTTAAATTCATCTTATATTTTAATTTGGATATTTTGATTTATGATATAAATAAAAAATTACATAATGAAGAGGATGCATAATTTTATGGTAATAAGGTTTTTGAAATTTACTGTTAAATATTAACATGATATCGTCAACATAAGACAGCCGCCTCCTCGACCCTTTAACTAGACTAGCGTATTCTTAACCTTTTAATCGGATATGGCAAAACATTTTCCACAATCAAAGAAGATGTACTTTTAAGTTTAGACATGCATGTAAGTCTGGCGATGTGGGTGATTAAATATTTACACAGCTTTACATAGACGACCCAGT